>OU744802.1:21982567-23182567 GCA_916614155.1 Mesoligia furuncula | reverse complement strand
GTGACAAAAATAGCCTTTGTCCGCTGTCCGCGTGGTGTCTCTAAAAATCTAATTTGCTTCGCAAGTTTGTAGAGCATTAGCTAAATCTCATAACGTACCAGACAGACTGGAGCCCATTTTCGGTCGGCCAAAATAGTTTTGGTCCTTTGTAAATAAGCTCAGGTACAAAAATTGTCCCAAACTCATTGTTCGGGCGCATCCCGCCCACTCCCAGCCAAAATAATAACTTCGTCGAATGATTCCACCAGGTAAAAAAACATAACCCGAGTTTTTTGCGTAACACGGTGCACAGAAGATAGATCGGATGATCGAATGTATCGCAAACAATGACGACGATCCAGCGGCATTCGATTACGCAACTTCGCATTTGCTCGTCTGCGCTCTGCGGATCCACATAGAAACCAACTTTTTAAACTACCCGCATGATATCACCCAAAGATGTTTATTTTGCCAACCGGTTAGTAAATGCACTGCAAAAATCAAAGTCGACTCTTGTTTCGCCACGAATACATCTGGGTGGTGTATTCGCACGTTTGTCGTGTTTAACGGGACGGGATATTTACGGTGCGGGCTGAGCCGGCGCTCGCCAGCGGATGTGCCAAATTGGTCCGCGATAGACGGCCGCCTCGCCACCCGGCAGACGCCGCTGCGTCGCATGCCGGTCCGGCCACCGCCTCACAACATTTCCTTCCAAATCTGTACGTAATTTGCGACCGATTCGTATGATTACTGAACCGACACGCAACCGCTCTATAATTTCAAAAAAAAGATGTGCAACACGATAACCCACATAACGCCTCGAGGTAGTTGCCGATATCTCAGCAGCGGTCGATCAGCGCCGCGTGTACCTGCGCGCCTACGCTGACTATTTTGAAAATGTTTTGAAACTCAGTTGCTAAAGCTTCGTGGTGCAAGAGACCTCCACATTACAGCGATGTATTTGCATAATACTGGGCGCTCGGTAATATAACCAAACGTCAGTTTCGCTAGTAGTATATTGTATAACTTTTGGTGCAGTCGTACTTTGCCATCATTGTCTGGTTTGCGTAACGGACCTTTTATTTCTCTAAGTGCCTCTGCACTGCGTAGTTGGCATCCGCTGCTGGTATTTTTCGCGCGGGTGTGGCCGCTGGCCGCTCGTGTTAGATGAACGAGCGCGCATCGAGTGCTAATTTGTACGGCGTGATTCAGGCGTGCCGGAATTCAAGCGCACTGCTGTTAGTTCTTGTTTTGGGGCGTTTATTCGCGGCCTCGATCGCGACTAGCGCGGCGTGGTGAGGTCGCGCGCAACTGTGCCAATGTCGCGTGGCCGCCGCCGACGCCGCACCGCGCCGCCTCCTCGATCGTGCGGAACCGATGCCACTGCTGCGTTTCAAAAACTCTGATGCCATTTCGAGTCTTATGAAAGTGACTCATCGTTCACCTTGAACGAGCAAGACATTCCCGCTCGGACATCTTTAGTTGCTCCTCCGGCTGCCATCTCAACCGTGAAATAACCCGGAATGCTTTCGAGTTCATGACGCCTACACTTTTCCCTCATTCTGAAAATAAATGAATCGACGAGGACGACGCAAGCATTCGTCATGGCTATAAATAACGCGTGTTCGCACCTTTTTTGGTGGTACGAAAACACCGGATGCGACTACCGGACGCAGGCGATAGTGCAATGCTCTCAAGCGAAAGTCGCCTTTACTTGTTCGTAGGACAGAACATAATGTGTAAGCGATGTTCTCAGTCATGAATTACCGGACATAGGTGTCATCCATACAAAAGTACTTAAATCCGATTGTCAGTAGAATTCAAAGCGGCGATTGATGTGTTCAACTGTTGACGTACACCTTGCTAAACCGGGGGCACATACACAACAGTTTTATTGTTATCTAAAGGGCGGAAACCTTCTTCTTCCTTCCCAGTTCCTGTTACAATTTCTTTGTCATATCGACTTTATCCTTTTGTCGCTATTAGAATACGAGTAATTTTGTACAATTTCTCAATTCGGCGTCGTTAATTTTGCTATCGGGTACACAGCTGAGAAAACGCACGACTAGCTATTAAATCGATCCGGTTGCGTAAAACAAAGGTCTGCGAAACCTTGTGCAAGCGGCGCGCCCGCGCAGCGCCGACATATCTGCGGATTTGCGTAACCGCGCACTTATCCGCCGATATGACGCCCGTGTGTTGTGACACGCTCCGTTTGCCTACATCTGCACAACCTATATTTAAAAATACATTGTGCCGCTTATCAGCAAATAAGTTTTCAACTAACACAATATTCATTTAAAAATAACCTTATGCTCTACGTTCTTTCTTACACGTTTTCTGAACAAGAACAAAGCAGCGTCATAGTGATGCAAAATAGCTTCGTTCAATGTCAAGGGCAATGCAAATTAATTTGGCATTGACCAGCTCTACAACATCCCATTTTAAGCGCCGCCGCCGCTTCCGCTCAAGCACCTTGTTCTTAATTAATTTTACTCTAAAATGGCGTTCCATTTCTGCTAGTTATCTAGCTCGCCTTCCACATATCTCATGGAAAAGAACGGTGGTGTCATGTCATGATATCACCGGATGACTCACGGCGGTCGTGACTCCAGCCAGAGACGTGCACGCCGGATAAAGGCAACTTGAACTGACTTAACCTTCTCAGTCGGGAGCATAAGGCACGTCCATTAAAAAGCTCTGCAAAAAGTTGCACGGTGGTCGGGCGCACGCGACCGCTCCCTGCAAGAGATGGGTGCATTCACTTCGCACTACAGGCAAAAAAAGTATGCACGTGCCAGCAATTAAATAGGGACGAGACAGTATAATTGCGCCCTCTCTTAAATATCCGTCTCACATGGCCGGCCAGGGAGAACCGAGTTATGTCGAAGGTGGAATCACTGACCGTCGACACACGCGCCAGCCTGGATTTCCATTTTCCGTCGTTCCGTCCCGTTCCATACGAGTTGAGATTAGTTTTTAACGAGGTAGCAACAAAGCTCCGTAAGTCACTTGGAGTGCTTTAAAGCGGGGATTTTATTCAGCGCTGCAGTTTTTTTTATTGTGTCGGTTGCATTTAAAACCTGCTCGGGGCGTGTGTTACGTCGTTTTGGAGGCGTCGTCATCGTCGCTATCCGCGGACGCATCCGCGTCGCGAAGGTCGCTGACCGCCGAAATCACCCAGCGTAAACATAACACAAATACAACATCACACGACACGTTATTGTTATAACCGCATCGCTTTATCGAATTGTCATAATTCGAGATGATGGGGATTGCGAAATCGATTTTGTATTTAACCAAGTAAAATACATTGGTATACAGTTAATGCTCTTTGTTCAACAAAAGCGTCACCCTTACCGATAACACATTATCGGAACGAAATGGCAATGAGTTCGGTGAACCTGTCCAATTCAAGAACGTGCCTCGATACTGCTCGAAGTACTTCACCTATTTTCATCATTAAACAATGGAAGTAGTATTTAAAAATACTTTCCGCCTTTGTCATCATAAATATAAAACTCTCAGTATAGCAATCAGACGTGACAGAGCGATGATGAATTCCACATAAAACAGCGGTGCACTCGATGACGTCACCTAAGAGGGAAGTTAAAAATGTAAGGGTAACAATGGAGGGTGTAGGGATGAATCATAGGAAATTTCTATCGGGTCACTAGCCTCGCACCCTACGCAGCTAAGTATATCCCCAAAATGGCTCCTAAATATAACTCCATGAATACCTTTTATAAATAGATGAACATACCTATTAAGGCTTTTATAAATTGGGGATAATTTTAGACGTGTTTGTAGAGAGTTATGTATAAACTGAGTTGGGAGTTAAATACAGTCTATTTATAAACCCTGAGTTGATACGTGGTTTCTGTAGCGCGGTCTATATTATACGTACATTCAAGTTTGCTATTCTTCTGGCAACCAGCTATATAACATCGAGTTGCGCTACAAAAACATATAAAACCTGAAGGTGCATTAATTGCCGGAGTCCTTTTACAATCGCCAACGCACGGACAAAAATAAAAACAACTCCGAGACTTGGTTAGCACCGGGGCCTACTTGTGCATGCAAAGGAAACGAGTCCGCAATAATAAAAATATTAAACGGTGACCGAGAGAAAGCGAACATAAAGTTTCTTGGGACTGGTAAAAGCATACTAGACGCATACGTTCCTGCTGAAGTGAGGTGCAGGCGACTGACCCCGGCTACGGATCCAATATCGTAAATCTTCTGAGCTGTTCTCGCCCCTTACTGTCAGCTTTTTCCTGTTTCGCTTCAAAGTTCAACAACTTTCGATATTCTGCAGACGACACTCAATATAGCGAGCCATCAGACTTGTAGTGCGGACTGTGCGGTAGCTGGCAGAATTGTGTGTTTTAATTTTTTTTGTCAAACACATTGTTTCCGCAGCGCGTAGGCCGGCTCGCGTGGTACGGACACGTTTTACAACAAACCCATTACTAAAATAAAATACTGTTCGTTCTATTAAACTGAAAATGGAGCCGTTGGCAATTTGGATGCTCCTTATTTTTAATCCAGTATCATTCGTTTGCCACCTACATAGTACATTGTCGGGAGGTTAGTGCGCAAAATATTTAAAAGCGGGGGCGCGAAGCCAAAAATACAAAGATACACAGGGATATTATGTCCTTACAAATATTCAACCTTCACGTAAACCGACGCCCACACTTTCCTAAAATAATCCCGAGTTATTTGTAAGTTCGTAACCTTTCCGTTGCCATGTTTACCGGTGAATAAGTCGACAAGCTTGTGATTTATTTGTTACCTTATTTCCCTGTGTTCGGAGCGTTTACCTTGCGAATCTTGCGATGCAGGCGTCTTGACTAAAAAGTAAGCCCAAACCGGTCTGACGCAGGCCAGATAACCCTCAATCTGCAGTTGTGATGCTCCCACTAAAAATACTTGCCGTCCGTGATGCGCGCTTGGTTATACATTTTTATTACCTATTTTCTTGTCTTTAATTATTTTGTTCACTCAATGGCTGCTATGCGAGTGGGTACAGCAGTCATTACGATGCTAGTAGGTATATTTAGAGTGCGTTATGTGTTTAAAAACAATAGTAATTACTATTAGCTTGCCAGTCACGGGCGTCAGTCCTACGAGCTTCCTGCTAAGGTGCACTGTCACGATTTTTTTATACATTAAACCTCGACATTATAGTGTTAAATTACCGTTTTAGTCGTAGTCTCATTGGTAACAAATACAATTTCCGGCCACTGTACCGTTCCATTGATCCATCTCTCAATGAAGAGTCATTTTTTGTCACATCGGAAATTCTTAAATTTCGAGGTGCCTACTTATCTATTTTTATACAAAAACGCTGGTGTAAGATTTTGTGTAAACAAATTTATTTTCCTTTTGGCACGAGTTCTTTTTATTACACGTTTTCCTTATTGATAGAATATAAATTTGTAACATAAACTTCCTTCATTTATCGTTTACACAATTCCAGTGGCGCACAGGCGCACTAATGATACTCGCCTAAATAAACAACTAATATGGTACCTAATTAGGCTTGAATGATGTCACTCACAAATTCCCCTAAATGCTGTCATTTAGTTACGTTTATCTTGTTACTACGAAGACAAGTCACTCCAAACCTTAATGACTAAACTTGTTAAATACCCAGCTAAATTTCGTCTAAAATGTAGTATTGAACGATTGCATGTTCATGTTCTTATAGGTTCTAATTATAAAAGTGTAGTGGGAGCGTCCGGGGCGATCGTTCGCTAGATACGAAGTGTAGGAGCATCCTAATCTCGTTCCGAAACTCTGACGCTGACGTAACTCGGTTCACGGTCAACAAGAGGAAATGACGCAAGCGTAGCGTTGCACACACAGCCAGGCAAAGTTACAACACCTTGCCGAACACAAACTTGCCAAAACGATTCACGTTACGAAAATAGACGAAAAAAAGAATTTGTACAGATTTTCCGAGATTTTCCTTCTACGTCATGGGCTCATAATTTTTCTTTTTTCGTCTGTTCCGACGTAAGCAAGTCCTCGTTTAGGGTTGTTTTGTTAGCGAACCACTAACGAGACCTCATAACTTCTGTTTGCAATTGCGCCACTCTTGACATTATGAGTTAACTTATAAATACATACCATGTTTTGTTCATGATCAATGCAATAAATGTGGTTATAGCTGTAGATCATGGGGACAAATAACTGTAATTGGAAATGGTTATCATAAATAAGATTCTGGTAAACTTAATAAGGTTTGAAAACAAACTGTACCAGGCACTCAGGCAGGCTAAAAAGCTTGGAAGTCATATTAGTTATTATTATTGTACGTGTACGCGTTCAGTTATCAGGAACGTTTACACTGACATTGAACTGAGTTGCGTTGCGAAACGGTACTCTTTTCGTGGTTCTGGCCTCGCAGCGCGCCGCGTTCGAGTTTGAAGAATACGTATAATAAATATGAGAACTGAGAACGGATCCGACCTCCGTTCGCGGTCACTTGTTGTGTAACCTACAGCAACAAACAATACTGTGATTTTGGAGCTGACGTAACCTCAGAATTTGCATTTGATTGTTGCTTGACAAAATGGAACTTGATTTTTATTGACACATTCAATATTTAAATTAAAATTGCACATGCGTGGACAATTTACTAATCAATATATTGTGTGCGATACTTTGATATTCAGACCTCTGTTATCGCGAGGTTAAACAAATTATTTTGCTACCATATTTGTACCCAAAAACTGTTCAATAAGCCAAAGGCACGAAAGCGACATTTAAACAATTAAAAAACAATTTAATTGACCGTTGTCTGCGTGTGACGTGTCGTTAAACACGTATCACGTATACCGGGCGAGCTATCTCAAAGCGATTTGGAATCTTAATGTCGTTAATATAAAAGTATAATTTATTTACATTGAACGTCGAGAGGGGGTCGTGACATTGTCACTGTGATGATCCCTTATAGACGTGAAGTCATCGTCGTATATAAAAATTACGACAATAAGAGTGGCGTCATTAGCGACACTATTGTGTATTCTCTTGTTTTTCATTGTACGATCGATATGTTTGTACAGATTTCACGACAATTTGCGCAGTTATGCGAGGCCCCGCACATTGGCGACGCTCTGATGATGTAATCAATATACCTAGTACGATGTGATCAGAACACATTCCGTCTTATTACAAAACGAGATCTAATTTTAAACCTAGCCCTAAACCTTTGAGCCAGTTTGAACTTTATTCCGACAAACGTAAATTTCTTAATGCAAAATTGACAACTCAGACTCGGGTTTAACGTCAGTTTTTGTAATAAGAACTTTAGCTTCGTTGGATTATAGTTCGAAATTTAAAAATGGCTGGATGGTTTAAACCTGGGTCTAAAGATATCTTGTTTTGTAATAAGGCCGATTAAGTTCACGTGCACCGACTAACTCCTTCACGTGCTTGCACGATGGACACGCTTGCCTCGCGACAGATTGTGTCAATCAAACCTTTCATGTGCTGAACTCATTTAATCAGCATGAATGCTGTACGAACTCCGTGCGTAACTAACCAATTTAATTTCTCTCCCGATTGTCGCAGAATAATAGTCGCATTTACGTAAGCAGATACTTTAGGGGTTAATAGTCAATTTATATACGAAAGGAAGCTGTAGAAAATTCATTCAATCTCCCGAAGAAAATTGTTTGTAACTGGGAGAAACGTGGCCGCCCACCCAGTTATTCGGTTCTTACATTTTTGAAGTAGCGACCTTCCCACGCGAGGGTAGTGCGGGGGCTTTATAGGCCGTAGCACGTGACCCGTAGCAACCGCTACGAGGTTACGTAGCATTGACGTCAGAGCGGCAAAATTACCCCGCGAGTGGGATACTGGAGTGACGCACGTCACGCACCTAATGATTCTCCGTCGCGTGCTATCGATTAGATCCGTAATTGTAGGTATGGATTCCAATACTATTCATTCGCTGTGAGTGCTGTGACGTAAACGGTACACGGAAGCGTTGCGCACGGTCGCACCGCGGCCGGCTCGCCGGACCGTTGTATCGGCGTGGTGGAGCCGTGGCCAAGGACGCGCGGACCCCGCACACGGTCACCGCCTCTTGCGACACCGCGATAGCGATGCGGCACCGATGCTCTGTGCCGATGCACACGCCACGCACCACGCGCCACACATTCACTAGATCTCTTCAACTATGGCGCACGCGCATGATAGGCCAAATTGACAATTTCTGCAATACTCGGTACGTTTATTGAACAAGCGTCGTCTCTTAAAAAGTTATCTTTATAAATGCGCATCTCGCTCGTAAAGCTAGTTGATCCATGATTGGCTTTATTCACCTTCTTGCTGGTGAATGACACCTGACGGTGACTTTGCGCCGCCGCGCCGCCGTCCGTCTGTTGAAATTAGCACCCACACTTGCGAATTCGTTACTTGAATGACGTAGACTCGTGCTTTATTTCAACATTCATTGAAAAACTGTGTTGTTTACGAATGACGCGTTGGCAAAGTTTTTTTACATCAGACTGTTTAGTATCGTTCACGAGGTAAACAGGGTCGGTGACGACATGGCTGTAATTAACAACAGGATGACGGAAAATACACATCAAAACAAACGAAACGTATCACTCGCTCTCATGATATACTCTCGTGTAAGATTTCCGCGTTCAAACGAAACGTGTTGTTACACATCACATCCTGTTACCGAGAAATCTCTCGTATAATGGAAATGTTTATACTAAACAACTTGCGGTTTTCCTCTTACGCATCCCTTTAATTCGCGTTAAAGTAAGTACTTAATTAATAAATAAGGAAAATTTTCTGTCGGTACGAAAAGATAAAGCGATGATTAAATTATTGTTAAACTACATAATATTAATTATGTATATACAAATCGGGCGGGTGGCCTCGGTCCGAAGACCGCCTCGTTTCAATGTCAGTTGCGCAAGCGCCACTCTTCCGCCTTCCATTCGGCCGCGCCGCCCAACCAGGAACGAGAGAACACTATTCAAATTTAAATCGTAACGTTTCTTGCCCTGAATATGGTACGTGTATTATTTTAGTATAGTGAGTAATGTTCGATATTATATGTATTTATGTATGTTAATTTAATTTCCAACGTGCGTGCAAGCGTGAACGCGTGACAAACGTGACATGCGAATGGAAAATCGTAATAAATTTGAAGATGTGGCTCTTTTTGCGCGTGTGAACATCACGTTCTTATGCAATATTCATTTATATTGGCTACTAGTTTTCACTTGAAATAACTGATTATTTTCTTTCATCGTGGTGACATAGCATTTGAATTTTATATTAGACTAGAATTAAATCGATAACACCCGAGGCAGATATTTCAAAGACAAAAAATATATCGCCCCTCTGAAAATAATACTGCGCATAATTATTCTTACAATGTTGCTACTCGCTAACTACATTACATACCTATTATCTAATTATTCAACAATAAAGTTGTTTTATAATTTATTAATGTCAAAAAATTGCACCGTCGTAATTACAGCGCATCCATTTCGAGTCAAACTAGACACCATCCAATTTAAAATCCCCGGAGCTTCGCCGGCTGTAACATAATTAAGTTAATATATACCTTTGCCATGTGGCCGGACGGTGAACACTTAAACTTATTTTTAATACTTTTAACTTTTTCTTTTGTCTCTCTTGATACAATGTCGGCCATCTGCCGTGTAAACTGTGCAGTTCTATTTTATTTGAAGTCCGTTTCCGGTCCCGTTACATCCGGTAGTCGAGAGTACTTGAGAATCAAACTCATGCGCATACGCTCCCCTAATGATGAAAATATTTTCAAGTACCATGGGAAACGGTACTGTACCGTAATGGCTATTAAAATTTAAAAAAAAAATTGGGATTGTGACACGGTCATTGTACTTCGGCCTTATCTACGAGACACCTAATCATTTTTAGAGGTCACAACAATCTGTTATCATGGGCAGATAACGTGGTAAGGTCGCGGTATGCCGCAACGTGCTCCGTGTTCGTGCAACACAACCTTACAGCAAGACCAATACCTTGACGTTCATTCAGGATTTTGGAGAAAAAAAGTCAAGGTGTTCCAAATTGTATTGTTGTCGCTCGTATCGGGTTAATCTTCCAACAATTGCCCCAGCGACGTTACAATGCCGACTTTTTGTGGACTTTGCCAATTCTATACCCTCGTCACGATCCAACACGAACAGATGTTCTAGTAAACAAATACAGCCATTATACTCCTCTCCTACGCATGATTTATTCGTTCCATATCTTCGCTGAATCGATGATGGGACGACAGAGAAAACTACCGTCCATTGTGCAAGGATTCACCCTATTCAACACTAAGAAAACACCTTTTTGGTGCAGACAATGAGTTGCACATGTAAGGAGTTTACCTGCACGCACGTGTTCGATATTCGCATTCCGCACAGACAATAAAGAATTATTTTACTCCCCAACCTGTCATTTCAAAAAGATCCCCACGAATTAATAACAGGGTCGCAATTCCTCTGCCTCAAGTTGAAAAAGTGCTAGCTCGATAAATCTGGCATCTCGTAGAGGACTTTAATAGCCAACAAATTCTCGGGTTTATAGCCCTGCGTCTATATTTGGTATACTATGTTATTTTGCTTGTTTCCTGGCATTGGCGGCAGACTGGCGCACTGTCATTCATTAACAAAAGCAATTATAAGTAAAGCATTCCTTTGTTGCCACGCGCTGTGTCACCTTTGCTCTGTAACTGAACCGTGTTAAACGACAATGGGTGTGCATAAACAGTATGTTTGGACACGTGATGACAACTCTATCTGTTGAAATGCATGCACACGGCCCGATATTCGATACAACGGAAGGTCAATAGAGTTTAGTTACTATCGAGAGGCGATGTTTATTCAAATGCACTTACAGCCAGCTCCAAGTTTGGATTTCGACATCTGCCACGAGGTCAATATTTGCCGTTTTTTCGAACGTTCCTTTCTTTATAATATTCAGAGTCCCCTCTGTTGGTCTTTTCATAACTAGCTTTTGTTTTTGAGGTCCATACGAGTCGGCGGCAGATGCTAGCAAGACTAAATGGCTTCCAACATTTGCGCGGAAAACAATTTCATTGAAAACTCTGCGGAGCTCAATAAATGCGCCGGACAGGATATTACGCGATCAGAGTAAATTGGTTTTGCCGTTATTAATTTTGATAACTGGGATTGAATTCGTTTCTCTCTTTTGTAACAAAGGGAAACCATCGTAATTAATTTATTATAGTTACGCAGCAAAACAAAGCGTTCGCGATTGGCGTCGAAATTAAATTTTGAATAGTTCCGCGTAAAAGTGGGCAATACGAGGCCGTATATTACTCGTATTCATGATTAAATTCTTTGGTGTAGGTACGATGGTCTTTAATCTCGCATTCAGATTTTCTTATATCGACATGTGCTCGGCCATCTGTTCGGTCAGATTAAAGTTTTTTTGGATTTTTACGTAAAACATATATTGATATGAAAAAGTGACACGCAGCACATGGCACGATAACGTCCTCCAGGTTTCTACCTGCCTTTGTTACAGACACAATGCGTGCGCGCACATCTGCCGGTGCCGCCCGCGCACCGATCTCTACTGCTGCACCTTTGTGCATCTAATGCTTAGCTTAAATTCCATAATCAATCATTTTCGTGTCATCCACACTGATGATGTTGCAAAATGGGCACATACGATCGAGTATGATTCCATTCATTTAAAGGTCCGTAATTAACTAATTATGCTTGGCTTACTTTAATTACAAATTGCTTAGGATATTTAAACTAAATAGAGGCGAAATAGTGCAATAAATTAAGCAGTGGACTTGCTTTATATATACCATTTATAGGCCTGCAAATTTCGAGGTCTACCGTTTACTCAATAATTGCTAACCGCTCTAGAGAGATGTTATAAATCCAAGTTAGTTAACTAAATGCGAGGTCGACTTCTCACATAACTAAGGGTATGTTTAATTGCAAACACCAAAAGCTATCCATTCATTAAAATAATAAACCTTTTCAAACCGAAGCGGCGATTTTATTATGATTTACAATATGTCCGAGCAATTTATAAGTGTTTTACAATAATTTCAAAGCTGAAGTACCCATAAGTGTACTACAATGGTTGTTGTATGAAACAAAAGAGTTGGAATGTTCGATGTTGTAGTATAGGAACAATTAATCGAGTGGTCCGGACGCTGCGATGCGAGTTGTGAAAGAATCGACCATGCAGTTGCTAAACAGTTGTGTGCTACCGCTTTTGAAATTTTGTAATACATCTGGATCGTTTTGAAACTTATTAACCTGTTTGTTCTGCACTCAGTTGTACTACACTTAGTTTCAAAAGCCTCTCAAAGGACGTTTTCATTATTCCTACAGTTACGCTCTCTAAGTACCGGCACAAAGGGACGTCCCGAACGATCAAGTTACTTTTGTTTGTCCGACACTAATTAAACAAAAGATGTCGAGGTTCTGTTTGTGTCTGGCGGTTGTAAGTTGTAACTGTCGCTGACAGGTGAACGAAACGGAAGGCTATTCCAAACGTATTCCAAATAGAGCGGTTCGTGAAAAAAATTGCCCTTGTTCATCATCCAGACGTTGACAGACCGAACGTCGACGTTAATTGAGAACGAACATTAAAACAGCGGAATAACAAAAGGTTGTAATGGACAAATGCAGCGGAACCGGCGGCGTGCAGTTAGCTCATAGTAACCAACGCTCGGCGTTTTGGAGCGGAGACTTGCCGCAATAAATCCTTGATGGAACCTTAACCCACTTGGATGATTACGAGTGCGCCCGCGCCGGACGCCCGCACCGTCGACAGCGCTGCAAACTTTGCACCAACATAAGTTCTTTATAGTACTTTAGCATCATTTGACATAAATAATTAGCTTCCACCATTAATCTTCGCATAAGGTCGATTAGCAGGTGCAGATGACACCGAATTCCTGAATTTACCCTTTCAGTTTCTGGAGTTAATTAATAATTCATGAAGTACCTATGTCGTGGGAGCTGCAACGGTCGCTGCAGTGACCGGCGCGTACGCAGGTGCGCTGGCGACCTTGCGCAATGGCACATATACTCGGGTACATATCTAGCCGCTAACAAATGTATATCGGAAACCGCTTGCGAGATACTTTGTATGCGTTTCGACATCGACTGTTTATGTTCAGCGCCCTAAACGTGTCGAGATAGAATTCTTAATAATATCGTTAGTGGAATGATTCAATTGTTGAACTAATATGCACGTTCCAAAACGGTGACATCATCCATCGCAGGCGATCGAGCTCGGGTACCGCTAATGACTGCGGCTAGATGGAAATTCTTTGATTGACGTAAAGAAATCTGACGGCCGGTGCCAAGTGGGTCAGTGCGCCAATGTCGGGCTTATCATAAAACCATCGCTGTGCTACATACTGGTTAATTATAGTGTTAATGTGAGAAATGGTAGCGTTTGTTAGTGGCTGTGGTCGTGTCTCACGCATGTCATCAATCGAACGTCAGCACTGCACCGGCGGGCGTGACGGCCGGAATACTGGGTCAAGTACAACGGTGCTTTGCCATTCATTGTCACCGGCGACCCCCCCCCCCCCCCCTCCCCGGCCCGCGCGCACCTCCCCCTCTCTCTCCCCGCCAGCAGCGCTTGCGCTCGCGCATCGGCCTCGCGCCCACTGAACTTGACATATCGCTTTTTAACATATTTTTTGCCAATTATTCATGTCAGTGCTAACTTAAGTAGGTTACTTACATTTCTGCAAGCGTTTCTTTTTCACATGTGCTTTGTTAAATTGTTACGAATATTGCAATCTTTTGAGACTTGAAGACCTTGTTGCAAATTCAGTGTTAATTCCTCACTGGTGCCATTAGTTCTTGCATATTTTGTATGTAAAAATACAAATGTTCCATCTATGTTATAAATAATGTTTCCTTCAGTTGCACAGTGCACACATTACGTCAGCTTTGTAATTGCAACAAACAAGTGTGACAACACTCGTTACTTAACTCATTGCAGTCTCCAATACAGCAAGAGTTTGATGTAACGCGCTGTGTAACCTCTTCGCGGTAGGCTCGTGATTTCGCATCGCAAGTTTCCATCCCGAAGGTATTATACATTATATCACAACTTCGCAAGTGTTGCCGATCGCGAATAACGCATTGGCTCGTCTGACATCACCCGAGGTCGTCGGCCGGCGAGCCTCAGCGGCGCAGCCTGCGGACGCGAATGATAAAATGCTAATGGATAGAGTACATTCACCGCGTTAGAAAACCTACTTCAGTTCCGCACTTTCTTTATTGCATCACCGGCGTGTGCCGTTTCGCCGCACTCTCTTCCGCTGCGCCCGCCAACATTGTGCAAGCGACCATCGCACCGCATCTAATGTGAATTTGGAATGCGACCAGTTCCAATTATTTCAAAATCTCGAATCGTTTTGTCTGACAGACGCCCGGCGATGAAACTAATATTAGCAATTTACTGTCAGTGCGCACGATTTATTATTAATTTGATCGATTTCCGCACTTTCTTTGGTTACATAACGCGGCTTTGTTTCGCTCCCCTCGGATATGACAGGTGAAGTTTCGCAAGTTCAATGACCTCCCCCCGCTCTGCGGTGCATCCGCGAGCGAGATGCCCGGAATAGTGATATAATAAGTCGCCGTGTAATTCTGTTGGTGTTTAGAAATTACCATTTCCGCACTTTCCAAGTTACATCATTGCTTCTAGAAAAAAGTATGCCCCCAGATCCGCGGGGTGAACGGCCGCATAGACGGCCATCTTAATTTAATGTTTTTGATCATTGCCTCTTCGATTCGGGGGAGCGTTGATCCTTACATGATCTCATAGTTCGATGTACCTTCGAGTATAACAAAAAATAGACATACCTTATGTATGAGCCTTATAAGTTTTTGTGCTTACTAATCAGAAGTGAACACCTGCTTTTTGCGAATTCTGATTGAAGTTGCTAAATAGAAATGATGCCACTGTTTAGAAAACTACTACGCCATAAAATTTGTACTATTTGGTCACTCTGTATTAGTCATTTGTAGACATAGCCGGGTGTTATCGATCTCGATATCGTAGCGTTGCGTTGGCCATCAATACTTTCATCGGCCTAGTACCATTTCGCTGAGGCGAACAGCGTGCAGAGCGTACCAATCAGAAAGTACCGCTGTTTGGCGTGCCACATTCGAACTGTAGCTGTAAACCTGAGATATTAAGCTGCTGTAGCTTGCTAACTTCGCCACGTCTCCAAACATCTTCCAATAAGTACGAAAACACAAAGGGCATTGTCCGCGAATCCTAGAAGACTGTTTATTTATCAACCACGATCACTCCAAACGTATTCGATCCACGTTCTCGATTCACACAATCGTACGGGTGTTTGAAATTCTTCGTCGTACAGCCCTATTGTAGGTACTTTTACGCTTTCGATTAACGATGTGAAAATATGTGATAGTAACAAATATTTTTGAATTGTCTTTTAAAATCGCACCTTTTCTCGGTAATCAATAAACATTGGAAACCCGTTCTGGACTGGTTCTCATTAGCGATGTTTACGCGTCGTTTTCAGCAATGCATAACGGTAGAAACGAGTTCTCCACTCGCGATTTTTATCCCGCAAAGATAATTATTTATTTACAAACTTGGTTTGCGTATACAATTTCCAACAAGCCAGTATACAATTTCCTTGTATTGTTTACGTCGAGCACACGTTTTACCGATCTTTTGTTGTTGTGTCAAAGCGTTTATAAGCTGGAACGAGCAGAGCACAACCTTTGTTCTAGATTCCTGACAAGTAATTTAATCAATAAGCAGTACATTGCCGCGTTTGTTTTCTGTAAACCATGTTAACTATAGCACACGTTGTGATGTATATCGTGTGCCGCGATGAAGTTGTAGGGGAATGTAGTAAATGCTTTTGCGTGTCTTATCGCGGTGAGCCGACAGTACCTGCGACGACATTGGGGTCGTACGGACCCCGGTACTATAGCTATTGTTCCTGCTCGATGGAGTTCAGATAATGATCGCGGTATGTAAGCACCAGCACTCGGCGCGAGAGGCTTAGCGGTACCGGAGCGAGTAATACTGTTTGCAAACAAGTTTTTTGTTTACATGCTTTTTATGTAGACGTTGATGGTAAATAATGGTAGCGTTTAGCTCGAATCAAAATTCAAATGACGCGGTGGTATATGTTCCCAGAAGCATAACGTCAGAGCTCAGTTCGTAATATACATACCTATATGTATATAACAAGCAGCGCTCGTGCAGCGCGCGACGCAACTAATTTCCATACCAATGGCATCACAATAAGTGCATGTTATATGTAATAATATAACACATTTTCGCAACGAGCGACCAATAAATAAGTTAAACAGATTGTGTAACACAAACATTTCACTCATTAGATTACAAAATATTTGCTTATAGTTATCACTCACGTTGCCAGCTAAACAAATAAACAAGTGGTGAAAATTTTAAGGTTTTTTCTGTAGATAAGATATGAGTGAAATGCTGATAAAAGTCGCGATAAACGGAGCAAGTCAGGTCGTTACCTCATTTTGTACCTTATAAACGGTGCTGAAGATTTTTTAGTAGGAAAACAATTTGAGACCGTCACAAATCAGAGTATTCCCGACAGATTTTCCTTATAATTTCACTGGAAATGACTCAGTTGTGTAGGTAATGCCAAGTATAAAAAGCTATTTTTACCTCGTAATAGTTAGGAATCGACGGAGATTAATCCTATTTGTCGTCCCACGCGTTTCTGCAATCACGAAGTAAATGTATTTCACAAGGCGAAATCGCAACATCGCTTATTTCGCGTTTTCGAAATCATCCTGCGTCATTCATTCCTGCTTTGTACTTATGTACGATTACATTGTGTTTATTGTCTTTATATGAAATGTTAAAACAGTTTATTGGTGTCAAAATGTCGCCATACCGCCTCGCGTTCATGTTAATGTCTGAAGTTTCATTATCATTTTGTTTATTATTCACGCTTGATTACATTTCGTTGTTTCGGTTTCGCATCGACAGAAACATGTTAATTCCTGATACTGACTAGTTTTTAGCCTAAATGTAATGAGTGCTTGTAACAAGTTAGTTGGAACAAGTCAGTCGACGTGTGCGAGAGACAAACGCGCGCTTGTTTCGACTGTTGTGCAAACCACATTATGAAATGGAGCGTAAGGACCAGCCGTTTAATACATTGCGATAACTATGCGAAACGTTCTGTGCCTAAGTGTCGCCGTTACAAAACGTTGGATTACCAAAGGTTTTAGGTTGTCCTGCTCCCCGCATATAAATCAGCCGTAAAGTCAACGAAGCATTGTCTCGTTTCATTTTTCCATACATTTGCGCCACTCACCAGATCCAATAGTTAACTAACTGTTTCAGTAATGCTCGGCATTGCCTCGCCAGTTCGCAATACTCTACTCCGTTCGCTACATATCGCAAGCTCTTGCGTCGTCCGACCAGCGGGCATAGCTTTCATGATTAATCGTCGTTCTAATTTCCATTGCCTGTATCGCAACCCTTACAATGTGCCAACTGCTCTAACCTATATTGAATAACGTGTGTGCGGGCGAGCATTCATCTCGCACCTTTAGCACTTCCGACTCTTTGTAATGAGGAGGAAACGATTGCGAGTGAAACAATCGGCGATTCCGGCTGCGTGCGGCGGAAGCTGTGCGGACGCATACGGATGCGGATTTGCTCTTTTTATTTATCGAGCTATCTAGACCGCATCTGTCGAGCGACATACATGGTACAGCTGCCCTTTATGGTGGTACTTGTACTCGTTAAACAGCCTCCGAGCTCGCCACGCGCACCTGTCGCCAGGTGTCCTCACATGATTGCAGTCCGATCGTACGGTGAAACGAGACATTACTTTTTGTGTAGTTACGTGTCGTCGTTAGCGTGAAAGCTATCGTCGTAACTAATCACAGCCTGTCGCACGATTATCCTATTTTTTCTTTCTCCACGTAATAGTGGTGTAATGACGATGATTACTCGTCCGCGATGTGGGAGCACCAGCTTTTTACTCGCACATTTCCCAACACTTGGAAAAGTCGGTTTAAAACGTAACAACGAGTTATGAAAGTGAATACGCAAACGTGCTAGTGAGCCGGTTACCCGTTGATTCTTCGTGTAATATCCTGCACGACAGAATTCCTTAGTTTAAATTAGACATGAGCAGCGTTACGCGAGGTATTGCGACATTCGGGTTGAGCACGGCGGCGGGACCCGGCGCCAGGGTCTGCGACAATATATCAAGCGTATCCAACAAATGGCCCTTAAAGATGAATGGATGCAACTCGCTGTTTTTTCGATGGCCCAGTGTCCTCACACGTGTGCTACGTCGGCGAAAGTATTTCGAAACGGACAACGCAGTTATATCGGGAAGGAGTCAATGAACGGAAGTGTTTCACTAGTGTGACATGCGGCGCGCTTTATCGCGACTTGCGTAACGCGGGGCTCACTTGCCCAATCGCGCCACACGCGGGACAATACTGTTATAGTAAGCGGCTCGTGCTGCTGCGGTCGCAGGAGGCTGCAGGAATCTTGTTAACACCACTGTCGTAAGCCTCTCCCTGCGGTTAGCGGGTGGTGTACTGGTGCCGTGGCGTGGCCGGGCGCCGCGGGTCGATGTACGCTTTCTACGGCGCTCAGCGTCTTTCTCCAGCGCCAGCGGTGCGGGCGTGCGATTGCAAAACGCCGCTGAGGTCGCGCTTTCTTCGTTCGCGACGGCCGCTCGGAGAAATTGTTGCGACACGCCGCCGCGTACACCGACCCCGCGTTAGAAAGTCGACCGCTCACCGGATTTAACACGACGTCGCGTAACGGTGTAATTGCAACGATTCGAGACGGAATTCGTCGATATTTTGGATACTTTTTGCGCACGCATTCCGGCCGCTTTCTTTCATTGCACAATCGTCACGTAATAGAAGCGCGCGGGTCATCGAACGGTATCGTACGTTTCGTAAACGTCGCGCGCGTCGAGCACTCGGAGATGGTGCGCAATTGGCCAATTGCGTGCGGTAGTGCGTTTGCGCAACGGGCTCTGGAGTGGCGCCCGTTCCGCAGTCCGCGCGTTGCAACACGGGATTATTTCGGCGGAGGCGCTTGGACCGCCGCCCGGACTTGCAACATGCCATATCGCAACGCGGCTCATAATCCACGCCATTGTGACACCCGGCGGTGCTCGGACGCCGCCCGCCTGCCAAATACGGGCGCACCGCAGTTGCGCTACTCGATCTCCTTACTTCACCGACAGACCGATGAAATGTCACGGGTGTGACATCTCGCAGCCCGCCAGCGATCCACGAGCTAGGCCTTGCCACCATTGTCACTGCATTCAATTTTTGAACTAAAACAATTTTGCAACCGATGTTCACATTAGCGTTTTCGCAAGCGGCCCAACGCTCGGTTTCAAAACTCAGTTCGACTTTCGTTATCGGCGCTCTGATAAAGCGAACTGTGCCGCTGCCAGCGCGGTTTTGAGACCTAAATTCTGGAATGATTGAGTGTACAGTTGTCATGCGATAGTAGTTGGTGACTCTTATAAGTAGGTACATAAATTAAAATCGTCATATCACGACTCGCCGACCGTGATAAGACGAGAGAAAAGTTGAGGTCTGATTGTGTTCCAATGTTGTTATCAATCAAGTTTCAGAAACATCCGCGGTTGCTTCACAACGGCCGATATATAATTGGGCATGGTCGGGATGGTTTCCCAACGTATCCCGGCGGCATCTCCGCGGTGTGGCAACTGGCATCGCGCTTACAACATCACATGTCCCTACAATGCGGGTTACGAAAATCTGTGACTAACCGCTGCGCCACCGAGCCCCACCGTACGACGGTCGGTTCGGAAACGGCTGATATCGAACGTCAAAGTCGAATTATACATTGTTGACTCGGCTATTAAAATAGAGCCTTTCGCAATCTGTGCAACTGACACATCGGCTCTGATTTGTGTACACTCGGTTATGAAGCGTTTCCTAGCGCTTGCGCAAGTATTCGTCATACAGCGGCGATACAAACTCGAGCAGGAAGTGCATGCATGTGTGGTGCATCTGTGTCTCGATGACTGCCATTGTTTGTTACGAAACTGTCAGGGTTGAGTTGAGCAATGGCGGCGGTTGCGAAACGCGCGCCGGCGCATCCCGCTAATTGTGGGCGATCTCCCACACCGAGCGCCGGCCGACACGCTCCACATGCGACGCGATATCGATACTACAGCATTCATATCACGATCAATCTTAATAAATGACTGCGACATTGTACCGACACGTTCAACTAACACAATAGTGCTCTTTACATGAATTTATTGTCGATCCACCTGTAGACAAACTTGACCAAGAAATATTATGGAGAACGTAACTCACAAACGTGTAATTTTAACGAAATATTTCGTTAACACCGTTGCGAAGTTGTAAACGTGAGCCAATTTAGTAATAGAGACTGTTCAGTTTCGGGTAGGTACGTCACGAGTTCACGACTGCATTAGATATGGGGGCGGTGTGCAGAGCAATGGCTGATCTCCCGCAGTAGGCAGGCCTGCGTGTGCGTGCCGCGCGTTGCGTAAAGCCGAGGTGTCCTTTCGCCCGCGGGCCGCAGCCCGCGTCCGAGACACCGCGAGAATCCTTGGAGGCCACCGCTCGGAACACGCTCGGAAATCCGGCCAACCTTCCGACCGCGTTACGACACCGTATAACTTATTTACACGTTGCGAAATTCGAATCGATTGCAACTGCAGACATCGCACTTTAGCCTTGCCGTTGTAGGGATTTAATTAGGATCAGTTGCGCAGCCGCGAGACCTAAACGGATACGAGGACGCCCTCCAGAGTCGGCTCCGCTCACTGATGGATTACAAAAAAGGGCCGGAGTGCAGTTGCAGGCTGACGTCACGCGTTTCGTCAACTAGTTCCCACAGCGGATCTGTTGCTACACCGAGCGATTAACTGGCGGCGCCGCACGTGCCCGGCCACGCACGACCACTGCACCGCGCATCCAACTTGCATCTACATCATCATTAGAACAATCATCTGGACTTTACATAACTGTGCGCGCGCACGGCAAGTAATTCGCGAGGTGTCTCACTGGCCCAGCGCGTAATATTTCACTTGATAACCGAACGCTGTTGCGACAGTCTTAACGAGAGTAACCTTTAGCGGGAGCCAACCGCTCCATATTGTCACGACACGATCACTTGGTAAAATGTGTTCATAATAAATAGCAATCGTTTATCTAACATCTAGAAGTATTGCAACGCGTTATTAATACCGCGCTACGGTCTAATATCCCTCGCTGGCAGTCTATTGGCAGTGCGATCTCCTTGCCGAGCCGTCAGTTCCAGCGAGTCTTGCGTACGTCCGCAGACTATTTGTCAAACAGCTGAGACCGCAACTCGTAGGTTTTGTAACAGCGCTTTGAGCAAACTTGATATTTATTGCCTTCAGCTTTCGGAATACGCACGGCCAATCGAAACTTACACATTTCCTCACAATCAAATGTTACAATTCGTTTCGAAATTCTTACTAGACCATTATAGGGTTCGTGATGTATAAATAGTACAGGCGCTGCTCTTCAAATCGTTTAAGCCCTCCATTCCCCTGTATATTATTACTAAGCCGGCTAAAAATACCTGGTGCATGTGTGCGTTTAATGCATATGTTGATTTTGCTGCATCGAAACCGCCCTGCGCGCACCTGTCCTGTTTTACCTTTGACGTAGTTATTAAAATAAAATGTTAGCAACTGACTCAGTTTCCACGCGTTCTACAGAACCTGGTAATGGTAAAGCGCGCATACGTTTGACTCAGCAAAGACCGTAGGCTCGATGCGTTCCCATGCAACCGTAGATCGAAAAGTCCCGTTTGTCGCCCGATTGGAGTTAGTTTACATTCAATCATACACGACGGAGCCGGTGTAATGTTTCCAACTGTGCATTTAATAATGCATTTCGAAACGATGCGGCCGCTCTGTGAAATACGAGGTCGCGCACGGTGAGCCTAAAGCCCGATGTGATGAAACAAAACCTATTGCATCACCGAACAGCTTTATGGTTCGCTATGTAATTATTTACATGACATTATTGTTGCATACGCACCGATACACCGCCGTATCCCCGAAACAATTTTGCAACGTGAACGCGAACACATTTAATGTATGATGACGCTTTAATAATAATTAGCAGAGCGCTCGAATCGTTAATAGTGTACCGACAAAGCTTTGTGCTCAAAGGGATCCATTTTCGGACGAGCGCGTATTGCGCCCGTATTATAGGCAAACGATCGCCATTTATATGGGTCACTGCCTCACTGGTCATGCACGTCAAACGCACGCGAATGGACAATGTAGCCGGCTAGATGGGCAAGATGAATTATGTATGTGCACAAAAATATATATCCTACAAATGTTCCGCTCCAAAACCAAAAGACTAAACTCGTGTTTATTTTTGTTTCAGAACGACGTTAAAACTAGAGTCGTTAGAAGACGCAGTAGTTCTCGACGATCCTGAGGAGGATTTACTTCAGGACAAGCGAGGATGTCCCGCCTACGTGTCGCCAGAGATCCTCAGAGCTCACCGGACGTACTCCGGCAGAGCGGCAGACATGTGGTCCCTCGGCGTCATATTGTACACCATGCTCGTTGGAAGGTGCGTATCTAATACCAATTTAACTTCACCCTCATTCAAAGATACTATTACCTAAAGAGTAAGGATCCGATCCGAAAACAAAATGTAGGTTAGCAGCAATTAAACGCGCATAATGAAAGCAAAGGGCGCAGGGTGGGCGTCTTCACCTGCGAGGCGTGGGACTTACCGTTTGTCGAGATCACAAAGCGAGGGTCGCGGCGACCGTTGGCGACGGAGCCATGGGGATGATCACCTGTCGGCCGTTACGCGCCAACGGCTAACAATTATATCACCCACATATAAATGAGGCTCGTGAAATCTTCGCCGCACCTGCCGCAGTCATGTGGCGAAGACGTTACCCCCGCGCCCCGCCTCCGCAGGCACCTGCCGTTCGCGAGCCTTTGTTTTCTACCTTTTTTGGACTTGCACCCGTAATTTATATACGAAATTTGGGATTTGGCTGCAATCGCCGCTTCACCTGTCGCCGGAAGGGTTCCATCGTACCTGAGTTTTTGTTTTGGTTTGCAGCTGCCCTTTCTAAATGACAATCGCATCGCTATTAATTGGGACCGCGTTTTGTAAAAACGTAGCGATTAGGGGCTCCACTCTCGGCCGATGTTTTATGAATATGATACAGACTTATCTTTCCAAAAGCGATAAGCACCTTTTGCTGGCTTTTTTTGCTAGTTAGTGGGACAGATTCAATAGATTAGTAATCTATCCAGGAAATCCCATCGATCACATTGGACTATTGATTACCGTTGATTAACCTTATGTTTTTTTTTGTTCTAGGTATCCATTCAACGACTCTGAGCACGCGTCGCTGTTCGCTAAGATATCACGGGGTTACTTCGTGGTGCCGGAGTGTTTGTCGTCGCGGGGCAAGTGCTTGATACGCTCGCTGCTGCGGCGGGAGGCGTGCGAGCGGCTGAGCGCGCGCGACGTGCTGCGCCACCCCTGGCTGGCGCGCGACCCGCGCAACGAGCTGCCGCCGCGCGCCGCCGCCTCGCACGACCGGCTGGTGCCCGACGTGGACATGTCGGACGACTGCGTGTAACGCCCCGGGCCGAGCTCCCGGTGCTGGCATCGGGCCACTCCGGCGCATCGCATCGCTCCCGGCTCTCCCCGCGACGCGCCCTGGATTTCCTTATTTATGAATTTAACTTAAGTTATTCCGGCCTCCTGAGGCTTGCGGTCGTCCTCACTGAAGTAGTCCTACGCTGTTCGTCCGAATAACCAACTTTCAGTAAGAAGTACCCCAAGCCAAATATTTGTCTCTGTCGAGATGTTAATTTAGTGATTAGGATCCAAGGGGATCGAGCGGCCGGGCGGCTGGCCCGTCCCGGACACGCGCTGCTAATTTATAAAACGTAGAAGCTCGGACTTAACAACAATAAGAATCGCATAACTCCACCGATGCTAAACAAACGCACTGTTACAATGCTACTACAGTTTTATGCGGCTTTTATTGGCATTATTTCGTTCTGGCTTTTACGAGCTGTGGTATAGTCGTAACGTTCATAATGACAGAATAAGTGAGACTGATATCGCGTTCTTGTGATCTATGCAATCGACAAGCGATCCATCCTTGCTGTGCAGGGGAGGGCGCTGCGGACCGACCGTCCCTCGTCGCGAATGAGTTATTTATATGAAGCATTCAGTTAACTACTACGTTAATTCCTCATAAGCCTAAAATAATCATATCAATTTCACATCAATATAGATGGGTATATTGCATTGAAGTTGTTGCTGTAGTGTTAGATAAATGACCTATGTATATTTTGTATTTATATAAAGTTATATCGTGTAATTGTGATCTCCACCGATGTTATTTAGCGATTACTTGATTGCCATTATGTTGTTATTCAGAAGTGATAGTTCTTTTGTTGCACAACGATCAGTTGCTTCCATCGTAGAGTTATTTTGATTATATTATTTTTGGTTATATTAAATCGTGATTATTCGGCTAATCAACATACGAAATTATTATTTTGTTATTCTATTGAACCGAAATTATGTTTGATAAAAGAAATATATTCACTTCACCATGTACCGGAAATGGTTGTAGAATTTGGTCTGTGCCATTTATTTAATTTAAACGTTATTTATTGTTGTTGTAATTGACGGTGTGATGTGGGCACTCTCTTCCTATTACTAAATTATTTTTTCCATTTGGTACTTGGTGTTGAGTTTTTATTTTTGATCTAAATTTTGAGATCAATTTTAAGTTTGTTTTGTAATTAATCTGTTCAAATCAATCGGTAATGTTACCATGTCAAAATTGTTAAATTGTATCAATCACTTGTCTTTTTTATTTTCAATCATTTTGTTTAATTTTTGTTCATTCGGTTTTATGTTGAATGGTACAGTTGAAGTAGTCAAGTCTTTCATGATCAATGAAAGTGTGTTGTACAATAGTAGCTTACTGTGTAAAATAAACTATTACTACTTTAATTTATACAAACTGTAAATAGCGCTAAGATATCATAAGGACTATGAAAAAAAGAAAGAGATAGAGGGAATAAAATAATTTAGAAAAAATATGCAAACCTTTAATTTGACCATATCCTTAGACACACACAAACAAAGGAAACACAAAACACATTTATTTTATTTCTATCATTTGAAATTGAGCACTTCCATGTTTCTTGGAAGTCGACTGATACTGTATCTAAAGGATAAGAGATAAAATTAAACATACGATAACATAATTATTTTTTGAAAAACAAGATTGTGTCGATAATTATTTTTCTTTCTTGTTTGCCTATACTTACTGTCCCACTGCTGGGCAAAAGCCTCCCCCAAATAATAATTAATATCGATAATTTTTATGGGAATTAAAAATAAGTTTTATTTATTGTACTTTTTATTCGCCTAAATTTTGAGCTCAATTTCGTTGATGATAATGAAACAAAAAAAACAAGTACGTACATAGAGTGCACACTTTTTTAATTTTCAGCGAAAAAAGGTTTTAAAAATGTTAACTAATTAGCGGTCCCAGCACTTAGGCATGGTTTATTTATAAATATATACATAATTTTTTTTTTCTTAGATACAGAGTTTGTATGAAAATTTAGATATTGAACTGTTGTTAATACTATTCCGACATTCATAAATTTATGTGCACGAGTGTACATCTCTTAAACAGTTCAATACCATTGGTTATACGCGGAGATTTAGTATGGAAAAGTAATGAAAGCTAATTTCTCTTAAAATGCAACACTTCACTTGGAATCTGGATTTTTTGGTCACTTTAATATCAATAAGAGTACTAATTTTTGTATAAATTTGGAAAGAAATCACAGAGTTTTTAATAAGTAGGGAAATCTTGAAATGAAAATTTGGCACCGTGACTACCGCCCCCCACCAATGACATGGTATATCTCGTAAACTACTGGAGTACTAACTTTGAATTTTGGGTACTTATTTTATCTTGCAGGGTATTATTTTTTATGTAGGTTTGAGGAAAGCGACAAGCTTCTCTAACTTGGAATAAACATTCAAAAAAAAAAAAATTCAAAGTCGTGGTCCTGCTGAACAATTGCGAGAAAGTTATCATCGTTGATTTCTCGGTAAATACAAATGTTAGAGTTCTGTTTTTTTACCAAATAAATCACATATATGGGTATAGTTACCGGCACGGATCTTGAGCGCTCGGCGGTAGAGTGGGGATTGCTTTGCGCATCGTATACTTATGGCAAAATAAAACATAATATTAAATAATATTATTATTATGAATTTATATATCTCGTAAATTCATAATAATAATATTATTTAATATTATGTTTTATTTTGCCATAAGTATACGATGCACAAAGCGATCCCCACTCTACCGCCGAGCACTCAAGATCCGTGCCGGTAACTATACTATTTATTTGTATACTAGAATAGGTCTAGCGTGCCCCCTTTTTCGGCGCTCATGTTGGTCCTGCTGAAGGGAGCGGCGTGACCACCTTCAAAGTCGATTTTCTCGAAAATTGCTAAGATACCAATTTTGTTGTTCGAGTACTAATTAGTACCAATTGAGTACTAATTATTTACGAAATATGGAAGCGATTGGCGTTGGTGGGGCGGCGGTAGTCACGGACATAATAAATAATTAATTTATTGTAATTATTAAATTACTTAACTTTAAGCAACGTTTATAACTTGATTCCTCAAACGGTTTAGGCTTTGTAGTATAAATTTCCATGATTTATGATCGTAGTAACAAAAATACCGCTTCGGTATGCTTGAGGCTACTGCATCGGCAGCTTTGAGGCTGCTTCGGGATACTTCGGGTTCCTTCGGTACGCCGTCGCCCGCCGCGCGGCCGGCGCCAAGGCAACACTTGAGGACGGTCCGGCATGCTTAAGGACGTTCCTCCATCCCTAAGAACGTTGCAGCATGCCAAAGCATAATTGACGATAGTGTGCGCTTGCATGTAGGATGCCGAAGGATCCTTTTCCTTGCCGATGCCGATAATGGGCGCCGCCGGGCCTTAGGATCCAGTTGACATCCTTTTTAATTTAACCTTAAAACACTATTCGAGTTATAAACATAATACGCCACAGAAAGTTGAGATTAGATTATCATAATATCGATCTGCGCACAAAAGCATTATTTAGATTAGAAGTGGTGACATAATGTCGTATAGTATCGAATTGGAAAAACCATATAATGGGAATTACTTGAACTTTGGTTGATATGAATAAAAAATGAGCAGTCACTAGTCGACAAACTTAATCAACAACAGAAATAGACATCATGACATTGATAGCGCCATTATAGGAGGGGTTTGTGGCTAAGTAAGTACTAACAGCCGCACGGGTCGATCGATCAGGTTAAGCTACGCTTGCCGCGGTTGGTCCGTGGATGGGTGACCATCTTCACATATCAAGACCCCTCCGACTCCGAAAGGCACGATAAGCCGTTGGTCCCGGCTGTCATTCGTGGATCTTTGACAGTCGTTACGGGCCGTCAGTAGCCCGAAAGTCTGACAACCAGTCTTATCAAGTGGTATCGATTACCCAGTAACTGGGTTGTGGAGGTCAGAAAGGCAGTCGCTCCATGTAAAATACTGGTATTTAGCTGCATCCGGTTAGACTGGAAGCCGACCCCAACATAGTTGGGAAAAGGCTAGGCAGATGATGATTGATAGCGCCTTTATTTCGTAGTATTTAGGACGGAAACATAACTGGCGAAATGTGGGAATGCTATAGGTACACCTCTGCCCGACCCTTAGGGGATCACAGGCGTGATGTTATGTGTGTTATTTAGGGTGGATCTCTTTATATTTCATTGCAGTACCTAATGGCGGTTGTCGTAGTATTTCGTAGCAGAAAGGGCGGCTCGAGTAGTATTTCGTAGCAGAATGGGTGGTTCGCGTAGTATTTCATAGGAGAAAGGGTGGTTCGCGTAGTATTTCGTAGCAGAAAGGGTGGTTCGCGTAGTATTTCGTAGCAGAAAGAGCGGGCCGCGAAGTATTTCGTAGCAGTAAGGGCGGCTCGCGTAGTTTTTCGTAGCTACGAGAGTGGTTCACGAATTCTTTCGTAGTAAGTACAAAAAGCAAATTCTCGTAATTCAATGTCTCATTGACGCGCGATTGGCGGTACAGAGATAAGCAAGAATTCGCGTCACCACAGTCGGTTACAACGCGTAAATTCCGTCAAGACTATTACTAAGGATAATGTTTGTAGTAACTACAGTAGCATTGTAGGTGGCATCTAAATTGTATAGTTACCATCTAAGGACACATTATGATGGTAAAGCAATAAAGATATTGAGTATTGGCAAAACTTTTTACCTTCCGCTCATTTTCCTGGTACCTGGAACCATTTCATAATAATGATAGGCCTTAAAAGGAGACCCATGTATTTGTTTATCAATAGAAAAATTTAACCGCTTGTATGCCGTAATTACAGACACAATTACAAAGCCATTGTGTGCCGCGTAGATCTACGTTCCGGCAGGTTTAGGTGTTCAGTCAGGTCCCCTTGGAGTCAGGGTTCTGGGCTAGAATTTAACTGGCAGGTAATTTCATACACATTCTGCGGGGTAATTGCGTTACATACTCACAGTAGCAATGGGTTTCATTTTGACAGTTCAACAACATTCATTGCATTATTTACGTTGTTGAGCAGACCAATTTTTCGAACATATGAAGCAATGGACTAGCAATATCCTTCAAAATTATTCTGATTGCCATTGAAAGTGTGTCACGCAATTAGGGTCCTGTTTCATTTTTAATGTACAGACGCCAGCACATCAAGCTACTACAATCTGTCAAATTTATTTAATAGTATTTCAACTTTATCGCTAAAGCCTAAGGTTCAAAGTTGATTGGGAAAATTTGACAGTTTCGGGTAGCTTGATGTGCTGGCGTCTGTACCTATCTGTTGTAGACAGTGACACATATCAGTTATCACACATACCTTTAGTCATCCGGATCCCCAGTAGAATTTTCCTGGTAAAACTGATACAATTTAACAGGCGCCACTCAAGTTAGTGATTAGCATTAGGTACTGCCAAGTATACAGGGTTATTGGTAAAACATTAATTGTACTCATTATTATGAGCAACTTTTACTATGGGACCAAATCTGAAATCGCGAAAAAAACTCAGCTGTTTCCTACATTTTGACGAGATAAACGAACATAAATGTAGGGAACAGCTGTTTTTTTTTTGCGATTTCATGTTTGGTCCCATAGTAAAAGTTGTTCATAATGATGAGTAAAATGACCTCTTAAGAGGTTAATGTTTTACCAATAACCCTGTATAATCGTGATACTCTAGATAAAAGCAAAATGCATCAGTTTTTTTTTTGTATTCTTAAAATGTTATACTTACTGGCTGCGTAAATAAAACACGTCATTTGGCATAATTATCTGCTGACTACTGGGTAATTAAAACGTATATTACATAAGTAATTATAATATATTGCGCGTTTTAGGGGAATGACAGAATGAATGACGAAGAGAATTATATTGTTGCGTAATTTTATAATATTGACGCAATCAAGGAACATTTAAAATCATAACATAACATCAGTACATCACGCGTTTATTCCCAGACGGGTTAGGCAGAGGCGAAATGTGGGTGTATAATAATATACTTACACCAAGTAGTGGTGGTGTTGTGGTTAAGTTCTATGTACAGGGTCGAGCCTATTGCCATCAACCGGGCAAAAATTCAGACTCCCGCTGCTACTGAGAAATTCCAGATGGAAAAACCCATAGAAAAGTAAAAAACACTTCTTTCAAATATCTATAGAAAAACCCAATAACACTGCCTGACCCGGGAATCGAACCCAGGACCTAATGCTCAGCAGAACCGCTTGCGAACATTAGGCCAACGAGGCAACATTAAAAAATCTAGATTATATAGGCAAGTACCTATACTTGGTTACGTTTTGAAACAATACAATGGCGTGCGTAACAGCTGATCATCGAGTTCCAATTCCTACTTTATTCGATGAAACTATTTGACGTAACTAATAAGTAGGTAGGTAACAGTTGCATCACGTATTATGCACATAGTCGATGCAATGTAATTACATTGTTTTATTAGAACGAAAGACAGCTCTACTTTCTAGTGTCGTCATGTTAGAATTTGTCACAAAAACAAAACTGAGAAAAGTCTGTTGTACACGTAGCGTCTCTCGGGACAGGTCTCCCCTCCGTGAGAGGAAGTGGGCCATAATCCACCCCACAGCCCCAGTGCGGGATGTCCCTCGCATGACTTTTTAGTCATGCGAGGGACATCCGTCCTATCTCATTTAGCCGACTTGAGTCAGGACAACTACACACTTCCATTCGTGGTGTGGTTCTTTACATTTTGATGCCTTTCAAAATGGTTATATTTCGAGATCCAAATAACACAGAGGTACGACGGTTAGTGAAAAGTGTAAAGAATCATGAGTAGGAAAATGTAGCTGTCCGAAGCCCAACCCAAATCAGTCAAAGAATGAGATAGGACTTTTAGCCATGCGAGTGATGACATGTCAAGCAATGGACAAAATTGTCAACATGTTTTTAGCTTGAGTACGAGGCTTTTGACTACGCTGTGTGTGTAAAACGGAACCCTATTACTAAGACTTCGCTGTCTGTCGGTCACCAGACTGTATCTCAAGAACCGCGATAGCTAGACTGTTGAAATTTTCACAAATTATTTATTTCTGTTGCCGCTATAACAACAAATAAGTACTAAAAACAAAATAAATTAAATATTTAAGGGCGGCTCCCATACAACAAACGCGATTTTTTTGCCCTTTTTTGCTCGATATGAAAAATGGCCACAGGTAGGCACTTGAAATATTCACAAAATACTCAGTTGTATTTTAACTTTAATAATAAATAATAAAATTAAAATAAAATAAATATTTAAGGGGGGCTCCCATACAACAAACATGTTTTTTTGGCGTTTTTGCCTTGTGGTACGGAACCCTTCGTGTGAGAGTCCGACTCGCACTTGGCCAGTTTTATATTTTTTTTTTTGCAATGTGCGTTTTGTTTGTGCAGAATAATGAGTTTTTCTTTCTTTCTATGTCTGCGAATTTTTGGTTCTAGGACATGCCGGTTTCCTCACGATGTTATCCTACACAGTTTTGAAAGCAGTGGTGTTGAAATAATTTACACAAAGTAACGTGGGTTCGGGGTTAAGCTATGACAGAGTGGCGTCCAAGGTCTGGAAGACGAGATGTCGGTCGTCCGGCGGCGGCGGCGCGACGCGCAGACGACATTGTTGTCATCGCGGGCAAAACCTGATGAGGTTGACACAGGAGCAACATAAGACGACTTGCTTTGTATATAGGTAAGGACAAGAACTACAGAAAATTTTCCATATCGGTAATCACCTTTCTTGGCATCGATAAGAAAAATAAATACACCAGCCAGACAGCGCAAGATCACGACATTATACATAAAATACATGTAGAGGCCTACTTACATAATGAATGTTAATAATATGGCATCAACACAATATACTGACTCTTTGGGGTTTGGGGCAAGGCAGGGTCACGGGCGTGATCGAATATTGATATTACCTACCTACTCGAAATCTTTTCATAATACGAGTACGATAGGTAGAAACTACATAAAGCTGATTAAATTCAAATTTATTTATTTGTACAGTCACGAGCATAAGTATGTATACACTTGGCTTTATTCAAAGGCGATTTTCTCCTTAAGGGGCTGTCTCCACGAGCGAGAGAATCGCGGCGATATTATCGTCGTGCCACGTATTTCTGTACACTCTCTTAGAACGTGTCTCCACACGGCGATATTATCGCGGCAAAAATTTGATGGCACGGCGAGACTATCGCCGCGATTCTCTGGCTCGTGGAGACGGCCCCTTAGTTTTGAATGAAATTTTATGTTATTACGAACATAGTATTTTCGAACCCATAGGTTTATGTAAAGTGTCGTATTTCAACTTTGCATTCGTTATTTCGTGAAAAAATCGCAATTGAAAGTTGCCAAGTGTTGACATTATTATTGCTCGTGACTGTACACGTAGGTATAATGTAGTGGTACATGAGAGTATAAAATAAAAAATATATGTTGTGTCACTATGTGTTGCCTTGCAAGGCGTACAAATATTGCTTACACAGTAGGTACCTAATGATATTGGGTGTATGTACAATTGTACAGGTAGGACTAATAGATTAATTACTATCATTAGGTAATTTATGCGTTGTTTCTTATGAGATTTATCTAAGGATAAGTTTATAGAGATGTAAGAAGTATATTGAGTATGTTAGCTATATGTATATTTTATTAATAGGAAGCTACAGTATTGCCCAGTGTCATAGGATATAATCACACTAATATTATAAAGGCGAAAGTTTGTGAGTGTGTATGTGTTCATATGTTTGTTACTTCTTCACGCTCAAACGGCTGGACCAATTTTGATAAAATATTCTATGGAGGTAGCTGATACCCTGGATTAACATACAGGCTACTTTTTATCCCGCTATTCCCACGGGATCGACATTTACTAAAACAAGAAATTTCACGCGGACGAATGCTGGCAGAATCAGTGTAGGTACCAATAAATTCAACAATAAAATGTAATCAATCATCAAGCGATATCAAATCGTACGAATCGAACGTACCTAAGTATCTACCTCTACTCTACTCAACGTAATAAAACGGTGAGATGAGATTTCCCAGTGTTATAATAAACCTAGAAGAAAAACGTGACTTCTACCTATCTATCAGCTTTGAACTTGGAACTATCGAATGTATCAGGTAGATATAATATCGTACGTCATTTTTTCTGTCTAAATATTTATATCCATCGGAATCTTATCAATCATGATAATTATGTTAACACGACTAATTGATTAATGTGTTATAAAGACAAAGCTATATTACCATTGAAATATTTCACGTGGAACTCCGTGCCCTTCCTCATTATTCATTATTATATTGCAAAATATATTACATCCGCTGAAGTCTCTGATCCCTCTAAGCTGATTGTGATAGCCAGATAATTTCGAACTACACAATTTAGGTATCTATCTACCTGCTATGTTATTGAAGGCACTGCAGACGGATTAGTATTGGGTCCGTCACGTTATCTGTTAATTAGAGGGCGAACGTGATCGGTTTCTAGATATCCGAAGCCCGAATTTGTACTTTCAAAGGAAAACTTCTTGAATGGGTAAGTACGAGGCTACGATGTTGATGACCCTACGGAGTTCATTCACATGTTGGGTTAACATATGGTTAACATTTCGAAAGAAAAGTCCTGACGAAAAGCCGAACAGTTACAAAAATGTCTGGAAATAATTTTTACCAGTGCCCATTTAACATTACCTAAACCTTCTGACCGCTTGTGTCGCATTTATGCGACACGTATTTCCGTGCCCCTACCGCTTAGGCGGATCACACACTGCAACGCGCCACGCGACGGGGCGCGGGAAACGGAGCCAAATTCACCGCACGGAAGCGCGTTTTTATTGAATTTGCGCGCGGGGGCACGTTAACTGCGTCCCGTCGCGTGGCGCGTTGTGGTGTGTGATCCGCTTTAGTCGTATTTCTGCGACAGAGAACATGCATGATTTTTTCGTTCTATTCAACGATTGCTCCTCCTTATTTAATGTAGGTATTATTTTATCGATTTGTAGCCGCGCGCTAGGGGCACGGCAATTGATATTTAGCCAGATAAAAAAAATCCCTTGTGTCGAAAAGTACGTACAAAGTCCGGATGGGGGCTGAAAAGCCGGGCTTGTCCGAGTAAATCCGGACGTATGGTAATCCTATTCACATGTGCTATAGAGCCGGTCTGTGTCCATCGTGGTTTTAGTATGTCCGACATGACAAACATACATAACCCACAAACGTATTTAATCTAAGGTTAGGTCTATAAGGTCTGCTGGGACACAGACCTCTTCAGAAAGTTGGTAATCCACCACGTGGGCCCAGTGCGGGTTAGATGTCACGTCTTCGATGGTTCTAGGACATGCCAATTTCCTCACAATGTTTTCCTTCACCGTTTTGAGAGCAGTGGTGATGAAATTATTTACTCAAAATAAAGCGCCTGTCTGGGTTCGAACCCACGACCGTAAATTCGAGCAGTTATCACTGAGCAACCACTACTCATATTCGGTACAGTTGTTGAGTATTAATAAATAAAAGTAAACGTGTGCACAACTATAAACAGTCAAAAATATAGGTAAATCATATACAAAAACAAACAAACATGTATCGCAGAACATTTATTTCTAATTACAATATTATACAAAATTAACTAAATTACTTGATCACCCGTATGCGATTAATAACGGTGTAGTTAATGAGTCACAGATTGTTTAAATACGAGGCAAATTATTTTAAAAACATTTATCTACATAAATATAATACTGTACAGACGCCAGTACATCAAACTACTACAATCTGTCAAATGTCTTTAATATATTTTCAACTTTATCGCTAAAGCATAAGGTTCTAAGTTGATTGGGAAAATTTGACATTTTCGGGTAGCTTAATGTGCTGGCGACTGTACAAGAGGCAAAGGCGTTGAGTATGCAGGCAACTTACAAGGGCAGCTTTAAGTTAGTTCGTAATGTTAACAGCCTTGCCTAGTATACTTACATAATAAAATCTTATAAAGCGTAGTTTTACAAGGAAATCTTTATAAAATACATATTTATATGGGAAATATGAGGAAAATAGTTAAAAAATCGTGTTAGAAATGAGTCCCGGGAAGATGATAAAAATAATATATAACGATAGTGACTTATCATCGGAGAGTCCGCTCCGTGACGTCATAATGACTACGTTAAATTTTCTGTTGCAATGTGTTGTGAAATAGAACTTCCTTTATTTATCCGTAATTTTGACTTCTCATTGTTTTGATGACTAAATACGCAGAATTCAAGGATGCAATTCCATAAGTTCATGAAATCATGATAAAATAAAATATTTTCCTGCACCTACTAAGTCATAAAAAAATAATAAAGTAATCATAGATAGCTGATTTCAGTAAGTTATCTATGTTAATGGTCATCAAAGCGAGCTGAAATGATTCTGATGCGGTTCAGAGTTAGTAATCTTTTGTCCCTCTCTCAATCCTCACCTATTTTGTTAAAAAATGTAGGAGAGAAACGCCAAAAAGATGGTACAAATATCATGTAGAGTCGGCCAAAAGTGGTCTATCACTCTAAGATTAAGGAGTTGCTTAAAGTTATGCAGTGATTCTAACTTTAAGCAATTGTTTATAAATAAAGGGGTATGAATCTTACGCGTCATAAAAAAAAAGACTGGATGCGTTCCTAATTCAGTTTGTTGTCAAAACTGATAGACTATTTTCTTGGCTAACCTTACTCGGTTCGGCAAACATTGACTTGAATCTTCATGTACAGACGCCAGCACATCAAGCTACTACAATCAGTCAAATTTATTTAATAGATATTCAACTTTATCGCTAAAGCATTAGGTTCAAAGTTGATTGGGAAAATTTGACAGTTTCGGGTAGCTCGATGTTTTGTCTGTACGACGGTACAAGGTTATTGTGGCGCGTGGCCAAAATCGGAACTAACGCCGCCATCTTGTTTTGTTTATACAATTTCTGAGACACAATTTCACAACGCCCTGCATTCAATGTCATTCAGGCGCCAAAATATCCTTGTAGCACTCAATTCTATGTTCCTCGTCCCATCTCGCAACGCATTGCAACAAGGCATCGTGATACAAGCTAGTGTTGGTCTAGTAGAGGCGCTCTGCCTTGCTGGGCCCGTGCGCGCTTGCGTATTCGGCCATGCGTCGTTCCAGTTCTGGTCTGAAGTGCCTGATGAGGCCTTGGACTGGCCACGCCGCACCGTCACCCAGCGCGCAGATTGTGTGGCCTGCAGACGAAAAGTATTTAATTACTATTTGCATTTGTTATTATAAAAATGTGCGGTTCAGAAGCGGATTCCTGCGGCGGGAGAACCGCCCGTGTAGTATGGCCCTAACAGAATAATATGATGACATTATAGTACACTACACGTGTCTTGCTTGACGTCATACATTTAACACGTACAAAGTTAGAATTGGCCTTGAATGTCATGATTTCATGAAATGGTCATTCAATATGGATACCATATAACAATATCATCATCATCTGCCTAGCCTTTTCCCAACTAAGTTGGGGTCGGCTTCCAGTCTAACCGGATTCAGCTGAATACCAGTATTTTACATGGAGCGACTGCCTATCTGACCTCCACAACCCAGTTACTGGGTAATACGATACCCCTTGGTAAAACTGGTTGTCAGACTTTCGGGCTTCTGACTACCCGTAACGACTGTCAAAGATCCACGAATGACAGCCGGGACCAACGGCTTAACGTGCTTTCCGAGGCACGGAGGGGTCACGGTATGTAAAGCTGGTCACCCATCCACAGACCAACCGCGGCAAGCGTAGCTTAACCTGATCGATCGACCTGTGCGGCTGTTATTATTTAGCCACGGGCCCCTCACCATATAACAATATGATGACATTATAATACACGTGTCTTGACGTCACACTCTTAGACACACTGTTGGGATCACACGGCAGTTTCTATACAACATTGGTTTAATTATAATTATGGACAGTGGGATGTTGAGGTGCGATCCCAAGACTTTATTGTAAAATGCATGGTTTTTGCGACTTGATAAAACATCTACATTTCTTTGTTAGTAAGTTTAATATGAATGTATTACACGTGCACCTTCCGGAATGAATTCCCTAATTTAAAAAACAAACAATCTGACCACATATAAAAAGCTACATAACTTATTTAAAAAAAGATAACTGGAAATCTCTGTTTATAGGGAAAATATTAAATCGATCTAATTCGGCTGTAACACTATTTTTAGAAAATGTTCACAAGTACTATTTTAGACCTTTATATCCTGCTTATGCGTATGAAGTTTTATTAAAATCGGTTAATTCATTTCGAAAAACAAGGGCTTGAAAATTTGTATGAAATGCCGTACGTCGTAAGCGCTCTTAATCATGAATACAAAGCTATAGCATTTACCTTCAATTTGTTTGGAGATCTCCCATAACATGTCAATTTCTTTGGGCGACGCGTTTCCGTCAACCATTCTGCAAAGGTACAAAAACGTTCATCGTTATAACACGTGGTAATTTATCTACAAGTATGTGAAAATCTATTAAAGAAGTTTGACAGATTGTAATAGCTTGATGTGTTGGCGTCTGTACGTTCAGTGGCGACGAGTAAATATTGTTGCGCGCCACAATTAAAGCCTGGTACATGGTGACATTAGTTACCACTAGCGCCAGTGTTGAGTAGCAGAACTATTCGATCCAAGATCGTTCTAGAAATTTCGATGCTAGAACTTTGTAGAACTTTCTAGAACTATCGACATCTGGTCAGTCGGGGCCGGTATGTACTCGAACATTCTAGATGTTTCTACAATGGAAGGTTCTAGAACTATCTGCGGCACTATATAAGGCCGGGATGCGTCACGACCGAACAGTGTTGGATAAGCGATACAAGCGAATACATCGAAGCGATCTTCAAGTGCGACTGAGAGCAATCAGTAGTGCAATTGTGTTTTAATTTTGTGTTTGAGTTGTTATTAGTGTTGTTGATTAAAGTGTCATTTTTTTGGTTATTAAATCGGCAGTTTTTATTGTCACGAACCCGAAGCTCGTAACAATATTTTAAGTATTTACAATAAACCCACCTGTAAATAATCTTATTCATCCAGCCGACTCCCTCGCGGCACGGCGTGCACTGTCCACACGACTCGTGTTTGTAGAACATGATGAGGCGAGCGATGGCCTTCACGATGTCCGTGGACTTGTCCATCACGATGATGGCCGCCGTGCCGAACGCTGATTGGGCGGCTACCAGCGAGTCGAAGTCCATTAGTACGGTGTCGCAGACACTGCGGAAGGTACGATATTAATGTACGGACTTTAAAAGTACATCATCATCATCTGCCTAACCTTTTCCCAACTTTGTTGGGGTTGGCTTCCAGTCTAACCGGATGCAACTGAATACCTGTTTTCACCCATTAGTCGCTCCATGTAAAGCCCGAAAGTCTGACTACCCGTAACGACTGTCAAAGATCCACGAATGTCAGCCGGGACCAACAGCTTAACGTGCTTTCCGATGCATGGAGGAGTCACGGTATGTAAAGACGGTCACCCATCCTCAGACCAACCGCGGCAAGCGTAGCTTAACCTGATCGATCGACCTGTGCGGCTGTTATTATTTAGCCATGGGCCCATAACTTTAAAATGAGGAATGGGTACCTGTGTAGGAGGAAGTCTGAAAGTGGCAGTGGTGACTGAAAAGTTGTGTGGTAATCGGTTGTCATAGTATGACGCGGAGGAATGAAAATGTCGTGAAGAAAGTTTAAAACTCAAACCATTTAGAACCAGTGTCCAGCAGTGGACTGCGATAGGCTGAGTTGATTGATAACGTTAGTGAGGGCTAAGGAAGAATATTTGAAAATACATCATCTAAAGGAGTTTAATAGAGGATGAAAGTTTGTAATTTTTGCTGAAGGAAAATCCTATCGGGCACACGGCTTGTTCTTTTATAAAAACTACTAGTTGCGTCCCGCGGTTTCAGCCGCATAAGTTTCGATCCCGTGGGAATATCGGGATAAAAAGTAGCCTATGTGTCGATCCAGGGTGTCAGCTACCTCCATACAAAATTTTATCAAAATTGGTCCAGCCGTTTGTGCGTGAAGAAGTAACAAACATATACACTCACCAACTTTCCCCTTTATAATATTAGTGTGATTTAATTTAGCTAAAATTGTCACTTACTGTTTAGGAATAAGCGGCGTCGACGATCCTCCGGGGATGATAGCCAGCAGGTTGTCCCAGCCCCCTAAAGTCAAAAGTCAAAGTCAAACCATTTATTTCAAGTCAATCATCTGCCTAGCTTTTTCCCAACTATATTAGGGTCGGCTTTCAGTCTAACCGGATGCAGCTGAATACCAGTATTGAATACAGTTACTGGGTAATACGATACCTCTAGGTAAGACTGATCGTCAGATTTTCGGGCTTCTGACTACCCGTAACGACTGTCAAAACTGTGCTTTCCGAGGCACGGAGGGGTCTCGGTATGTAAAGATGGTCACTTATCCACAGACCAACCGCGGCAAGCGTAGCTTAACCCGATCGATCGACTTGTGCGGCTCTTATTATTTAATCATGGGCCCCTCTAATCATTTATTGCAAGTGAGCCATTAAAAGACACTTTTGAAAGACACAAATTACACAAAAATTGAATTGCTTCTAGGTCTTCCAAAAGCTAGTTTCGTATGGAGACAAACATTTTTAATTTTGTATACGGGAATTATAATCAAATGTGAAGATGATGTGACTGTCTTGTCGGCCTAGCGGTCGGAAGTGCTACTGCTGAGAATGAGGGCCTGGGTGCGATTCCCGGGTTCAGCAAAGTCTTATTGGATTTTTCCATCTGGGATTCCTCAGCAGCAGCCCGGAGCCTAGATTTGTGTCCAGCTGATAACAATAGGCTCGCCCCCTATCACATTTGACTTAAATATAACTGACCAGTGTACCAGTGCATCTCTGCCTAACCCTTCGGGAATATAATCATCATCATTTTAGCCAAAAGACGTCCACTGCTGGACATAGGCCTCCCCCAAGCACCTCCACTTCGACCGGTTTTGTGCCTCTCGCATCCAACGGGTTCCTGCGGCCTTCACAAGGTCGTCGGTCCACCTTGTGGGAGGCCTCGCAACGCTACGTCTTCCGGTACGCGGTCGCTACTCCAGAACCTTTCGGCCCCATCAGCCATGTGTTCTGCGAGCAATGTGCCCTGCCCACTGCCACTTAAGTTTGGCAATTCTTCGGGCTACGTCGGTTATCTTAGTCCCCTTACTAATCTCTTCAATTCTGATACGATCACGCAGGGAAACTCCAAGCATAGCCCTCTCCATCGCCCTATAGAGGTGTGAGGAACAGGGTGACAAGTTCACTCAACCTCCATAGAAAAGGGAGGATCCTCCGACCGGACGGGTGTTGTCTTTGGCGGGCAACTGCACGATGCTTTATGTAGGGCCGTTGTATCTATGCTAGCTGCGCGGTAAACTCTGCTTGCGCGATGCAGGATTTTGCGTGACGTCAGTATGACGCGTTGTTCGCATGTGGCGTTGTAGATACCGTTGCAGCCCTTTGGGCGACTTTTCGGGGAATATAGGCATGATATCATAATGAAGACGACGTACCAATAACACCGCCCGCGTGACGCTCTATGAGCTCCTTGAGAGGGATGCTCATCTCCTCCTCGACGGTGCACGGCGTGTTGACGTGTCCGGATATGTTGTAGAGCTTCGTGCCTTGGTTACGCAGGCGGCCGAACGACGCGAACCAAGCGCCGCCGCGACGGCAGATTGTCTATAGGGAAGAAAATTCAAAACAATCAAAATATTTTGTTTCACATAAGTAAACCTACATGGGTACTTATGAAACGTCAAAAGCTAGGTTACACGGTTCCAATTGGTTGTTTCCTATGGAGAATGAGGTTGATGAAGCGAGGTTTATTCGTATAAAAGGTGGATAAATTTAATAACTGAAAATCTGAAACTGACTGATTTCAATAACAAGTTTCCATACATTTTGTCCAGGTATGCGAACATAAATCAGCTGCTTTTTTTTTGCGATTTCGGTTTGCCATTGTAAAAGTTGATCATAATGATTATTAGGTAACCGTTTCGGGTTTAAGTTATTTCAATTACACCTTGAATTGGTTGGAGTCTAATCTGGTTCTACCACAAACTGACAGTACATCCTATTTTACTCAGAGACTTACCGGCGCAACTGCAATAGTCTCCACATTGTTGACAGTAGTGGGGCATCCGAAGACGCCGACATCATCATCATCATGATCATTTCAGCCGAAAGACGTCCACTGCTGGACATAGGCCTCCCCCAAAAGGGGGGGGTTTGCCATAATCGCCACGCTTGGCAGGCGGGTTGGCGATCGCAGTATGGAATGGTGGTGGAATGCATAGAGAACGCTGCTGCCCATTCTCCGGTACGCCCCTTAGTCGCCTTTGACGACACCCACGGGAAGTATGGGGTGGTGCTATTCTTTAAGTCCGGTACCACACAGACACTTTAAGTCCGGTACCACACAGAAACCACGCCGACATCAGCCATCCTTTTTTTACTCAGTAACTTACCGGCGCAACTGCAATAGTCTCCACATTGTTGACAGTAGTGGGGCATCCGAAGACGCCGACGTCAGCTGGGAAGGGGGGCTTAAGGCGGGGCTTGCCTTGCTTGCCCTCGATGGACTCGATGAGCGCGGTCTCCTCGCCGCAGATATACGCACCGGCGCCGCGGTGTACATATACGTCAAAGTCGTAACCAGAACCACAGGCGTTCTTGCCCAGTAGACCAGCTTGGTAGGCCTGGGATTGAAGAAAATGTTATAATTAACCTTTGAAGCGCTTGGCTAAATATCAATTGCCGTGCCCCTAGCGCGCGGCTACTAATCGATAACATAATCATCATCATCATCTGCCTAGCCTTTTCCCAATCATGTTGGGGTCGGCTTCCAGTCAAACCGGATGCAGCTGAATACCTAAATCGATAAAATAATACCTACACAACAGATAGGGAGGAGCAATCGTTGAATAGAACGGAAAAATCATGCATGTTCTCTGTCGCAGAAATACGACACGAGCGGTAGGGGCACGGAAATATTGCGACACAAGAGGTTAAAAGGTTAATACCTTATTGTATTTGAAATGTTGCCAACTAGTGATGATGCGGTCGATAAAGGTGCAGCTTGTTTAGAATTAATCACTAAGGGCTGATTTTTCAATCAACTGATAACTTTATTCGTGGAATAATTTTGAAATTTTGACAGTTATTTCAAACAAAAACTGTCAAACGTCAATTTTATTCCTCCAATAAAAGTTATCTGGCGATGGAAAAATCAGCCCTAAGTGAAATAATAATAAAGCTGATTGAGTTCCACTCCTAAAGCCGATTTCAGGCGCCTAGTGCGCCTAGTGTGTAATTATTTTTCTAAAATAGGATAATACGCCGAAGTTACCTACTCCTTATAACGACGACAAGCTATCTGCCAGTGAAAGTGCCGTCAAAATCGGTCCGTTTTGGAGATTAGCCGGAACAGACAGACAAAATTTAAAAAAAAATGTTTTTTTCTATAAGTACCGTGTATACTTTCATATGCATTTAGTAAAAAGCTGCTATTTTTGACATTACAAACAGACCCTTCAAATTTTATTTATATTATTTGTATAAATGTATAGACGAATTTTCAGCCGCTCCTTTCATTTCATTTTTTGATCATTCGGTTTGCTTAAGATATCGAGTGCCAAACATCATAAATGATCGGTTTACTAATGAATTAATTTGTGACTTTTGATTCATTTTATGTTCAGACTTGTGACACTAGTGACAGATGCCGAGTGATAGGCAATCACTAATATTATTAAGGCGATAGTTTGTGTGTGTGTTTATATGTTTGTTGCTTCTTTTTTTCCGGATATTCCCACAGGATCGTCATTTACCCGAGTGACACCGCGGGGCACAGCTAGTAATGAATAAAAAGTGAAGTCTCATATGTTGCGTGTTTAATCAAATATACAGATATCTTACCTCAGCAATAGCCACTTGCAGATTACTGGCCTCATTATAAAACTCTCCTCTGATATAGATATAGGCTGCAATAGCACCGATGGCCCGACCAGCGATCAGACAGCCTTCCACCAACTTGTGAGGGTCATGCCTCATGATGTCCCTGTCCTTGCAAGTACCAGGCTCTCCTTCATCAGCATTTACTACGAGGTACTTGGGGCGTCCATCCGAGGGTTTGTTCATGAATGACCACTTCATGCCAGTGGGGAAACCGGCACCGCCGCGGCCACGAAGACCAGATGATTTGAGCTCATCTGGAAATTTTTAATTACTTATGTTATATCGTTTCTTTATTAACTTCTTCTTCTTCGTGTTGATGTGATGGCAGGGCAGTTTATTAAAGAGGTTCGAACTTTTGTGGCATATGAGACACAAATATTACCAATCAGTCACACCCGTCCACACTGCTGACAATCAAGAAAAAAAGTTCCATTTGTCCACAGTGTTGACGAACGGGAATACTTTTTGATTAATCCCGATCAGTAATACCCATCATTAACATTGTTGACAATCAGTAAAAAAACTTCTATTCATCAATATTGTGGACGACGGACATTTTATTTTATTACTTGTTCAGAGACAACACTTTCAATTGCAGGGCCAGTGACGTAACTATAGGGTGGCAGTGGGGCAAAATGCCACGGGCCCCCAGCCAGAGGGGCCCCCGGCCCGAGAGGGTCATGAGCACAGTAGGAGCCTAACATAAATTTATAAATGCAAACTTTTTTTTTTTAAATGTGCAACTAAGGACATCATTCAGGTTTTGAACATTTTGCACCTTTTTCCCATTGTTTGTCTAATTTTTTGGACAGGACCTTATGCTCATGCCCCATCCCTTGAATTTGCCATGGGCCCCAAACTGTATAGTTACGCCATTGTATAGGGCAGTTACTACTTATTAAATACAATCCACGCCTCTGCCTAACCCTTCAGAAAAATGGGTGTTATGTTACGTAAATACAGTAACATGGCTTTATATTGCACAACATCACCATCTTCTCCAGAGAAAATAGTCCACAAAAGTTCTAAGTTATTCTTGATGGCCTTCACAAAGCAGCGCCCTATAATTTTTTTTCTTCTACATAATGCATTATTATGAAACTACCTTCAGACAATAACTTCAGTAACTTCAAAATACAGTGATTTTATTTGTAAGTAGTAGTTTAAGTGTATGTTTTGCTGTAAGGCCTGTATTGTAGAATCTTACTCAAACCAAATTCAAACGGTGAAAGTAAATTTAAGTAGGTATGAATTTTATTAAATTAAGAGGTTACTCATGAGTTGGCAGGTTGAAGGAACAAAAACGGAACATGAGAACACACCATGAAGTTTTTTGATTACTGATTTAGGTAAGTTTTAATTTTTACTGCGATACCTTAAACACTAAAACAAAACTTCTTGACGGGGTAGTAATATTGTAAGATGTAGTTGTCCTGAATAGTACTCACTGACAAGCCAGTCGGAGCCCTTCAGTAATATTTCCTTGGTCTTGTACCAGTCGCCGCGAGACATCGCACCCTGGAGTCTCCAGTCATGTCGCCCGTATAGGTTCGTGAAGATTCTATCGCAGTCGGCCAATGGACCGCCCCGTTGTTTACCCTCTGGAGCCTTCTGCGTCCCTTGGAACCGGACTTGCGCATTGCTGTTGCTGACAGTCACCAGCGGGCCAACAATGCCTAAAACGAGACGTAAAAATTATGTAAGTGACACACTACGCACCCCAACAATAACAATTACTTGTGTACTTGATAAGATTTTCAATCTTTTAGGAACTCAATCTATGATTTAAGATTGAATATTATGTGGTTTATTAAGGTCTAAATATGTACCCAATTTCGGTTTTGCCTTTTGAATTACTCTCGCCAGCACACCAGCCATTTTTTCTGGAGATGTCAAATGTGTCAATGTCAAAGACTGTCAAAGACATTTTTTTTTTTTTTTTTGTTCCTTGTTGAACAGGCTAGGGTCAGGGACCATGCTGCCTAGTCATCAGTTAGTTGGTATTTTTTGGTAAATTCTGTTAAATTCATCAGTTTATTTTTTTATAACTAAGGTAGATCCAGTTAAATTCATTACTTTGATATTTATCCATAAGTAAGTAAATCCAAGTTAAGTCATCAGTTTCTCATTTTTCCTAAGTAAAGTAAATCCGTGTTAAGTCATGAGTGTTATAATATATTTATTTCACTATAATCCGTGTATAAGACTTTATTCTACAAAATCTTAGGTAAAAAAAAAAGCTTTCTGTAATAGCCTTGTGTCAAGTCCTTTTCTTTTTTTTTAAACCCCAACTGACGGGGTTTGAGGTTATCTAATTAACTTATCTTTCTTATTAATTTACAATAGAAAACGAATTAAGTATTACGAAATTAAAAAATGAAAAACTATTTATATTTAAAAAGACACTATATACACAAAACAGATATATATCTATATACACAAGGAATTAAATTTGCCCAACTGTATTATTAATGAAATTAAACAAATGTAAATACGTTGAACTATTTACAAGGAGAGCCTGGATGGAGCGCGGTACCAAATCAGGACTACCATATATTTCAATAAGCTCATCCATTAGCACAAAGCGCTGGATACCAAAAGATGAGCAATCAAAGAAAATGTGAGCTAAAGATTGCTCAACTTTAGAATTACAAGATCACAGAGAGGACTATGCACAATTTTCAGACGAAACAAGTGATAATTTAGACGACAATGACCAAAACGAAGCCTGAGTATGGTGGAGTAAAACTTCCTGTTCATGTAAGTATTGATTTTACAGAACCAAGGCATGGTTCCTATGGGAACATTAAATACAGCATACCATAAACCTTTATTTTCAATTTGGACTGTGTGATTCCAATGCCTTTTCCATATACCAATGGACCTTTTTTTCAATAGAGGGACAATGTCTGTGCATGGAACAGATATGTTGAGAAAACCGGCTAAGTTTTGGTATCTCTGCCAACGAGTTGAGGGTCCATATTTTTTTCACAGATAGATCTTATTATTAGAAGCCTCCACGCAAAGTTTTAACTTGCGGAGATAAATGGTTTTCGAGAAAAAAAAAAATCAAAAACGTAGAAATTAAGGAATGTTTTGTTACTTTTGACAATAAAATTGGTCTCACCATTGAACGTTTCGTTTTATGTAAGGTCAATGCACTAAAATGTTTAACTTCATAATAATGATGAAATAAATATGTATAATTAGTGAGTTATGAGTTTTTATGCATTTCATTATATTATTTATATTTCGCTGATTTAAATCAGTGTTATTAAATTATAAACACTTATAATAATTTACCGACTATTGCCGATATGTGAAACGAAACGTAAAACGACGCCATTTTGTGCTGTCACTGAATTCTTCTAGGGCAGACCTGACACGGTCAGGTTAGACAACATAGGAATAGGATGCAAGAGCGAGCGAAGCGAGCACGGGACTTGGGGCACCCCGACTCGGACAGGTTAGGTTAGAAGGGGATGGCGGGGTCTGAAAGACCCCGCCATCCCCTTCGTGGTTGTTTTTTTTAAACCACCCAGAAGTAGGAGCCCCGCGCAGCGGGGCTCCGTCGACTACGCCCAGAGCGAACGAAGAAAAATAACACAGTTGCATTGACAACATAGGATGCAAGAGCGAGCGAAGCGAGCTCGGGACTTGGGGCACCCCGACTCGGACAGGTTAGGTTAGAAGGGGATGGCGGGGTCTGAAAGACCCCGCCATCCCCTTCGTGGTTGTTTTTTTTTAAACCACCCAGAAGTAGGAGCCCCGCGTAGCGGGGCTCCGTCGACTAAGCCTAAGCACATAGACCGTACATTTTTGTAAATATCGAAAATGAAAAAAAGGGGTGGGGGGAGGGGGCTGGTACTTCCCTCTTCATTTTATTTGTCATCCTCCAGCTTTTCTGACCTTTAAATAGATGTCAATACATGAAAATTCGAAAGTGAGGTTAGAATATTAAAAAGGTCATATCTCAAAAAGGGGGGGGTTCCGCAACTTTTCCTTCACAGGGGGGGTAGTACCCCCCTCCCCCCACCCCCTCACCCCCCCTCACCTCTTAAATCGTTGTCAGAGATACCAAAGTCGTACCAGAAAACCACTAGAATCAGGGACATCTTCAGAATTTGTTAAAGTTCTGGCTAAAAAGTCAGCCCTTTCGTTTCCCAACACACCAACATGTGAAGGGACCCACATGAACAAAACCTTAATATTATGAGAAGACAAATGCAGCCAAGACTCTTTTATTAATGAAATTAGATAGTTTGTATTAGAATTCAACCTATTATTTTTGAGATCTTCAAGAACACTCATGCTGTCACTGACTATAATCCATTCACAACATCCATCATTTTTATGTTTAATATGTTTTAAGGCAGCAAGAATAGCCACAGCCTCGGCTGTGAATATACTTGTGTTTGAGTTTATTTTATAACCAGTACCAGTATTCAATAGCCCATCGTAAATAGCAAATGAGACTGCAGACTCAGTTTTGGAGCCATCAGTATACACAAATCTATAATCAGTAAACTCAAGTAGTTTACTATGTACATCTTCCTTGGTGGATAAATTGTGGTCAATGATGATGTCAATCGCAGGAAATTTGCTGTTAAAATCCCCCTGATAACATGGAAGAAGAGATGACTTATGAATTTGCAAAGTTTCAAGAAAATTTACATATTGAGAAAAACCTTGAAGTATATATAGAGAGTTACAAATAGTTGGTGTACTAGACTGTGTGAAAACAGGTGATTATTATTTTTACTATATAGTTTTAATAAAAACCTTTCTTTCAAGTAAGAGAATCTTATACTTAATGAAGGAAGTTTACATTCAACTTGCATTGCATTGATTGGAGTGCTTTTAAATGCTCCAGTAATAAGTCTCAAGCTTTTATTTTGTATTTTATCAAAGATATCTACTATCCTTCTATCACCAGCAAAACAGAGAAAACCATATTCAAAATGACTACGAATCAGAGATTTGTACAAAAGCAACAATATTTTTGGATCAGCACCCCAGGAGGTTCTACACAAAGATTTCAAGACATTGAAAACTCTGTTAGCTCTTGAACTTACCAATTCAACATATTTTTTCCATGAAAAATTATGAGTAAAAGTGACACCTAAAAACTTAGCTTCATGAAAAATAGGAATAGAAACTTGATTGTAATACACAGAAAGACTGAAGTTGCTAGCTTTACCAAAGACTACTAGTTTAGACTTAAGTGCATTTATATCTAGATTTAAATAAGAAAAGTATGTAGATAAACCATCTAAAGCCTTATTTAGACTATTTGTTATTTTTGTTAAATTTTTCCCAGACAAATACACAACCAAATCATCAGCAAATTGAAGATTTTTAACCTCAGAACCTAGAATCAAATTCAAACGACGAATATACAAAATAAATATTAATGGAGAAAGTATTCCGCCTTGACAAACTCCAACAGAAGCAAACCTTGGCCCATATAATTTATTATTATTCTTAACATAAACTTTCCTTTCAGTCAAGAATTCACAGATCCAGTGAACTATTTTGTTTGGAATTCCAATAAGAAGCAATTCAGAACAAAGTACATCAATATTGACGCTATTAAAAGCTCCAGCAACATCAAAAAATACTGACACTAAACAATCCTTATTAATGTAACTATTTTGGATATCAAGCTGTAACTGACAAATACTTTCACGAGCCGATGTTCCTCTACGAAAACCAAATTGATTAGCAGGTAAAATATTGTTTTGTTCTATGTAAAATTCCAACCTTTGTTTTATTAATTGTTCAAAAATTTTACCAACACAAGATGTAAGTGCAATGGGGCGATAGGAATCGGGATCTGAACGAATTTTATCAGGCTTCAAAATAGGTATCAGACAGTCAGACTTCCAAGAGTGAGGTATATCATTGTTCAACCACAGATTATTTAATACTTTGAGAAAAGTGTGCAAACCTCTATCACTAAGCTTTTTCAACATAATATAAGGAATACCATCCAGTCCAAAAGCACTATCTTTTCTAGAACAGACAGCAGCCATGAGCTCCTGTATTAAAAATGGTTTTATTAAAAAACTATTTACAGAATTTGTCTCACTGGGAAGAGGAAAATTTGGTTTATTATTTACATAGTCTGGGGTATATTTTTGCAGAAAATCTTGAATCCAACTATCATCATTATTGTTACAAGAATATGTTTTATTAAATTTCCGCATATATTTCCAGATTCTCGACAGAGGCGTACATCGATTAAAGGAGCTGCAGAGATCAACCCAACTATTTGATCTTTCTGTTTTCAAAGTAAGTTTTTTGAGGGCTTGTAATTTTTTAAACTGTATAAATGTGTCATCTGAGGGATTGTTTTTAAAATGAATATAAGCCAACTTAGATTTTTCAACTGCTTCTGAGCATTTTTTATTCCACCAAGGAAGAGGAGGGGATTTAACAAAATTCCTATGAGATGAGTTTTTCATAGAGGAATCAGTATGCATAGAAACTGGCGTATTAGGAAGACACTTATCAATTGCAGAATGCAAAATTTTACAAAACGCAGTATAAGTTTCCAATGGAGCAAAGTTTTGGTCCTGAAAATTAGATAATTCTAAATCTACATTTTGTTCATACATCTTCCAATCAACCAATTTAAAATTAGGATATATGGGCAAATGTGTGTTGCTACTAGTGTTTGCTAAACTACTATTATTTAAAAAAACTTTAATAATTACAGGAAGGTGGTAACTTCCGAGTGGATCATTATGTACAGACCAATCACAAGAAAGAGCCAATGATGGGGACACCAAGGACAAATCTAAAGCATTTGGACGCCACGTCAAAGAACCGACTGTTGTCACTTCACCATTATTTAATAAAATTAAATTATTATCATCAATAATCTCCAAAATATCCCTACCTCTTGGATTTGTAGAATTACATCCCCATGATGTGTGATGGGCATTGAAATCACCAGCAAATATCATTGGTTCAGGCACTGATTTTATTAAAGATTCAAATTTATGTTTGTTAAAAGAAGGAGTGCAATTTGTTGGACAATAAAAACTTACAATACTTATTTCTGTATTATTTACAGTAATTCTTACACAAATATTTTGTAAGGAATTATCAGAATATGTATTTATGTTTCTGTAATCTATACTATTATGAATTAAAATAGCTACGCCATTGTGTTTGTTACCAATATCATTTCTTTCTATTTTGTATCCTCTAATGTTAAAATGTTTAATAGGTGTCAACCAAGTTTCAGATATAATTGCTAAATGTATGTTATGGTCATAGAGAAATCGAGTTAATAAAAGCTTATTACTTAAAATACTTTGTGCGTTCCATTGCATGATATTAAGATCCATTCTTAAGAGAGGAAGTACTATTTCTGAATGTGTTCTGTAGAATTTCTTTTATAGATGTAGTATTTATGGGTTTATCTTTTTGGCTTACTATAATTTTTGTTATTGCATTTGTTAGAGTATTCATGAACAAATCTGACTTAGATAAGTTCATAATCTGAGTTTCAATACTTTTGTGTGTTAATTGCGGAAATGAATTTTCATTGAATAAATCTGAATACTTTACGGCTCTGGATTTAATTTTACTTTCCTCAATTTTCTGTTTTTTTTGGGGACAAGTGTTTGAAATAGCGACATGATTGCCACCACAATTGGCGCATTTAGCGTTTTTAGGATCTTCTTTGCATATTTTAAAACTATGGTTAGATGTACATATGGAGCATATTATATCATTTTTACAGTACTTTGCAATATGCCCAAACTTCATGCATTGAAGGCACTGCTTTACAGGTGGAACGTACACGCTTACCTCATGTCTCCAAGAGTCTAGATATACATACTGTGGCAACTCTGTTGATGCAAAAGTCACCGCGACAGTTTGAGTGGGCTGGTAGGTGACCGCACCACCCTCACTCGGACTCTGCACTCGGCGCATGAAGCGCCTCACTTGTATCACATTTCTGGAACTCCCAATTAACGCAAAGATTCTTTTATTGGATAAGTCCGTAGGGACTGAGGTAAGAACCCCAGTCACTTCAGTGTCGACAGCAGGTATTGTTGCTTTATAACCCATTTCTTCCAATAATTTTTTATTATGCAAGAAAACATTAGCATTATTGGAAAGATCGAAAGTGATCCCAATTTTATATTTATTTATTGACCTCAAATGTAGTATCCCAGTCACACAATATTTCCGTATGGCATGGGATATGGCCAGCCTATCCTTGTCAGTAAATGTTTTGTTCTCATTCTGATGAGATAAGAACACGATATATTCGGATTTTTTACTGTTTTCAGGGTACTTCCTTGAATACCCTGGAACTTTAAATATGCTATACTTCTTGCTGCAGTCATCATCAGAGTCAGAAGAAGTATCCACTGATGCTCGATCGTCAGGAGGCTCCGCTTTTTTCCGCTTCTTGCTTCCCCCCATCTTCAAATCACTATTTACAACTATTCACACTAACTATAGATTTAATATTTCGGATTCTTCCCAAAATATACAAAGATATATACAATATTAATATTTTTTTAGAAAACTATTTCAATTTTGGCGCCTTGTACGTTTCAAGGTTCCCGCGCTTTTTTTCCTGTCAAAGACAATGACAAAGACAATCACAAAACAAAATTCAAACAAAAATCATTATGACATTTTAGAGTAAACGCGGGCTACCCTGCCTGGCGCTTTCGCCTTATTCTTAACTAATGTAAGTATACCTAAGTAATTTTGAGTCGTTACAAATTTTAGAAAGTTATACGATAACATAAGTGGTAACCAGGGAATTGAAAACTAAATGAATTTCGTTCCGTTAACGCTTGTTATCGTATAACGTACCAAAATTTGTAACGATACTAAAACCTAAAAATATCAATAACTTTACAAAAAAGGCGATAGAATATCATTTTCGTAGAACAATATTATAAGTAACGTATAACGTTATCAGTAACATTAAGTTTATCCGCTTGTAATAACGTTATAGGTGAAACATTAAAGATTCATTTGTAACGTTATTCTTTCGTCATCTTAAATGTCATGAAGCTGGCAAAGTTGAGAATCGAAATGAATAACGTTATTATATCGTTACCTATACTAATAACAATTTATTGATTTTTTTTTACCATTTTGGTACGGAACCCTAATAAAACATGGATTAATGTAGGTATTTTATATTTCACCAACTGTTATTTAAAATAAAAATAGGCATTCTGTTAAATGTATCTGTATCCTACTATCCTATTATTATTATAAATGTGAAAGTTTGTGAAGATTTTTGGATGATTGTTACTCAATCACGCGTAAACCGTTGAACAGATTTGGAAGAAAATTGCCACATAGATCATTTCCTGGATTAACACATAGGATAATTTTTATCCCGATATTGCCATGGGATCGAAACTTACGCGGCTGAAACTGCGGGGCGCTGCTAGTCTATAATAGATCGTCGTCTTCAAATATCTGTCGATGCCAGTTTTCATTTTCTATTCTTTTGACGTGGTCAATTTCTTTGTTCCAATCTTCTTTGCAATGCAATTTTGCAATTTTCTTTGCAAACCGTACTTTTCAATCAACATTTGACAGAAAGAGGTCATTGATGTTCCTATTCTTATTTGAATCGCATTGTAACGTAATAGGTATCAGTAATAAGTTGATTCACTTGTAATAACGTTATAGGTGAAACGTTACAGATTCATTTGTAACGTTATTCTTCATACTTTTCGTCAGTCATGAATGAAGCTGGCAAAGTTGAGTTCGAAATGAATAACGTTATTAATATCGTTATACTAATAACGACTTATTGATAATATTGTTAGTGAACAGTTTAAGATTTTGTTCCGTTTGTCAGTATCGTTATAGCCAAGGTATTTATTTTGTTACGATCCTGGTGGAATGGTTAGAACGCTACAAATTATCGGTACCGGAACTACGCGTACCTAACGTTATTACCCGACTGCGTCAGAAGGAGGGTTATGTTTTTTTGAGTAACGTTTCAAGTGCCTGGTGGTAACGGAACGAAATTCATTTCGTTTTCAAGAGTCCCTGCTTCACAGAGTATTTATTCATTACAGAATACCATGTTTGTACATAGTATTTTTATCTATGGTTGTCATCACACCATGGACGTATCAATACAAATGACAAGTTGACAACCGTTAGAACCTGAGGTTAGAACATACCACAGAACACTATTATTCTTAGCAAACTTGACCGCGAAATTCAAATTTTCTGACGTTTTTTGCAATTTGCAGATCAGCGTCAGGTTGTATCTTGATGAAAATATGATTCGCGACAATAACAGTTAGGTACATATTTAGAGAATTATAATCATTAGAATCATTAATATATCCTTCTAAGTTAGATTTCTACCATTAACACTTTTCCATTAGAAATCACTTTATTTAATAGTAGAAATTCGTGTGCCACAAGGCTCGATATTGGGTCCTTTCCTCTTTTTAGTGTATATTAATGATCTACTCCATTTATTAAAAAATCAACCACAAATGGTGTTATTTGCTGATTTTTAAGGTAATTAGACGCGCTACAAATTTTGACGACGTAAATAATGCCCTACTGCCGGTCCAAAATTGGTTCACTGCTAATAATTTAGTATTAAATGGAAAAAAAATTAAGTTCATAAGATTTTCTTTACCAAATGTCAAGGGTAGTGATTGTGAGATAATATTGAATCAAGAGAAACTAGAATTCGTCGATAAAACTGTTTTCTGGGTCCTCATTTGACATCTCTTGCAGGAGGGCTAAGTTCAGCAGCTTATGCTGTCAGAAAAATCCGTCAATTTACTGATGTAGATACCGCGAGACTAGTCTATTTTAGTTACTTTCATAGTATCATGTCTGACGGTATTTTGCTTTGGGGACGAGCTGCAGACATCGATTCTATTTTTATTCTGCAGAAAAGAGCCATCAGAACCATACATAATCTCCGCAGACGCGATTCTCTAAGGGAACTGTTTAAGGAAATTAACATCATGACAGTGCCTTGTCAATATATCTATGAAAACATCATGTGTGTAAGGAAAAATTTACATCTTTTTAGTAAAAGAGGTGAAAGACATAATTATAGTACTAGAAATAGGGACCTATTAGTTCAACCAGGCTTTAGACTGGCTAAAGTAGATTCGTCTTTTACGCGGTACTGTTTAAAATGTTATAATAAAATACCTCCCCACATTCTTCAACTGAATGAGACAAAATTCAAGTCTTGTATTAAACGCACACTATGCAGTCAGGCATATTATAGTTAGGGGATTACATCACTGATAAAAATGCCTGGCTCAATGCTGGTCCTCCTCCACAACCACAACTAATTGATTAACACTTGAAAATACTTGGAGCTGCCGAAGATTGTAAGACTATATTTGCATTGTATAAACTCAATTTCCTTTGTATTGTATAATTGCATAGCACAGATGTGAGTTCTATGTGCCCTATAGCTACCATGTACCGAGTATTAATATGTCTTTCATTGACTTGAATGTGCCCTGGCGGCTGATAGTATGTCATGCTCACTCAATTGTCTCGCTGACGGTGGCATGTGTGTTGGATCATTTAGCTCCCTTCAAAATGGTTGAACTGAATGGTGCTGATCTATGCGTCATGTTCGTGAACGGGCGCCGTCAGTTGTGGCTGGTCATCTCTTAGCTGCCTCATTTCATTTCATTTTTGCCTTATTTTAAATTATTTTATTTTTGGATTGTTGTTTTGTTAAGTACTATTTGTTGTACTCTGGACGCTTTTAACGTTTTACGTCTTTTTTATTTATTACATCGCTCTCACATTATATAATTTTAAATTCAAAAGTAATGATGTACTAATATTTTTGTTAAACATAATTTAAAAAGAGTGTCCATGGAGTTTTTTTTGCCCGTTCTTCTCCATAGGTACCTACGCTTTGGAATGGGCAACTAGCTTCATATTTTCTGACTGTCCGACTTCTTGACAATTCAAAAGTGCCTGTTAATGGTTTAATTGAAATAAATGCTTTGACTTTGAATCTAACTTAAAAAGATATATTAATGATTCTAATGACTGTACCTGTTATTGTCGCGAATCATATTTTGATCAATATACAATCTGACACTGACCTGCAAATTGCATAAAACGTAAGAAAATTTGAATTTCGCGGTCTACCACTATCCATTCACAAAGCGCTAAGGTAGCCCGCGAAATTCAAATTTTCTTACGTTTTTTGCAATTTACTGGACAGTATTAAGTTGTACGTTGATTAAAACATGATTCGCGGCCATAACAAATATTTATTTACATAATCATAATCATTAGGATCAGCAACGTTTTTCGCCCGTGGTCCCTTCACGTAGTCCCTGGAAGGGGACCACGGACCTTTTTTTCTTCGTGGTCTCTATAATACTGGAAAATTCCGTGGTCCCTCTCGTATTCCCTGGAATCCACGGACCTTTTTTCTTCGTGTTCCCTAAAAGATATCTAGGTACATAATACTACTGAATTCAATTTATACCTAGGTAAGTCAGATAAAAACTCTTTGGTAGGCATTTTGTTGGTAATACTATGATGATAAAAAATTGAAATTAATTAATTAGGCTTTATTTACCTATTTCTTTGGAGTGTAAAAATAAAGATTTGTTTTATTACTACTTTGTTTTATTTTGTTCATTATACAAAATAAAACAAAGTATCTGTAAGAAGATTACAACTTAATTTATGTTTCTCTATAGATTAAAAAGAAAAAAATATATGTACGGTGGGCTGCATCAATGAGAGGTTTTTCTTTTCAGTATTTAAAAAAAAAAATAGTTCTCAAGAACCCTGAAGATGGCGTTGAACTGACTATGTTACTAGATGCCAAAGTCAAAACGCTTGGAAAAAAAACATTGCGTCACGTCATATACGCTCGTTGAGTGACAGTTTCGTTTGCTTTCGTTTTACGATCTTAAAATTACATCCAAGTGAATTAATAAAAAAATTATGTAACTTCCGTTCCTTGCAGTAACTTACCAAGTTCAGCGCCATCTATCCAGCGACTAGGGAAGCGTTAAAAAAAAAAGAAAAAGAAAATCCCTCATTGGGTACCCCAGTTGTATTAAAATTTTCATACAACTGGGGTACCCAATTGATGCAGCCCACTGTACCTAACTCAGTACCTAGGTACTTAAAAAAATGTACTCAAAAATGTCAATCTAGGGGGTCCAAACGCCTCCTGCCGGAGGCTCTACGCAGAGGTCGTGCGGTCCATGGCCTTTTACGGGGCACCGGTGTGGGCGCGTTCCAGAGGGTCATGGCCGTCCGGCTAGTCCGGCGACACCGCACGGTCTCCGGGGAGGCAGCGAGCCTCCTTGTCGGATTGCCGCCATGGGATCTGGGACTAACTCACATCTGGGGATCACTCACATATGGGAGTGACGCGAGGAGGTAAAACGCCGGGGCATAACTCCGCTGCCGCGAGAAATCGCGGCGCAGCGACAGAGCTCCGGCGGGATCTCATGGTGACATTTAGAGTGCGACTGTCGCAACCGAGTGCTGGGCACGCCACAATTGCGGTGATAAGACCCCTCTTTGTAGAGAGGCACCACGGCGTCCTCACCTTCCGCCTAATGCAGGTCCTCACCGGGCACGGCTGCTTCGGGGGGTTCCCGTTCGGAATAAGGTGGGAGGAATAATGCCCGGGTGTCACCATTGCATGGATCGCCCGGAGGACACGGTGGAGCATATGGTGGAGATCTGCCCAGCTTGGGCAGAGCATCGCCGTGTCCTGTGTCCGTGTCCAGGCCATGGTACGAAGAGTGCATGGGAAGCTGTAGCCTCCTTCTGCGACGCAGTAATGCTCGCAAAGGAGGAGGCGGAGCGCGTGACAGAGAGGCAATCTTTGCGCCCTCACGCCCCTAGCCGCCGCAGGAGACACCCTGGGCGTTGGAAACTTGGAAATCGATAGCCGATTCCCGGCCACCCGTAGGCGCGGGCTTGCGGACGACGAGCAATGGGCAGCTCGCCGTTCGGTAAGGACCAGGCCCGGGTGGACGGCGCGTTGTGTTCCACGCGCGCCTCAGAAAGATGTCAGACCTGACGGAGGCCGCTAGGGCCGATGCCTGCCCGGGTTGCGGGTTGTTCGAAAGAGATACCGTGGCCCCTGGCACAGGCAACTGAAGGAACACGGGTGGGTTTTAGTCAGTAAGAGTCTGACACCCCCTTCCGCTCCACCCAGAGTGGGAGGGGGGTCATTTGATGATTTCCCACCCAAAAAAAAAAAACAGGGGGCGCTTGGGTAGCGTTTGCACACGGGCGCTACATGGGCTAGAGACGCCTCTGGAACCACGGGCAAAAAAATACTCGTGGTCCCTTCGAGGGACTAAGGGACCGGGACCACGGGCGAAAAAGGATCAGCAATACAACTTGTTAAGTTACTATAATTGTAAATCCCACTGAATGACTATTTCATGAAATCTTGGCAGATTTCATGAAATAGTCATTCAGTGGGATTACTTGATCTTAGAAAGTTGTGTTGATGACTTTAGTGATTAAAATTCTGTAAATAAATATTTGTTACTGTCGCGAATCATATTTTAATCAACGTACAACTTATTACTCCAAAAAACCTAAAAAAAAATTGAATTTCGCGGGCTACCTTAGCGCTTTCGTGTGAGCCACAGACTAAGAAGAGAAGTTACCTTGATGACAACTAATGACAACTTGACAAGAAAAACGGGCAAAGACGAAAGTCCACCGATTTGATTTCGGAATACGTAAAAGACTTTATCAATAATAATTTTGTAAATTATTTATTTTTTTATTATGTTTATGTGATTCATTCATTAACTTTTCACTGTTTTGCATGCCAATTCATTGCTATAAATAAACTGTATTGTGTATTGGTTAATAACATAGCCTTTTTGACCCTTTATTATTCAAATAGAATGTTTTTATTCGGTTACTTTGGTTAGTGACAAAGAGATTTATGATACTTTATTTAAATGTCTTTTGTTAGTTAATATTTTGAGGGTACCCTAGAGTGATAAACTTTAATTGTGTACTAAATCTGTGTACTATTTCTCTCATATATTCCTATTTCCCAAACTTAAATTACTTAGCGTAGTTCTGGTACTTAGCTGTTTATCCTGTTGAACAGTTGAACCATGGCAGATATTATTCCAGCCGTGACCAAGCTTACGAATAGGGTAATTAGGATTCTAGGATGTAACCCAGGCGCTATGACTCTTCAGGGCACCAATACATATCTGTTAGGCACTGGAAAAAAGTAAGTACATACAAGTTAACAGCAGGATTTATTCATCATCATCATCATCATCATTTCAGCCGAAAGACGCCCACTGCTGGACACAGGCCTCCCCCAAAAGGGGGGGTTTGCCATAATCGCCACGCTTGGCAGGCGGGTTGGCAATCGCAGTATGGTATGGTGGTGGAATGCATAGAGAACGCTGCTGCCCATTAGGCAGGATTTATTACCTACCATGAAATAAGCCCCTCAATTGTTTTATATTTCAAATTCTAGCTCACTTTTGTATTTCTTTTTTCATTTAGCCTGAGCTGTCCCATTCTCTGTTTGAAGGCCTCCCGTGCTCCCCATTGCATGAACGTCTGTTATGTTAACACTGTTTTTTTTTAGCCGGATTCTTTTAGACACTGGTGATAAAGATGTGAAAGAGTACCAAAAGCACTTGGCCCAGGTGTTGAAGACAGAACAAGCAAACATCGAGCATGTTATTGTCACACACTGGCATCATGACCATATTGGTGGAGTTGAGGACCTGTATGGCAAGATAGCTAGTAAGAAAGTGTTTCCATCTAGTTAGGTTTATTACTGGGAATGGAACAGTAATTTTACATTGATTCCGTAAACAACTGGTGCGTGCACAGATTCACTTAGTCCTAACAACTAATGATGATCTTTTTTAAATTAAATTTTTATTGAACTAAGTATAAGAAAATAACATAGCCTTTGAGTCACAATTCTGGATTTTACATTAAATTGTTTACCTAATTTTATTTCTATCCTAAACAACCTGACAGCTTACTTCAAAAGACATTTTAACTTCATTCTATGGACTAAGTAACTTATTAAATTAAAAAATTTTTTTTACAGATTAGGTAAATTTAAACCACAATATTATTTCAGGAGAGCCAACAGTGTGGAAGCATAAGAGAAGTGTAGAAGATGGCCCAGAAGAACTACCACAATCAGTACCAATGTGTTGGTTATCAGATGGCCAAGAGTTGAAGGTAGAAGGAGCTACTGTCAAGATTCATCATACTCCAGGCCATACCACTGACCATGTGGTGCTGACTCTTTTAGAAGAGAACTGCCTGTTCAGTGGAGACTGCATACTGGGTGAAGGAACTGCTGTGTTTGAAGACCTTTACACATACATGAAGAGTTTGCAGAGAATTTTTGATTTAAATCCTGATGTTATTTATCCGGGACATGGGAATGTTGTCCAGGTAGTTATTTTTTTATTATTATTTAGTTTTCTTTGGTCTTCAATTCATACAGGGTGTCCCGTAAAAATGAGGTCCAAAGCAACATTAAGTACTTATTATTTGTTTTGAAAAGCTAAAGATCCACGGAGGTTTTTGAAACTACTTTGGGTCATTGCCCGCACTCTTTTTTTTTAAGACTAATCTCGTTGTGCAAAAATTTTTCCTTTGAGCAAAATTTTACATCTTTTTGGGTGATGTTTAGACAGATAGAATTTTTAACTGATAGTAGACCATAATTTAAGAAAAAAGTATTTACATAAAATGTCACACAAAAAGAGAAAAATAAAAAAGTCTGAAGTCAAACATTAAAAACTGTCTAGCTCCTAAACTATAAATAATTGCTGAATCTACATTCAAAAATTGGCTTTAGACCATATTTCTCTGTATTTGTTATTTCTGAAAAATAGTATGTTTTAGCAATTTAATATCTACTTTAACTTTTTATAATATTAACCGCCCTTGTGTTGCTGTCTGTAAAATTTTGGAAAGTGATCCTCTGGTAATTTATCATTTTATCTAGCTACCAATAATTCTAGTCTACCAATTATATATAACTAGCTGCGCCCCCGCGGTTTCACCCGCATAAGTGTCTATCCCGTGGGAATATCGGGATAAAAAGTATCCTATGTGTTAATCCTGATTATAAACTGTCTGTGTGCCAAATTTTATCCAAATTCGTTCAAACACTCTCACAAACTTTCGCCTTTATAATATAAGTGTGATTTCAGGACCCCATAGATAAAATAAAATTCTACATAGCCCATCGGAACCAAAGAGAGGAACAAATCCTAGAAGCATTAAAGTTAAAAAAGAACGAGCAACTAAATCCAATGGACTTGGTTAAACTAATTTATACTGAAACGCCCAAAGATTTGTGGGCAGCAGCGGCATACAATGTTAACCATCATTTGACGAAGCTGGCCAAAGAAAATAAGATAACTTGTTTCAATGTTAATGGAGAATTAAAATGGCAGTATACTGGGAATGTGGAGAGTAATTTATAATAATTACATAACAAAGGATCACGCCTGTTTGTAGGGTCGGAGAGAGTACCTCGCATTGTCGCAGGTTTTTTGTACACTCAGAAGTCAGTTTATACTGGTTATGTATGCAGCGGCGGTCCTAGAATTTTTTTACGTGGTACTAAATCTTAATGTGGCGCCCCTGTCAAACTGATTTGCAAATCAGCACAAGCTTCTTCCAATATGGAGCTTGCCGCGCTGCCCGCTCCGTTTGCGCGCCCAAATGTTCATCACGACTCGGTTGATACTCCGCGTCCGCGCTTTATAGTAGTTACTATTATCGGTCATCGAATAGTTACCATCAGTAACTATTCGTTGACTGGTGCCTGGTGGTCGCATTTCGGTTGATTTCAGCGCCCCCCAATGACGGCGCCCGGTGCCGTCGCACCGCTCGCACCGCCCTAGGGCCGCTACTGTATGTATAAGCCCCGCACGTTGATATTGCGATGGAACCTTGTCACAATAACAGCTGCGTGACGTCATTTTGACGTCATACACCGTACATACACGTAAGCGCAAACCGGTACTGACAGTTCGACTACGTCACTAAGATGGCCGCCAGTCGCAATATCAACGTGCGGGGCTTATATGTATAGCTTGATGTGTAGCCGTGCGTAAACCCACATTTCGCCAGATATGTTTACAATAATGATTATTTTTTTTAAATAATTTGTTGTTATACTGGGAAGGATATTTTTTATAATTTTTTGTTGGTTTCATAATGGCGCCGATTCTGTTGTTCACGAACTAAACTAAATTTAAGTTCAGGCATCTTTTTCTTTCTATGTCATTATGAAAAGGACAGAAGATAAATATTAGTTTAGTCCTGTCAAATTAGTCAGCGCCTGACGTAAATTGACGTATTTTTAATAGACAATTTTTTAATCTCGTCTAAATTGTCTATGGAGTATCGTAATTTGACAGGACTAAACTAATATTTATCTCCTGTCCTTTTCTTAATGAAATAGAAAGAAAAAGATGCATGAACTTAAATTTAGTTTAGTTTGTGCACAACAGAATCGGCGCCAATACCTATTATATTATTACATTATTTACCTATGTTTTCAGACGTGATTTATTTTTATTTTGTTGGTATTGATAATAGGTAAAGCTGAATAGAAACTCGTGTTTGTTTAAATATTTGTTTTATTTTAGATCACAACAAAATCTTATATTATTTTCTAGGTAAGGTACTCTTTTCTTGCATAAAAGTTCATACATATCAATAACAGAATAAGGCGTATCTTTGCGGGTTGTCGAACCGAGGACTCTGACCCATGCGGAGAAGTCTTTATATGAGTAGCTGCCTCCATTATAGCTCAGAACTACCTAGGATTTCCACTATCCAGCGAATTAAAAATAAGGTATGGATCATGGGATGCACTACTGCTGTCACTTTTAAAAGTTTACGAGTCCGTTGAAAAAAGGTTAGGTGACTGACTAAAAGAAAGTAAAGTCCTAACTGAAAGCGATCGTCGCGTTCATAATTATGTTACTTTTTGTTCGGAAAACCGGATGGCGCTGATAGCGTATTCCGTATTCACGCGCCTTCGGGGGTACCCTGCGTCCTAACAGAAAGCAATCAGCGCAGGAATACGCGATTACGCGAGCGTTTACTTGGATAATGAGGGACATAGTACGCGACTTAATTGATCGCGCGATTACGTCCTATTAATAATAAGCGATCGCGTTTTCGCACGATAATTCCTTTCTGTTAGGACGCAGGGTACGCCTTCTATTTGGTCGCGGGGTAAAGTTATTCCCAAAATAAGTTGGTTTCCCATGTTTGGATGTCCTTCGTACGGTGTTTTTCTTACCCTACGAAAAAATAAAAATTTGATTTTCATAAATTAACTATCCATACAATTTATTTCATAATGTTTAATACAACGTAACATTCCATATTACACAAAAGATAAATCACATCAAAATGTGAATTAAAAAAATAAACGCTTTGTTGATGTAAGCCCTTGATATTATAAGATCTTATACTTACTATAATATTATTACAATTAAGTAACTTATTTATTAAGTTGATATTAACAACAAAATGAGTTTGATAGCTTGATTGTCATCATTATTGCTTTTACTTAGTCTGTTTTTGGTAACACTCCAGACCGCAGTATGCAACACACTAAACCACCTTTAATTTCTCTTTAATTGTGATATGATATATAGCAATACCGTCTCTACAATTTCATTATGATTTATTGTTTTCAATTTATTAGCTGCGTACGCGCAATAGTAATAATAATGAAGGGTAGGACCAGTACCCTAATTGCGTAACACACTTTAAATTACAATCTAAATCATTTTGAAGGCTATTGCTAATCCATTGCTGCATAATTATGTTCTAAAAATTTGACAGATCAACAACGCAATGAATGTTGTTGAACTGTCAAAATGAAAACCATTGCTCCTGGGGCCCTAGTCTGCTATTTTTATAAATTCGTCATTCTAACACGATCCCACTACCATCCCATTGTCATTTTGCTAAAAGTTCGTAATCTGCTAAATTTATAATGGTTGATCATTGGTCGGTCAATGGCACAGAAATTATACGATACTCGTAACGAATTAAAAGCAATGACTCTATGCCATTTTTTTCAATGGAGTGTCAGTGGTTGACCATTGGAAAGCCATAATGATGCCATTATAATAATTAGATTACCAAACTTGTCAAAATCAACAATTATGAAATCAATGATGGACCATTCTGACACTATTGTAATAGCAGACTTGAGGCCCTGTTAGCGTGTTACGCAACTACCCCGCAGATAAACATTTACCGCAACGAAAAAGCGATCGCTGTACATTTCAAATGAGTGAAGCCATGAAATATGGGTCCTATATCTAGCTTGAATTTCGTTGAATTAGTGCTGTAAGTACTTTGAGATACTGCCACACTTTTTAAAATTTTTCGTGTATGATCTTGATCACTTTTATAATTAAATTGTTACAGTTTCACTGAGTAGAATCAAATTGCATGAGTAAAATCTTCAATCAACAATAGTACTAGATGTCCGATGAGCGCTTCAAAAACGGCCGGAAAAATAAGACCACAAGTGTTGTGGTCTTATTTTGAAAGTTTTTTTCAACCTTATTGCTTCTAAATTGTATTTTATTTTTCCATTTGTTCTTATTTAAAAAATACGTAACAAAATAGTAAATACATTGCAAACGATATTAAACTTTATATTTGAAAGTTAAGGTTTATAGTCAAGTTATATGCTATAGCGGGCACTTGAGCGATGTGTTTTTGTTCGTAATCCTTAATATAGTGCTATTGTTGATCGAAGTGTAAATCATGTCGTGCAACTTCAATATAAAAAGACAATTGTTAATGATCAACAAAGAAATAACACGGACAATCGCGCAATTGTTTATTACGTGTCGTTAAAGTACAGAGGTCGCTATCGGCGCATGCGTTTGGGAGGCGGCATCATGTCCGAGTCGTCGTGAAACCTGTGGTTATCTATGTAGTCAAGTAAGATCTCCTTGGTTACTGGGTCCTTTATGCTCTCGCAGACCGCTGGGGAAAGAAATAAACATTGTTAAAATGGTGATGAAATAAGAATTTAGAGCAAATTATTTAAGGTTGGAGTTGGTAAAAAGTTACGATATTTTGAGGAGAAAGGTGTCGAGATATGTTTTGTGCTTGTTATTGCAGCTGTCTCCTACTAAAGTTAGGGTTTCCTAGGATTATGGTGAATGCCACATAGCGTCCGCAATTTACCGTCACTGAAATGTTATTTTGAAAGAACGTTGAAGTGGGTCTAGGTTCCCTAGAGAGCGTTTTTTACCTTGTAAAGTTAAACCCCGGTGCCATCATTGTCATGACGGCCGTTATGTGGCGGCCACCGCTCCTCTCTAGTAAAACCGTAACCAGAGCAAAGGCCGTAGTATATTCCGATTCATATGGAGATTTATTTCTGTACAAGTATGATATACTTTATACATGGGTTTATTCCGTTTATCCACCCTTTGTTTTTTTTGGATGGGAAATCATCAAATGACTCCTCCCGCTCTGGGTGGAGTGGAAGGAAGTGTCAGACTCTTACTGACTAAAACCCACCCGTATTCCTTCCTTAGCCCTTTATGTTCCGGGCCAGCGGTGACCCTTTCGGACAATCCCGCTGGCCCAGCAGACTGGCCCTATGGGGCCCCTCCTCGATGCTGACATCTCTTTGAGGCGCGCGTGGAACACGTACGCGCCGTCCGGCACGGGCCTGGTCCTGATCGGACGGTGAGCTACCCATTGCTCTCCGCCCGCAGGCCCGCGCGGTGGCCGGGAGTCGTCTCGCGGCTCCCGACGTTTATCTACCCTGAGGTGGATACGCGGAAACATGTCCGAGAATCCACCCTAGATAAATGGAATTTATAGGCTTAGGGTGGATTCTCGGGCTTGCGTTTCCGAGTATCCACACTATCCACCCTAGGGTGGATGAACGGAATAATCGTATACATGGTATATTTGTGAACTCAGCTGTCAATGTCGCGTTTTAAATAAGTTCGGCTTACATTGGCAGAATAGTCGACATCGGCTTTGCTTGCCATTTATAAAACATAGAATAGAAGTTCGGCTTTGTAGAGCGTCGTCTCTGTCACTCATACCGGTGTCAGTCTCTTTCTAAAGCACAATGTGACATACTAAAGCCCTGTCACTGTATGTATAACGCTACAAAGTCATTTTGGCGCGTGGCCAAAATCAGAACTACCGCCATGTATTTTTATTCAATATATTTAACAAAATTTTACCAACAACGCCATCTGACAACGTCTCTTGAGCGCCGAAATATCCTTGTATGGTCCTTTTACAGTTATTTTGCCTGTGACAGCTGCAACCCAACAGCTACCTTATCACTACCACAATAAAGATCACTATGTTTTTGGCAGACTTGCCAGTTGCAGCATTGTCACGAGATTAAAGATCACCTTGATACTGACAGTGATGCAAATTCAGAAGTAAAAAAAGAAAAAAAAAACTGAATGGACTGTAGCAGTGTAAATGTTTCTTCAATATACTCACAAGCGGCAGTGTTATAGCTGTTAGGATAAGATTTGTCTGTCCGTTCCCTCATGTACACCCATCGTCCATTCTCAAAGGTGCACTCTATGATTTTATTGTCGAGGTGTTTGATATCCTTGTTCACTTTCATTGACGCGAAAGGCTGGTCCATTTTACCAACGTATAAGTACCCAACTTTTGTAGGCAGGATGCTGAAATAAAAAAAAATTGTTTTAGTTGAGGAATCAATGGACTGCCGCTTTGTCTAGTGGTCGTAAGCCCCACTGCTGGGTTCGATCCTCCGGTTTGGGCAATGTTATTGGCATGATTAGGCGGTTATCACACTGCACCGGAAACCGCTCGCGCTGCGGTGTGCGGTGCTGCGGTGTCAATTTGTTATATCCTGAAACCTGAGACTAGAGATGCCGATGCATTCCACCAGTTTCTACGACAAATCTTTTACAGTTCAAGCAGTACGGTTACGGAATAACTTGCCCGTGTCGGTAAGGCGTGCTCAATCTTTATCCACTTTTAAAATTATGGTTAAAAAGCACTTCCTCTCTCCTTAAACATCATCATTATATTTTCTTTGCTCATGTTTCATGTTTATTATTGTATGTATATATTTATATATATTAGTATAATATACTTTATGTATGTAATTGGTACACCACAGACTACCTACAGTATTTGTCTGTCCTTTCCCTTTTTAATCCATCCAAAGGTTGTCTTTAAAAGATCGCTTTTAGCGATAAGATCGCCCATTGTGTCACCCTTTGTACAGTTTCTAGATTTATATTATGTCTGTAATTTATATGGTGTAAATAATAAAGAGTATTCTATTCTATTCCTGTGGTTTTTGTATATCTACAAGTCAAGATTCTACAGTTAAAGTTAAAAACCGCAGCACCGCACACCGGAGTGGTGTCCGCTGCAGTGTGATAACCTCCTTAGTGGCGTTGACACTGTTTAGAGTCCGTCTCACGAAAGAAGTCTTGCAGACGCGGCTCTAAATCTAAAGGCACGCGATGGAATCACAATTTTTTTTTTTTTATATATCTCTAGATCATAAATTACAGGAGAAAGGTGTCTGAGGTGTACCTCAGACACCTTTCTTCAACGGACTGTAGTCCGTTCACATTTTTTTCAGTGTCAGAACAGGAGCAACTTATTGTAACAAAAATAAAGATCACAATGGTTTTGAAAGACTTGTCAGTGGGAGTAAGCCAACAGCAACCTTATTAGAATGAGTACAAAGATCACTGTGATTTGGACAGTGATGCAAGATCAAAAGTAAAATAACTGTGAAAAGACTAGGAATGTTGCTAACTATTCATTCCAATTATTGCCAGAGACTGACTTTGCTATAGAATTCTACCTATCTCTTCTAGAAATACAGGGGTAATATGTTTCAATACAAAAGTCTGTGAACTCACCCTTCTCCACCCTGTGTGACAATTTTTAGCTTAAAATCTACACTGTTCATATTACTTGGCTTCCACTTCAGCACGTCCTCGCATGGTCCTGCTATGTATCTCTAAAAAGAAAAATACATACACATCAGACTTAAATCGTACCATCAATATCCACAAAAGTGATTGTGAAGAAGTACATAAAATTTTCAGATTATTCACCCCTCCCGTTTAACACCCCTAATGCCTTTTACCGTGCGGACATTTAACATATATATTTTTTGAGTTGGAAGCCTTTCTATTTACATACTAATATTTTTTAAATGAAGTTTGATTTAGCGTTTCGGTTGCTGTGATGTTGGGGGACTATATCCAGCAGTGCATATCTATCCGCTTATACGATGGCGGATAACGTGGGCAAGCGTGGTTTGGGAAGTCCCCCCGCTAGATAAACCGACGACTTCAAAAAGTTGTTGACAGACTGGATGCAGAAGGCGGAGGACAGGATCTTGTGGCGCAGTCTGGGAGAAGCCTATGTCCAGCAGTGGACCGCGATAGGCTGGGATGATTGATTGACTAGCGGGCGAGCGTATTGCCATCAACGGGCACAAATCCAGACTCCGCGCTGCTACTGAGAAGTATCAGATTGTGACTAAACCCAAGAGCATATTACTGCCACAACGGCCCGCAGCGCACCACATTTTCATACAAAAACCTGCGGTGCGGCCCGCCTGTAGTTTGCGTTGGTTCATAGAGAATATACGAAAGTGATGAAGGAGGATTTTTACAATGCGCGGCCCGGCCCTTTCTGCGAACTCACGAACGTGTTTTTGTGAGTCAGTCAACATTGCCAATAATGCATTCTCAGGGTGAGCAAAATAGCAATTTCTTGTGATGACAGGATCTATTATAGTTTTGAGATTAGCTGGTAGATACCTAGAGGCAGAGATTAGTTTCCACAAATGTCGTGTTCCGTCTTTACAAGTAGGATGAGTCTTAATGGCGAACCAAGCCTATCTGCGCTAGGCTTTTTTTTTTGGGGGATGGGATATCATCAAATGACCCCTCCCGCTCTGGGTGGAGCGGAAGGGAGTGTCAACCTGCGTTCCTTCCTTAGCCGTTTATGTTCCGGGCCAGAGGTAACCTTTCGGACAATCCTCTGAGTAAATTTAGTACAGCCCCATTCCTTATAATTTTGATTTCAAAGTACTAACCTCCTTAGAGGGCTGGAATATAAGTCCGTCAGGTTCATGCGACAGTGTCTTGGCGAATTTCTCTCCTAGCAACTGTCGCGCCATTGGAAGCTCCCAGAATTGCTTCAGCCGTATACTGAACGGTTCCCGCTCTTTCTTAATTATGCCTTCTTTCATTGCTTGATGCCTGTAATGTCATATGGCTATTAGATGGTATAAGTGACATTATTTCAACGTGCGCTTGCACATATAGAGGGAGCTTATAAAAGTGAATAAGGGAATAGGGGTATTTTATTTATTTTTCATGTTTGATCTCTACTACCTTACTACTAATTGGAATTGCCCGATTTGACGCCTTCATCAGACTTGACCTGCTAAACACTTGCTAGTTTAGGTAACTCAAAGGGTAGCGTCAAAAGAAGAGGGGCCCGTGGCTAAATAATAACAGCCGCACAGGTCGATCGATCAGGTTAAGCTACGCTTGCCGCGGTTGGTCTGTGGATGGGTGACCATCTTTACATACCGTGACCCCTCTGTGCCTCGGAAAGCACGTTAAGCCGTTGGTCCCGGCTGTCATTCGTGGATCTTTGACAGTCGTTACTGGTAGTCAGAAGCCCGAAAGTCTGACAACCAGTCTTACCAAGAGGTATGTATTACCCAGTAACTGGGTTGTGGAGGACAGATAGGCAGTCGCTCCATGTAAAATACTGGTATTCAGCTGCATTCGGTTAGACTGGAAGCCGACCCCAACATAGTTGGGAAAAGGCTAGGCAGATGATGAAAGAGTAGCATCAAAAACTTTGATTACTGACAATAGATATGGAGATAATTTATTATGTTAGTATACTTCGGATATCCTTCACCTTTTTACAAGTTGTTTTTAGAAGCGATACTTTCCATTATGATCTCATTTCTATTTATATTATTTACTTAGTCTTAGTTTTAAGTAAGTGGGCAAAATTGCAATGTTGTTCGCCCTTTTACTTTAATTTTTGTTAGGCGACTTAAGACCGAGACTTTTATGATCTATATTACATAAATTATACATAGAAGCTGCTGGTGTAACTTAATAAATAAATAAGAGATAAAATGCGCATTATATTTTTTTCTAATCTAAAATTTCCCTATTTATAAAAAAAAAACACAACCAAGTTCATTCCTTACCTAGGATTAACGATTTCATTTTCGATGTAATTCAGTCTAGTTGGGTAGAATTCCATTCGACCCGTATCAGTTCCCTCAAAGCTTATAATGTCATAACATAAATACCGAGGTATGTCTTGGTTGTCCACTTTATCTATCACCATTTCCTGAAAATATTGATTTTGTTAATTTGAATCAAATATGTTTATTTTATGTGTAAAGTCACGAGCACTAATATGTCAACACTTGGCGACTTACAACTGCAATTTTTCGTGAAATAACGAATGCAACGTTGAAATGCGACACTTTACACAGACCTACGGGTTCGAAAACACTTTGTTCGTAATAACATAAAATTTAATTCAAAACTAAACGAGAAAATCGTCTTTGAATGAAGTCAAGTGTATACATACTTTTGCTCGTGATTGTACATAGGTTATAAAGTGTTACAACATTATAAAGTAGGTATCTCTGTGTCCTGCCACAACACATATTCCCAAGTTAGTAACAAACTAGCTTCTGGCCGCGACTTCGAAAGAAGTATGGTAATAAATATATTGAATATCGACCCAGAATAAATTGGAATAGGGCAAGATAATGGTGGATAAGGTAAAGGGCAAGAGAATGGTGGATTACATAATGGGGTGAAACCAGGTAATAGGGTCTTAAAACTTACGCCATCAAGTAGAGTATTTTTTAAATGCCTTCTGAGATCTTTTCTGTGTAGGAACCGCAGACCGAACACTTTGAACACGCAATTGTCTCGATCCAACATGTACACCTCACCTTCTCCGTCGATCAGCATCATATATCTGAAAACGTTAATTTTTAAAGTCTGGAAAATGATTGCTTAGCAAATTGACTAACAACATTAATTGTCCACATAATTCAAGTTACAACTTGCTTTGGCAGTCGTATGGAATAGCTGTATATTATTGTTTCCGTGCGAGAAATGGAGTTATACAGTACGAATAGCGCCATCCCTGTTTCGCAGCAGAACAAGGTAACCCCCAAAATTAAAATATTCTTTTTAGGGTTCCGTACCCAAAGGGTAAAAACGGGACCCTATTACTAACACTTCGCTGTCTGTCCGTCTGTCTGTCTGTCTGTCACCAGGCTGTATCTCAAGAACCGCGATAGCTAGACAGTTGAAATTTTCACACATGATGTATTTCTGTTGCCGCTATAACAACAAATACTAAAAACAAAATAAAATAAATATTTAAGGGGGGGCTCCCATACAACAAACGCGATTTTATTGCCCTTTTTTGCTCGATATCAAAAATGGCAACAGGTAGGCACTTGAAATATTCACAAAATACTCAGTTGTATTTTAACTTTAATAGTAAATAATAAAATTAAAATAAAATAAATATTTAAGGGGGGCTCCCATACAACAAACATGTTTTTTTTCGGCGTTTTTGCCTTGTGGTACGGAACCCTTCGTGTGCGAGTCCGACTCGCACTTGGCCAGTTTTTTTAATGTTCCTCTTAGAAAGAAAATTTATTTGAATTGACGATTAGTAATTGTAATTCTGTGAATATATATTAATTAAGGTCGCGAATCTTATTTTGATCAGCATAAAATCTGATACTTACCTGCAAATTGCAAAAAGCGTAATAAAATTTGAATTCAGCAGACATTAACGCCTTATCAAATATATCGCTTCGTGAAATAACAAATGCAACGTTGAAATACGAGACTACATAAACCTATGGGTTCGAAAATACTATGTTCGTAATAACATAAATTTCATTAAAAAATAAAGGAGAAAATCGTCTTTGAATAAAGCCAAGTGTATACATACTTATGCTCGTGACTGTACAGTGTGTTTACCAATCGAATTGGAGTCACTAAGATGACTTATTCTACAAGTGTACATACCTAACACCGTCAGCCTTCCACGAAACCCTGTAAGGTTTCTCATGCAACTTCCTCAAATTCGTTGTATCCATAGACACAGGTTGGGAACCTGGGAACCCAGTGGTGTTCCATTCACAGAAGTGTTGGGTCTTCTTCTGGACCTCACTGAGTCGTGGTTGCGTGTTAAAAGGCTCTACACCTCGGACACCCGGCATAAATGTTGCTTTCTTGTGTGTCGTTTCTCTCCTCCCTTTGCCCTTGTGTTTGCGCGGGCTGTAATGGAATTTAATTGGTGAATTATTGTGGTTTCTTCGAGACTAGCTGCGCCTCTCGGTTACACCCGCATAACTGTCGATCCCGTGGGAATATCGGGATAAAAAATATTCTATGTCTCTGGCAAATTTTATCGATATCCGTTCAGTGGTTTATGCTTGAAAAGGTAACATACAGACAGACAGACAGAGTTACTTTCGAATTTATAATATTAGTCTGGATTAGTACCTACCTATACCATTTCACAGGCAGAGGAAGAAGCAGAACTGAGCGTATCATACGCCTCGTATCTATCTCGATTATACTCTTAAACGATACGCTCGGACCCTATAGCATAGTGGCTTGATTTTTAACGTGTGCGGAACGGAAGTTTCACTGTTTTTTTTTAAAGAAATACTTTCGTATTTTTGATCATTTGATAAACTACGGAATGGACAAATAAATTAGGCGTTTGAAGAGATGATTATGTTTAACCAAACATTAATGTTTGACTTGATTTGTGAATAATCGATTGATTTTTGCAAGCATTTTTTTTATATTAAAAAAAAAATTACCGCCGTGACCGCATATCAAACGCCATTCTAGTCTTTATTTTGCCGTAATCGTTACAGACTGTTAATAGAACAATAAATTAATATTGAAGGGTCTCTTCAATCATTATCTAGTGCTATCACAACTTTGATTAATATGCATTATTTATCTATCTAATGTGTGTGTGTATGTATGCAAGTGCAGCCTGCAGCTCCTTAACCAAATGACTGAAATACATAAAGCATAGTCAAGAAAGACGCATTTTTAGCCGACTTCAAAAAAGGAGGAAGTTCTCAATTTGGATGTTTATATTTTTTTATTTTATATTGTGTTTTAATTCTAAGTGGTAGTGTTTTTTTTTTTGCAATAACAATGTTACTGTACATTTGTACAATCAAGAAAAAAGATAAGTAATCACAAACACTGATTATTAAAGATTACTGATCAGGCATCCAACTACAGCCCGTTCTGTTATTTTACCTCTGATTTTGCAACACTGTCAAATCACAGTGATCTTTATTGTCATTCTAATAAGGTTCCTGTTGGGTTGCAGCCACTGAAAAGTCTGTCAAAATAATTGTGATCTTTATTCTCGTTACAATAGGGTTGCTGTTAGGTTGATGCTGTCCGGGGTAAAATAACTGTGAACGGGCTGTACACCTTATAAAATCATGTTGTGTATAAGTTCAGTTGTCAAAACTCTGACTTTGTTTGTTATTGTGAGTCTGTACAACAAGGTTTTACGCACACAATTAGTTGACAAATTAGTTATCTCTTTTGTTGATATTATTATCTAAAACTTACGCGGAAGATGACGAGTTCTGGGAGTTACTAGGGACATCATCGTCAACATCCTCTTCTTCCTCTGAAAGTAATAGAAATAATTTTATTACACAAATAAAGTATCAGTGACCACAGTTTTAAGCTGCAGAAGTAGACAACAGATAAAAAATGTTTCCTATCGCTGTAAGTACCACTGTAAAAATATTTTTGTTTTTTTTTCTTCTATGTTAGGTGGTACTGAGCACTAGAGGGGTGCTGGCAGTTGAGCAATATTATGTGGAATAAAATATTATACTTATTCTATGGAAACTTCTACGCGCCTATTTTAACACCTAATACTTGAAAAACTATTGAAAGCTAATTCTAAATTCGCTTGAAAGTTCGAATGCAACCAGTGTTATTTTTCTGCCAGCCTGCTCGACATGAGGTCGCCTTTTGCAAACAAACTATAAAGTACTGTCGTTCATAACCTGACTTATGGCTAGCTCAGAGAAGATATAACGAAACTAGCTTCCGCCAGCAGCTTCGCCCGCTAGGCCCCCAACGTGCGTAAGCAAAAATTAATAAAAACTTCCCAAATATTTTTTATTTCAGAAATGACAAAAAATAATTTGGAAAAGTGACATTATACATAGATAATTATGATGAATAAATATTTCTTTTAATCGTATGCAAACATTTTTTTTTTGTGAGAAATCTTTACCCTTCCTAAGGGCCCCCAAACAAAATATTTGTACGGGGTTCCGCCAAGGCACGCTACGCTTCTGTATTTAAATTAAGTTTATTATCCTAACTGTGTGTACGACAGAACTGATAAACAGACACAAGGGTTGGACTGTATAAAATATGATAAATGGCTATAAAGGAAGTGACCACTGAGTTGACGATTAAATACAAGTATGGAAGGCCAGCGGGGCAATTGCGTAACACATTATCAGTCGGAATCCGTTTCATTTTGACAGTTCAACAACATTCATTGCGTTACTGACGTGTTGAGCAAACAAAATTTTCGAACTTATGAAGCAATGGATTCACAATTTGCTTCAAAATTATTCAGATTCCGATTGATAGTGTGTTACGCAATTAGGGTGCAGGTTGCGCCGACGCTAAATAAATTAGGATAAGGCCCCGTTACCTCTATGTCGCCACGACAGATTATCGTGTCGTTTAAATTGTCGTGGCTTGTGCATTTAAATGGAGGTGTTCACATAGAGGACTACACGATTAACTGTTGTCCACGATTTTTTTTTTGCAGTGACGACAGATTGTAAAGTTAATGGGAACGGCTAGCACGACAGTCGTAAAACGCAAAAAAAAACGTCACGACTTATGGTGACGACAAATCATGTGTCGTTATTGCGATTACCTATCGTAGCACGTATCACACAAACGACAAGGCGATTGCCGTGAACAGTAAAAATGTCGTCACGATCCAATGAGAACAGTCCGACAGTCGTTCAACGATAAAATATTTTGACGACACAGTGACGATAAACAGTCAATATAATGGGAACAGCTAGAGACGACAGTTGTCCAACGATAAATTAATCATCACGACATTGTGGTAACGCGCCCTAAGGGCAAGAGTATAAATTGAGGGGCCTCTTAAGGCCGAAGCCAGCCGGGTCAGCGGGATTCTCCGAAAGGGTTACCGCTGGCCCGGAACATAAAGGGCTAAGGAAGGAACACGGGTGGGTTTTAGTCACTAAGAGTCTGACACTCCCTTCCGCTCCACCTAGAGCGGGAGGGGTCATTTGATGATTTCCCAACCAAAAAAAAAATGGCAAGAGGATGATGAGACTGACACAAGGGTAGAGCTCGTTAACACTTTGCGGGTCACTAAACGCCCCCAGACGTGATAACAATAAAACTTCTATTGTGTCTCGCTCAGTGGCCTTCAACCAATTAAGATACTAATGGAACCCTAAAACTGGTCTAAGGATAGGCTGATTACTTACCCTGACACCAATCAGGTAGCATGGGGGCAGCTGGTGTCAGCTCCAGCTCATCATAACGACGGAACAACTCTTGCAAATAATCCTGTTTATATATCCCGGGAGGCCTGAAAATTAATTAAAATTCACTCTTTTACACAGTTATATTTGGACGTAGTTTAGCAGAAAGGACTCAACAAAAAAAGATGACAAACAAATAAAGCGTTAGTCTGTGTAATACAACTTGACTTATGAAAACATTTGTATATTAGCCCATAGGTGACAATATTTCAAATAATTCCAGATACAACATCATTACACACCTAAACTTAAAAACCTCGATAACTCAAAAATAACTTTTTGTGGGTTGAGTCCTTTCTGCTAAACTACGTCCATTTTTATTTAATATAGCACTTTGCCCGCGACTTCGTCCGCGTGGGTTTCATACTTTCCTCAAAAAAATTAAATAATTAAACACCCTCTCCACCTCCCCTTGAAAGGTAGTTTTTACGATCTTTATAATTTAAATATAGCTTCTGCCCGCGACTTCGTACGCATGAAATTTTTTGTTCCCCCAACCCTCCCCGTCGCATCGCATCGCCTGCCTGCGCTATTACTTCGTTTTCGCTTAGTGAAATCCTCTGACTTTGTTTTCGTTTTGCTCAACTCCTGAGGGTCCTAGCGTGATGTTTAACAGCCTATAGCCTTCCTCAAGAATTGGGCTACCAAGTGCAAAAAGAATTTTATAAATCAGACCGATACTTCCAGAGATTAGTGCTTTCAAACAAACTCTTCAGCTTTATTATTAGTATTATTTTAAAAATATGATATCTCCTAAGATATTAATTGAAATCAAATGATGTCAAGGGCCATTTTGTTCAAAATTAAGTACTTATGATGAATAACGTATTTATTTACATAATCAGTCATATCTATTATATTCCCACTGCTGGGACAGAGGCCTCCTCTCTGTGAGAGGAAGTGGGCTGTAATCCACCACGCGGCGAGCCCGGCGCGGGTTGGTAGATGTCACATGTCTTCGAATTTTTGGTTCTAGGACATGCCGGTTTCCTCACGATGTTTTCCTATTCACGTATTTATTTGGATAAGGATTAATATCATGTCTATAAAAACACGTTCGCAAATAATGCATTATTTTAGAACAAATTTGATTACTATAAAAAAGGATATAGTGAGTCAACCTTAAAAGATGGACATAATATGCTGTCGCGGATTTTTTTTTTTTTGAACTTTTAAAGGGGAACAATTCTGTCATACATGATTTTTGCGTAAATTTAACCGTTTACGCCGCGTACGCAACGGAAGCTCTCAAAAGAATTAATTTTTCCCGATTTTGAAACATTTTTCTTTGATGCTCCGCTCCTATTGGTTGCAGAGTGATGTTATGTAGCCTATAGCCTTCCTCGATAAATGGAATATCTAACACAAAAATAATTTTTCAAATCGGTCCAGTAGTTTCGGAGCCTATTCAATACAAACAAACAATCAAGTCTTTCCTCTTTATAATATTAGTGTGGATAGTATACAATTAAATGATTGTCATAATTAAGTGAGTCATTATTTTATTGATATCTTAGTAAATTAAAATTAGGTGCACTCGATACATATTTACATTATTTTAATGAAAATGACAAACCTCATCCTGGCAAATTCATTGATAGCTGCCTGAACGCTGCAGTCCAAATGCTCCACCATGTACGAGACCAGTAGGAACCCTGTTCTATTGAAGCCATGGGTGCAGTGTACTCCAATCAGCTCCAAAGGATTTTGACTAACAAATTTGCTAACTAGTGAGATGAATTCCCTGGAAATTGATTCAATGTTAAAGCAAAACAGTTTAATCTTCTTCTTGTTGTTTGAATAGTACATCTAAATAATCATAATCAGCCCATAATGTTCCCACTGCTGCTGGGACACAGGCCTCCTCTCTGTGAGAGGGAGTGGGCCGTAATCCACCACGCGGGCCCAGTGCGGGTTGGATTTGATTGGTACATCTAAGTATCTTATATTGTTTAGGCTCTATAGGAGCCGGCCACATTTATTGCAGCGTCAGAGATATTGTTCAGATCGTCAATGGTGCAGGTGAACGGACATTTGGCACTAGCAGATGGGGCATAGTCTGTCCAGGAGCACCGCACTCGCACTGGTTGTTAATGGACAGGGTAGACTGCAAAATTCAGATTTTGTTAATTTTTTTGCAATTTGCAGGTCAGTATTAGGTTGTATTTTGTATGCTGATCTAAATATGAGTCGCGGCCGTAACAAATATTTATTTATAGAACTATAATCATAAAAATCATGAATGCAACTTTCTAAGTTCATATTACCCTATTCAATGACTATTTCATGAAATCATGACATTTGAGGCCAATTCTAACATAAGGAGTTCTATTGCTGATTGTAATGATTATAATTCTGTAGTCATATTTGTTACTAGCTTCAGTAGCTTCTGCCCACGACTTCGTCTGCTTGAAATTTCATCCTCCCCCATCCGCCCTCTTAGGGATGGCATTTCGAAAAACCATTTCTTAGTGGATACCTACTCTTCACAAAGAACACACCCTCCAAATTTCATGTCTCTAGGACCAGCGGTTTAGGCTGTGCGTTGATATATCAGTCATATTTTAATCATATCTAAATCATCAACCTGAAACTGACCTGCAAATTGCAAAAAACTAAAGAAAATTTGAATTTTGCAGTCTACCTTAGCGCATCCCCCGTAATGAGGTACAGTTTAAGAATGAAAAAAAAAAACGTAAAGGAGCCATTTATATGCACACTGCATGAGACTTGTTTTTTACTTTGCACTGTAAACAATATGGAATGAATTCAAATGATAGGTCAGAAAGGTAACATGGAAGAAGGAAGGAATTTATTTTAGATTTATTTTTGTGTAGCTATTTCCCCGAGTTTGTTTTGCAATTTTTTCTCAAGGGTAGTCAGATAGGAAACGTATAGTAGTAGTGTAGTGATTTCGATATCCTATTTACAGAATATACAATTTAATTTAATTTCATCTTCATTCTTCCAGTGTGATTTAAACTATTTAGTTCTTCTAAATGATCTGTTAATTAATAATTAAAAATTTATTGTTGGCAGGTTGTACGTCACTACCAATGTAAGTAGAACTCCTCTGTGATCATTCACTATTGTAGATATTACAACTCATCAAGAACTGCTTGGTAATATCAACATTTCAGCTGAAAGATGTCCGCCACTGGACATAGACCTCCCCAAACACCGCCAGCTTATAATATGCCATTTCAAATTGAATTAATTCTTACCTAGTCTGATCTGGTGATGGTGTTTCACCATGGCCACGGCATGACATTTTCACATACTTACAGCCTCTTTCTTCTACCTCTCCCTTGTTATAAAACCGACTTGTGTTTGTGAGGTCAATCCATAGACCTAGCTTTATCTAGAAAAACCATAGTTCTTTGTATTCCATTGAAGACTAACATTGCTTTCAAACTACCTAAAACTTAATCTCCTTTTCCACATGTAAAGAAAAAATCAACGAACAAAAGAGATTGTATTTAAGTTCATTGTGTAAACTCATTTGTAACATGTGTGGACATTGTCTAATACCACTATAAATAGAATTTCGCAAGTGGGAAAACAATAATCATTCGTGTCATGGTATTTATAGGTCAAGTAGGTAATTCTTCAGATATTGAGATTATAAGTTACACATTTCATGTAGGAAATTTAAAAATCAAGTAGAGTTGCATAGAATAAGTACAGCAATAAATTGTTATTTAGAACAAAACAAATGCGAAAAACGGCTGACATTGAAAATGTGACTCACTTTCATACTTTTCATGTAAACAAACAACATAGATGGTGTGAAACGGTTTTCTTCAGGTACTTTATCATTGAATTGAGCTCCCAAAGGTGTCTTGAAAGCCATAAACTTATCAGCGACGAGTCCCGTAGCCTTCCGTGGACATCTCAACCACCTATTGGGTATAGGTCCCGGATCCCTTTGCGCCATTCTGACCAGTTTCAGGGGTCAATTTGCTACAAAACTAATGCAGTTTCTGCTTGCCACACATTGGTTATAAATATACACGGTTTTAAGGTTTTTCTTAGGTAAAAACTAAACAAATCTGTCTTTGACAAGTCGACACAGCAGCATCTTCGTCACTAGTGTTGCAAGTATAGTAATAGTATAAGTGATTAAATCTAGTTTTATCGATTCAAAACTGTAGTCGATTTACTTTTTTTTCGCATTTATTTATTTAATTATATATACTTTATTGTTTAATACAACACATTAGACTTTATTGTACAATTAAGTATATACACCAGAAAATACATTACTAAAAATACGATTATTACTACAAAACATACAATGGCCGGCCAATTTAAATTTGATTAAAATAAAAACAATAGAATTCATGTCAGCGGCGCGCGTCGTATTTTAATCCACCATAGTACCGTTTTTTATTTTTTTGATAAAAGTACTATATTTCAAATAAACCAAGACAACACAGAAAAATCTATCTCTCATGCTGGTACTAAAAGTCTGAAACTTTTATGAAAATGGAATTTTATCAACCCAACTATTGCTCTCACGCGACATTGATTTGCTCAAGTGTAAAAAATATAGTCGGATGAATTTTTAACGCGACGATTTTTAAAGTGGTCTTGGTTTTCAACTCTTGGTAGCTGAGCATTGAAAATACGGTAACATACTGTTGGATGGTGGTGGAGGTGCTAAGGAAGGAACATGGGTGGGTTTTAGTCAGTAAGACTCTGCTCTAACACTCCCTTCCGCTCCACCCAGAGTGGGAGGAGTCATTTGATGATTTCCCATCCGCAAAAATAAAAACAGCTATATAGTTCTGCAAGGATCTTTCAGCGATTGTATGACATTGACAAAGGGTCATTATCACTGTAAACATTTAAGTTTTTTTTTCGTGCAATTGTATTAAAAAACGAAATAGCTACAGTAGTTCAGATTTCGGTCACGCGCCGAAAGATCCTACTACAATCATTATAATGGCAGAAGCTGGCAGCTTCAAGTTGTTTAGTATAGATGATGATACTGATGTTGAATATAAATTGATTATGTTGAAGTTTCGTCTATTCTCATTAGAAAAAACTAAATCTTATTACTAAAAATACATCACTATACAAGAATTGAAAGTACAACAGATAACAAATTGCACTCACTTTGCGAGTTTTTGCAATATTATATAAAAATATATATATTTATGTCTAACTAACAATCAAAAATTAGGAATAACCAATTTAATTGTGAACCTATATGAATATTAATTTTGTATTATTTCTTCTTCTGTTTTTCTGTTTTTAGAGCTGAATACGTTCAAATACCAAAAAAATTTGAACACACATAGGTTTTTATTAGTAATTCTGCTAAGGTTAACTTTTATAAAAATGAAAACAAATATCATATTATATCATAATATCATATTATTTTTATTTTCTGATTAAAATGGCACTAAATAAACATATTTGTGTTTTTATTAGGATTTTGAACAACAGCTAAACTATTTTTGGCTGTTGACAGAAGTAGCAACTTTACAAAATATGAAAATTAAATGTGAATATTGTCACTTCACTCTTTCTTTCCAAAACTGTGTGTGGTAGAAAGAGTAGTAAGATTGTATAATTTTTATGTGTTGGCTACATTTGAAGTTGGTATTTGCCAAGAGCCTGCCATTTTGTAAGATAGAAGGGAGATAAAAAATAGTTTTATGGTGTTAAAATTTTACAAAAACTCCGTTGCCATTTGTCTTAGGGCCAAAAACAAATGTTTAAATGGACGCATCGTCCATTATAACTCAGGTGTCACGGGATGACGAGCAATTAAACAATTATGGATCCGACAGAGGTAAATCCCAACCGAATTACACCTGTTACCTACTAGCATCAAATTAGAGCGTATAGTGTTACCTCCTCACGACTCTTAAATATCTGCTGATCGTGATCGATGTTGGATCAGTGGACTAGTGAACGTTCTGTATTCCTTGGGTTCCGTTTCCCGTGCGTGTGCTGTGAGGTAAACAATTGGATCGTGTGGACGCGATAACATATTTACAGCAACCTTGAGAACTTCTCTTTCCTTACGGTTCCACTGGTGATATTTATAAGGGCTTCCGCGTGTGTGTTACTGTGTTGGAGTGTTCTGATGTGCAATGGTTGTTTTAGGGCCATCCCCTGGCGGCCAGCACAATGAGGGGGATGTTACGCCGGTGTCGGGCTCTGCCCCGATGGGCAGTAAGAAGTCGAGCGCTGGCGGCGGTTTCCTGCGGTCGCTGCTGTGCTGCTGGCGCGGCGGGCGCGGCAAGGGCCCGCCGGGCAGCAATGGCGCGAACAGCATCGACGGCCGGGCCTCGCCGCTCCCTCAGGAGCGGGGGCTCCTGGTCATGGCGGAGCATGCCCCCCGACCGCTGCTACCGCCCGTGAGACACCAGGACATGCATAAAAAGTGTATGGTCATTGATCTTGACGAGACGTTAGTTCACAGCTCATTCAAGGTATGTGCCAATGTTTTTTACAGATAGTGTTATTGCTAATTAAAACTACAATTATGCATCGGTCATGAACTTTGTTGTTAAATCTCAGCAAAAACAGGTTTTCAGTGACTTGTGAAGCTAATTAATTATGCATTTTCCTGTGCATTGACTGTATTTATACATCAATTTCACTATATCACAGGAATAATAAGCTTATTATTCTCAAAATTGGTACTTATCTCATTATCTAAATGGTGTGGGTTGTATCTGTAATGTGTAATAGTAATGTGTTTCATAATTTATCAAAAGAACTTATCAAAATATAATTATGTCATTTCTTGTATGAACATAACATAATACTTACGATTAAATGCTTAAATGATATCCTCATTACATTGGCTTAAAATATTTCAGTAATTTAGAGTGATCAACAAACTTTTATCACCGTTTTATGTTACACGTTCTTAGAAAGAATTAACTACCATTCACATGTATGTTGAAGCTCACATTGAGTAGGTTAATGGGTGCTGCCAGTAATTACCCTAAATTCATCAACCCAAGACACTGTTATGGAAGCTGAGTCATGACTACTGACCTAAAAGTAGCTTTTTTATGATTCCAATATATTCCTTAAAGACCAAAAATTAGAAACTTAAACATGTTTTCAAAGGAGTGAGCCTCAAGATGTGAAATGAGTCCAGTGCAAGAATATTATCTCTGACACCTAATTAAAAGTAACCATCACATAATATGTTAAAGAAAACAGTTGCAGAAAGGTGGCAAACATTTTTTTCAATCGTAAAGCACTAATGCTTCGCATTGTGAGTTGTGCGCTCGTGCAATACAGTTAAAACTTTTGAAGTAACTTGAAGACTATTAACCGTAATTACCCTAAAAAGAAGAGGTATTTTTATAAGCCATCCATGTACAAATCCCAAGTTTTTTTAAATTCACATACCAAAGTGAGATCTTCATAGTTGCATACCTAATCTATGACTCACATAAGTAGTTTAAACAGACAGACAATGCAGCAATTATGTGATTAAATTCCAAGCTCAAATGCTCTTCTCTTTTTATATCTCCAATTATAGCAAGCAATTCTAGATAAATAATTCTTATAAAAAGTTGTAATTATGTAAAAAAGAATTGTTTGTGTGATGAGCATTATCATTTGTTCTGTGTCTGGGTGTAATTTATCTATAATATGTATGTATTTAGAAATATATAAGTATGTTTATCAGTTGTCTAGTACCCATAACACAAGCTCTGCTTAGCTTGGGACTAGACGGCGTTGTGTGAAAAAAAAAAAAAAAAAAAAAAAATTGTAGGTAATAATTGCCTTCTTTTATTGTCTCGTAGTTTTATTATTATACTTAAATATCTCATGATTTTTGTTTAAGAAAATGCAGTACTTAAGCATGTTAATTTATTAAAGGAATAAATCTGGAAGAAGTGCCAAGTGTGTAGGATACTAGTCTACACTTCCTTTCTGACCTCTTCTAACATGAAGTGCTTACAAACCTCCTTTGATCAGAACAACAGCATAGTTCTTCAGTATTGACAGGATATCATATGCTTTTTAGGGTTCTGTTGCCAAATGGCAAAAAACGGAACCCTTATAGATTCGTCATGTCTGTCTGTGTCTGTCTGTCCGTCCGTCCGTATGTCACAGCCACGTTTTTCCGAAACTATAAGAACTATAATGTTGAAACTTGGTAAGTAGATGTATTCTGTGAACCGCATTAAGATTATCACATAAAAATAGAAAAAAACAATAAATTTTGTGGGTCCTCATACTTAGAACTGAAACTCAAAAAATTTTTTTTCATCAAACCCATACGTGTGGGGTATCTATGGATAGGTCTTCAAAAATGATATTGAGGTTTCTAATAATTTTTTTTTCTAAACTGAATAGTTTGCGCGAGAGACACTTCCAAAGTGGTAAAATGTGTGTCCCCCCCCTGTAACTTCTAAAATAAGAGAATGATAAAACTAAAGAAAATATATGATATACATTACCATGTAAACTTTCACCGAAAATTAGTTTGAACGAAATCTAGTAGGTAGTTTTTTTTTATACGTCATAAATCGTAAACCGCAATTTACCATTTCTGTATTCAATCAACTCAAATATAAAATAAAAACATTTAATTTCATAAACATAAACCTTATGCATAAACCCGGATGTTACGGAACCCTCCGTGCGCGAGTCCGACTCGCTCTTGCCCGGTTTTTATGAAAAGATAAGCCAGTCAGTTTCGAGGGTAGTAGGACTAATTGCCCAGAGACCACTGGTTATTCTTACCAAGATGTACCTTTTTAGGGTTCCGTACCCAAAGGGTAAAAACGGGACCCTATTACTAAGACTCCACTGTCCGTCTGTTTGTCTGTCTGTCACCAGGCTGTATCTCATGAACCGTGATAGACTTGAAATTTTCACAGATGATGTATTTTTGTTGCCGCTATAACAACAAATACTAAAAACAGAAGACAAAAAAATTAGGGGGGCTCCAAAACAACAAACGTGCTTTTTTTCGGCGTTTTTGCCTTGTGGCACGGAACCCTTCGTGTGCAAGTCCGACTCGCACTTGACCAGTTTTTTCATGTGTCGAGCCAGCAGGCTCTTTTATTTCAACTCAATCTGAAATAACAGCATTTTAAGTCCGCTCCTTGGCTAAAGAGGGGCCCGTGGCAAAATAATAACAGCCGCAAAGGTCGATCGATCAGGTTAAGCTACGCTTGCCGCGGTTGGTCTGTGGATGGGTGACCATCTTTATGTAACGTGACCCACGGTCGAAGGGTCACGTCTCGGAAAGCACGTTAAGCCGTTGGTCCCGGCTGTCATTCGTGGATCTTTGACAGTCGTTAACGGTAGTCAGAAGCCCGAAAGTCTGTCAACCAGTCTTACCAAAGGGCATCGTATTACCCAGTAACTGGGTTGTGGAGTTCAAATTGGCAGTCGCTCCATGTAAAATACTGGTATTCAGCTGCATCCGGTTAGACTGGAAGCCGACCCCAACATAGTTAGGAAAAGGCTAGGCAGACGATGAAACAAACACAATTTCTCATGGCTGTTTGTCGATAGATCTTTGTTGTCAATCATAGAGAAGGTACTCAATACCATTATCAACTTGAAAAAATATTTTAACACTGTTATCTTTATAAACAGGAGTATGTTTATTTTTGCCTCACTTAATTAAAATTTCTATTTATTACTTTATATTATTAGTGCAGTTTTAGGCTGAATGACAACAAAAACATGTTTACTACGATTCTTGTAAATGGTTATACTTTTATATTTCATAAGAATTACGATAAACAGGAAAATATCCGTTGGGAAAAAATCGCTTTGTTTGTGAACTTTTTTGGCTTGTAAAACACGATGTTATTTTTATCATAAAACGAGTGAAAGTTTCCACCAAAATCAGCCGTGGTTTTGTTCGCCAGCGACAAAACGTTCGGACAATAATCATAAAACCTGTTCCCTGGCCTACTTTTTACTATTTTATAATAATTAAATATCGGCGGTTAGTTTAGTATTCGTAACTAACTTTTTAATCGATTTGTTTTAATGAATCGCTCAATTTGAAACAATAATTCATCCGAAACACGTCGAGGAAAACTGATTTTCCGTCGGTCAATGTTATTTGAAAGATTAAACAAATTACGTAGTCATTGCCATGTTTTATGTTGATACGAAAATATTATGAGTGGTGTGATGATAACCAATCATTTGTGTGGTCTTCCAACTAACTACCTAGCATTTGTATCGCGTGTCTCATACTGCAAATCATTCTAATCATAGTTACAGCAAAAAAGTTCAGCACTCATAGAATGAATTGCTTTGTTTTCGGTCGGAACAAACTTAGGTATATTGTTAGCCATAATATCCTATTGATATAAATATTTTATCGTTACATTATCACTTTTTCGTTCCGACATTGCTGATAATGTATCTTTTATCACACCTAATTCATTCATATCGTGTTTGATAACCTTGAGAGCTGGTGCATCAGATTATTGCTGTAGCAATATTGTTTTGATTTTTTCTATCTTAAATGACTGTGTTTTTTTATCATGGAAATATTTATTATTTGGATCACGTCTCGTGCTAATGAAATGTTCATACATAAGCCAGACAAACATACAGACATGTATTCCATTGTACTCAGTTCACAATGTAAATATATTGATATTAATTCTATTTACAAGATCAACAATATTACTTATGCAACTAATTATCAGTTTTGCCGTACGAGATAACGAGGCGGAAGTCTCTATCGTTGTAAAATAGTGCAACGCGCAACATTAGTTACTATAAATTCTTCAAAAAACTATTAAACTACTAAACATTTAAAAATTGTTTAGCCATAAAAAATAATCCATGTGGGCTATGAAACAAATTCGGCGTGCAGAACTGAACACAGCAATCACAGATTCGTGACGGGAGCAGCAGTTAGTTAGTAGTTAGCTACCAACAAAGTCGCGTGACGCGCTAACGTTTATGTACCCAAACTGCAATAAAAACCGAATCTCCATATTGGAGACACCTGACTACTTCGGAGACGAGACGATATAATTTTATGATGTCATAATCTCAAGCCAAGGGCGCCTCATAGCTGCGCCTACGAAATATTCCGAGTTTGCATAACAACCTTCGTGAAATTATCGTGTAAACGCTAGACGCCCGCCGTAATGAACGAATTGAATAATTTGTAATGTAATCACAACACACAACCGCGACACTATGTATTACGTAGTATTTTCGGTTCCCCGTATAATTCTGACGTAAATCCCCCAGTCATTGGTTTTGAACGTTATTAGTGTGGGAAACGTAATCTCCGTGACGCATAGGTATCGGCTGCTCTAATCTGTAACTTGCCCTTGTTTAACGCCTTATGGCATCCTTGCTTTCCCATATTTGGATTGTTACAAGTGCCTAAGCAATCAGCACATGTATTTTAAGTGGCAACAGGTTGCGCAAAGGAAGTGGAGACAACACAGGTAGCGATCAATTTAGTATCGGAACCGAATATTTTGTAGTTTCCTCTTACAATAGGGTCATATCAAAGTTTTCATCGTCTCAATAGATGTGTGTCATCAATTTGCTGTAGGTTCGTTGATAGCTTAATAGTTCGCTTTTAACGATGCTTGTTTCCTCATATTCGTCACGAATTGCGTCGATGATTTCGCAACGTGGTCAACAAATAAATGCCCGTAAAGAGACCTGCGACGAGTCAAAATGACGATTACGCAGCAACCACTGCGAACTGTTGGCATTCTACATGAATGCCAACAGTTCTTGTGGCGAGGCAGGCCATTCTCTAACATCGATTGTTTAGAGAAGTACAAAGAAATGGAAATGGCGATTGAATGCGCCGCTGACGCGATCCCAATTCTATAATACCGATGACCCTAAAAACCCAATTACAACCGCCAAGTTAAATCAACAGCTAATAAAACAAACGTTTTATGTTGTTAGCGTTCGGTATCCCAAATAATTACATTGGTCAGGAATGTGTACCACGTGAGTTGATTCGCATTTGACCGGTTTGTTCCCGTTCCAAAAGACTTGCTCTTTTTAACATTTCAGTTTGGGAACTAGAGCATGCCGTCGACCAAGGGCTCGCAGCAAAACGGGAAATTGTCAGATTAATATTGTAAAACAGCTTTGAGATAATGTGAAAGTCTTCCATTTCACTCCGAGACGTGATTTAATTTGAAGCTTTGCCAATACCGAAGTGCGTGGTAAAAAACGGTCATCATCGTTGATTGCAATTGCATTGTTACATTAAGGCGAAATTACTGTAATGTATCGGTTGCAAGAATGTTTTTTTAGATTATTGAGAACGCGTTCTATCAACGCTTGTCATTTATATTTTGTAATCGAAGAATGAAATGCTTTGTTGAAAGTATAGTGGTTGTAAAAATACAAACACTGTGATATAGAATTTGGAGTAAAATATGGATTGATTCAACTTTCAGCCCATGTTACTGCTCATTACAGAAAAATATGATTGGGCTACAAAATTTATCGCTGTAGATAATCAAAGAAATCTCTATGACCTTTTGCTATAATCTCAAAACAAAGGTGATAGGTACGTTAGAAATAATATGCAAGTATGCCATTGTCGTCTATTATTATGGCTACATTACGTCTTGATTGCCAATAAACTTATGGGGTCTTAAAGGTACATTAAGTAGTATAGAAACGGCTTCGTGTCCATAAACATTGAGTGGGCAGACCACAATAGTTCAATAGGTCGGTTTCTAACTTCCGATCGACAGTACACCAGGTACATCCCACATCCATCTATTGTCGGTTCATACCTCGTCGTTCCTTGCCTACGTAATATGCATCAGTAGAGGAAAATGCTTTGTATCGATCTATTTTATGTTTGGTGTAAACAGAAAACAGGAAAATCCATTATAAATGTGACAAGTGGTATGTGTGTAAAATTGTTATGATTGACTATGAAAATAGATAGCGTTACTCCCATGCTTATGTAAGTTAAAAGTAAACATTGATTGTTTTGGCTATAGAGCACAGTATGCATCATGCAGGGAAATATACGGGGTCAAATTAAATTAAGTAGCGAAACTCCACAGAGGAGATGAGTATCGATACCTTAACATGATAAAACGAAAAAAAATAAAAAAATGTGGGGTTATTGACCGCAGTTAATGTAGCCACTTGAAATATTAGTTTAAAAAAAATAGTTTTTGTGTGTAAACATCACGGACGTGTCATCATCGATATCTAAGTTTTTGACATTTGTTTGTCGTCGAGATGAGACTGCGACTAGATTTTGAACGTTTTAAATTACTTCAGATTTTCTCTTCTCATACTTCAAGTTACAAGACTACCAGCGGTTGTTGACCCCCGCAAAAAATATCTTTTTAGGGTTCCGTACCCAAAGGGTAAAAACGGGACCCTATTACTAAGACTCCACTGTCCGTCTGTCACCAGGCCGTATCTCATGAACCGTGATAGCTAGACAGTTGAAATTTTCACAGATGATGCATTTCTGTTGCCGCTATAACAACGGATACTAAAACAGAATAAAATAAATATTTAAGGGGGGCTCCCATACAACAAATGTGTTTTTTTCGGCGTTTTTGCCTTGTGGCACGGAACCCTTCGTGTGCGAGTCCGACTCGCACTTGGCCAGTTTTTATCATGTTTAGATATAGATATCCATCAGATATGCTGAGTTACGCTAGCTAATTTAATTTGATCTTGTAGTTCTTACCAGTAAAATACACTTGTCTTCTCTTACTGAAATTATTACGTTCACCATAATCATGGCGCCAAATAAAATATACCAGTCATACTTTCAATCTAATAATAACTTAGATAGATCGTGATCATCATAAGCATAATAAACGGCTGTGATGAAATAACACAGAAAGTTCGATTCTTTCAAAATTATAGCCATTTCTCGTAGTCCGTGGCTATGGAAGCCTTTGAAATGTACGCGGCACTAAAAATACTTCCTGCCGTTAGTACCTACAAGCTGACGATACTAGCTATGGGCGAGTTTGACGCGATTAGTCTAGATACTATTTTCATAATAAACTCAGGTGCTGCATAGGTGGATTGTGGTTTATTAGTAACTTTCCAGCATAGCTATCCACAACCTTCCGACAGGCTATCGTATCTAAAATGACACATTTTGATAACCTGATTCGCCTTATCCCCGACAGCAAAGTATTATTTTATTTGATTTAGGGCTGATTTTTCCATCGTCAGATATTTTTTATTCGAGGAATAAAATTGACGACTGACAATGGGGCTGAGTTTTCCATCGCCAGATAACTTTTATTCGAGGAATAAAATTGACGTTTGACAGTTTTTGTATGAAATAACTGTCAAAATTTCGAAATTATTCCTCGAATAATGTTATCAGATGATTGAAAAATCAGCCCTTAAACTTACAACATTTTTGGGTTTAGGTCTTGTGAACAGCGTTTAGAGGTCTCCTAAGATAATATTGATTGATGCTCGATACGTTACGGAAGCGTATCAAGTGGTTGTGAATAGCTATGCAGATACCTATAAGAAATGCATTGTGGATACTTGCGAGAGACCTAGCGTCTACGTCGAATTAGATGTTTTCGTTCAAAATTGCACTCACAATACTAATGTTTCAAGCAACATTTCGCTTGAAACATTAATATCGTGTTCATTAAAGTAATATCCAGTTTTTATTTAGTGATCAGTCGTGATCAGAATCCATCGTTGCCTTCGCCGAGTCAAGTATTTTCAAATGTTTGCCAATTTCTCAATACGTAGTTATTTAAGCAAGACTTGATCGCTTTGGATGGTATGCCCGCTCAAAATTGCACAGACAGCAATCCGATTCATGAATGTCTTAGTAATCTGATCTTCGCTTAAAAGAATTTGTCGATCTCACGAATATTTTATCTTTATTTGGACAAAGAGACTGTAACGTTAGAAGGAATGTATCAGTCCTATAATATTCTATCTTTTTGCTATGGGTTCTTATTGTCAAGAATTTGTTCCTTAACTGTCGCTTGTCACGATGAATTCCTGAATTTATTTCTATCTATTGGTGTTGTGATATAATTTTGGCAATTATTTATCTACGCTGTTTTTTTAACAGAATGCAGTAAATTATCTGACATTTCTGATCGCAAATCTAGAGATTGTACAAATAATTTAACATAATGACCCAATCCTTTACTTGATATTTTGTTGAATTTTCTCTGTCATATACATTATTCTAGGCGAATACAGTGGTCGTGTTCGTGTCCTAATGAGTTGGTTTATATTCTGTTGCTGTCTGCTCGTCATCCTTGTCCTTATGCAGCACTACCATTTGTGAAATTAATTTTAATTCTGATGTCCTTATATTCCTATTACTTAAATGTTTATGAGTTATCACTCCCACTTTCAGACACTTGGATACTACCTTATGACCTAGTGTTGTATCGTCAGGAGTCAGATTAGGAATCGTACTTCCTTACAAGCTCGCTGTTCATTGCTACTTATAGCATGATAGAGTCTACCCGTATCGTCATTCGTCAGTCAATCTATATCCAGCCGCCAGCAATGAGTTAATGTGGGTTGAGTGTAAAGATTCTCAGACTCAATTTTTGCTCTATTGAACTGACTGGACTATTTTTAACGTAACCCGGGTAGGGTGTGCACTGAACTTCGACTCCCACGTAAATAGACTGATTGGTACACTTCACACCGCCGTTCAATCGTTTCTAACATCTAAACTTGTAGGTAACTAAGCAAAAATGTGATCGTGCATACGTTTACTCGAGCTGGCGACTTTGTCCGTAGATAAGTGTGCGAGTACAGCGACGCGGTATAGAAAATGAGGTGACCGGCACCCTTCACTTCCGATCCCTAATGGAGCATTCGCTGTTACGTGCAGTTGCTTAGAAAACGCAAAAACACTGCCTTCTCTTTAGAAATGCAATCTTGATCAAATAAAACGAAGTTTTTAATCACTTTATTTATAATCCAGACCAGCGCGTAATGTAGAAAGTTTTTCGCCTCTTTAACTAACAAGATAAGTAAGTACGCTTTCGTACAAAATGCTGCATATTTCTATGAAAACTTGATTGAGTGCAAACATATCAACCGGAAAAGTTGGTCCATAGGTACTGTCTTCTATTTACAAAGTCATTTATATAACTTAGCTTCGGCCATATTTGACCTAATCCAAGCAGCTAACATTTTTAAGTAAAAAATCACGCACTCATTATGCCCTAATCTCTTAGGCTTACAGAGCAAGATTTGTCGTGAGGTCTACAAGGCCAAATTGGCTGACTGATCCAACTGTTAATAAAACCGCAAATGTTGTATTGTTAGAATGAATTGTGTTCTATACCATGTGTTAGTTGCCATTGTAAGTTCCCTTTTGGTTAGCTCGGCCATGTCAAGGCTTCGACCTTGGATATGTTTGGCTATGCAATCGGGAATCAATTCTCATCCTGCATTGTGCACAATGTCTAACTAACCGATAGTTCAATGTGAACCTTGAAAGTTGTTGGAGGGCAATGTGTACTCTTTGAACGCTGGTCGAGGTTTTTTTATTTAGTTTAGACCAGGGGGCTTAAAAAGGCCACTTTAGCAGAATCATAAGAGGATAACATTATGAATCATAATATGGCGAAGATAGTGTTTTCTTTTTTTCGCTGCAGTACGTAGGTAGGTATAATCAAAGAGATTGGGATTGGATTTGGATTGGATTGATTGGTACTTTAGCACAGAAAAAAAAAAATCCTTCACCAATGGGATTTGATAGGTACGATTAACTTAACAGTTAACTATCCATTATGAATGTATGATTTATAATGTTATCCTTATATGATTCTGCCAAAGTGTCCTTTTTAGGCCCCCAGGCCGCAGCTTAATAGTCTTTGACAGGATGCGATAAACTTTTTCCTTAGTCTCAGTACTGGTACCAAAATCTCTATTTTCGGCATGGCTTCATTCTTTATAATAGGTATGTGAGAAACAGGTGTGTTGCTCACGAGTTCACATGACCAAATATTGTTATTTCCTATATCTCAGTAATAATTCTGATATGATTCTGACAAGCAAAAACAGTTTTTGCAAAACGGCAGTTGTCAGACAAGCTTCCTTTATTACTTTACTACCTATCGTTTATACCGTACGGATCTAATATGAATATTGACCTGTATTAGCAACAACATAACGGTTAATTAATAATCTAAATTGTGTCAGTAATATTATATGGATGTAGGACAGACGGTCAAGCAATCAGATTTACTTGAAGGTGACTGGGCTAAATTAATTGAATTGGATACGACATGATGATATAACTTAAAGACAAAGGGTCTGACAACGTTTTGACACGAGGAGTAAATTGGATATGTTTTTGATAAACATTGAGTAGCTTGGATAACATGTAAGTAATCTAATTAAAAGTTATTTTAAGTGGATTTTAGGTGTCAGTCATATGTTGATCTCTCGAAATTATTGCTTGTCCTTAGGGCACGTTGGTCCCACGGGGTAATTGGGAATTACGTAACACACTAAACCCCTTACTAAAACATATTATATCAGATGAATAGTTACACACCGATTTCTCTCTTTCAGTCGTCAGTAATTTGACTTTCGGAAGAAGAAGACAGTGTTGTGTACCTAATAACTATACAGACGCTATACAACGTTTATTAGTAAGGGGATAACAGTAGCAATGGCTTTCATTTTGACAGTTCAACAACATTAATTGCGTTATTTACGCTGTTGGGCAGACAATTTTTTCGAATATAATTATGAAGCAATGGCTTAACAATATCCTTTAAAATGATTCAGATTGTGTCTTGAAAGTGTGTTACGCAATTATTCTTAGGGTGCAGGTCTGCAAAAATGGAAGAAAATGCCAAAAAGCAGCGTCTAGCGAAACTTGAACCTCTTAAGAGGTCTTTATACTCATCATTATGAACAACTTTTACTATGGGACCAAACCTGAAATCGCGAAAAAAAATCAGCTGTTCCCTACATTTAAGGTCGTTCATACAGCATTATGTTGCGGAAACAATAAAGCGTTCGTCCTAAAACTTTTTTCATCATCATCATCATCATTATTTATGCGAAGCTACAAGCACATCCACTTCGACCGTTCTGTCTTCTCTCATCCAACGGGTTAAAACTTTTTCACAAAAAAAGCAACCAAATTGATAACCTCCTCCTTTTTTTTGAAGTCTGTTAAAAAGCTGGCAAGAAATCTCTCAGCCATGTTGTAAGACAAACGCGTAGTTGCTTTTGGAGCGATTAAGCTTGAAATCTTGTTAGCGAAGCAAATGATGCTTTCGGAAGCTATAAGTAATCTATGTCTCGATGAATATTAAAGAAACAACTTTTACTGTTGGAACAGTAACCAATGTATCCATGCTTATTGTTTACCATGGTTTGGTCTTCATCAGTCGAAGGTACCCCATGACTACCGTCAAGTCCTCCAAAACGTTATCTCGATACAACCATTCAATTTGGATTTGGCCAAAAGGTCAACCGGTCAACTACAAAATAAGAACTTCAAGTCGTCCAAAACTGCATACGATTAGCCGATTAGATCCGAGATTAGATCCAGCAAGTTGAACGTGGAATTCGGAAGTTTATAATATGAACTCGCGGCATAATATTAATACCTACACAGCTAATTCTTGCTACTCCATGTTTATCTCACGCTCACACATCAAAATTCTGGCTTCCGCAACTATAATAGTGAGCTATTGGCTTCTGGCTTTATGTACTTTACTTATGTTACACAAATAAATTATCTCCAAGTTATGTTAACCGCCACGTTGATAATATTACGTGCTCTGAGGGAACATAATTTAGGTTTATGTTATGACTAGCAAGACCGTGAGATCACCGGCGCAGGCGTGGTGATTACGCAGTTCCTCTGTATTGATAACTTCGTCATTAGTTAATGATCTTAGGTATTAGGTATCATTTGTGTTCGTGAGTTGAGCTTGGACTCTAAGAAGTCGTTGGGTTTGATGCGTATAATTAAATATACGTTTGGAGCCAGAACTCTGAATCTTCGGGCACTATTTGGGTGGAGTGACTTGTTTTTGCGCGAACTGCTTCACGCAAGTTCGTACTTAGATGGTCCAAATTCACGCCAAACGACCAAAGTTTTGAAAGAAATTAGCCAATCAAACCTTCGTTGAAATTGAAACCTTTCTTCATTGCCTTTATCTAGAAACCCTGCCAGGATAAGTGTCTAATAGATTGCACAAACGCCTTGATAAAGTAATCATTGTCAATGAAGTGTTGTTAAATAATGTGATTGAGTAATTTACCAAGATTACTTTTATATTGGATTGATCGACTGGCTTTATTTAACTGCGTTGTTTGTTTACCGGCTAGATCACTTTATCTTTACTGCGTACAGCTTCATTGGAGCATTTTAGGGCTTCCCCGCATTAGAAATTGTGTTTTTGTCTCTAACAATCTTTGTATACTATATAGCAGCAATAATGTCGGACACGCAGAATTGCTGGTTGTAAAAACGCTGTAAGTAATAAAGCTAATAAGTAGTAAACTTTTTCCTTGAAGCTTTCTTGGACGTAATATAAATAAAACGAAGTTGCCTCGCGTCACGCAAATAACATGTCTAAACGACCTCTACGTCTATTACGTATTAGGTTTATGCAAATTATCAATTAATATTACTGTTTATATCTTCATTGTAAATATTACGATGGCATTCTTGTTATGTTTTATGTGCGGTATGGGCAGTAGCGTATTTTCCAATGTTTTGTGACTGGGTTCCCATAATATCTTTCTAACCCTTGCGTGATTAACTAAATCCTTTTCGTTTTCGCGTGATAAGATATATTATATTATGTTTGTTCGTTCTGTTAAATGAGTCGGTTAAAAAGCAAAGTTATTTAAACAAGTGGTTTTTTATGAACACGTCATAAGTATTTAAGTGGTGGTATTTGCTGGTATTCAAACATAAAGTAACCCTTTTACCTGTAGGTCAGAGTTCAAAACAACATTCATCAGTTTAAAAAATTGTTTTTATGAGAACCATTGTATATTTTCTCTTTAAGGTTAACAATAGATTTACTTTGCTGCCCTTATGTTTTAGAAATTAGTAATATATTTACCTACTCTTTTTTGTGTAAATTTTTCGACGGTCCTCTTGGTCCGTTTTGCTCTAAGGATGTCTTGCGCTAATTAACAAATGCACAACCAGTTCCTTTACGCGTTCTTGATGCGCCAAGTTTTTGCTTTTATGCGAAGCTACAAGATTCTGACCTGTTTGAGAAACCAAATATTTGTAAAAGGTGGCCAAGAAATACTTATTTCTAAAAACATAACCCTCCTTCTGACGCAGTCGGGTAATAAAATTGAGAGCGCCTCTTGGGCTGCCTTGTGCGTGCACAAAGACCTAAAGTTCCTCTCTAGGGCATTTCACGTAAAAAAATGCTATATACATAATAATATTTACCCACAAATCATAAACTTTGACAATAATTTAAGTCTACAGAGAGGTATGCAAACATAAAAAGATTCTACAGAGGTTGGATACAAAAGGTAGGTATTGGGGTCAAAAGTTCTATAAGAATTAAGTACCTACCCTGCCCCCCAAACTAGGAAAATCCTGTATCATGGAAGGCAGTGACTTCGCATTACGTTAAGATAGAGCAATTGTGGTGAGCATGTAATTATTTACCGTAAACGCGGGTTACTTTAGCTAATTTTTTCATCTTTTTTTAAAAACCCTTTGATAGTAGGGATTATGGTGGATTTCTTAGCATTTTAATGGATTTGTTTCACAGGTGAGGATAGGAGCTAATTAGTAATAATGTTATTTTCCCCAAAATGTATGTGTAAATATTTTATTTTTTTACTTTTGAGCCAATGTTGTTCTTTGAAGAGGGTTAGTTTGACCTACATATTTTGTCGACCCAAAAACAATATTTATGACAGCGTTGAGCCAATCTAGCCCTATACAACAATAGAAAATAGAAAACCCTTTTTTGCATTGAGCCAAAGTTCCCACCCCCCCAGAGCTAAAGTAACCCGCGTTTTATGTATTTAATTTATTATTTTATTTATTTATCCTTCCACTGTTATAATTATGCTAGATTAATAACTGAATTTAGACCGAGGCGGTCTAATATTCTATCGTGCATTAGTCTAAAAGGCATCGACAGCCAACGCATTATGAAATGTTTTGGTTATTTGAATAACCACCAAAGTATTCTCAAATTTTTAGGGTTCCGTACCCAAAGGGTAAAAACGGGAGCCTATTACTAAGTCTCCACTGTCCGCCTGTCTGTCTGTCACCAGGCTGTATCTCATGAACCGCGATAACTAGACAGTTGAAACTTTCACAGATGATTTATGTTGCCGCTATAACAACAAATACTAAAAACAGATTTAAATAAATATTTAAGGGGGGCTCCCATACAACAAATGTTTTTTTTCCCCGGCGTTTTTGCCTTGTGGTACGGAACCGGAACCCTTTGTGTTCGAGTCCGATTCGCACTTGGCCAGTTTTTTTTACTTCGTCCAGTCATCTATACTAATTTAGAAGAGTTTATTTTTGTTTTTTTGTTTAAACGCGCTAATCTCTGGAAATACCAGTCGGATTTGAAAAATATTTTTTGCATTTAATAGCCCAATTTTTGAGCAAGGTATTTAATATTACGCTGCGATCCATAAGAGCCTAGCAGAAAGAAAAAAGTCAGAAATAACACTAAGCGAAGACGAACTAATAACACGGGCGAACGATGCGTCGAAATACTGATATAATTAAGATAATGATCATAAATTTTCATTTTATTGGGGTGGAAGGGGGTGCTGGAATTTGTAGGAGAAAATACGAATTTCACACGAACGAAATCGCAGTGGAAGTGCTAATGACATAAGAATGTTCTGTCTGTTAAAACAAAAAGCACGACTTTTTAACGCATAAGCAACCAAATTATGTAAGAGGTACTGAGAACGTAACCAAAATCGGTTTCTTTTGATATTCGACACGAAGAAAACTTTGAATGAAATCGTTCTTACCATATGAGTTACATGCTTGCTTGTGCTGCTTAAGTTACCAGATTAAAATTCTAAAGTTACATGATTAGCCTGTCAGTTAGTTGTCGTTTTAAAAGTATCCTTACTTAATATTATGTGAGGGTTTGTTTGCTTTGCATTGATTTCTTTATGACGACGAACTTACCCGTTCTTTTGGAAGCGGTTATTATGAAAACATCCTTTAGTTTTGGTAAATAAGGAGGACCTTGTTCGGCAGTGGCCGTTTAAGGTGCCACTAGTCGACATTTTTTCCGTACAAATTTCGGGAGAGTATTACTCCACTGTTTGACATTGTGCACCCAAAGTTAAACATGATATTGTTTTGACTTAATTGTGTCTGTACGGAAACAGAAAAGTAAAATAAAAAACTATTAAAAAGTAATGAGCCAACAAAGATTCGTTTTTCTTGCTATTTTTAACGTAACTTTGGGTGTAAATAAGTAATAAAAGAACTGTAAAATGTTCAAATCCAAGTCCCTACCGACAAAGCTCAGTTATCGAAGAGTTCAATTAACATTCTTTATAATTCATTTATGCAGTGGTTTTTTCATAAAACTTGATTTTCCAAAGCACTTTTCGAATTTTTTTACGGGCCTATCAGTTCGGAACGGTGTTTCTGTGCGTGAGAACTAGACGTTGTGCGTGTAGACTATCGTCTAACTGCTCTTCACTGATACTAGCTCTGTCAGACACGAAGTCAGGTGAGGCAGCGTGCTTTTTGGCCATGACCACCAGTGAGTTCGAGCTCGCGGCTAGTTTACTCTTAATGGCTGATGATGTTGGACTGCTATGATGGGTTATGGTATTGCCCAGATTCATTCATCGTTTTCCTTATCCGATCGCATTTTCCACCTCGTAGATCTTGGTACAAAAGGATGCTGGTTGTTAAACAAACAATTTTAATTGAATACATTACAATAACCCCTCATATAATCAACCGAATTAATTTTGATATCTTCTTTTGAGATAGATAATAAAACACAATAGTTTAAAGACAATGATGCATGAGTAATCCTCTACACGATGAGTCATGAATTTACGATGTTGATGTTGCGTGTCAAGTTCAATGAAAACAAACTTCTTTTTTTAATCATCAGCCGGCATGAACCATCAAGTTAAAACATCTTTGGATAACTTGAGTCTGAAATAAGGTCGGTTCACTCAGATAAAGATCTTTCTTTATTTGGTAGACAGCAGTTAGTATATCATTAATATGTTCTTCCAACTTACTGTGGCGGTGGCAGACAATGATTTATTTAATTTATTAATGGAATGTTGACACAAGTGCCTGAAACATAATTGCCCGTGCGTGCGTGTGATTTCAGTTTGTCACCATATGATAAGTTCTTTGAAATTGTATGAGCATAAACAAATGTTCAATGATGTCAAATAAATATTAACTGACTGATTGTCTTAATTAAGGTCTAATTTAAAACGGAAATCGTTTTTGTGAATCTTGTTTTGATTGAGTCCTGTCCAGAAGATTGCGCAAAGGGTGGATGAGGTGATGATGATGAGAAATCATCACCGTGTCCTCGGCTTTTATTTTTACCGCGGAACTCGAGCAAATTCCTTGAGCTCCATGATAATTTGATGAGTTGTTACCCAAAGAAAGCCTAAGCTTTTTCAAGCCACATTTCAAACCCGTTTCCTATCTTTCCAGCCGATAAACAACGCAGACTTCGTGGTGCCTGTCGAGATTGACGGCGCCGTGCACCAGGTATATGTTCTGAAGCGGCCGCACGTCGACGAGTTCCTGCGACGTTGTGGCGAACTGTACGAGTGCGTGCTCTTCACCGCTTCGCTCGCTAAATACGCTGACCCCGTCGCTGACCTATTAGACAGGTGAGTTGGTTAATGACTGGACTGGTAATGAGTGAACTGGAATGAAAGTGATGGTATTTTTTACTATTCACCATTCACCGTGACTTGGTAATTTAGATTTCGCTAAGCGAGCGGACGGCGGCGGCGGTTGGACAGTTTTTCCCTATCCAGGATTTTGACATGGTGGGAACAGCACGCCAATGAAGAATAAGCTAGATATATTCCAGAGCTACAGTCTAGATACCGTTACGGACCAGCAGTCTTCAGACCATGCAAAACGGATTTGATAGAGTGAAACCTAACGTAATAAAATCCAGTTTGTATAAATTATGACAAAATCTCAACTGCTATTGTGTAGTGAACTAGTCATACTTTCTATCCCAATTAAATAGTTAAGTATGCTTTCGTCAACTAAAACAGTTCCTAAGACTGACATGGCGTTCCAAGACGTCGTTCCAAAATTAACCTACTCTGATGGGAGAACAATGGTGAAACTTGGCCGAACGGATTCTAGTGTGTACCTCCACAATGTTGAGGTCGGAGGCAAACTCAATTACGTACCAATATACGGCTATGTACGCTAGTACGAACTTTGTGTATTTGGGTATTTCACATACAGACATTTTTATGGGTAGGTTTAGGTGTAGGCCGGTCTTGATTAGAATTTACAATGGACTATTGTAAATATGTGGTACTTATTTAAAATCACGGTTTGCTGGGAATTCTGTTATCGTGAGTAATTAACGTATTTACTTAGTCATTCTTGCTTGATTTCACTTTATAAAAATGTTGTCATGAAACGATCCAAAAAAGGCTTCAACAAAAAATGGGTTTTTGTTGAAGCCTTCACATCTCTACCTGTTGGTAACGCGTAACACACTATCAATCTCAATCTGAATCATTTTGAAGGATATTGCTAAAATGTGTCTGCTCAACAACGTAAATAACGCAATGAATGCTGTTGAACTGTCAAAATGAAACCCATTGCTACTGATACTGTGTACTTTTAGTCCTTTACTACGTTCCCGAAGTGATAATTTCCGACCACCACGCGTGCAAATCCGCTGGCCATAACCATACCATAATCAGCCTATAATGTTCCCACTGCTGGGACACAGGCCTCCTCTCGGTGAGAGGGAGTGGGCCGTAATCCACCACGCGGGCCCAGTGCGGATTGGCATATGTCACATGTATTCGAATTTTTGGTTCTAGGACATGCCGGTTTCCTCACGATGTTTTCCTTCACCGTTTTGAGAGCAGTGGTGATGAAATAATTTACACAAAGTAAAGCGCCTGTCTGGGTTCGAACCTACGACCTACAACTCGTAAGTCGCGGCCGTTAGTTACCACTTGGCCACAACTGCTATCCGCTGGCAAAAGCTATATATACATAACTCACATTATACATAAACAATTTATAGTAGCATGACAAATACACACATAGCTACGTAAAACATAATTCAATTATGTTAAATAGTTCGCTTTAAACGGTAACAAGGTATATAATTAAATTGTGTAATTAGAAAATGATTATGATGCGTGAGCGCTCTGCGTGTGAATCAGAGTAATGTACGCTATTTGTGTTATCTCTGACCATCTATTATACTGCAGTAGGCCAACTGATTGGCTTGAAAGATTAATTAGAAATTGAAATATCGTACAAAAAGGTAATTATTATAGTCTCAATTTAAGAAGTCAAACTTGTATCCACATTTTTCTTCAGACTAGATGAAGACCTACTTTTCTTCCTACCTGTCATAAAAGGCTAAGGTAGGACATCACGCTCGACGTAAAACCGTTAGTAAGTCATTGCAATGTAACTCTTATCGCTGTAAGGTATGGTATAAATTAGAATGATTGATAAAATTGAGTTTGATAAAACTCTCGCCAATCATTCTAATTTATACTTTATGTCAATGGGATAACGAGTTACTTTGCAACGACTTACTAATGGTTTTACGTTATTCAAATTTGGCTGTACTGGTGCATACTTGCATACCTGGCAAATCATAGCGACTTTCACTGTCAAACAAATGTCAACTTTGCGTCTATTAAAATAAAGTCTAAAATGTTTCGCAGCTTCATAATCTAATACAAAAATAATGGTTGTTCCAGATGGGGCGTGTTTCGCGCGCGGTTGTTCCGCGACAGTTGCGTGTTCCACCGCGGCAACTACGTGAAGGACCTCAACAGTCTCGGTCGCGACCTCCGGCGAGTCGTCATCGTCGACAACTCGCCCGCCTCTTATATATTCCATCCTGATAATGCTGTGAGTATAACTGATAAAATATTAATAACATTGCTAGTTTTTAAATTGCCTCGTTGGTCTAGTGGCCGAAACGCTACTGCTGAGAATAATAATAATAATAAAACCATTATTTTCAGGCTACTTTGGCCCATAGATAAATAAATACCTTTCAGACTAACATAATATAATTATAAAGTACAATGTGTGTTAGTGTATAAACTTAAAACTATGTTAGTAAAACTCACTTCACTCGAGCACTGTCTTTGTGCGTTCGTGTGGCACCTGTCCGCGGAAGCGACGGAACATTACACCTTGCGGCCAAAAGTCCTCTGCCATGACGAGGTGCAGGTAGCATGTAGGAACTCGCACCACGAACGCCTTGAAGTTGACGGCCTCGGCCTGTACTCGGTCCTTTGGCACACGTACTCAACGATGTCCTCGGCCTTAGTGGTATAGTGTAGGCGGAAAACATATACGGGAGTGTTCGGCTGGGCGGCTCGAACAGGGATGTCGGGCTTGATAGGAGCTGTGCCGCAGCGGTTCTTGTTGGTTCCTTGTCGGCGCTTCTTCCTCTGCATCGTCACAAGACCATCATCATCAATCGATGCCTTTTTAGGCAAGGGCTTCTTTGCGGGAGCGTTGGGGGGAATGACGTACTGGGTTCGATTTCTAGGTTGGGCAAAGTGTTACTGGGTTTTTCGCTCAGGAATTTCTCAGTAGTAACCCGGAGTCTGGATTAGTGCTCGATTGAGGGCTATAGGCTCGCCTTCTGCTACACAGGACTTCACCGGCGAAATGTGGGTGTACAGTCACGAGCAACTTTAAATTGCGATTTTTTTACGAAATAACGAATGCAACGTTGAAATACGACACTTTACATAAACCTATGGGTTCGAAAATACTATGTTTCTCATAATATAAAATTTCATTCAATAATAAAGGAGCAAATCGCCTTTGAATAAAGCCAAGTGTATACATACTTATGCTCATGAAAACAGGCTATACGCCCTAGTTTGTAACTCTTTACGTGTCGAATGACTAAAAATGTTACAATAATTTTGTTGAAATGGAAGACGAGGCTTTTGGTTCCTGGCAAGCCCAAGGTGATGATAATGATGATGGGGCTATTTCTAGTTCCTTAACCTTTTGACCTCCACAGTCATGTATAGATGACAAACCAAAATGTGCCCAGCATGCCACGGTTAGACTACATGACAGACTTTGACGCCGAGGGCACGTTTTTGATTTTTTGACGTGTGGCGGTCACAAGGTTATTGAAACATCGAAATGGCCAGGAATGACTCATAAAAAGCTACAATAAGTTGTTATGCTGCTATCATCATTGAGAACCCAACCAACAGATGATTTGACTGAAGGAGTTTTTTTCTTTTAGTTACAACAAAGTTAAAAACTAGATAAATCAATTCATGGATAAGGTAATAAAATAATAAACAAGGATTCAATACGATGATTTAATCTTCATGTAATAGCTTGACCTGTCATCATCATCATATGCGGCATTCCACGGAAATAGATATGATCATACTAATAAGTTAATAACTAATACCTAAAGTATGACGCAATTCATCGCGTTATTACATTATCTTTTTATCTATGTGTATAAATAAAAACTGGCCAGGTGAAAGTCGGACTCGCACACGAAGGGGTACCACAAGGCAAAAACGCCGAAAAAAACACGTTTGTTGTATGGGAGCCCTCCTTAAATATTTATTCTATTCAGTTTTTAGTATTTGTTGTAAATAGCGGCAACAGAAACACATCATCTGTGAAAATTTTAACTGTCTAGCTATCACGGTTCATGAGATACCCTGGTGACAGACGGACAGTGGAGTCTTAGTAATAGGGTCCCGTTTTTATCCTTTGGGCACGGAATCCTAAAAATGAAATGCTGTCGCTTAAGAACGGCTGGTTAAAATATTCGTAAAAGGCCGAATTAGGTTTCTGTAGGGGAAAAAATGGAAAGTTTAACGAAAATGTTCAAATTCTGGAAAAACTGAACGTCCTTTTCTTAAGGGATTTTTGTATGAATTATTGAAATTTGACATTTCTTTCGGGTCAGCTAGTACTATAATAATACTCGTTCCAAGGAACGTTTATATGTATGCAACCAGTGTTTCTCATTATAAGTGAATAATTTTATTGTATTCTGTTTTTGAGAAATAAGTATCTTACATCATCAGCTGCCTAGCCTTTTCCCCTATGTTGGGTTCGGCTTCCAATCTAACCGGATGCAGCTGAATACCAGTATTTTACAAGGAGCGACTGCCTATCTGACCTCCATAACCCAGTTACTAATATTATACTTTGTAAGACTGGTTGTCAGACTTTCGGGCTTCTGACTACCCGTATCGACTGTCAAAGATCCACGAATGACAGCCGAGACCAACGGCTTAACGTCCTTTCCGAGGCACGGAGGGGTCTCGGTAAGTAAAGATGGTCACCCATCCACAGATCAACCGCGGCAAGCGTAGCTTAACCTGATCGATCGACCTGTGCTGTGCGGCTGTTATTATTTAACTACGGGCCCCTCTAAAATCTAAAAATAAATATCACCATACTGGCATTTTGGACAGATACTAATATCGATATTTTTATTTGCTGGTCAGTTTTTAACCGACTTCAAAAAAGGAGGAGGTTTCTCAATTCGACCGTATATATATATTTTTTTTTTTATGTATGTTCGCGGATAACTTCGTCGTTTATGAACCGATTTTGATTATTATTTTTTTGTTGGAAAGGGGATATGCCAAGGGTGGTCCCATGATAAGGAAACCAGGATCTGATGATGGCATCCCAGTGAAATCGAGGGGAACTTTCGAAAATCGTAGGAGCGACTAGTGCGTTTGTTAATTTTTTCATTAAGTATTTTAAAGCACTACAATTTGATGAAGGTCTGGAGTCGATCTGATGATGGAGCCGAAAGACAGTCGAGGGGACTCCTCAACGATTTACAGCAGATACCTTGTGTTTGGGCTTGATTAATTTGTATTGATGTGAACTTTACACCTAGATGGGTTGCGACTGTCATTAGGGGTCTGATGATGAAGACGAAGGACAGTTAAGGGAACTCCTCAACAGTTTACAGTAGCTACCTTGTGTATGTTCACCGATTACTCGAAGACGGCTGGACCGATTCCAAAAGTTCTTTTTTTATTTGAAAGGGTATACTCTCGAGGTGGTCCCATTATCATCAAGTTGGAATCTGATGAGAGGATTCCATGGAAATCGAGGGAAACCCTCAAATTGCCCTTTTGGCATTATAATCTTTGTTTTCTGTTTTTATAGTTTTAAGGTGTATTTATTTTGCTGTAATGCCAATAAACGCATTTTTCTTTCTTTCAAATTTTATAGGCAAAGCTAAAGCGATTTGGATATTTTTTAAAGTAACTTGAGCATTTGCTCTCGGAAATCATCACTTGGTAAAGTGGAGCTGATGATGAAGATCACAGTTGGCCATTGGAACTACTCACTGACAAATATTTCACGGGTTGCGATTCGATTACTTTAATATGGTTGCTAAGCAATATATGCTCGTCACAATGCGTATTGCGAGTGATTGTTGAGGATCTCCTGGTTCTTACCGGGAGAATTCCTCAACAATTAACGTCCCAGCATCGGGAAAAGCAATATTTTGTAAAAGGTGATGAACAGTTGGCATTAGGCTTTTGTAACTTAGATAAATTACAAACTGACCCACTATTTATCACTAAAAAGTAAAAATAAAAACATTTTTACAAAAAAAAAACAACCGACTTCCAAAAAAAACAGTACAAATTGAAAAATAACTTTAATTTCGGAAGTCGGTGTCAATAAACGAAAACGCGGAACCAAAGACACCGCCTTCCGAAATTAAAGTTATTTTTCAATTTGTACTGTTTTTTTGGAAGTCGGTTGTTTTTTTTTTTTGGAAAAATGATTTGTTAGAGAACTTTGTGTAATGCTAAGGATACACATGCCAGTAGCTGGCACAGAGTATGTAAGTAGCTTGCATGTCATTATGGTATTCACCAATCAGCTTGCATGCCGTGTGCCATAACAACTTCTGATTGGTGAATACCATACTGGTATGCCAGCTACTTGCATTTTCTTGTGCAAGTTATAGGCATGTGTATTCCGGGCTTAAAGGTAAGGTGTTGAGTCATTAGACAGGCGATAGTGTTGTAGGGAATTAAACTGAATGATTGAAATCTTTTATGCTAACCGAAAACAATGCTACTTAATCAATGCTCATTGTCAAAATTTCTCCAAAAATGAGTAATAGAAATACCGAATTCTGTGTTATGACAAATGCAAATGCCCCATAGATATAGTATTTTAAACAAAGCAGATTGCCTTATCTAGAAAGAATCGTTCGCTAACTAAAGCTTATCATTTCAGGTACCTGTCGCGTCATGGTTCGACGACATGACAGATTCAGAACTTTTGGACTTAATACCGTTTTTCGAGAAACTTGCAAAGGTGGACAGTGTATACACAGTGTTGCGGAACTCGAACCACCCGTACAACCCCACGGCGAACAGCTCGCCCGGCACATAGCGCGCACCCCGCACCCCGAGCGCGCCCGGGCCGCCCCGAGCCGGCCCGAGCACGCCCGACGGTCCCCGAACTGGCCCGAGTGCGCCCGACGCTCACCGACAAGCCCCGGCCGCCACACTCCTACGAACACTCAAGAAAGGAGCGAACTTCGTCTTAAGTGCCAATTTTGCCTTCTGGATAGTGAGGACATTATTTCTACCTATTTTACATTTTAGGTATTTCTTAGTGCGTAAGTGGTCTGTATGATGGATTTGTGATGATAACCTTTATTTAACATTTCCACTCTCTGGTGAGCTTGCAAACGAAGTGTTCGTATAATATTTGGACGTAATTCTATCGATATTTTTCGGGCTGACTAACGTATGTTTAAAGTGTATTTTTAAAATGCAATCGTCGTTCACTGAATTTCATTTTCATAACTATTCGACAACTTATATCGTGCTTGGGATCAAATACAGATAAGTTAGGATATTTTTACCGACGTGGTTGCAGTCTGTTACGTATCGCTCACTTCTGGTTTTTTGTCAGAATTGATAGGAATCGATAAACACGACATGTCGCACCTCTATGATTTGCCTTCGTCTTTGACTACATATTGATGTTTAACTATAAATTGATAGACTTGTAACATAATCACGGATTCTAAAATTCGACTGGGATTTAAGAATTTGTATCCAGCACTAGTGAAATGTGTAAATATTTTTATAAGAGAGTAAAGATGGTCGCCGCTTGAATTATGGTTAGAATTAATACGATTAATGTACATACATTTATATTATACATAAACAATTGAATTGTAAGAGAAGCGCTCGTGGCAGAACAATAGCACTTAAGGTGAATTGCGTCGCACTGATCCGTGACTCGTGTTACATTTATACTCTTGATAATTATATTACTACTTGTAATGGAGCTATAATTAATTAATTGTATAAGGTTATCAAAAGGTATGCGAATTATTTATTCAACAAAATATTATTTTATAAAATATGAATTTACATTTTTGGTGTCTAATTTCTAAGCAAAATAATTATTTACGGTTTTTTGTAATGTTTTTTGAACTTATGAATAAAAGATGGACGATAGATAAGAGGATTGTCAATTATTAAGAAGTGATGTAATACGGGTCACTTTAAGGTTTGTGCACATTAGACAGATCAAGTATTGCATTATCCCACTTCATGTAACATATTATTATTAACTTTAGTGTGTACATACCTTTTTTTTGTACGGTAAAACTCCCCCCTAAGTAGTTATTGGTGACAATAAGAAGTCAATCGCGACAGTGTCATAAATGAGTGTTTTTTAATGATTAATTATAAATAAAATACTTTTGATTAAATGTTACACACGGGTGAATGTAGTATCAGATCAACATGGCATCTAAAAACATAATTTATGTTGTTTCTGCTCTTGTATGGACTGTGACGTTGCTGACAAAAAGTTCATGTAAGATCCGGAAATGTTCATGAATTTCATTATTATGTCTTGAACATGACACAGTCCCTTTTTCTACATGAGCAGAAATCCATGCATGCTTAAAATATTATAATAAAATTCGTCATCTCAGTATTAACCTAGCTTTGTAGTATTTGATGCCATTTTTACAAAAAATTAAAAAGAATATATCCTATGAATTTTAATGAAATATTTTTTATGATGGCAATATTTTTGTATGTTAAATTATTGGGTGTCAAGTATTACCAACTTAAAGTTGCGACTGCACACGTGAGGCGACAGCGATATAATAGAACGTGTACAACGGACGAAGGATTTTAAACGTAATTTAAATCAAACAAAGCCCATCTTATTGGATAAAGAAACCTTTTATTTCAGGCCAAAATTTGCATTTATTGTATCGTGAAATTGGCTTAGTAATGCATTTATTTTGCTTTAAAGCGGAACGTCCGGAAAATGTGTCGGTGAAGCTCAATATTTCCGTCTACCTTATCGAATATCGTAAATAATCTTATCGCGTATCCTTGCCTCAAGTGTGGTCGAAACCTAAATACTAAAACTTCAAAATTTTGTAACTAACTGACTTACGTAAGAATTGATTAAATTAGGTAAATACTAAATGGTGCTTTCAGTATTAGTTGATTAAGCAGCTCGAAATTATTGACTGTTAAGTAAACTACGCACATTCGGTTTATACGATTGGTATACAAAAATTTACATACTGAGAAAATCATAATTGGCGGACAAAAAGTAATGTTATGTAAAAACTCCTTGGCTCATTCACGCCATGTATTTATTTGTTTTAATTGCTTAGCAAAAAGGTTTTATTGATTTTTGTATTATCTTTTGATGTCATACTATTATTGTTTTGTAGGAGCTTGTAAATAAGATTTTTATTAACTTAACTGAATGAAATTGATGATTTTTTTAAGGATATCAATGTAGATGTTCACTTTCTCTTAATATACGCGTTAGTTTGTTATTTAGTGACTACACAGGTGTATGTATATACCTTATACATATGTTTAGGTATATGTACGCTTAATGCTAGGTGTATCCTTGATATAGGCAGATTCACACAGTGCGCTTGTAATCCACGTCGTTACAGAGGCCATATAAGTTTAGACAATTATAGTCCTCCGGAGCAAACAACCTTTATGTCCTAAACCGTTGACTCTTTGAATTAACGGGCGCATATTCTATTAGATGTCCAAGTAGAATTTATATACGTAGATAAAACAAGTAACGCAAACAATAGCAGTATGAAACCATACTCTAGGGAGTATGTTAAAAGGAGAGGAATGCGCATACGCATGATGAAATGGAAATAAAGGTATTGTTAGTCAGCTAGTTTCGAAAAGATCAAATTAAGTTATTCGTAGTGTTTTATGAACACTATCTAAGAAGGTAAATGATTGGATCTTACAAAATGATAAATAAAAACAAATGTGCGCCCGTTTTCAAACTATGTGCACATGATTGAAAACGAGCTTTAAAACTTAAAGTCTACATTCGATAAGCATATTAAAACTTTAAAATAATCTTAGTGTTCATGTAATTTTAACTTGAAAAAATTTTCATCAATGTGGACGCGGCTTTTCAATCTAAGCTATGTGGATTACACATTTAGCATATTATCACATAATCACACGTCACCATAGCCCCACGTAGACAGCATTTATTTGTAAGCATTAACATAGACATAGGATGTTATAGTAATATATACGTTGATTTCTATAGACTTAAGGATTCTGTTGTTTTAAATGACGCGTTTTCTTATAAAATAAATGTATTTAGCTTGATAGGAACACCTCCCTGTGACCATCTTATTTAAAAACTTTTATTGTCAATTTTTATTATTATTATTATCGTATTTTTTTTTTATCGTCCACCAATGTTATTTAGGAGAATAATTGTTAACGTTTATTTAAAAAAATGCATGCAATAAAATTCGATTGATATTTTGCTAATAATATCGTATTTTTTAATAATGGGTATAAAATAATAAAAATAATACTTTATGTCTAACATTATAGCGAGATTTGGTATCGTTGTTGTATCATTAATTTGGATTTTTTATGTAATTTAACATTGATGTGTAAGGACTTATGAAATGAAAATGTATAACTATGCAATAATTTGTTTTTTTCTTGTAATGTTTCTGAATGAGCTTATTTGTTGAAGTAATTGTTTGAGATTGTTTCTATCGGTGCTTTTTTGAGTATTTTGACGTAAACGACACTCGGGTGTTTATTAAACAATCAATCATTAATACACTTGTGCGTTATTTGTAATTAAAATAAAGCTGCTTCCATACCTAATGTATCGTGGTTGATAATAGTATTCGAAAGATGTAATAAGTGCACAGTGAAGGCCGAGTATCAGTTACGTTTTAGTGAAATTGTTGCAGTTGTCATTACAACTGCCTACCAGCCATTGCTGGTCAGTATTTTGAAACGAATGCAATTTGAGTCGCGTTGTATGTTTCACAATAAAATTCGTAAGATAACGATTACTAAATCAAGGCGTTTTACACCCACTGACATCACGCGACAAGAATTGCACTCCAGAATCTACTACTACCACTTGCACTCTCAACTTTAATTGCTTGTAAACAAAGTACAAAATACAACAGCATTGCTGGTTTTAACGTTACGAACAAAATGTATGAGTCAGTTAATACGATTCTTAATAATAAGGTTGTGCTTATGCTGTACCACATATCTTTTGTATTCGAGTCGATCGGTCATCAATTCTTGCCTCTAGGAAGTAAATTATGTAAAGAAATACTCTCGAATTATTATACACATGATAAACAATAGCTACGCACCTGTCACTGCCTTAGACAATGAGATTGCCCCAAAATTTTTAATATATACCTAGAGCGGTATATAGCAAGTTTATATTCTTATGAAATATTTATATTATATATTGCTGAATATTATAAATTATAATAATATGTTCTGCAATACTAGAATTCCTCTTACCGTGTAACTGGTAATAGAAAAATAATTATATTGAAATTAATTTTACACCTTTATCTAAAACATTTTTACGCGGGGCTTGCGTAAAAAGGTGTGTTTTTATTATGAGTTGCGATGAAGGGGGGAAAAACAGGTAGCCTTTCTTGCTAGTTTTCCTAAGAAGTATATGTCCCTTCAACGCATTTCATCACAACCCTTGTTGATCTCTTTACCGCCTCGCTACGCAAATAAATTGTCACCCAGACACCTGATACATTTTTAATACTCAAAATCTTACTTAGTTTTAATCTTATTTCTTAACAAATTAATAAATGTTTGACGCTGATGTCCATTCTCGTCCGTGGCGGTGAAAAGATTTAATGTTGAATAGTATTTTATTCTGTGCCTATGTAATTTCTTGAAAGTGATTTATGTGATAGATTATAATTCTAGCCTCGCGCAAAAATGTTACGTACGACACTACCGCTCTTACCCGTATACAAATTGTATATTATTTATTTGAGATTTTATCATATATCCCAGAGTTTCAATATGCTTAACGGATGTAACTTCCAGCTTATAAAAATAAAATAAACAGTAACAGTGCAATATTCTTCCTTTAAAAATATACATAAAATGTATTCTGGACTTCGAAGCTTTATGATTAAGGTTTAATTTCACGTAACAATGAATTTTAACATGTTGGCATATTGTAGATATTGTACAGCATTACGGGGGACTCGTTTTTATAGAAATACCTACAAGGCGGTTGTAATTCTGGTGTGTTATGTATTTTTATAAAGTTGCGTCCGAATCGGCATTGTGAACATTTTGTACCTACAAACTAGGCACGTGAGAGGACTATAATTATATTTATGTAATAATAGCCATGAAAATAATAGGGGAGACACGAGAGTAGCTAGGTAACATTTACCTGAGACGAAATTTATATAATGGTGTACATTTTTGATATGACGTTGTACAAAAGAGACATTTGGTATGTTATTTTATAGGAATGAAATAAATAGCCTTAATAAATTATGTGTGTTTTAATTTCCTCTTCTTTAGGTCCGTATTACTGAACAAACTCGAGCATTCTTAGTTCAGACGCCAACACATCAAACTACCCGAAACTGTCAAATTTTCCCATTCCACTTTGAACTTTATGCTGTAAATGATAAAGTACACTTTCGAAAGTCGGTGTCAAAAAACGAAAATGCAGAACCAACGACACCAGAGTTCCGAATTAGTTATTTTTCACTTGTTTTTTTTTTTGAAGTCTGTTATTTTCTTTTTTTGTAATAGGCCTCTTAACTGTACGGTGGTGTTAACACTCCTCCAACTGGCGTAGCGTAGTATGAAGTTCCTTATATTTTATTACCATTGACGTACTGCCTATTGTACAGCCACGAGCTAAAATATAATCTTGATAACAGACAGGTACACGGATAATTGTACAGCATTACGGGGGACTCGTTTTATAGAAATACCTACAAAGCGGTTGTAATTCTGGTGTGTTATGTATTTTTATAAAGTTGCGTCCGAATCGGCATTGTGAACATTTTGTACCTACAAACTAGGCACGTGAGAGGACTATAATTATATTTATGTAATAATAGCCATGAAAATAATAGGGGAGACACGAGAGTAGCTAGGTAACATTTACCTGAGACGAAATTTATATAATGGTGTACATTTTTGGCCGGAGCACCAACGCCAATCGCTTTCATATTTGGTAAATAATTAGTACTCAATTGGTACTAATTAGTACTCGAACAACAAAATTGGTACCTTAGCAGTTTTCGAGAAAATCGACTGTAAAGGTGGTCCGGCGGTATTCACGCTCTCTTCAGCAGGACCACCATGGGGGCACGCTACAGCTATTCTAAGTATAAAAATAATTAGTACCTACCCTTATATGTGATTTATTTCGTAAAAAAAAACAGACTAACATTTGTATTTACCGAGAAATAAACGATGATAACTTTCACGCAATTGTTCAGCAGGACCACGACTTTGAATGTTTATTCCAAATTAGAGAAGCTTGTCGCTTTCCTCAAACCTACATAGAAAATTAGTACCCTGCAAGATAAAATTAGTACCCAAAATTCAACACTAGTACTCCAGTAGTTTACGAGATATACCATGCCATTGGTGGGGTGGCGGTAGTCACTGTGCCAAATATTCATTTCAAGATTTCCCTATTAAAAACTCGTGATTTCTTCCCAAATTTATACAAAAATTAGTATTCTATAGAAGTTAAAGCGAGCAAAAATTCAGATTCCTAAGTGTTGTATTTTAAGAAAAATTAGCTTACATTACTTTTCCACACTAAATCTCCGCGTATAACCCGACCAAATTAAGATGTAGTGTACATCTCTTAAACAGCTCAATACCATTGACAAATTAATCGTGCACATAAATTTATGGATGTCGGAATAGTATTAACAACAGTTCAATATCTAAATTTTTATATAAACTGTGTAGGTAGGTACATATTAGGAAAAAAAAAGTTATGTGCACGAGTGTACATCTCTTAAACAGCTCAATATGGCGGTCCTGCTGAAGGGAGCGTGACTACCGCCGTTGAGTCGATTTTCTCGAAAACTACTAAGGTACCAATTTTGTTGTTCGAGTACTAATTGTTTATCAAATATGAAAGCGATTGGCGTTGGTGGTTCGGCGGTGGTCACGGACATGCTGACTTCTTGAGAACATGAAATCAGGTAATATTAATATATTTAAGCTCGCGACTATACGACCTATGATGGAAATAAAAGTCGATATTTTACTGCGAATTTTATTAAATGTTAAATATATATTTTTCAAATATTTAAACACACACTTCACATAAGACAAAGATATAAATATATTAATTAACATATTTATGTAACATTAATGATATGGTACTTATCAATTGCCTTCAACAATCGTTTTGATCATACATAACAATTTACATACATTTCATGGTGTTTTTGCGAGAATGAATAACTCGGTTTGGGTGCTTCATGGTGAACAGTAAACGGCGGGGGTATCATTTACAAGAATTGTCTTTTTAGCTGATTATAACTTTTGGATGATACAAAATTGTATCATTCTTTTTTTTTTTCAGTGGCCCGGTTACTGAAAGGATGGAATTCAATGCGATGAAAGTGATTTTATTATCAAATGTATGAATGAAGTGATAGAAAAGTCGCTGGCAACTACAGTTGCCTAACATTACTAGCTACAGACTAAAAACAATTTCACACATAGCAACAGAAAAAAGTCAAATAAAAAAATAACAATTTGTTCGCTATATAACAATTCTCTTTTGTACTACCAGACCTTTGGATTATTGCTTAGCATTGTTAACCTATTTAAACATTTTTCATGTTATATTAAATGGAATGGTCTTAAACACAGTGAGTGGACGAGTATCAGTTTCATTTCTTATATTTTTCACTAGGAAGAGATCAAATTTCTACAATTTAGCTAGTTTTTGCATACCGTATTATTTATATCTAAAAGTCGTTACTATGCGGTCAAAATAATTAACCTATCAAACAAACTTCATTTGAATCATAGCATAATTAGCTGCAGGGACACGGGTCTCCTCTATTCGAGGAGGAGTAGGCTATAATATACCAAAAGTGCGGGTTGGTAGATGTCACATGTTTTGGAAATTTTGGTTCTAGGACATTTTTTTTGTTTCCTCACAATATTTCCTTCACAGTTTTGAGAGCAGTGGTTACGAAATTATCTACACGATGTTAAGCACCCAAACCCAAGTCCTCCAATTCGTAAGTCGGTGCCAATGCCACTGGTCTGCCACTGCTCTAGGAAATTAGGTTAGATCGGTTTCACTCAAGATTCGCCTTTTCCTTATTTCGATCGCATATTATAGTCTCGTTCACTCACCACGTTTCTCATAATCACATACTAAAGCTAAACAGCGTATAATCAATTTTGGCACTCAACGAAACTAAACTAAAACATTCTACATAGGAATCATTTAGTATAACTAAAACAAAACGTTATTAGTTACCTAATACTTTAAAAAATAAATACTTGCGTAATAATATAAGTCTACAAGAGTATTCTATGCATTCAATGGTGTGTATTTAAAGTCTTCTAAAGGTGGGGGTTAATAAAAAAAAAATGGAGTGCTTTCCATGAAAGAAGTCCTGCAAAATTGCGTAACACAGTAATAGTAGCAATGGCTTTCATTTTGACAGTTGAACAACATTCATTGCGTTATTTTCGTTGTTGAGCAGACAAATTTTTCGAACTAATGAAGCAATGGATTAGCAATATCCTTCAAAGTGATTCAAATTGTGGTTGATAGTGTGATACGCTTAGAGTAAGAAAGCTATAGAGCATCGGGTAGCGTGGCCACACATGAGACAAAAAACTAACTTAGCCAACATGAGCTACATAAGTAGCTGCCTTGAAAAAACTGGCACGCACTGAGACGGAAATAGTATAGCTTTATCCTTTTCTGTTGCTTATAATAACTTAATAATTTATCCCTTTCTTGTGGAAATTAAATGGAGCTACCCGCCGTCTATACTTTTCTTTGTCCAAGATGATACGCAATTAGGGTGCAGCTGTCTTGCATCACAATGTTGCCAACCTCTACAATTTTAGAATCTCTTTACATCATCGCGATCCACAAATAACTACAAGACTTCTTTTGCGAAAAGGACTCATAATTATGAATGTTGGATACATAAACACTCGTGGTCACATGATATTGCAAAATTACCAATACTAACACACAAATATCGGCCATCACAATGGACTTATAATATTTTTTGTAAAACAGTAATAACACAGCTAAAACGCACTCTTTTAAAAAAATACATCTTTGTTACACAATACCAATATATGAGGTAAAATAAAAGCAATACGGCGTTTTAATAACGCCATTATTTAATTCAATAAAAAAAGGGCTTTGAAGATCCGTGGCATACCAACTGTCGCGCCATTTTGAAAATGGCGGCCACGCATGATACCTATATAAATCCAACCTATATAAACAACCGACCGAATGACCAAATGGTGGCCAAGGTTCGGCCAAAGAAACCAGAGCCGGGTGGACAATATCGTCAAAGTCGCGGGAAACACCTGGACGAAAGACGCACAGAACAGAAAAGTATGGCAGAAGAAAGGGGAGGCCTATAACCAGCAGTGGGTGATCCTACAGATATAGATACACCTAGATAAGGCAAGAGCAACTACTTCGCGCGCCCAGCTTACGTACAAAAATCGTAAGCCGCCACTTTCGCGCTCAGTTCTGAGTACTGCTGGCTGGGTGAGCGTCAGCGCTGGCGCTAGGTCCCGCGCGGGGGTGGGGCGAGACAAGTGCCGCACGCGGCGGCGTCTTTGAATCAATTTGATTTTCCCATCACTATATAGTGCTTGTGACGTCATAGTTGGTCAGCAAAAAATGGCAAGCTTCATACAGATCGTGATACTTGCGTTATATAGGTATATCTGTAGTAAGAGTGCGCAGTGCTGAACCCCCCCCCCCCCCCCCTATTTCAAGTTAAATATCAATTTCATTTCAATGACAATTAAGTTAACTGAACTTTATTGTGGTGGATTTAAAGTTATGTTTCCATTAATTCATATTTGTTTACATTTTTGGCAAATAAATCGTGAACGCAGGATATATCTATGGTGATTCCGGGCTGAAACGACGATGATGATGAATGCAAACAGAAAACATAATAAGATCAAACTCCGTAGTGTCATGTTTCCGAGTTATTAACGTTGAAAGTTGATGATTGAGTCAAGTGATCAACTTTAAACGTGAAGCCATCGATTTATATAGGTCTCATGCGTGGCCGCCATTTTCAAAATGGCGCGACAGTAGATATGAAAATTTCATATGGCTCCATATGAAAATCTTCAAACCCCTTACTTTCTAATATGAAACTGTTGGAATTAAAGGAAACTTGGTAATTTTTGGTATAGAAATTAGTAACTTATTGTTGTGCAGGAGATTTTATGTTGAAGTAACAGGTAAACTCAGATTAGTTGATTTAGTGTCAGGCAGTCAAAGTGCCACCAATTTAGTTCATAATCCCGTGCATCAGAACTCTATTTTACTCGGGAAAAGTAACTGACAAAGTCATTCTTTTAGAATATTTGCAAAGCTGTGACATGCCCGCTGATGTGTTAACTAAGCCACTCGGGCCTGTGGCACTTATGAGGTGTATAGTCAGTATAGGTTTAGTAACTTAACCCTTTATTTTTAGCATCAGGTTAACACTTGTACTCCACCTTGTTGTGAACATGTACTTTCATAGGATAATTTTTTGTTGAAAATACTACCCTAATACTAATCTCAATATTCCTAATATGGTGTACCTTTTCTACTTTTTACTGACAAGTATTTGTTTTTTTATACATGACACGGTACTTCAAATAAAATCTCCTACACAAAATATGTTACTGATTTCTATACCAAAAATTACCACGTTTCCTTTACTTCCAACAGAAACTAATATACATTATATTCAATAAAAATCAAATACAACTTGATTTATCTAGCTACTAAGTTTAAGACAGAAGACGCTATCATATAACATTTTTAAGACATATTGTGGTGTCTTTAGGACACAAAATTAAATTGTACAAATAAATTAACAAAAATTACTATCGCAATTAATGCATTACTAGTTATTGTTCTTTAATTCATTATTAATTAAATTAATATCATGCCATCAGATTCAATTATTGTGAGTGTATTTTAATGAAAAATACACGAAAGATCACACAAGAGGCTGTACGGTTACCTTTCCATAGTACTTAATACACATTTTATTACAATTATTTAACAAGAATTTCATAACAATTATCATAGTTAAGGACGTATACAATTTTTAAGGCTCTCCCCCACGGGCGCGTTATTATTATCGGTCGATAATATCGGATGCGTTATAACGATATCTGTTTTCAGCACGTTTTGTATTAGGACGGCCACGGAATTAGACAGTGCTGCGATAATTACGCACTAGAAGTAGGATACTTGCGTTCCTCCGTCCTACGATATTCCGATATGAGTTCTTAGAACATTTTGTATTAGGACGCATACGATCTTACACATACCTGTGTTAATAACGTAGTAAGGTCTAGTGCGGGCCAGCCTGCAGTGTAGGTCCGATATTTCTAACGTGTACAACTGTACACGTTGGAAATATCGGACGAAAACTAAAAAAGAACTGTGTGGCATGAAATCGAGACGCATTCATATCATAACCCGCCTGTGGGGGAGAGCCTTTATTAAATTATAATTCAATAATACCGGTTCGAATATAGGGCGAGCCTATTTTAAGAGACTGAACCAACAAAAAAAACTGGCAAAAAAAAACATGGGGGTGGTCTATACACTCTGCCTATCTCTACTTCGGTGAATACAGTCGCGATGTTATGTTTCCAAATCACTGACAGGACACTGAGCCAGAACGGTCGTCAAGTACAGTATTTTTATCTCACGAAGCGACGCGCGCTATACTTGTGGTTACCAAGTGTACAAACACGCCGTCAAGTGTGTGCACAGGAGCTCTCGTTTCCGTCCGAGACAATGGCGAAATCGGAAGTGTGAAAGTCTGTGTTATTATTATTATCCATTTATTTCAGGCATCAAGGCCCATATAACACACATACAATACAATATGAATATAACTTAAAAATACTATAAATACATAAACACATTAAAATTACACTAACAAACTATGCTGTCGCTACTCGTCTTCACGCACACATTCACAGCATATTTGTAAACTTGGTTACCACATGTAAAGCGCGCGTCGCCTCGTGAAAAAAAATACTATACTGACCCAAATGCGACCTTTATTGATACTCGCATTATAGATGGGGATTTTATCGTATAATACAGGGTAATTTTATTTGTTATAGTAACATGTATACGCCCTTGAAAAATCTACAAGCTAACAGAACACCTAGCGAGGACTTACATAGCAAATTATTGCGCAAGCTACAACTAAAAGTTACGCACCATACGTATTGCGAGATCATTCGTTATTATATAGTTGCTTCTAGTTGATCGACATCTTCTCTTGAAGGATTTGGAAGTAGCATGCCTGGAAACGAAGAAATTTAAACATAAGTGGGTGGAAATTAGGTTCTAATCGGCTTGAACATCATCTTATCTAAATGGTCATAAACAATGGGAGTATCATACACATTATGTGTGAGCTGCACAATGTAGTCAGATCGGTAGATAATTTTACTGTCCGACCAAGTCTTCAAGTAGAACTTAAAGAAGGATGCCCATTTTTCACCTGACAATGTATAGAAATGAAATAACTATTAAAATTCAGCTAATTTAATTGTACATTCATTACGCTAATCACAATTTTAAAAGAAGGCCAGGAAAAAAATATTTATTAATTTTTCTTTACGCTAACTCTACGTCTTATTACCTTATTTTGAACGCATCTCAATTACCCTGAACGCATCCAACTACTCATTTTTACAACGTTCGGTTTTGCACACTGCTTCTTGACTTTATTAAACTCTTTTTCTGAGTTTTATATGTTATTTTAAGTTTTATTTAATCAATAACTATTTTTTATTAGTCTGTGCATAATACAGATCAATTCAAAATAACATGATAATTAAATAAATTACTTATGCAGATTATAATTGAGTTCGCACAAGTGAAACGGATTTTTTAGATATTTTGATAGTTCTGCGACTTCGTTGTTGCGCTTGCGTCTCGTTGTGTATTGTGCCATTTTGTGTGTGTAACTACTGAGATGGGCTAGGTTTCAAGACAATATCTCTGCTCCAGCAGAATTTCTGGATGATGTAGTAGGTAGGTATATATGTACTGCGGTGTAATAATTAAAAAATATAATCTTGCGACAATTGTAATAATAAAAAAAATATAATTTAAAGTGTGTGGATGTATGTTATTATAAATGTGATTATTAAATGTGTGTGTTGTACTCCAAATAAATAAACAATAAGTAGAAGTGAAAATTCGGGCGCCAGGAGCACACTCCAAACTATGCCAAGGATAGACTAACCTGCGGGGACTGGAAACTTTTAATCTTCAAGCGGGGAGTATCAATAAAAATCGACACAAAAGTTATTGAACGACTTTATTACCCGAAGGCTGCTGGTCTCAATATACAAGAAAATTCCTTTCTAATATTAAGTTCTAAGGTGTAAAACTAAGATGGAATAGAAATTAATTTTTGTCCTGTCATTATTGCACTTTTGTCAATTTAAGTTAAGTATTATAAACCATACCATATTCCGGCGAATAATCTAACAAACCGAATGGGCAAACCCTGGTGATTTTGATCTTCGCGGGGACGTCAGACGGTCCATGATATATGTCGGTAGGGGCTAGCGTTAAAAATTTAAGTCTTGAAGTAAAAATAAATAAGAAACGCCTCACGGCTGAAATGAAACATGAATAACCGTTAGCTGATGTCTAGCGTCGACAAAAATGCCGATCGGAATGTTTACGACCAAATGCAAATTAACTCACCGTTTCTTTTCCAAAGGAAGTTTTTACATCAGTAGATGAATTAATCCAAAATATATAAGGTTCAAAAGATCCTGAAACAAATATCGGAAACTATTAACGTCTACCATCCAAATAACCACGCGACACGTGAGTAGGTTTGAAACCACGAAGAATTTTACCAACCTTTTACAAAATATGGACAATCCCATTATGATGCTGACAAGGGCAAATCAGCTACCACATAATTAGGACTGGATGTAGTCCTTTGGAAGTATCAACTTCCAGATTTCCATAAGAGTTCTAAAAACACTCCATTTTATATAAAGGTTCGGCCGGAAAGTGACATATCAAAATCAACTGACAGCATCAAAAAAAATCAGTGTGACCACTACACGACTTCCGATTCAAAAAAATGAATTTTTACATGGCAACACCACCCTGTTGCCTACAAATTAAAGCAAAGAACACGCTATCATGTAACAGGCTTAAAAGACTCGTTACATTACATCCCCTCCCGAAAATAAAAGAAAGGAACTTTCTTTTATTAGAAAGAAATCTTCAACCAAATAAACCTGTTAAGACTGGTTTATTTTCTAATTCAAAAAAAGAAAAAAAATCATATAAAATTCAAAGTGCAAATCAACTCTGAAAATGTCAAACGACAAAATCTCAAGAATTTAATAAAAGTAAAAAAAATGTAGATGACAAAAAGTCAAAAACGAAATAGTGAAAAACAAAAAATTATAAGTTATATAAACCCATTAAATGAAACGAAGAGAGAAATCTCTTAGCGCTCCAAAACTCCAAAACAGTGCAGTTAGGCACTATAGCCACTGACTAAAAATTTCAAACAAATTCGGACAATTTACCAAAACAAACTACAATTTTTATAGTGCAGTTAGGCACCTATCGCCACTGACTAAAAATTTCAAACCACTTGGAACAGTACAACTTTGAGTGCAGTTAGGCACCATCGCCACTGACTACTATGTCAACCGCTTCCAACTCAACCATCTCTATGAGTGCAGTTAGGCTCTATTGCCACTGACTAACTCCGTATTCAACAATCCAAAAAATTTGAAAACTCCGAACAAAAGTTTTTAAATAAAGCTGAAAGACCTTATTTAAAATACTGTTACAGGTACAACCTGCAACGAGACCAAGGAAAGCATATTGTGATCGGCTCATCACCACCGAATTCCCGAGCACAATAGCTGTAAAAGAATGTGAATGCTGTGACTGGCTCAACACTACCAATCTCCCAAACACAGACAAACACCAAAAAAACATTGAGATCTCCAATGAGAAATCTCAATAACAAATAGGCGAAAGCCAAAGTTTCACAATGCGACCGGCATACCACCACCGAACTTCCGAACGCAAAGGAAAAAGGATGACGAAAGTCAAAACAAAATCTCGCATCGTGATTGGAACAACAAAGTCCAACACAATGGAAAAGAGTCGAAATCAAGGTCAAAAACTACACCAAGATCCAAAAAATAATAAGGCATTTTGTAACAAAGGTTACAGAATGACCCTAAAAAGTAAAGTCCAGGATGAACGCGTTACTAACAAAGTCAAATCCGATCATTAAAAAGAATGAAACTCCAGTAAAAATGAGAAACAATTCTGTCAACGAACAGCACAAAATAGGTTTAAAAATCGATTACTATTTATGACGAAGAGGAAATAGAATGATTTTAAACTATGAGAAAAAAAAAGATTACAAAAACTTGAAATTGAATTTAAGTTTTTTAACCTCAAGGTAGAAATTACCTGAACTGTAGGGTTGTATAAGATCTTAATAAAATATAAACAGGTAGGTTACCCTTAAAAAAGAAGAATAAGATCCTAGACAATCCAACAAAAACAAACAAAACATAAAATAAGATCCTTCGATGTGAAAAATATTTGGTGTGAAAAAAAAATAGTATTAAATTAACCAGAATGACCTAAGTTTTATTTTTAGAATGTCTCAAATTCAACAAATTTATAAGAAATTACCTAACATACATCTTTCAAACCACTGATAACCTATCATCCATCCTCTCGTACATCACACTGTCAAAAGTGACCTTCAAACAAAATTATCAAAATCAAGACCTAACACTTGGAAACCAAATTAAAATTTAATAATATCTTTAACATGATAACGTCCCACTGAACCTTTATTTAAATCTTTCAAAACATAAACGTTATCTGAAACCTTTTCAGTTATTTTACATTTTACAAACTTAGGTGCAAGTTTAGCTGAAAAATATGCTTGTGCATTAGATTGAAGAAAACTTCTTCTCCACACCACATCACCCACATCAAAAGAAATGACTTTCCGACCCTTATTATAATAAGCGGCATTACGCTTATACCCCTTTAACAAGTAAGCTTGAACTTTAACAAAAATATCACTAAGTGAATTAAGAGAAACTGCATAAGCATTTCTATTTGAAATTTCTAGTTGAGATAAGTTATCAACAGAACTACTAAAGTGATGTAATGACGCATCAAGAATAAGCTCCCTACCAAACATCAGAAAGTTAGGAGTAAACTCAGTAGCAAGGTTTACACTATTATTTAAAGCTAATTGAACATTGGGCAAAAAACTTGACCAAGTTCTATGATCATCTTTAACAAAACACGATATGCAGGTTTCGACCGTTTTATTATATCTCTCAACAGGATTATTTTGAGGCGTATACAAAGTATTATAAAATATTTTGGTTATATTAAAACCTTTCAAAAAATCTACAAAATGTTTTGAAGTAAATTGAGTTCCATTGTCACAAACTACTATTTTTGGACAACCAAACTTGAGAAATATTTCTTTTTCAAAATGTTTACAAATTACTCTAGTGGTAGCATTGATCATTGGAAAGAACCAGCAATATTTAGTAAAAACGTCTACGACCGAAAGTATGTATCTATGACCAGAATAAGTTTTAGGTAGAATTCCTATGATATCAACTGAGAGCATAAGCATGGGACGATCAACCTTTTTAGGATTAATCATCATACCAAAAGGTGGAGATGTAGTATGTTTATAAGCTTTACAGGTATCGCAAGACAAAATGTATTGATGAATATCATTAAACATTCCCTTCCAAAAATAATGTTGTTTTAATTTCTTTAAAGTTTTATGTATTCCCAAGTTTGAGGTTAATTATAAAAGTCAATGTGGGTATTCCCATAAAAAATTACTATGTTAATTTTATCGTTTTAAAAGTGCAATAATCACTTACAAGCAGTTTAAATCTAGATAAATTAAATGCACAATATTGTACTTAACAATAAGATTAAATTATTTACTTAAAAAGTTAAACTTAGTTTTTAAAATAACTTTACTGTTGAGAACAACAAAACGCAGTCTATGCTATACATTTCTGTTGGTTTTGCTAAGAAAAAACATGATATTAAACAAAATCATCAATTGTAAACACCAAACATTGTTTACAAAGATTCACCAAATTAAGTTAAGTACTACTTATGAGTCAAAAATCAAAATAAACACAAAGTTATTAAAGTAACAATGTAGAACAAACCAATGCAAACAATAGACTCATAAGTTAATTAATTAATAGTGCAATAATGACAGTATAAAGGTACCAGACAAACCTACTTCAAGTCCCTGTTCGCAGAGCGACAATTGTAATAATTAAAAAATATAATCTTGCGACAATTGTAATAATAAAAAAAATATAATTTAAAGTGTGTGGATGTATGTTATTATAAATGTGATTATTAAATGTGTGTGTTGTACTCCAAATAAATAAACAATAAGTAGAAGTGAAAATTCGGGCGCCAGGAGCACACTCCAAACTATGCCAAGGATAGACTAACCTGCGGGGACTGGAAACTTTTAATCTTCAAGCGGGGAGTATCAATAAAAATCGACACAAAAGTTATTGAACGACTTTATTACCCGAAGGCTGCTGGTCTCAATATACAAGAAAATTCCTTTCTAATATTAAGTTCTAAGGTGTAAAACTAAGATGGAATAGAAATTAATTTTTGTCCTGTCATTATTGCACTTTTGTCAATTTAAGTTAAGTATTATAAACCATACCATATTCCGGCGAATAATCTAACAAACCGAATGGGCAAACCCTGGTGATTTTGATCTTCGCGGGGACGTCAGACGGTCCATGATATATGTCGGTAGGGGCTAGCGTTAAAAATTTAAGTCTTGAAGTAAAAATAAATAAGAAACGCCTCACGGCTGAAATGAAACATGAATAACCGTTAGCTGATGTCTAGCGTCGACAAAAATGCCGATCGGAATGTTTACGACCAAATGCAAATTAACTCACCGTTTCTTTTCCAAAGGAAGTTTTTACATCAGTAGATGAATTAATCCAAAATATATAAGGTTCAAAAGATCCTGAAACAAATATCGGAAACTATTAACGTCTACCATCCAAATAACCACGCGACACGTGAGTAGGTTTGAAACCACGAAGAATTTTACCAACCTTTTACAAAATATGGACAATCCCATTATGATGCTGACAAGGGCAAATCAGCTACCACATAATTAGGACTGGATGTAGTCCTTTGGAAGTATCAACTTCCAGATTTCCATAAGAGTTCTAAAAACACTCCATTTTATATAAAGACATATCAAAATCAACTGACAGCATCAAAAAAAATCAGTGTGACCACTACACGACTTCCGATTCAAAAAAATGAATTTTTACATGGCAACACCACCCTGTTGCCTACAAATTAAAGCAAAGAACACGCTATCATGTAACAGGCTTAAAAGACTCGTTACAGCGGTCAACGAAATGGGTAGGCAAGTGATTACTTTTGACAATACAATAGCAAAGTTAGACTTTTTCTAAGTAAACAAACTATCGTAAAGGCAAATCCTAACCTAAAAAGTAACATTAATATTTTTTGGCCTTTGTAGACTTTAAATCGTAAAAATGACTATATGACATTATTTTCTAATCTTACAGGTACTCTTTCTACTATACCTTATAACTATACATTAACTTTCATTATCAGGTTTTTAAATGTATGGAAAGTGGGCATTGTTCTTTGTTCATTAAATTTCCTACCCTCAGTCTACCCAATAAAGTTGATATTAAGTTACCCAAAAAAAGCAAAATCTCCATTCAATTACAGACTTTGTTTTCTACGCAATAAAGGGCTTTGAAGATACGTGGCATACCTACCTGTCCGCTATTTTGTTTTCTTTTTTCAAAATGTCGGCCACGCATGCATTAATGTCAGTATCGATCTAGATAGGCTGCATGCGTGGCTACCATTTTGAAAAAAAAAAAAAATGGCGTAAAAATCTTCAATCCCCTTTCCCTTGAAATTCCTTTTACCTTGAGCGTGGTGAACATAAGTCCAAGTTCTCCATGCTGCATGGCTGGCTCCAGAAAGTCTTCAATGAAGTGTATCTCAGAGCCGAGTTGTAAGATACGAGCGCGGACTACGACGAAATGAAATACCGGAAACAACTCGTCCATGCTCCACAGGTAGTTTGAACCTGGTGTAGGAGAATTAAAAAAAGAAATAAAGTGAACGTAGAAAGGGCGATTTTTTATTCATTTAAATTATAATAATACTTACACACTTACACCCACCCACACCCACACCCCCCCCCCCCACCACACACACAAACACACACACACACACATTTATAAGTTTGTCTGGTGTTCTTCTTCAAATATAAGGACGTAAGACATAGAACTGGCGAAATGTAGCTCTACTATACACTTACCCCTTCAATTGAGGGCTATATTTTTGGCATAATTCATTTCCACAAAATCATTAAGTAAAACTTACCTAACTCTTGTTGAACAGCGATAGTCATCTTCTGGAAGGTGCTTCTGATAACAAGAAGCTTCTCTATGGGGGAGAAGGTGGTCTTCAGTTGCTGCAGCGTCTCCACGGCTTCTTGGAACAGCTGCTCTTTAAGAGGTGATGTGGGGGACAACTGGTTGTTTGGTCCAGTGTAGCCTACCCAGAATTTTCTAGAACAAAGAAGAATTGCTGTAGGAAATGGTAAGGAAAGGTAAATGTACAAAATATTGTTCACTTATATCACGCCGTCTCGCCGATGTCATGTCATTCGACAGGAGGAGAGTGCCGCAGTATCACTGATGACTGACACTGACTTATAAGTTTTAGGAAAACCTATGTCCAGCTGTGATCCAAAAAACTGGCCAAGTGCGAGTCGGACTCGCACACGAAGGGTTCCGTACCACAAGGCAAAAACGCCGAAAAAAACATGTTTGCTGTATGGGAGCCCCCCTTAAATATTTATTTTATTCTGTTTTTAGTATTTGTTGTTATAGCGGCATCAGAAATACATACTTTGTGAAAATTTCAACAGTCCAGCTATCGCGGTTCTTGAGATACAGCCTGGTGCTGACAGACAGACGGACAGACGGACAGTGGAGCCTTAGTAATAGGGTCCCGTTTTTACCCTTTGGGTACGGAACCCTAACGATGAACTTATAAATTGACATATGTCTATGAACCCATAAGTATTCTTTTGGGATTGAGAGTAAGTAGTATCATCATCATCCTACAGCAGTCCACTGCTGGCCATAGGCTTCTCCAAATGCACGCCATTTAGCCCGATCCTCGTCATCTCTCATCCAGCTGCTACCAGCAACCCTGCGACGATCGTGGCTCCACCTGGCCTGGGGGCGCCCCACCACGACCCTGGGTGCTGGCTGGTCTTGGGCGTAAGTAGTATGAATATATTTTATTTTACAATGGGACCAACTTTGGAATAGCGAAGAAAAGAAGTGTCGGAGTTTAGACCTGGCTATTGGGCAGTTTTTGCATAGTTGTATGAAACAGCACATACTTAACATTTTGGATTTTTCAGAATACACAAAAACTCAAACTCATACACTCTATTAAATTATACTGTTACAAAATATAAGTAACATCATTAGTGTTGAATATATTATTATAAAGACGTGCCCGTTAAAAATGTCCAGGGTAGAAGATAAAATAAATAAAACTTACTGATCAATCCCCAAGAAAGCCATGAGTGTAAGATCCGGCTGTCTGTTCCACTTGAGCAGCCTTCTCCAATACAGATCATCTTCCCTCTTATTATGGAGGGCATACAGTACGAATAGTGCCGGATGCACTCGCGGCAGCAAGGCTGGTTGTAGGAGAGATGCTGCTGATACCACTTCACTGGAAAAGGATGAATATAAACGGTAAATACGATCGTTAATTTGATGTTATTTTTAGAGGTTCGAGGAGTCTACTCCTTAACATTTGCGTTTACCGTGTCTTTTTAGGGTTCCGTAGCCAAATGGCAAAAACGGAACCCTTATAGATTCGTCATGTCTGTCTGTCCGTCCGTATGTCACAGTCGCTTTTCTCCGAAACTATAAGAACTATACTGTTGAAACTTGGTAAGCAGATGTATTCTGTGAACCGCATTAAGATTTTCACACAAATATAGAAAAAAAACAATAAATTTTAGGGTTCCCCATACTTAGAACCAAAACTCAAATTTTTTTTTCATCAAACCCATACGTGTGGGGTATCTATGGGTAGGTCTTCAAAAATGATATTGAGGTTTCTAATATCACTTTTTTCTAAACTGAATAGTTTGCGCGAGAGACACTTCCAAAGTGGTAAAATGTGTGTCCCCCCCCCTGTAACTTCTAAAATAAGAGAATGATAAAACTAAAAAAATTATATGATGTACATTACCATGTAAACTACCACTGAAAATTGGTTGAGATCTAGTAAGTAGTTTTTTTTAATACGTCATAAATCGTAAACCACAATTTACCATTCATTCAAACAATTCAAAAAAAAAAAACATTTAATTTCATAAACATAAACCTTATGCATAAACCCGGATGTTACGGAACCCTCGGTGCGCGAGTCCGACTCGCTCTTGCCCGGTTTTTTTTTCTCTTGGTAAACTGCATTAGTTCATATCGTAAAACATTAGCCAGCTAATGGTGTTGGAAACCACGAGTGGGAAGGTCACGAGTACACAGTACGCTCTGTAGTCAATCTGGGTAACCTTTTCCCAACTATGTATGTTAGGATCGGCTCCAATATCTAAAAATAAATTAGGAGCGACTGCCTTCCATAACCCGGTTACTGGGTACAATACCCTTGCTAAGACTGGTTGTCAGGCTTTCGGACTTTTGACGACTCGTACGAAAAAGATCCACGAATGACCTGATGTCCATCCATCCACGGACTAATCCCGGCAAGCGTAGCTTAACCTGATGGATCGACCCGTGCGGCTGTTATTACTTAATAATGAGTTTTATTCATCAAAAAGTAAAAATACAATGTGACGGATTCGGTGAGCCACAAACTAAGCATCGCTTGTATCTTGTGGCTCTAAAAAAAAAAAAACCGGGCAAGAGCGAGTCGGACTCGCGCACCGAGGGTTCCGTAACATCCGGGTCTATTCATAAGGTTTATGTTTATGAAATTAAATGTTTTTTTTATTTTTGAGTTGATTGAATGAATGGTAAATTGTGGTTTACGATTTATGACGTATTAAAAAAAAAACTACTTACTAGATCTCGTTCAAACCAATTTTCGGTGGTAGTTTACATGATAATGTACATCATATATTTTTTTTAGTTTTATCATCCTCTTATTTTAGAAGTTACAGGGGGGGGGACACACATTTTACCACTTTGGAAGTGTCTCTCGCGCAAACTATTCAGTTTAGAAAAAAATGATATTAGAAACCTCAATATCATTTTTGAAGACCTACCCATAGATACCCCACACGTATGGGTATGATGAAAAAAAAAATTTTGATTTTCGGTTCTATGTATGGGGAACCCTAAAATTTATTGTTTTTTTTCTATTTTTGTGTGAAAATCTTAATGCGGTTCACAGAATACATCTACTTACCAAGTTTCAACAGTGTAGTTCTTATAGTTTCGGAGAAAAGTGGCTGTGACATACGGACGGACAGACAGACAGACAGACAGACAGACAGACGGACAGACAGACAGACAGACAGACAGACATGACGAATCTATAAGGGTTCCGTTTTTGCCATTTGGCTACGGAACCCTAACTAGAAAAAAAACTTAGCAAATCCGCCGATCCAATATTTTTTTTTTTTCGTTTAGTTTTTTTCTCTCTTTGCACTTTGAGCTTTGTTAGTTCTTTGAGTGAAAACTGACAGACATTTGTCAAATGTAAAACAATCTCATGACCATGGCTTGATGTTGCGTGATATTCGGCGATACGATGTGAATGGTTTAGGCTTGGGACCAGGACAAAAAAAAATCATTACTAACATTTTCAATCATTTAACATTACTTGAAAACCTAGACTCACCCATCAATAGGATTACTATCTTCATGGTGCAGTTCCTGTCCATCATCCCGTTTCTTATAAGGCAATACAGCATCAGTGCCCTCTGGTGGTAACGCCGGGAACAACAACCTGACAACTTGGTACAACCTAGTGGTGATACTCTTGAGTTCTTTTACTGCATGACTGAGGAGTAGGGGGTGCACACGGACCCCACCGTACGTGGTGTTGAAGGCGTTCGTTACGCCCAAGACAAGCTGGCCTAAAGGGTGGTGGCTCGACTCGCAGGCCTGTGGATATGGAGCAAGCTGTAAGTAAGTAAGATAAAAAAGGAGAGAGTAAGATAGGTAAGTGGAAATTATGTTAAATGAGTCAGGTACGAGTTTTCTGTTTAGGTGAAGTTTTCAAAGAAGTGCAGCTTAGTTCTATAGACAATACGATACATAATAGTTCACACGTTTCGATACATTTATAAAATATCTAGTTTGTTTTAAGTCGTATGCTACACTGGCTGACGTCATCACGCCAACGTCGGCTGTCGCTGCAAACCAGCGCTGGAGCTCTGTCTCGTATAAGGTCTTAGCATTATGCTGAGCGATGGCCGATTTGCGTAGATGTGACGCATACTTTCTCCCAAATTGTTATTTTTTTTTTATGCGTCATGTTTGCCGCAAATAAACGTATTTCCTTTCTTTCTTTCTTTCTTGTATTGCATCGCCAGGAAAACATCGCCAACAATTCCTGCTGTTTTATGTTGTATATTTTACCTATTCGTTTAATTTTTTTATAGTGCTGTGTGACCTAAGCCCGCACTTAAGTCAGCTTTTCTGTGACTTAAGTAGTCCACTTTTACATAGAAAACCGTGACATAAAATAGATACCATACGATACGTGTGACTTATTAATATGTAGTACTAGTTGCGCCCCGCGGTTTCACCCGCATAAGTTTTGATCCCGTGGGAATATCGGGATAAAAAGTAGCCTATATGTTAATCCAGAGTGCCAGCTACCTCCATACAAAATTTCATCAAAATTGGTGCTGCCGTTTGATCGTGAAGAAGTAACAAACATATAAACACACACACCCACACACTCACAACCTTTGGATTTTATAATATTAGTGTGATTAATGCACGGCGCATAGCATCTCGTTAAGGACTACTTAAGTCACACGTATCGTAATGCACTATGCGAGCCAAATAAGAATAGGATCGCGCTTGCTGCCAACTTCAGACGATAGCTGTCAAATTAGTACTGCCAGCACAGCAATGAAGTTCGCTGTTTGCGACTATTGCGGAACAAAATGGCGTCTTGACGTACTATTCTTATTTGGCTCGCATAGTACTATTGTTTGACATAACCAACAGTGCCGTTCTTCTTTCTATATTCTAGATTAAAAAAATCAAAGTTATTTCCGCCTATAGACAACCAAATTTGAAACAACTAAGTTAAGTTCCTAGTGAATAAAAAAAATAAACAACTATAAATTTAAAAATTTAACTCACATTATACAAATACTGCTGCAATTCCGAATAACTTTCCAAGTTGAGCGTCTTCTGTCCAAACTGTGGTATAACTTCCAAGCAATCAACAGACTTCTCCAAATCGCTTCCTCTTTTCCTCATAGACATTTTGTTCCTCTCTTTGTGCGAACACGATATGGCAACGGCAACATTCTGCCAGATTTTCGAGTTGTCTATGGTGTTGCCAGACGGACCATTGGCAAAATGGTTGCCATTTGGTGTAAGAATGGATTCTGAGACGCCTAAGCATTGGAAACATTGGCGGAAGAGGGCGTTCCATTTTTGAATTGGCGCTACGCTCAATTTTCCAAATGAGCTGCAAGGAATGGAAAATAAACATAAAGTTGGTTAGTAACCAATTGATTTAATGAAATTTATTACGTATAAATCAGTCAGATAAATGATAAAAGATTCATACGACATTCCAGGATAACAAAAACATGAAAATTTTAATTATACATGTGGTCTTACTGACCGAGAAACGCCTCAAGGGCCTCGGAAACATCAGTTGTATAAATTCAACCTTGTTAACTATTGAAATAAGGAAGTAATTACTTTCAGTGCAGCTGTTTAAACAAATAATCTTAAAATAATTCACTAAACATATTTGTTTAACCACTATTTGCGAATAATAGCTTGTTTCATAGAGTAGATATTTTAGAAGTCTTCAACGACAGAAGACAGCAAAGAAAAATCAACTTTAAATTCAACTCACTTAGGTTTAGAGCTATTCGATGGCAGTACCGGATTGGATACATTCAAATGCATAGTAGCGTTTGATATCTTGACTCCTTCTGTCCACGCACCACTAAGGGACCCTTCGATTTTGTCTCCACTGGAGAACGTAAGGATGCCCTTTCCTGAGAATACGCCAGCTGATCGGAACTCTCCTTCGTAGTGGGTACCGTCTTCGAATACCATGACACCGTGACCCTGGAAGATGGGAATAAAATAAAATCCTCCAGACCAATCTCTGCGGAGACCAGCCTTCGACGGGGGAGATATTATAGTGCACAATTTTGTGCGCAATTATAGGTTCACTCTCTTTTTCCTCACTCTCATTATCGGATGGGACGGCAATCCGACACGACCGCAGAGAGATCAATCGCAGGACCAAAAGCTTAACGTGCACGGAAAGCCGTGGCATGGGGTATCACATTGCCAACTTTCTACCTCCGGACTGTCACTAAGAAATTCCCAATGGAAAACCCCAAAAGGTAGATGGGATTACAAGGAAATGCTATATGGCTTACTTTAAAAGATTGTCAAGACGTTATGAGAAATTAACGGTGGAGCTTTTAAATAAAAAATCAAAATAGGTATAAAGTTGACGGATTAAGTTATGATTTCGCGGATTTATTTTTTCGAAAAAGGAAGTGTGAGGTTTCAACGACTTTTCTGGCTTTGAACATGGCCATCACTCGTTTGGAGTAAATGCATTTTTATGGGCAGATACAAACTCAATTAACTCAGTATCTGTACACTTACCGTCAAAACATCCTGCATGAACAGTCCTTCATAATAAATCCCATCCAAGGTCACAATCAAGCCACACCCATGCTTCTTGTTATCACTCCAGTTACCCAAGTACTTCTCCCCCTTTCCAATGTCATCCATGACCCCATAGCCTTGTCTGACCCCACTGACCCACTCTCCTGTATAAATAGTGGCTGATGATGAAGTAAAATCCCCTTGTTTTTTGATCCCATGGCCGTGGGGGTTACCATCTTTGAAATAACCTTCGTAAATGTCACCAGTTGTGTATTTCATGACACCGTAACCGTTTTGGAGGTTGTCCTTCCATTGACCTTCGTAGATTCCTGTAAATTTATAATGTGCTGTTTTGAAGTGAAGGTAGGTAAGGTGAATGTTTTGTTGAAAATAATGAGTGTGTGTTGTTTTGTAATTACTTTATAGGCGTCAATGGGCTGTTTTATCTAACATGCGGTTAGCACAATGGTTGAGCGATTCCCTTCTAGGCTACACAATTTATAATATTCAAGAATAAGAGATTTTTTCATTTTTTTTTTGTTGTTGGATGGGCCTGCTCATGACTTCTTTCACGCCTGATGGAAAGCGATGGATGAGGTCTATGATGGAACGAGCGTGCCCAGAACATGGCTGTACACTCTTGCTTTGAAGGCAAGAGTGAACAGGTATTTGCCCATAGGCTAAAGATGTTGCTTTGTATGTGTTTGTAAATGCATCAACAATCAAAGAGATTAATAGCGAGCAAGAAAATACGTTTCTAGACTCTCTTGTAGCTCAGCCTATGATAAATTAATGAGAAACAATTTGATGAATAGTTATCCATTGTTTTATTTATGGGTATAATTATCTAAGTCGAACTTCGCTCGTTGTAATTACCCGTGACGTGAAACATTTATTAATCGTCGTTTACAAAATATTTATTAGCCTTTATTTAAATTTTGTATTTTCATCAGTTATAATATAAGTAAAATCAAATGCTCTTTATTTGTTTTTATTACTAAGTATGGGCCTCTCAATGACTAATATAATTTTTAAAGCGAACGGCTAGAGGGGAAATTCCCATATAGGCTATCTGTGGTTAGCAGTCGGATTGGGATTCGGGACGTTGCGGTCATCGGAGTTTATAAGGTAATTGTTGTTACTATATATAGTAGCGGATATTAGACAGGGTGACACTGCTTCCAATCCCGCTAATGTGTATGCAATTCCTATGATCTCATTTTACGAAACCCTAGACAGGAAAGAAGACCCTATTCAAAATCAAGAGCTAAGGAAAGGGTAGCTGTTTTCTTCGGTAGGAACCACAGAATAATCAGTCAAGTAGATTTACAACTTTTCTGTGATCAGGGGGCCTAAAAAGGCCACTTTAGCAGAATCATAAAAGGATAACATTATGAATCATAATATGGCGAAGACAGTCCGTGTTTTTCTTTTTTTCGATGTACTACGTAGGTATAGTCAAAGAGATTGGGATTGGATTGATTGGTATTTTAGCAGACAAAAAAAAATAACTGAAAAATCCTTCTCCAATGGGATTTGATACGATTAACTTAAAAGTTAACTGTCTATTATGATTCATAATGTTATCCTTTTATGATTCTGCGTAAGTGGCCTTTTTAGGCCCCTTGAATACCGACAGGTAGTGGTGGTCACAAGTGCTACTGCTGAACATGAGTCCTTGGTTGGAGTCCCAGGTCGGACAAAGTGTTATTGGGTTTTTCCATCAGGAATTTCTCAGTAGCAGCCCGGACTCTGGATTAGTGCCCAATTGATGGCATTGCGCTCGCCCCTCTATTCCATGGGACTTAGACATAACTGGCGCATGGACCTTAAACGTAACTGTACCATGGACACCTCTGCCTAACCTTTCGCGTATTAAAGACGTGATGTTATATATGTATTTAAAATTTTAGCAGATCGTGGAGGTTTGTAAAAATTTCGCAATACTGGCCTTGGCACTAATATTTGCGTATTTGTAATACCTAAGTATACAATAGGTATATACAGGGTTATTGGTAAAAGATTAACAACCTCTTAAGAGGTCATTGTACTCATCATCATGAACAACTTTTACTATGGGACCAAACCTGAAATCGCGAAAAAAAATCAGCGGTTCCCTAGATTTATGTTCGTATAACTCGTCAAAATGTAGGGAATGTAGGGAAAGCAGGGTAATTATCGAGATGACGACTAACAGAGAAGAGAGGTGTGGAAGAAAAAGACATGTTGCACCGATCCCAAATGAATTGGGATAAGGGCAGGAGAATGATGATAAATAATTTATATATACAATTACGAATTAAATAACTTATTTATTTTTCTTTCCCCGAAAAGCGACCTGTTCTGTTTGTCTCTGCATCACCCAAAGGTCGATGCCTATGGCATAGACCTTTGGGTGATGTGTTTGAAGTATTAAATAAATAAATAAGCGGGACCACGCCTGTCCCGCGTGAGGCCACAGCGGGACATTTAATTTTAGGCTAAAAATCGGGACGTCTGGCCTGGCAACAAGATGAAGCTGACGAGGAAAGCAACAAAAAGAGTATGTAAGGATCGTAGTGGCGTTCTGTAGTTTCTGCCTACCCCATGGCAATGCTTGAGTTTATGTATTATGAATTACGTTGCGATTATTATGTAAAACGTGTTTTCTTTATAAAAAATACTTGAAACGCTAGACTGAGTAAGGAAGAGATGTGATTATAGATAATATTAAATGTAGCACACTTATCAATGATGACGCCTTGAGAGGGTCCCGCTCTATCTCCTGTGGCGACTAGTTTGAGTTATTATGTACTTAAGTACTTACTGATAATTCGGAGGTTTTACTCTAAAGTGATTCTAGTGAAAACCCCATTAAGCCCCTAAACACTTATGATGATAGGCATGTTTGTCTTTTAAATGATTCCTGATTGGCCACAATGGATATAAATTGATATTTCCTTACTGTTGAATAACTGTATTTTTTTCCCGCCATATACCGTATCTCTGCTACGTCGCCCACGTGTCGATTTTTATCGCGGATTTTTAAATGTCGGTGGTGAGCCGAGCATTGAGAATCCAAGAGAGTGCATCCCAGCGCGTCGAAATACACTGTTGAATTTTCAACCCTCAGTGCTAAAGCAAAGCGTTGAAAATCCAGTGCGTAATAAAAAAAATCGCCAGGGGCCTCGAGGGTACGAGGTGTCAGTATTTGCTCAACAATTTATTAATAACAGTTACCCAAGTACCTAAGGTTTTTTTTGTTAGCCTATGCTGTTCCACCGCTGGGCAAAGGTCTCCCCTAAATCCTTCCAGGAACTCTTTTGGCAATTCTCGTAATTTTAAGAACGTTCACACTCTGATCTCAGTCTCAATCTCATCATCTGCCTAGCCTTTTCCCAACTACGTTGGGGTCGGCTTCCAGTCTAACCGTATGCAGCTGAATACCAGTATTTTACATGGAGCGACTGCCTATCTGACCTCCACAACCCAGTTACTGGGTAATACGATATCCCTTGGTAAGACTGGTTGTCAGACTTTCGAGCTTCTGACTACCGGTAACGACTGTCAAAGATCCATGGATGGCAGCCGGGACCAACGGCTTAACGTGCTTTCCGAGGCACGGAGGGGTCACGGTATGTAAAGATGTCACACATCCACAGACCAACCGCGGCAAGCGTAGCTTAACCTGATCGAACGACCTGCGCGGTTGTTATTATTTAGCCACGGGCCCCTCATCTCAGTCTCAATCTATCAAAAATACAGGGTGTTTGGTGCATCGTTTGCCAAATGGAATTGGCCGAAAGGAGAGGTCATTTGCTATCTCTTAAGGCCCAGTAACTCATTCCTTGTTACACCGGTTTTTTTTATAATGACTTTTGAATTTTTATTTAGAAAAATACAAGAACTCTGCATTTAAGCTTAAATTTAAAAAAAAAGTTATGAGTATAGCATTCAAATTTCATTTTAATTCTTATGTTTACTCTTGTATGGTTCTATGAAATTCAAAACTACTTGCTAATAACATCTAGTTCCTTTTTAATAACTCACAAAGTTTATGAAAAAAGGAAAAATACACTTAACACTCAACTTTAAATTGCTGTAAAGAAAAAAACTAAAAGCGATCGGGATCTTCGAATTCTTTTAAAAAGTTCTCTATTTTGTCTCCTTTCCAACGGTGTTCAATATACCAAAAAAAAACTTTTAATAACTGCAGTAATTCGCTAAATGTGTAATCGAGACACATCAGGCTGATATTCGATATTACGGTAAGAAGACTAGTTATCGCATAAATAACATTCTTTGAATAGGTGGATAGTGTTATCTCACTCTTACGCAGTCTCTTATCTCTTTCTAGGGTTTTAACTTTCCTCGAACTTGAAATAAAAAATAAACTTTTATTTAATAAGTACCTAATTATAAATTTTGTTCAAATTGTCCTCCACTATGCACACGCGCGACATCTTCGTCTTATCTCGACTGTACTGGTGTGTAAACGTATTTCTGCTTTGATAGTGATAAAGGCCGCCTCAATGCGTTGAACTTAATCAGCCCTAGTCTCAACTTCCGTAGCGTAAACAAGTACTTTGGGCCGTCTCCAGTCGTAAAAATCTAACGGAGTCAGATCTGGGGAACGTGGAGGCCAAGGAATAGGGCCATCCCTCCCAATCCATGAGTCTGGGAATGCAACATCCTAGTACTCCCTGACGGTTAATCTCCAGTGAGCGGGACAACCTTCTTGATGAAAAACAAAAGACAGGTCTTCACTGAAAATTGGTAGCTGAGCTAATAATTAGGGTAAGTCTGTTTGTAGAAATTATTTTTTAAATGTTCGGGTCATCCACGTTTGGGTGTAATAAAAAACGACAAAACTGGACACGGTTATCATAGTGTTATCATAGTCTTGATGCTCGGGACCTACAACATATAAAATACTCGTAAGAATGCATTACTTTCTCCCAAGGGGTATTTTTATTTAAAGAATCATGTCCAGTCTTGACCTGAAAATTTTCGAACGCGTCTAGTGATGTAAAATATCTTAAAAAATTGCATTTTTTTTGCTTATTTCGTATCACTTAATTGAATTTTCAAATGAAGCCAGGAATAAATACAATTTATATTGTTTATCATTCTCAATATACTTTTGGAAACGGAACGTGTTTTACACACGTTCTATTTTAAGTGTACAGTTGACAGGTTACGCGTAAAACGGACTTCTTTAGCCGCAACGAATGACAGGCTGCCGCTGTGACAAGTGACAACTGACAGCGCTGTCATTTGTTTGACGTTTTGCAGTCGTTCGTTTCTTAATGTACTGTGCGATTTTGGATTTTCTGATACCCTTACAACTTTTGCATTTTCCATGGACTTCGATACCTAGCACTTACGATTACTTTGGCCTGTGTTATACGGATACCGATTTAGTGCTTTTGATTGGGATCTAAGTTATCGTAATCGCTCTTGTTGGAAAGTGTTATGGAGCCATCTACGAGATTGCTTTGTATAAACTACAACAAAGTGTTATACGCTTCGGCGTTATCGGGCGCTTCAGCTTGATAGCAGAGTCATCTCGCTAATTAGCACTTGGATATCTCCAGTAATAGTAAGTATAATAACAATCAAGTACCTAACGATTTAGTATCCAGTCAACGGAGGCTAGCGTATTAATTGTTTTATAAAAAAGAATTGATATTTAGAAGTGATAAAGTATATTTTTCAAGTTTCACGAAAAATATAACTAGTACTACCTACTAGAAATAGGTGACGCCCCTAAGACGACCCACTGACGGAATGTGTTAGTTACATCTAGATTTTCCCCATGTTTTAGTTATAGTGGTTCTTTTAGACAGCTGTTTAAAACAATAAATGTAAAAATACAAATTAAATATACATACTTATTTCCATTGTAGGCTTTAAAATCTCATAATTAACGAAGACACTGAAAATCTAATGACCCTTTGTGTATAACCCTATCTACCACACAAACACACTTTCTTCACTTACTTCACCACTACATCATTCACACACATACCTCTATTTCACCACTCATATTAACACACATACCCACATCCATACCTCATATCTTCAAACTCACCAACAAACCCTAGCACTCTCTAATGGTACTTACTAAGACGAATAATTTAATAAATGAATAGTGAGTGTGATAGTGATTTAGTAGTCCTAAGATAAAAATGAAAATGTCAATAGCGGAACACTATCCCCTGAGATACAGGTTCCTGCCTAGTTTAGGGGCAAGGGTCAATACTATGTGCACCTTATTATGATCACCACAAAATGTTGAAGTGCCTACTTGTAATGTACCTACGTATTTGTATAATTGTAACTTTTAACGGTGAGAAATAAACTATTTTTATTTTATTTGTTTTTCAGATAACGGAAGAAGATTACATATTTTGTGAAGCGTGCTTAGATGTATCCATGCAGACTATTAATGCTCAGATTCATGGAAAAAATGAGTGTGATCTGTTGGTTCATCTCAACGTGGTCATGCTCAAGTGTGCCCCGTTTGTGGTCGATCATTGCTCAATCATCAAAGTGACCACATTCTCAAAGAAAACCCATCAAGCCTCGCACTAAGGATGATCAACTTAATGCATGATCACAGGCATGAATCCAACATTGTGGCTCCAGTGGCATTTTTAAATGAAGTGGTTGTACGAGAAGATATTGAATAAATGATAATAAATCAAATCTAGTTTTTTATTTAATTTCCCTGTCCTCGCCAAAAACATGTAGGTGGGCAGCTCTTTTCGTTATCTATTTATGTCGTCTGACAGGCCGACTCCTGGAGTCTGGTCCGCTTCGACGGCGACGACAGATTTTGACCGATACCTATGTACTTCAATGAACTGTAAGTAGGTACCTAAATTGCTCAAACTTGCACAAAGTGTAGTAAACAAGGATAGCACAACATCACACGAAGTCTTTATAACTCAGCATTGGCGGGTTATTACGAGAATAATAACTGCTGTTTGCGACCGCGCGCCAATTTGATTATGATGATTTGATGTTATTACATTGAAGAGGGATTTATTTCTGAGTGATTACAATCACTCAGAAATAAATCCCTCTCAGCTCAGCGATTAAGAAACAATTTGATTTTAATTATCGTACAGTTTTTGAGGTTATAACAGCTGTCAAACCTTATCTGACAGCTGCTATAACCTCAAAATCTTATTTACTTAATAACATTTTTCCCTGGCCTCTAAATGAAATGATAATAAATTATTGTGTTATTAAGAACAATAATTGTTTTTATACAACACTAGTTGTAAGTAGACGCGACCTGTAAAACAAATCAAGTGACAGGTCAATCAATGTATGGAAAGTGGGCATGATTCTTTGTAAAAAGTACAATCCGTGCAGGATAACATGTCATCTGGCAGAGTGACGTCAAAGCCGTTACCTAGAACATCGGGAGGTACGTAGTAGAGCTAAAAAGGGTTTGCATTCCATATTAGCGCGCACGGTTGTAAGTCACTATCAAAGCAGAAATACGTTTACACACCACTACAGTCGAGATAAGTCGAAGATGTCGCGCGTGTGTCAGCAATAGTGGAGGACAATTTGAACAAAATTTATAATTAGGTACCTATTAAATAAAAGTTTATTTTTTATTTCAAGTTCGAGGAAAGTTAGAACCCTAGAAAGATATAAGAGACTGCGTAAAAGGGGGATAACACTATCCACCTACTTAAAGAATGTTATTTATGTAAAAACTAGTGTTCTTACCGTATCATAGTCTTGATGCTCGGGACCTACAACATATAAAATACTCGTAAGAATGCATTACTTTCTCCCAAGGGGTATTTTTATTTAAAATTTGTAAAAAGTACAATCCGTGCAGGATAACATGTCATCTGGCAGAGTGACGTCAAAGCCGTTACCTAGAACATCGGGAGGTACGTAGTAGAGCTAAAAAGGGTTTGCATTCCATATTAGCGCGCACGGTTGTAAGTCACTATCAAAGCAGAAATACGTTTACACACCACTACAGTCGAGATAAGTCGAAGATGTCGCGCGTGTGTCAGCAATAGTGGAGGACAATGAGAGGTTTTTCTTTTCAGTATTTAAAAAAAAAAATAGTTCCCAAGAACCCTGAAGATGGCGTTGAACTGACTATGTTACTAGATGCCAAAGTCAAAACGCTTGGAAAAAAAACATTGCGTCACGTCATATACGCTCGTTGAGTGACAGTTTCGTTTGCTTTCGTTTTACGATCTTAAAATTACATCCAAGTGAATTAATAAAAAAATTATGTAACTTCCGTTCCTTGCAGTAACTTACCAAGTTCAGCGCCATCTATCCAGCGACTAGGGAAGCGTTAAAAAAAAAGAAAAAGAAAATCCCTCATTTGAACAAAATTTATAATTAGGTACCTATTAAATAAAAGTTTATTTTTTATTTCAAGTTCGAGGAAAGTTAGAACCCTAGAAAGATATAAGAGACTGCGTAAAAGGGGGATAACACTATCCACCTACTTAAAGAATGTTATTTATGTAAAAACTAGTGTTCTTACCGTAATATCGAATATCAGCCTGATGTGTCTCGATTACACATTAATAGCGAATTACTGAAGTTATTAAAAGTTTTTTTTTTGTATATTGCACACCGTTGGAAAGGGGATAAACTAGAGAACTTTTTAAAATAATTCGAAAATCCCGATAGCTTTTAGTATTTTTTTTACAGCAATTTAAAGTTGAGGGTTAAGTGTATTTTTCCTTTTTTCAAAAGTTTTGTGAGTTATTAAAAAGGAACTAGATGTTATTAGCAAGTAATTTTGAATTTCATAGAACCATACAAGAGTAAACATAAGAATTAAAATGAAATTTGAAGGCTATACTCATAACTTTTTTTTAAATTTAAGCTTAAATGCAGAGTTCTTGTATTTTTCTAAATAAAAATTAAAAAGTCGTAATAAAAAAACCGGTGTAACAAGGAATGAGTTACTGGGCCTTAAGAAATAGCAAATGACCTCTCCTTTCGGCCAATTCCATTTGGCAAACGATGAACCAAACACCCTGTATATCTAATTTTCCTACATTTTTGACATTTGTTTGTCCCCAAGATGAGACTGCGACTAGATTTTCAACGTTCTAAATCACAGGTCATCTCCCTATCTCTTTCTGGGCCGGCCTCGGCGACGCCGCCAATCTTTAGGCTCCCATTGTGTGGAGATTTTTGTCCAACGGTCATCGTGGATGCACCTGATATTAACCGCCTAATGTCATTTCAGCCTAGCTGCCTTCTTTCCTACATCCGGTATGCCCGTTTTGGAACGCAGAGTGGTGATCCGAATTCGGTCCTGTCTTTTTACACCCACAATGTTTCGTCGCTCTTTGGCAATCTCCAAGGCGGCACTTTTGAGACCTACCTACAGTCAATTTAGAATATTTAATTTCATAGTGATTTTAGTGTTTTACCTGCTAAATATCCGCAATACTAATTTGGTACCTAAGTAGCAGGTAACTATCGAAAATAAATGTCTGCGTACCTATATTGTGTCATTTATTCATCGTGAGTAAATATTACCATTCATGTAAACTACGATTAATATCGTAATCATTCATAAGTCACACAAATATCAAGAATTCGCGCCCTAAATGATTATGGCGCAGTTATGCGCGTCAAGAATTCCTATTCATACACCGCAGCTTGAATGACGAAGGAATAAAAGGAAAAATGCCCATATTGAAATACCAAGTTTCATAAATCATTAACCGCAGAATAGATAGATAATATAGTAATGACGTACCTTAACAACCTATGTAGATTGATAAGGACGGTAGTTAGATACCGTTTAAGGAAGACCGGCTTTCCCTCGGCGAAGCCACGCGAGCGAAAGTTGAGAAACTTACGTCTTGGGTATAGAACCTAGTAAAGCACAGCCAAGTTCGGCTATGCATAAGCTTTGCAAAGTAAAACAGGCCCTAGTACAAAGATTTTAAAACCGTTTTGATCTACAACAGCAGTAATGATGGGGTGGATGATTACGTGTTTTGGTTTAGGCTCGTTTCTTCCATTATCCTAAACATTTTCGCAAAAAATAGAGCATATAGATACAATCAAGTATACTTTTAGAATTCTTACCTACGCTTGGTATTTCCATTTTTCCATGTCCACATAATGCATTCAGCTGAAATTGGCCCACATATAGCTTCCCATCAGGCCATTCCACCTTTCCACTTCCATGGATTTTCCCATCCAGCCATCTTCCAGTGTACTTCGCTTCTTTGTAAAAAGCATTTCTATTTGAAAAAGTGTGGCTGGCAGTCCTTACAGCGGGCGGTTTGAAATTGTCCTTGTTTAACACAAGTCTTATCGAAGTGTTCAAAGAATGCGTCCATTCCGTTTTCTCCTGTTCTGTAGTTGTAGTAACTGATATCATTTCTTCGGGCGTCGTGAGCTGAATGACGTTTTGGAGGGAGTCTGTGTTCGGTATCGGTTCAACCCATAAAGTCTCTAAAGGATGCAAGTTTGGTGTACTTCCACTAACGTGCACAAATAGATCGTTAAACAGAACAAACCAGTGCGACGAAAATCGTCCCGGATTCACCAAATTCAGCTGCCTAGATTTAGATTCTCTAACTAGCCTTCGTTCAGGCGTTCGGTACTGCTCAAGGCTCTTTCCTACTGTCTCCCAAAATAACTTTGTGACGTCTGCTTCCTTCCGTTTCTTTTCCTGTTCGTCTATCAAAGAGTCCAGAGAAGCTATTACTTTGTTTAATCTTTCATCTATATTCAACTTCGCGTCTACTTTTTTTCTTTTTGTTTTGTATCTCAATAGCGATTGAGCTATGCATTTATAAGAGCTCAATCTTGTTAATGGTTGTACGAACGCGAGGCCTACTATGGCTTCCAAAGTCTTTTTATTATTCTTCTGTTTGTTAGTCGGGAGCTGGTCGCTAAACAAACCATACACAGCAGACGGGACGTCAACGACACTGTTAATCTGCGCGAAACCGCCGATAACTATCAAATTGCTTACAGCTACGTAATACTTTCTGTACAAATAAATAAACTCTTCTAAATTTTTTATCAAAGAAATATCACATTCGTTTATATGCTTCTCAGCGTACTGCCACATCGAGAGAACATTCAGAGCAGTTATGTTTAATATGTCACCAAAAATATCACAAACTGTTTCGTAAATATTGGAATGTGAAGTTACAGCTTTACTTTTCTTTAGAAAAGGTTTAACTAGATTATGATATATCAAAAGCATTTCCTCTAGATATCTTTGAGCAATAGACAGATCTTGGAATTCTGGACATATGGACATCTCTTCTAATGAGCAATAGCTGATGTTGCCAGAAGATAATATTCTCCAATGGTAGCACATATTTTGGGGTTTGGTTGTATAATTTTGAGAATCAGTCATTTTTACAGTCATGTCTGTTTGATTTTCAGTTTTGTCTTGATCTTTCTTCACATTCAAATTAACAATAGAGGTTGTGTACCCCTCAGTATGCTTGCCCATGTAGAATATATTTTCATTGTGGGTGTAAGCCAAAGTGTGGTGATCAGTAGCTATCATGTCTCTTACTCTATCACTGTCAGAATTTTCTGTGAATTGTTTAGGACCACTTTTGTCTTCTCTAGTATCAAAACTGACTTGATGAAATTGGTTGTAGCCCCACATGAAGAGTCTCCCATCTAACGTTAAAGCTGAACAGTGCCATTTACCACAAGATACTTTTTGAAGTCCAAAACCTGACAATGTCATGACCACCATTGGTTTTATTCTTTTCATTGTATCTCCAACACCTAATTGCCCATATGATATGTCGCCCCAGGTCCATAATTCCGTAGCTAATATATTCTTACCAAGCTTTGACATGTTTTTGAGGTTCTCAGTTTTCCTTGCAGCTTCAAATTCCTTTTCACTACTTAGTGTGCTTGTGGAAAAATGCAAATCCTCTAGATTGCAGTTAGAGGTACAGCTATACATTAGAGAATTTAATTCTTCATGGTGGCTTCTCATTTGCATTTCCACAATATCATTATTATCACTGCTACCACTAACATGTCGCGATAATGTCGCCACTTTGTCTCCTACAGTTTTTACTCCTTCATAAACAAAGTTGGTAAGATTTGATACATTCTCTTTTATTATTCTAGTTGGTTTCTCTGTGTATTCTACTAAATAGTCCTCACCAGCTGATACCCAAGAGAGCTGTCTACTCAGAAACTGTCTAGCAGCATCAGTGTTTATAAATATATTGTTTATTTTGTCTCCACATGCCTCACCTGTGTCGCTTTCTTTGTCTGTGTGGTCATCACCATCTTCTGTTGATTTAGCATCTTGAGAATTGTGATCTTCTTCTAAGTTTGTGTTTTTATGTGAGTTTGTTCTTGCAATTTTTGATTCCTCAGATGAGGGACTAGAATCTTCTGTTAAACTATGAGCATCAACATGCACATCAGTTTGAGGGGCTGTAGTACTACTTGAATCTTCACTAGACTTACTAATTTGAACACCTAAAGGGCAGGTTTCTGATAGAGATGGCACGGATGCAGGGGATGCTAGGCCTATTATTGTCTGGCATTGTGAGCAGTTTGAAGCAAACACTTCCTCATCTTCATTATCACTCTCTGTATCACAGTTGCCAGACCGTCTGACATTTTTTCTAGCTATCACTGCAGCAAAGTTTTGACCCACAGAAGCACTATACACAGTCCTTCCTTCAAAAAATGGAATTTTCTTAACACTACTAGTGTCTAAGGAAAGTTGAGGCATAGCACCAGAGCCCCACAGCTGCCCATCACTGCTTATAAACAGCTGTCCAAAATCACTTGTAACTACATTTCTAAACTTCACTTTATAACTGGAACTTTTAAAACCATGAGGACAACATTTGGCATCCTCTTTAACAATAATTTCTTCTTTGTTTTTAAAACTATCATTTGTCTTAAACAGCCGCCCATGTACATCTATAATATAAAGGATATCATTATGATATGATATGTCTATTGCTGAAATGCCACTGACTTTTCTAAAGTTTAAGGAGTCCTCCACTGTTTCGCAGTGGTAAAGCCCATGGTCATTTCCTAACACAATGAAGTCTGGGCCCAGAGCGCAAAGTTTTACAATTTTATCAGGTACTTGCTCGGACGATGGCACGTTCAACGGTGTTAGTCCTCTCCAGAAATTATGCTGACTCATAATTTAATGATCACTTCCTTTCTTCATTGGATTGAAAGTAGGAGTATCATCGATTTAAATCAGGGCGGAAGAACTAATGCACACTGTCTCAAGTCGAAGTCGCACATATTACTTTGTTGAATGGAGCTGTTCACTTTAGGATACATTGACAAATGAATATTTTAGTTAACTACGAAAACACTGATTTATTTATCTTTGTTTGATAAGATTTTTTTATTACAACTTTTGATTGCTCGTGATTGACAAATAATAAAATTGACAGTTGACAGCTGATTATTTCAAAGACAAGAATAGAGTAAAATAACTGGAATAGACAACAACACTGACAGCAATGAATAAAACGCGTAACAATCAATCTGCCTAGTGCCTAGCCTTTTTCCTTTTTTCAACAAAAATGTGTGTTGGGGTCGGGTTACAGTCTAAGTGGATGCGGCTGAATACCCATATTTTATAATGGAACCTATCCTGACCCTCACAACCAGTTACTGGGTTTTGTTGTAAGGATATCGTGTTCGTTATCCACTATAAAGATGATGAATATATCCATCAACCATTAAATCGAATTAATATTTAAAATTAACTATGATATTCAATAAACAAAATTAGCAAATAAATATATCATATCAACTTCTTCGGCGCAAAATTGGCAACGTCGAACTAATAATTAAAAATATTCATTCCTTTACGTGCATTCAATACTAAGCTCTATCTCTCTGTTACGATAAAACACATTTACTGTTGGGGATATTTTATTCTAAACAAAGGCAGTGATATTTTTATTAACAAATATTTCGGTCGGTTAATGGTTGATTTAAGTTGTTGACAATTTCAACGTGCATTAGTTAATAGAATATTCAAATAATCAACATGTTGCAGAAAATATTAACTAATATTTTTAACCAATAAAAATATCGATATTTTTTTTAACAATTAGCCAATAAACAATTTTAGCCAATATCCCTTCCTTGTTATGACTGGTTGTTAGTAATTGTTAGACTAGACTTTTGGGGTTATGTCTATCCATAACGACTTTCAAAGATCTACGAATGACAGCCAGGTCCTTCCGAGGCACAGAGTGGTCTTGTTATGATTGTATTGATGGACCCATCAACAAATCGAACGCGGCAAGACTAGCCTAATATTCGATCGACTCGTGCTGCCTTCTAAAATCATCTAAGCGGGGGCTATTATTATTTAGCCACGAGCCCCTCTCAACGCGAATTAACCGCGTAGCATCTCTAGTAAATCTGTGGTTATTTTTTATTTCATGATGGTAACATTGAAATGTAAAATGTCAAAATGCTCAAAATCAATCTAACCTTTCACAAAAATGGCGAACCGTAGTGGGCCTGCTAGGCGCGTTCCTGCTGAAACCGAAGCCACTATTACGTACGTTCAGTGCGATGGATTGGTATGTACACAATTCGTGATTTACGTAGCATTTTTTCATTAAAATCTACACTTGGGACGTTAGTAATAGTTGAAAAGCTGTTCCTCGTCGACACGTCATGTATTCTCTGTTTTTACAGTTTGTACTGTAACTGCGCATTGTTTGGCATGTTAATCGTGTTTATGAAGTGTTACTTGATAATATGATGCATAGTGTTCTTATTTTACCAACTTTATAATTAGTTTATGATTGACAGTATAGGTTATGTTTTGAACGTAAACTTTATGATTCGGTTCCTGGAAATCTCAATAGACTTCCAAAAATCATCACTACCCTCATTTTTGACTCACTATTACTAAGAAAAACTCTTAACTTTAAAATTACCATGTCCATGGCATTTTTGGTGAATGTACTGTTTTGTTAGAATTTGTTTACCATGTGAAAGTTATTAAGAATGAGTCACGCACTCTTTTCGGACATTTACCTCGGTGACCCGACTGCCGGCAGACAGTTACAGAGATGATCTCACTGTGTGACATTGAGTAACTTTGGCAGGATACATTAGTATCTGGAAACTGTGTACTTTACATGTTTTTGGCTGTATTCATCAGTATGTTAGCATAACATAACAACTATAATAAAAAGTTCCCATGTTTTGTAAACAATCATAACATCAGAAATTCTGCATTTGACTTTCATGTAGATGATCTGATCATAAATTAAAATAGCAATGACACATTTTATGTGACAGGACTAATTTATGACAGCTGTATTTGGCGCATTTTAACTGTTGATTAATCTATGACAGTTAACTGGAAGTGAAAAACAACATTCTTTGTTTGCTGTTCATCATTTGTTTTAGCTATGCATCACCATTTAGCATTGCCGCTGAATAGATAGTGAAACTTTTTTGATCAGAAGTAACAAACACATTGATAAAACAATACTTCTTTATTGTACCTAATGATAATGGGCTGTTTTTATGATCAAACTAGCTGTGCCCCGCGGTTTCACCCGCATAAGTTTTAATCCCATGGGAATATCGGGATAAAAAGTAGCCTATATGTTAATCCAGGGTGTCAGCTACATCCATATAAAATTTTATCAAAATTGGTTCAGCCGTATGAGCATGAAGAAGTAACAAACATATAAACACACACATACACTCACAAACTTTCGCCTTTATAATATTAGTGCGATGAGACCATTGACATCAGAAACTAGTCTATAAAAAAAAAACATGAAATGAGTAATTTGGCTATTTTATGTTTTAAAATGTTACAATGGTCCTAATTAGGTTTTTATCAAAAGAAAATTGGAAGAGTTTCCCAGCCAATTCTCTAATTTGGGAAATACTTAACACTCTTAAGGATTTTTGTATAAACTATTCAAATCAAATCAAATCGATTTTTGATCCTACCCTCATTAAAGTAATTTCTTTTATAATTCCTAAGTTGTCTATCACAACAGTAACATGAATTTCATGTTTTACTATGTTTATAATCTTAGTTTTTTTTTTGCACTGGGTTGTTATTGTTTTGTTTGAAAAATTATATTATGGATATGATAAGTTGACTAATGATACATACAAGCTCCTTTGTAGGTGAACAGATAACTTTAATTAGAGCATTATAACTTAATGAGGCGTTTTCATAACCTTTTGTCTGCCTTTGTTTAAAAACTATTTGCATGAAAGCATGATTTTCTAGTTTCCACAAAGATTTTTCTAAATTACTTATGCTTCGACAGAAATACTTTTTGTTAGTTGTAGGTACATATTTACAAAAGTAAATTAATATACAACGAACTATACACTAGGACATCATCATCATCATCTGCCCCTAGCCTTTTCCAAACTAGGTTAGGGTCAGCTTCCAGTCTAACCGGATGCAGCTGAGTACCAGTATTATACATGGAGCGACTGCCTATCTGACCTCCACAACCCAGTTACTGGGTAATACAGCAGCAGGTAATACAACCCTTTGGTAAGACTGGTTGCCAGACGCTAGGTACTAAAATAAATTATGTAATAAGTAAATGAGTCTAGTCTTTCATCAAATGTATTAAAAGAGGTCTTAATTCGAATTTTATTAATTTCCAGGCTGTTATGAAAATTGTGAAACACTGCCATGAAGAATCATGCAGCAACATGGAGGTGGCTCAGGGAGCCTTGCTCGGTCTGGTTGTTGAGAACCGCTTGGAGATCACCAACTGCTTCCCGTTCCCGAAGCACGATGACACCATGGACGAGGAGGAGTACCAGCTCGACATGATGAGGAGACTGCGCCGTGTCAATGTTGATCATTTTCACGTTGGATGGTAAGGAACAATATTTATTTACTAGCTAATGCTCGCGGTTTCACCCGCGTGGATGCCGAAAATTATCGTAGATATCCATGATATAAATTATACTCGACAGGATCGTTGGTACTACCGAGATAAAAAGTATGCTATGTCTAAGGTAATGGTTTACCTGTGGCCTTAGTGTGAGTTTTTTCACTCACGTTCGATTGCGAGCACGTTAGAATTTTATATGGGAAAAAGTTATAGAGCCACCTGGTGGTCACTAGGAGAAACCTAATTTTCCATACTAAATTCTAACGCATTCGCAATCGAACGTGAGTCGAAAAAACTCACACTAAGGCCACTGTTCGCACTGAACGTAGATCTACGCGAGACACAATGGCTTTTTAATTGTGTCTGTAATTACGTCACACAAGCGGTTAAGGCGTGAATAGGTAACAGACAAAGTTACTTTCGCATTAATAGTATAAGTACAATGCGATTCAAATAAGAATAGGAACGTCAATGACCTCTATCTGTCAAAAGTTGATTGAAAAGTACGGTTTGCAAAGAAAACTTATTTGAGTATCAATAACTTTTTTTTTGTTTAGATAAGATTTAGATAAATCAAAGTGAAAAAAACATCAAAAAATTAGTCATAATTAGTTTTTTTTTTAAATTATGCTACTTTCATTCTTATTTTCATTGTTGACAACAATTCACCAGAAAGTAAAGAAGATGCCAGCCGCCATCTTGTCGTAGTTGGGTGTTACAAGCTTTGTGGTTGTTGGTGTGCTTCTTCGTGAGACTAAGTGCTTGTGGAGTGTTACTGTTTCTTTCGTTAATTCTGTATGTTACGTGGTGGTTTTCTGTTAAATTTTTTATTGTTGTCATTTGTTGACGATGACCACTCAAACAGTGATGCAGACATGAGCGGAATTGAAAAAAAAAATGTTTTCGTAAATAATTAATGTTATTAAAAAAATATCTTGTTTTGCTCACCCTACCCAATTTATTCGATTTGACAGCTATGACGTCACAACATGGCGCTAAGTCGATCCTATTCTTATTTGAAACGCATTGTATCTGTACTAATATTATTAATGCAAAAGTAACTTCTGTCCAGGTCTGGTCTGTAACCAGACCTGGTTTAACGCAAGTACGGCTAGAATTTTAAGTTGGTATGTAAAATAGACTGTTGAAAAAATATTTGATTGTCCAATAGGTGCCGTGCCACCGGTGCCACCTATCTACCAATAAAACAGTCAACATTATAAGAGGTAGTTTACATTCCTGTGTCTTGTTTGAGTCTTCTGATACAATGAAGAGCAGTAAGCAGGTCACCACTTACTAAACTACCGTTTTGCAGTTAACTCAATCAAGATTAGTGTGATTTACTTTTGGCGTTTTGTTCAAAAAAAGGAGCTTACTTAATTATTACTTCTTATGCAAAACTATTTAGTTTTGACTCTGTAATTACTAGACCTGGGCTTGGAAGCAGAATCCAGCACCATCCTCCCGCCGGCAAACCTATACACATGCAAATATATGCACATGCAGAAGATGCGGTTATTATGATGCTAACTTGCATATTTTTGCGGGTGAGAGGGCAGTGCAGGGCACTAACATTTACAGTCATGAATTTCCGTAAAGTAGTGCCTGATTTCATAACTTATCACTATTACTTCTTAAAAATGCCAAACTACAATTATAAAACTTAGTTTTTTTAAATTAATTGGATTGATTGTTTTCTCCAGGTACCAGAGCGCAGATGTAGGCAACTTCCTGAGCCAGTCACTGCTGGAGTCGCAGTACCACTACCAGACCTCCATCGAGGAGAGTGTGGTAGTCATCTATGACACCAAGAAGTCTGCAAGGGGATTCCTAACGCTGAAGGCTTACCGCTTGACCCCTCAGGTTGGTTGGAAAAGATTTTGGCAAATATTATGGCACTTTTTTATTGACAAAGTATACAAAAGATTAGTCATAACTATGTTTTGCAGCCTCAGTAAAAAAATATTACGGCATTACAAGAAAATCACCACACAAAAAAGGGAGCAAAGCATCTTTCTAAAGCTTCTATACGTCGTCAGATGCATCAGCAGATGGCCATCTGCGAATGCCTCCGCCGACGTGTAGACGGGGTAATTTGCTAGTCTGTGGTAGGTATTTAGCCTCTGCCGATGTCAAGTACCTACCACAGACTAGCAAATTACCCCGTCTATACGTCGGCGGAGGCATCTGCTGATGAATCTGTCTACGTGTAGAGGAGGGTTTAAGAGCACTAAGACTTATTAAGTTTATAAAGTTGTACAACTCGATGTCCACTGAAAAATAGTGCGCGAGTTGACTAATTCTGCAAGCAAGAAATTAACTCCCAATTGTCGTCGTTTTCGTGTCATTTAAACGCGTTCAATGACGACGACGACGACGACGACGACGGTTTCGTGGCCACTTCTTTTCACACTTTTTCGCCCTATTAGCTAATACTTCTCGGAGCTATAGATAGGATAGAGAAATGGCAAAATACGGGCGGATAAGTCTAGCTCAGCCCTGAACTTGGGCTGAGCCAGAGCTTTAACTAATTAATGTAAAAAATAATAATTGTAAAACCCATTTTTTTAAAGTGTCTGTGGCAGGGGTGGTCAACCAGTCGATCTAATGGCTGCGATCGATAGTCCAGTCGATCGTGGCAAGGCAAAAAATATTCCCAACTACAAACCTGATTTTGCTAATCTAGCGAAAGATGCTCAAACGCAAAGCTAACATTAATATAAATAAGTAGGTTAATAAGAATAATTTTCAGTTTTATATTTTCCCTCTTAATAAAATAAAATATACTACATAATTGTTTCAACTATGCTGTTTCATTTAAGATTTCAAGAAGTATGTAATTGGTAGATCGCACAGGCTGTCGTCAGTGAACAGTAGATCTTGGGTCTAACCGAGTTGGCCAACCCTTGGTCTATGGTGTTTCTTGCCCATTCTTCTTCGTACGAATCTACCTTTTGGAAGGGGCAACTAGATTGAATTCTTCTTTTTTCTTGTAATGTTTTTGTATTCAGTGCCTTTTAATGGTCTCATTGAAACATGATTTGAGTGACCTCAAAGTTTTGATCAAAATGACTTACATAAGACCAAGTTGGTCCACAAAATGACCACATGTTTCTTTACTCATAATAATTGTTTATCAATCCATTCCAGGCCATTGCCATGTACAAGGAAGGTGACTACACTCCGGAAGCTCTCCGTAACCTGAAGATAGGTTATGAAAGCCTTTTCATCGAGGTGCCCATTGTGATCCGTAACTCACCCCTGACCAACATCATGATGTCAGAGCTCTCCGAGATGATTCCAGAGGAGGAGGGATCCAAGTTCCTGGATTTAGGAACTGCTTCAGTATTGGAAGGTGGGTTGTTATTATTTTGCTAAAGAATATTGAAGCTGTAAAAGTAATTTTAAGGGCACCAGTAAATAGCATAACGATGTATGTTGCGTGTCTTCACTGCTCACAGAATAATTAATGAATAATATAATAATATTGTATGCATTTTGACTAGAGAAGCGAAAATAACGGTTTTTAGGGTTCCATACCCAAAGGGTAAAACGGGACCCTATTACTAAGACTTCGCTGTCTGTCCGTCCGTCTGTCTGTCTGTCTGTCACCAGGCTGTAGCTCAAGAACCGCGATATCTAGACAGCTGAAATTTTTACAAATTATGTATTTCTGTTGCCGCTATAACAAAAAATACTAAAAACAAAATAAAATAAATATTTAAGGGGGGCTCCCATACAACATACGTGTTTATTTCGACATTTTTGCCTTGTGGTACGGAACCCTTGGTGTGCGAGTCCGACTCGCACTTGGCCAGTTTTTGATTATGGGGCGACAATTCATATTCAGCAGTTTCTATTAATCGATCCTAAGCGATCTATGCTTAGGATTGATTAATAGGCCATAAGGACATTGAGATTCCAGGGTACATCGAAACTTACAAGCTTTAATATAAAGGTCCATGAGGCTCATTGTTACCATGGTGGGACATGTTCTTATTTTATATGCTACTAGCTTCCGCCCGCGGTTTCGCCCGCGAGGTATGTCGATAAAAACTATCCTATGTTCTTCCCTGGGATGCAATCTATCTCTCTGCCAAATTTTATCGAAATCCGTTCCGTGGTTTGGGTGTGAAAAGGTTACATACACAGGGTTACTTTCGAATTTATAATATTAGTATGGATTTATTTTAAGTCACCGGCGACGCAGACAGTCTATAATTTAAATCTGTTAAGAGAAACCATCACTTTAGAAAAGAAGTGGTCATCTAGAACTGTTGAAATTGTAACTTTCACTCTCTCCTTTCACAGGCCAACTCCGCAGCCTAATGGAGCGCGTCGACGAACTCAACCAAGAAGCTATCAAGTTCAACAGATACCAACAGCTAGTGGTCCGCCAACAGCAAGACAAGCACCGCTGGTTGGCCAAGAGGACGCAAGAAAACCTAGCCAGGGCGGCTAAGGATGAGCCTCCCCTACCCGAAGAAGACGTGAACAAACTCTTCAAGCCCCACCCCGTTCCGCCTAGGCTCAACCCTATGATTGTCGCTGGTCAGATCAACACTTACAGCCAACATATAAGCCAGTTCTGCTCCCAGAGCCTTGCTAAACTGTATTTGACGCAAGCACTCCAAAATGCTAAGGAGTCGAAGCAGAACAACTAGTTTTGTATTTCTATTAAAATGATTGTCACTTATGGGTGTTCCTTTTATTGTACGACTTCCTGAATTCAATTATTCTTGATATGAATCAGATTAGAGCTGAAATAGGCCGGTGAGACATAAAGCTATGAGTTTCATTATGCCGAGAAGTAACGGGCGCGGCGCAGCGCGGTTGCCAGCGCCACATGAATACCAACCTAGCGCTCGATGACCACACAGTCGAAAATAAATTGCACCTCTGCCTAGGCCTACCCCTTAGCCACCGGTGTTGCCAGTTGTCTAATTTCATGGTGTCACTGACTGGCAGGGCCACCATTAGGGATTTTAATTTTGATAACACAAATAATTTGTCGCCAATTAGTCGGAATCACTCGCCAAATATCAGAATTTGTCGGTCACTGGTTCAAAAGATATAAGGGTTTATAGGTGACCGATCTGGAGTCTCCCCCAGCAGGGCCACATTTATATCTCAAAAACTAGGGCACCTAGCGAAGATGTGTTTACTCCCATAATTTTTCGTCAAGTCACAGATTTAATCGGGTCTTAGCTTAGGAGATATAATGAGTTCGATTAGTAAGGTACTGGCGCCGATTCTGTTGTTCACAAACTAAACTAATTTTAAGTTCAGGCATCTTTTTCTTTCTATTTCATTAGGACAAGGACAGAAGATAAATATTAGTTTAGTCCTGTCAAATTAGTCAGCGCCTGGCGTAAATTGACGTATTTTTAGTGACCAATTTTTAGTGACCAATTTTTTAATCTCGTCTAAAGTTGTCTATGGTCTCTATGGAGTATCTTAATTTGACAGGACTAAACTAATATTTATCTTCTGTCCTTTTCATAATTAAATAGAAAGAAAACGATGCATGAACTTAAATTTAGTTTAGTTTTTGAACAACAGAATCGGCGCCATTGTCCAAGAGCTAGATCGAAGAGTTCACGTAAAATTGCCAAGAAAATATTTCTATTAATTTGTGTAATATACTTCTAGTTTTATCGGTCTAAAGTCCTTAGAAATGTCCGAGAGAGATAAACTCTTCTCAATTAAATACATGTTTTTATGTTTTAAATGACTAGGTTAGAGTGGCTTTAACTTCCTTTAAAAACATTAAACCTTGCTCTTGGTCTATTTGCACTGCAGACCCACCGTACCCCTGGCCGTACCCCTGGTGGTACGGTAGGTGTTTTAAACGATACTACCAGGTAATAGTGTTGTAACACTATACTAGTTAAAACCACTTCTGACAACAACAATTTTATTTTATTTAATAATTAAAAAATGTATTTTAGTGGACGATCCATTATAGGTTTTTCCACAATAATTCAAATCAATGAAATTTTTATTTTTACAGTAAAAGTCAACTTTCATGAACGCTAGAAAAAAATGTAATATGTAGGTACAGTTTAGCTAAAGAGTTAGAATTGCGCAGTAGGTACTTAACATGCATTATTGCCGCATCAATTATGTACCTACATATCTAATGAATGAGTCATTAATATGCGAGATAACTGTTTATCATTTTCTGTCCGTCTAGTATCTTCATCAGCACAGCACTACGTTACAACGTAGGTATTGGTGTCAAGATGTACAGTCGCATGCAACTGTTTTACCAGTTTACAATGTTTATAAGCTCTAATTAACGTTAGAATAATTAAAAAATATATCTTTTAGTAAAATCCTTTAGTAAAATGTTTAAAATACGTTGAAAACGTATTGTCAATGTTGTAAACAAATTTTATTTTATAAAAATGAATTTCTATAAAGTTCGTTTGATGTAATAAGTTCCACTTTAATTAAACTGGCTGACTTTAACTTACGTGACGAGCAACTCGTTCTAAGTAGCTCGTCTGTACACGCGCATCTATCTCTTTCTTACTTAGCGTAAATGAAACGGAGCGCAGCGATCTATCTGCCAGTGACTAAGTGGTAAGTGCACATTGTGTTAGATAAATAATTACATATATTTATTGTAGATTTGTTTATAGATAGGTAATGAATACAGCTTTCCTTTGCTTGGTTGAAATTATAGAATAAGTTTATATTTATATAACTCGAAACACACATTCCTCCATAAGACGTCATAGATACTGTCTAGAAACTACATAAAGTATTTTGTACTTGCTTGTACCACCGTATGGGGAAATTGAATTCTTTAATATCTTTTTAATTACACACCGACTGAATCTGTAACTTGGCGACAAATTGCGACTAATTGGCGACAAATTATGGGAGAAAACACATCATCGCTAGGTGCCCTAGTTTTTGAGATATAAATGTGGCCCTGCTGGGGAGACTCTCCAGATCGGCCACCTATAAACCCTTATATCTTTTGAACCAGTGACCGACAAATTCTGATATTTGGCGACAAATTTCGACTAATTAGCGACTAATTTTTGTGTTATCAAAATTAAAATCCCAGATGGTGGCCCTGCCAGAGTCAGTGACACAATTTCATGTAATAGTGGGTAGTCTTTGTAGGTAAACTCGACCTGCAAATGGTAGGTACTCGGGACCCCATTCCCAGTATATACTTAGTTGTTTTTTTCGACTACTAACACCCATACCCTAATTGCGTAACACACTATTAATCACAATCTGAATAATTTTGAAGGATATCCATTGCTTCATATGTTCGAAAAATTTGTTGTTGGACTGTTAAAATGAAAGCCGTTAATACTGTTTGTGTTTTACGCAATTATCCCGCCGGTTTCGACTTGAGAATTTGAAACTCTACGTCAAACTCTACTTTAGCATTAGGTACCTACTTAGGCTTATAACACACTGTACCTCGCTCCTTCGCTTAGCGCGGGGCGGCCATATCAAACAATCTGCGAATCGAAATCTGCAAATTGTGTTTTTTATATGAACTGATACAAAGTTTCTGCCGCTCCGCGATACGGCGCATCACCCGCGCCATGCGACGACGGGGCGCAGCGTGCCCCCGCGCGTGGGGCCCTAGGTACGCAGTGCAGTGTAATAATCGACTTTCGGTGATTTCTTGTATGCTGATGTAGCCCGCAAATCCAAAGTATCTAACGTCTTTTGTGAAGACCCAAAGTAAACTGACATGTTCTCAACTTCAAATTCAGAAACCGGACCTAAGACCGACAAGACTGTCGGTGCTGATCCACGCGTCATGTTCGTGAACGGGCGCAGTCAGTTGAGACTGAGACATCTCTTTATTTATAGGGCTTGTTTTTATTAATTTTATACTTATAATTTTTTATTTTTACATTGTTCGCAACAATTAAATAAAAAAAAACAAACACAAGTAATGTACTTACCCAGATTTTTTTAATATCCTGATTTGAAAGTGTCCTTGGAGTTTCTTGCCTGATCTCCATAGAGATCTACGTTTTGGAATGCGCAATAAATTTCAACTTTCTGTCTTGGTAGGTAACTAACCGACTTCTCGATAATTAAAAAATGCTTTGAATTTAATAAACACGCTTTCTAGATTGTTTTTTCTAGTCAATTCGTTTTACAACATTAATTTAATGTCTCCTCAATTCAGATTATTGACATAATTCGATTATTTCCTCCCATTAGCCTACCACAGGCTTCTATAATAAAGGCAGTGCATGGATTAACCGCCAAAGGATATTAGTGATAAATTGAGATTGTCCCTCAATTGCCACAAATTGCTTCATTTTCGTCCCGACGTCGCCCACGTGTAATTGGGGTATCTGTCTCTGTATAAATTGAGTTAATCATATAGATGGATGATCTTGTCATTTATTTTAAATGTCGGATTAAGGGGACTGCATGACCTTAAGCGCGGTCACTGTCGGACTGCATATAAAAGAAAGAGAAGCGCGATGATACAACGCTGGTAATTTATTGCAAAATATGAAGCAATTCATCATCATCTGCCTAGCCTTTTCCCAACTATGTTGGGGTCGGCTTCCAGTCTAACCGGATTCAGCTGAATACCAGTATTTTACATGGAGCGACTGCCTATCTGACCTCCACAACCCAGTTAATGGGTAATACGATACCCCTTGGTAAGACTGGTTGTCAGACTTTCGGGCTTCTGACTACCCGTAACGACTGTCGAAGATCCAAAATATGAAGCAATTACCTATTTAAAAAAAATCTATTGTTTGGACTATAGTATTAAAACTCTATCTAGTGCTTTAGTACCTACTTTAGCACTGATAGTGTTTTAATTCTTTAGTCCAAACAATAGATTTTTTAAAGAAAGTTTTTAGAGGTACCTTATCATCTTCATGATTTTTTTCAATCGTATCAAATTAGTTGTATTATGTTTTCAACACACTATCTAACTAGCCTATGTCCTGAAGAATATATATTTTTCTGATTTTGTTTACTGTAGTCGATCATCATCATCTGCCTAGCCTTTTCCCAACTATGTTGGGGTCGCGGCTTCCAGTCTCACCGGATGCAGCTGAATACCAGTATTTTACATAGAGCGACTGCCTATCTGACCTCCACAACCCAGTTACTGGGTAATACGATACCCCTTGGTAAGACTGGTTGTCAGACTTTCGGGCTTCTGACTACCCGTAACAACTGTCAAAGATCCACGAATGATAGCCGGGACCAACGGCTTAACGTGCTTTCCGAGACCATCTTTACATACCGAGACCCCTTCTCGGTATGTAAAGATGGTCACCCATCCACAGATCAACCGCGGCAAGCGTAGCTTAACCTGATCGATCGACCTGTGCGGCTGTTATTATTTAGCCACGGGCCCCTGTAGTCGATCATATAGGTACTTTTAAGCATTATAAATCTTGCGGTTTTTGCGTTTATAGTCCCCTTAATAATTTTGCTTTTGCTAGTTCCTGCTGTGACCTTGCTCGTATCTTGGTCAATCATTTAACATTTTCTGCGATGTAACGGCGATATCTGCTCCATATGTCTAGTTGTCGCAAGTACGACTGCTGAGCGCGAGATCCTAGGTTCGATCCACAAGTCGGGCTGTGTTATTGGGTTGTTACGTTAAGGTTGTAGGTAACAGTTCTAAGGTCAAAAAATATGAAATAACTGACTGTGTAACTGAGTTGTTAAAGTTAAATTGTAATAAAATAATATTGTGTGCTTTCCCATATTTAAAAAAATTAACAAATAGACAAAACAATTATATTCATATGCTTAATAAGCATATGCACTTTTTAGTTAGTCATTACAGTGACAAGCTTGTATATTTTGACACTAACAGTTTTGTAGAAACTTTAAAGTCGACTAGGGATACTGTGTATCTGCCTGTTAGTTTTAGACACATAATAGCAAGGCTATTAGCTTTTTATATAAACTCAGACATAAGTATTATGTCGAAGTCTTGTATTATTAACACCACAACAGTTAGTAATAATACTAATAATAAGGTGGTTTGCCTGAATGAATGTAGCTCAAATGCTATAAATATTTGTACAAATTGTACGAAGGAGGTTCCATTTCCCTCACGCACTATGAGCTCACTGCCTGGTGATGACATTGAAGTCTTGGGATTAACTCCGGATAATCATTTAAACTAGTTTGTAAGACAACAGAAGGTACCAGTAATAATATTCTTATACCTAACAAGAACAAGGTATCTTCTTGCTCAAAAATATGTAAATATCAAAAAAGAGATCAGCAGAATGCCTTGACATTATTTCATCAAAATATTCAAGGCATTTGTTCCAAGTTATTAGAAATTGAAATGTTTTTAGAAAAAACAAAGTTTGACATTGTTTGTTGTACTGAACATTGGTTAAAGGATTACCAAATGTTAATTAATTTTGAGAACTACAGTGTGGGCAGTTGTTTTAACCGTAAATCTATGTTGCGTGGAGGTGCCCTAATTTTGATAAAAAATTGTTTAAAATCCAAGCAACGAAATGACATAGTGGGTTTATCAATTGAACATTGCATCGAACTGTCCTGTGTTGAGCTAGATAAGCATGTCGTAGTGTGCGTTTACAGACCCCCTAATTATCAGAACTTTTCTGTATTTGAGTCAATAATGGAGGATGTCCTAGTGAAACTTGCATCCAATAACAAAGCCGCGATTATACGTGGTGATTTTAATATTAATGTTTTGGAAAATAATTCAAATAGCAGTAGATTATTAAGCCTTTTTAAATCGTTCAATTTAACTAATGTTTTTGCAGAACCGACTAGAGTAACCTCAACTTCTGCTACTTGTATCGATAATGTCTTTTGCGATTGTGATTATTTAGATAAAGCCATCGTAAATTATCTGCCGTCTGATCATAGTGGACAAACGGTATCTTTTAAGTATAAAACATCTTTGCAAAAAGTGCAAATACAATTTAGACCAATAACGACTGGTAAACTAAATAGTAGTACCTTAAATAATAAGTTAAATGATCTGGGCCATGATATGGATGATGCAAATAAATTGTACGAGGATTTCTTTTCAGTAGTGTACACTCAATTCAATACAACTTTTGAAAAGAAAACAAAAAACATTTGCCCTAATTTTATATTTAGTGACTGGGCAACTAGAGGTATTAGGATAAGTAGGGAAAGACTGTTCGAGCTGTAAATATGTTGCTACATATTCCAAAATTTTTAGAAATACTTGCAAAATAGCCAAAGCCCTGTACATTAGCAATAAAATCAAATCGGCAGAAAATAAAATAAAAACAGTTTGGAAAATTATAAATAATGAAACTAGTAGGAATAAAAAACGAAACACTGATTACACATTGGAAACTTCACGTGGTGCCATAAGCTCTAACTTAGAAGTAGCTCAGGAATTTGTAAATTTCTTTACTAATATACCATCAAAAACGACGGAAGCCTTAAATTCCTCATCAGTCGTATCAATTGATTTATTAAGAGCGAACGTTCCAGCCTGCCCGGTTGAATTTAAATTTAAACATATTAACCCCGCTTCAGTAATAAAAGCTTTTAAGCAAATTAAGATCAAATTCACCGAAGATCTTTGGGGAATGTCCATTAAAGTCTGTGCCTCCATAATTGAGACTATTGCACCTTACTTAGCTTTAGTATTTAATTCGTGTGTGGATCAAGGAGTCTTCCCCGATTTAATGAAATACAGTAAGGTAATACCACTTTACAAATCTGGGGACAGTAAAGACACCAATAATTATAGACCCGTATCCGTGTTGCCGGTTTTCAGTAAGGTGTTTGAAAAGATAATGCTTAATCAAATGCTCAATCATTTTAACACGAATAAAATCCTTCACGATCAACAATATGGTTTCACCAAAGGACGTTGTACGACCGAAGCCGGTGTAACCTTATTAAAACATATTTTTAACGCGTGGGAAGAGGCCCAAGACGCTATAGCAATCTTTTGTGACCTCTCCAAGGCATTTGATTGCGTCGATCACGAAACCTTGCTTTTGAAACTTGAGCATTACGGCCTTGGAAAACTTGCGCTCAGTTTAGTTAGTTCTTATTTAAATGATAGACAACAGCAAGTTCAAATAAATGGTGTCAATTCACATGGTTTAAAAGTAAAAATGGGTGTGCCACAAGGCTCCATATTGGGTCCTTTCCTCTTTTTAGTGTATGTTAATGATCTACTCTATTTATTAAAAAATCAACCACAAATGGTGTTATTTGCTGATGACACTTCCTTAATTTTTAAGGTAAATAGACGTGCTACAAATTTTGACGACGTAAATAACGCCCTACTGCAGGTTCAAAATTGGTTCACTGCTAATAATTTAGTATTAATTGGAAAAAAACCAAGTGCATAAGATTTTCTTTACCAAATGTCAAGGGTAGTGATTGTGAGATAATATTGAATCAAGAGAAACTAGAATTCGTCGATAAAACTGTTTTCCTGGGGATCACGCTCGACTCAAGGCTACAATGGGGTCCACATTTAACATCTCTTGCAGGACGGCTAAGTTCAGCAGCTTATGCTGTCAGAAAAATCCGTCAATTTACTGAAGTAGATACCGCGAGACTAGTCTATTTTAGTTACTTTCATAGTATCATGTCTTACGGTATTTTACTTTGGGGACGGGCTGCAGACATCGATTCTGTTTTTATTCTGCAGAAAAGAGCCATCAGAACCATATATAACCTCCGCATGCGCGATTCTCTAAGGGAACTGTGTAAGGAAATTAACATCATGACGGTGCCTTGTCAATATATCTACGAAAACATCATGTATGTAAGAAAAAACTTACATATTTTTAGTAAAAGAGGTGAAAGACATAATTATAGTACTAGAAATAGGGACCTATTAGTTCAACCAGGTTTCAGACTGGCTAAAGTAGACTCATCTTTTATGGGGTACTGTTTAAAATGTTATAATAAAATACCTCCCCACATTCTTCAACTGAATGAGACAAAATTCAAGTCTTGTATAAAACGCACACTATGCCGTCAGGCATATTATAAGTTAGGGGATTACATCGCGGATAAAAATGCCTGGCTCAATGCTGGTCCTGCTCCACAACCACAACTAATTGATTAACACTTGAAAATACTGTTGGAGCTGCTGAAGATTGTAAGACTATCTTTGAATTGTATAAACTCAATTTCCTTTGTATAATTGCATAGCACAGATGTGAGTTCTATGGATGTACTATACCTTATTTACCATTTAGCGGGTATGTCTTTCATTGACTTGAATGTGCCCTGGCGGCTGATAGTATGTCATGCTCACACAAACGTCTCGCTGACGGTGGCGTGTGTGTTGGATCATTTAGCTCCCTTCAAAATGGTTGAGCTGAATGGTGCTGATCTACGCGTCATGTCCGTGAACGGGCGCCGTCAGTTGGGGCTGGTCATCACTCAGCTGCCTCGGCTTATTTTTAATTATTTTATTTTTGGATTGTTGTTTTCTTACTATTTGCTGTACTCTGGACGCTTTTAACGCGTACGCGTTCCTTTTAACATCGTTCTCACATTTAATTGTAAATTCAACATTAATTATGTAACTAATATTTTTGTAAAAATATAATTTAAAAGAGTGTCCATGGAGTTTCTTGCCCGGTCTTCTCCATAGGTACCTACGCTTTGGAATGGGCAACTAGCTTCATATTTTCTGACTGACCGACTTCTTGACAATTCAAAAGTGTCTGTAAATCGTTTCAGCCGATAGACGTCCACTGCTGGACATAGGCCTCCCCCAAATTTTGGAGGGGGGGGGTTTGCCATAATCGCCACGCTTGGCAGGCGGTTTGGCGATCGCAATATGGTATGATGGTGGAATAAATAGAGAACGCTGCTGCCCATTCTCCGGTAAGACCCTTAGTCGCCTTTAACGACACCCACGGGAAGTAAGGGGTGGTGCAATTCTTTAAGTCCGGCACCACACAGACAACGACACCCACGGGAAGTAAGGGGTTGGGGGCCTGTAAATGGTTTAATTGAAATAAATGGTTTGAGTTTGAGTTTGAAAAGATTTTTTTAGTAGCAGAGACAAGTCTGGATTTGTGCTTGATTAATGGCAACAGGTTCGACAATCCCCTTTTACCTACACGCCAAAACACCTTTGTGTCGTGAAACGCAGGTCTTAGGTAGCCTAGGTAGGTAGATACCTAAATGGTCGAGAATCTATATCTTCCGAGATACTAGATACAAGCAGAGGGCCTAACATCAGATGCTGGCCCATCTACCACTTCCATAATTATTGCAAATAATTAATAAAAAATGGGCGATATATTTATTTTTAATTAATAAATACTTCACCCTATGGCGGCTAAGCACCGCACTTGTTTGTGTGCCCCAATTGCCCATTCACCTGCTTAAAAGAGGTCTTAATAAGGCCATGCCCACCGCGGTGCCTACTGGCTACCTGCTGGGCGAAGGACCAACTTGACAAGAAAGTTATAAGTGAATAAATATAAGTTTCACAGCTGCCATGTCTTAAATAAGCGGTACCCTCTAATGTTTAGTAGGTAATTCAATTCATAGTACTTAATTATTAGGAACATAGTAAATATAGTGACGTAAAAAAATACTTCCATTTTGAAATAGCAGAATTCGTCAACAAAAAAATTAGATAAAAAAATATTTTTCACTACAATGTATACCTAGGTAAGTATTTTTTTTCAAATGATCAAGAACAATACATAGCTAATAGTTTTTGGGAGACTGGTCTAGGCATAGGGCCTGTATTTCAGGACACCAGGTCTCCACCTCTTAAGAAGTAGATACTTAGATACATTTATTTCGGATTACGCACTCGTACACAAATGCTGTAAGTTATCTAGAACCAGAAAAATAGTAGGTACCTATAATAGTACCTAATAGGTAGGTTGATGCCTGCGACAGAAGAAATAATGACAAAAAAAATAGGCAAACCCTTTTTCATTCAGGTTCTTTTACATCTGTTTTGCATTTTCGCCTGATGTGACAAGCTTCCTAGGAAGGGCTTCGTCAAAAACAACAACCTGTGTTGATCGATCCGTCGACCAAGGGTGTTGATTTTGGTAGGTAGGTACCTAATGCTAATGTTTTTAATGCTACCTTATTTTATTTTAATTATGAAACATTTATTATGAATTTTATTATTATTTTATTCTATTATATTGTTATTGTGAAATGTCTTGTAAAATGTGTTCTATGGGCCTAGTTACCCGAAATAAATGAATTATTATTATTATTATATTAATGTTCCTTTGGCCGTTCATCGTAGCGAAAGTTGGGACAGGCTTTTGATCAGCAGTTGACGTGTGGGAAGTAAAGTATCTATCCGAATACTTATCCCAAAAAACAATAAAAAATTGGGCCCTTGGGGCCTAAAAAGGCCACTTTGGCAGAATCATAACAGGATAACATAATGGACTGTTAACTGTTAGGTAAGTTAATCGTATGAAATCCCATTGGTGAAGTATTTTCCAGTTATTTTTTTTTGTCTGTGCTAAAATATCTACCAATCAATTCAATCCAAATCCAATCCCAATCTCTTTGATTATACCTACCTACGTAGTGCAGCGAAAAAAAGAAAAACACGGACTGTCTTCGCCATATTATAATTCATAATGTTATCCTTTTATGATTCTCCAAAGTGGCTTATTTAGGCCCTCTTGTCTCAACTCAAGCCAGATGCGTGCTAGAACTCATACAAAAAATGTCACGAATCATAATTTTGCGTGTATACCACAATTTTTTATACTTACATAGGAAAATTTTTATAAATTGAGTATTCGCGTGCAATCGTTCAATCATTAAGTTGTTTCCTGACAATATTTTCATTTAATAAAGCCATCAAAAATATAGAGATGTCGTTTCTAAAATGGCGTAATTTGGGTAAAGATTAGTCGTTCTCAAGGATCGAGGTATTAAGCCTAACCGCAACATCTGTATGTCTACTCAGATGATATGATGACGATATTTTAGATAATTTACTTGTAAATATTTCGAGATAATGTGGGTGGTTTGATTGGCATGAAGGTTTGTGCAGCCGTATTGTGGTAACATTAGATTATAATGATAGTGTAGTGTAGGTAGCGATATGTCGGATCCTTTTCACGATATTTTTCCAAGGGCGATATATGTTAATTTGTGTTCTTTCTTACTGTTTATATAATAGCTTTAGTGTTGGTGTTTGTTAGCTAGCGGGTGGTGCAGTTGCGCCTGTTAGTTGCTTTGATTTTAGCCATAGCTTATATATATAGATTTTTTAATTTATTATATTATATTTATTTATTTTAACTTAATTGCTACCTACTTCTATTTATGTCAGACAATGAGTCTTATTTTTCTGCCAACCAATCTGCTGCTTCTTCTTGCGATGATAGTTTTTGTTCATTCAGCTACACCCTTGGTGACTTTTTACAACAAAATTTTAATGATCAGTCAAATCGGTTGGTGAATGTGTGTCACATTAACGCTCAAAGTGTTCCAAGCCACTACAGCGAGCTGCACGACGCGTTTAATAATAGTAATGTCCACGCCATTCTGATCTCTGAAACTTGGCTCAAACCACAACTCCTGTCCACCACTTACCCTCTTACTGATTTCGTTCTTATACGGAATGATCGGACTGGTAAAGGAAGGGTGGTGTGGCCATATACCTTCGCTCTAATTTTCCTTACAAAGTACTTGCTACTTCCTCTTCTAATTATTCTGCTTCTGCGGAGTTTATTTTTCTTGAAGTCTGTATAAAAGGAGCCAAAACCATTATTGGTGTGGTCTACTGTCCTCCCACTGTTGATTACTTCACTGAATTCGAATCAGTACTTGAATCTTTGGGTTCGGAGTATGCACATCACATCATCATGGGTGATTTCAACACAAACCTCCTTGCCCTCAACTCCCCTCGGTCCCGTAAGCTCCTCCATCTTATCGAGTCAGCTAGTCTGCACGTATTGCCGCTCAAACCTACTCATCACAACACTGTTGGCGAAGACACCTGGCTCGACCTGATCCTCACCTCGAATCCTTCTCTCGTTTCTTCCCACGGTCAACATGACGCTCCTGGCTTTTCTCATCACGACATGATTTTCCTTTCATATATCCTGAAACCTCCCAAACCTAAGCCCAAGGTTCTGTACAGGCGTTGTTTTGCGCGCATGAACGTCGAGAAGCTTAAAGAAGATGCATCTGTGGTCGATTGGGAGCCTATGACGGAAGCTACTTCAGTTGACGACAAGGTTGCCATTTTCAATGAAGTTGTAGTCAACCTTTATAACATCCATGCCCCCGTCAAAAAGGTTAAATTAAAACGCCCACCTGCACCATGGATGACTAGAGGTATACAGATGGCAATGCGACGTAGGAACCGCGCGTTCCGTAAATTTAAAAAGGATCGCACTGATGAAAACTGGAAATCATTTAAGGCTGCAAGAAATAGATGTAATCAGATGATACGCAATGCTAAACGCCGCCACATTCTTGATACTATCAATTCTTCCTCTTCTGCCGATATTTGGAAATTTCTTGGAACTCTTGGTATCGGCAAATCGCGACATTTAGATCTTCCTAGTTCAATTGACTTGGACAATCTCAACCGACATTTCTCCACTGTTTCTACCATGGATCGTCTAACCAAGCAACAAACCCTGTTTTTAATTTCTGGTCTATCGCGTCCTCATACTAATTCTTTCAGTTTCACTCCAGTTGAATCAGGAGAGATCAGAAAGATCATTCTCTCCATCAAATCGAAAGCGGTGGGATGTGACAATATCACACGTGGTATGATCATTACTATTCTGGATCATCTCCTACTCGCGATTACCCACATTATAAATTTTTCCTTGTACTCCGGAGTATTCCCTACCCTGTGGCGCAAAGCCTATGTTCGTCCACTACCTAAGGTTTCCAATCCTTCTCATCCTACAGACTTCCGTCCAATTTCTATACTTCCCTTCCTATCCAAAGTGCTCGAGGCCTGTGTCCACAAACAATTCTCCAACTTTGTTCATTGTAATTCAATTATTAGTCCTCTCCAATCTGGGTTTAGGCCTGGGCACAGCACTGTTTCCGCACTCCTTAAAGTGACTGGTGATATAAGGGCAGGAATGGAAGACACCAAAGTTACTGTTCTAGTGTTGGTTGATTTCTCAAATGCCTTCAATACCGTCAGTCATGACATCCTGTTAGCCATTTTGTCCTACATTATGGTCTCTTCCGAAGCACTGGAATGGTTAAATGATAAATGATTTATTTTTTGTAAGTAGGTTTTTACAAACACTTTTACACGTCATCATATTTTTTAAACTAGATGTGGTCGGCGTTTCCTATCTGACTACTCTGAGAAGAAAGGCCGGTTCTCCTCTTACCTTCAGGAACGTCAGCAGTCCGTTTATGCTGGGGATTCTTCTTCTAGCTGGTGTAATTTGGAAACTGGCGTTCCTCAAGGCGGTATACTTTCTCCTCTTCTGTTTTCAATTTTTATTAATCTTATAACTTCCGAACTTCAGTGTGCGTATCATCTGTATGCAGATGACTTGCAGTTGTACTATCAAGGGAAGGTTGATGAATTACCTGACGCTATCGACAAGTTAAATAAGGACTTGATAGCTATAAAAAATTGGTCTGATAGATTTGGCTTAGCTGTAAACCCTTCGAAGTGTCAGGCGATCATCATTGGCAGTTCTCGTAGTATTAGCAAGGTAGATATTACGACCTTGTCGCCAGTTCTATTAAATGGTACGATCGTTCCTTTTGGTACCGACGTGAAGGACCTAGGCTTGCACGTTGATTGTACTCTGAACTGGCGGACTCAAGTCGCTAAGGTGAGTCATAAGGTTACTGGAACGCTGCGGGCTCTGTACCGTTTGAAAAATTTATTACCATCAAGTACGAAGACAATGCTTGTACAGTCCCTTATTTTCCCTATCATCGATTATGGTGATGTGTGCTACTATGACCTGAATGCAGATCTCCTCAACAAACTTGACCGCCTTCTCAATAACTGCATTCGATTCGTTTTCAATCTGCGTAAATATGATCATGTCTCTGCGCATCGGTCGCTTTTAAAGTGGTTGCCCATACGCCAGCGCAGAGAGCTAAGGGCGCTGACCACCTTGTTCTCATTTCTTGATTTTCCGTCTTCCCCTGGTTATCTAGCCTTCCACTTTCAGTACATTTGCGCCAACCACAATAGAAATCTACGTTCATCACACAATCGTCTTCTCCAATGTCCCACTCACCGCACAGACTTCATTCACTCTTCTTTCTTCGTTCAGTCTATCTCTCTGTGGAATGCGCTCCCCCAGGAAATCAGGATGGCAACCAACCGATTATCCTTTAAAGTTAAGGCTCGCGAACACATTCGCAAGAAGCTGGCAGTATCATCACAACGGTAATATTTTCCCATTGTTTGTCTTATTTCTTTTTAGTAAGTATATTCATGTATTTATGTATATTTATTTGTGTTTATATTTATATGTAATTAGGTATATATTATATTCATAGTTTTGATATGTTTATGCGTATCAATAAATATTTAAAATATTTATTCCTCAATGTTCTTGATTGCACCTACCACTGTTTGTCTCTGCATCACCTAAAGGTTGACTGGTAGAAAATGCCTATGGCATTAAGTCCGCCTCTGTACATTTATGTGCTTGAAGTATTAAATAAATAAATAAATAAATAAATATGAAAAGGATAAATACCTATGTACGTAAACTGGATTTGGTGGCCATGAACCAAAATCAATTACAAATAATTAAAATCTGTATTAAATTAGGTACGCTTCTGTTGATCTAAAGGCTTATTCCCAGGCGCTTCATCATTTTATTTCCGGCGGCTCCAAATTAAAAAAGCAATATAATAATAATAAATAAATCTTTCCCGTGAGCTTCAATATTTTAAAGAACTAATTGCACAAAAAATTATACATTTAGGTACAATAAAATTAATTTAAGATTCAACAAACAAATTCAAATTACAGGAGTAATGAGACAATGGTGCACACAGAGCATGTAACCTTTGGTGCTGATTCTCTTGTCACAAATGTCTCTATACCTACTACCGCATCCAACCACCATAGACAATTTTGAGCGGCCATTGTTGTTTACATTGAAACGCCGCCGCCGGGGTAAAAGGTACTATAGATGATTATCGTCTAGGTCCTGCTCTATCATAAGTTTCACGCAAAATACGTGCTTTGACGTGTGGAGTTGCCTAACTATCTCGGAGTATCAATAGACCTGTAGCGGTATCTGCAACGCCAAAGGCGAACAACTGGCGTCATACTGACGTCACGCAAAATCCTGCATCTCGCAAGCAGAGTTTACCGCGCAAGTAGCATATACCAAGGCCCGACATGAATCATTGGGCAGTTGCCCGCCAGACGTAACACCCGTCTGGTTGGAGATTTCATAGAGTATGAGTGAACTTTATATCCTGTTCATCAGACCTCTTTAGGCCAATCTGCCATACCTATATCAGTTGTGGTGTAATATGCCAGGGATAACATGTTCTTCCTTCAGACGTTTTATGAATGCCTCAAAACTACTGGTATCAATAATAGTTGACAGAGCAAATCGCGATGTTTTGGTGGGCAAAAATTCGATATAGAGATACCTAAATAGTTTTAGAGCCTACAGATAGAACAGTTGCATAAATTACAGAGGCGCACGCGCAACTAGAATATTTAACAGTGAATTTTGTACGACGATCAAACAATAAAGAAAGTCAATTGCCTCGAATTTATGCGATCATTTCCCGCCGTTAAAATGTAGGCACGGCAATTAAATTTCACCTTTCCCTTTACATGTTTATTTACATTATGTGGAGATATTTTAGTGTTGTTTTAGTTTTTAATTGTTCATTACAATTACCTACAACCTTTAGGGTTACCTAATTGCTTAATACAAGATAATTCTAGTGGTAGGTTTTATTGCAAAATGGGACTTATTTTTAATACGTAATTGCTGACTAAACGGTTAACAGTTTAAGAAAGGTCCATCATCAATCAGCCTACAGCAGTCCACTGCTCGATTCTCAGCAACTCTCATCCAGCTGCTACCAGCCACCATGCGAAGATCGTTGCTCCACCTGCCTGAGCCTGAGGGCGTTCTCCCATACGTTTGCCTATTTACGGTTTCCACTCAAATAGGTACGTCTACTAGCGTTGAAAATGACATGTAAAATACATGTATCTTTCAAACGCCCCTGTATTTTTCAATAAAATACAGAAACTTTCCTTGAGGATCTTCGGTTGAATCTTTCGCAAGTTTAAGTTTCTTAAATGTATTTTACGGTGTATTTTTCGCATTAATGATTGGTAGCAAGGATTGTGTCATTCAAAGCCCTTATCTCCTATTGCTGCAAGAATATTAAGTAAGTAATCCACGGTCGTCAGCAGCCAGTGGGAGAAATTGGTCTTTAGTTGTGAGAATACACACCAAAGATCGTAACCGTTTTACGGTAGATCGATCAAACAAATCAATATTAGTAAACTCTAAACTCTAATCTGAAAATTGTTCATTCGTATGAAAACGAACATAAATTTCATGAATCGGATTCCCGACCCTTGCGCGATGTAGTGCCAGCCCGCGCCGCAGCTGAGCCTGTAGAATTAAATTATCGACTGTGACCTCTGAGTTGGTTTCGACCTTTCTTCTAGTCAGATAGGAAAAGCCGATCTCATCAAGCTTAAATAATAATAATCTGATCCAGCCTGTCCCATCTTGCTGCCCTCTCCCCAGCGACGCCCTAAGCCGAGATTCGTAGGTACCCCACAGGGGGTGCTCTTAGCGTGTAGTCGCTTAGTATAGTAGATAATTGCCCCTGGCTGGAGGCTTTGAGTTTACTTAAGGCAACCACAGGATAGTCCGGTTAAGTAGTCACGACCTCTCAATGTCAACTACGAGATGCCATAGTCAAAAAAAATAAAAAATGAATTGGATGAAGTTTACGATGAAGCCAGTGATAGTGAAATTGAATTGAAGACTATTTGTTTTTTTCCAATAATTTGCACCTACTCGGTTTAATTGAGTTCGGGGCGGTCGGTCAAGAGTGTGTTTGGTCAAAAGTCGTTTTCGTCAAAATTTGTGACAACCGAGATATTGATTCGATTACGTAAAGAACTTTTTACTATTCAATTAATGTTCAATTAATATTAAATAAATAAGAATTCCCTTTGATTGTTAATTATGAAAAATACACAGTATAAAACAAGTAGGTATTAAATGTGTATGATTGTATTTTTCAGAAGAACGTGAAATTTGTTTATTTCGAAAATTACATGTATTAAGTATACAGGAAAGATACATAGTTTCGAAAAAAACAAAATGTATCTTTCCCAATTTTCAAAGCTAACGTCTACCCCAAATGGGACTAATCGGCTCACCTACACTCCAGCTTGCTTATTTGAAAGGTTGCTGCTGTTAGCTAATACCAAGTTAGCATAATATTAATAATTTGATCATAATTTTTTGCGCTATTTATGTTTTAATAATATAATAAATAACATTAATTAGCTATACTAGGTATTGTAGATTCTGTGAATCATCGTTGTTCAAGACTTCAGCAGTTTCCTGAATGTGATGGTGCGGTCTGTGTTATAAATTCCAGTGTTTAGGTACCTACACATAGTGACGTGCTTCTAAGGGCGGGTTGTTTCACGTCCACTTCACGCGCGCGTATACATCAAAAATGGCGCTAACTATCGTCAACCAAAAAAAAGCGTTGTTTCAAATTACAATTAAAGAATTATGGCCTTGCCTTAAGTCAAATAATAACAAGTCGTCGTCGTCGTTTCAGCCGATGGACGTCCACTGCTGAACATAGGCCTCCCTTAATTTTGGGGGGGTTTGCCATAATCGCCACGCTTGGCAGGCGGGTTGGCGATCGCAGTATGGTATGATGGTGGAATAAATAGAGAACGCTGCTGCCCATTCTCTGGTAAGACAAGTACGTAATCGTTAATAATTGACGTACCTACTACGTATGTTACGTTAACCAATCGTTTGGAACAACCGGCTCTTAGGTAAGTATCTAAGTTTAGATTTCAGGGCAATTTTAATATATACATATTATAGTTGTTCGTTAACAACGTTTTTTTAAAGTTTTTTGTAGGCCTTTACAAAGCTTCGTTACAAAGTAGGAACCCAGAACCGCTAACAGAATGTAGGTAAGTAAGTAGATTCAGTTCTTATTTATTAGACGTTTTTAAATATATATATTTCCATAGCCAACAAATATAGAGTAGTTAACAACGTTTTTTTAAAGTTTTTTGTAGGCCTTTACAAAGCTTCGTTACAAAGTAGGAACCCAGAACCGCTAACAGAATGTAGGTAAGTAAGTAGATTCAGTTCTTATTTATTAGACGTTTTTAAATATATATATTTCCATAGCCAACAAATATAGAGTCCTAAAAACTAACAGTTTAACTACGATACAAAGTAAACGAATCTTAACAACATTTATTAATAGCTATATATCACAAAATATGTAAAATCACCCAGCGAGCACGTTTTGCCCACAAACAGAGATGAACTGGGCATCAATTTTATATTGTAAAGTAATTGTGCAGGGAAACGGCCGCTAATTGTGTTGCCCGTAAAAATAAATTATACCCGAGTGTCATTTGTGGGAGTTTATTAACAAACGCTGGCAACATTGTTCCTTTCACTGATGATTTAAAGTGCGCCGTCTGCTTTGACAACGTTTATTAGATGTAATTAATACATTGTGTGTGAATAGTATAACTAATTGCTTGTAGGTACTTATTCTTACATGGGTTATGTGAGTGTTTACTGCGTTGCATTGTTTCAGCTTACATTGTAGGGAAAATCTGTGAGGCGCTTCTAAAAGAGCTTCTAAACGGGCCTCACTTGGATACAAAAAAAAACATATTTAACAACTAAGTGATACTAACATAGTTATGAAATTTTATTTACTAACAAAATTGTTACTATATTACTTACTATGTATAGGTACTTAGGTTAAGGAATGTATACACTGACCTCTATAATACAAGTACTGTATTATAGAGGTCAGTGCTAAACCATTTATTATATTATTACGTTGTTATCCCTCAAAGGGTTAGGCAGAGGTAGGTAGCAGTAGGTACTACCACATTTACAAAAGTTGTCAAACCAGAATTTATATTTCTCACATTAAGCTTTTTGAAGATTGAAAAATCGGCCATAAAAGACGAATCTGTCATTGGATAGTTAAGATAGTAGATACTATATGGAACCGGAATCTACGAGTGCATAGGGTAGACGACTAGCCGCTACATAAAATAAGAAGCGATACTGAATTTTCGCTATTTATTTTAAGAGGTCGTGCTCACTTTTATGGGCCTATCACAGCCGGACTATGCTGTAAATATCCACCGTGAAAAGTTAGATAAAATGAGCTGCCATTTCATTGATATTGGGAATTAACAACAATAGGTATTGATAATCACTTCACCTAATGGTTCACACAAGTAACACTTTCAATGTGACATTTTTATAGAATAGATAGAACGGCTGTTTTATGAAAAAAAAAAATGTGTGAGGTCGGAGAACCCCCGGTAGGGACGAAGCAAAATGAAAATTGAGGATTTCAAATGCCAAAAAAATTAAGATTTCGCGGCCACCATCTTGGATATATTCATTTTCGCCTCACTATTGACTTCAGCACCCTCGAAAACCATGAAAACTATCTCTCTCTATATGTCTGTATCTTTTTAGGGTTTCGTACCCAAAGGGTAAAAACGGGACCCTATTACTATGACTTCGCTGTCTGTCCGTCTGTATGTCTGTCTGTCACCAGGCTGTATCTCAAGGACCGAGATAGCTAGACAGTTGAAATTTTCAGAGATGATGTATTTCTGTTGCCGCTATAACAGCAAATACTAAAAATAAAATAAAATAAATATTTAAGGGGGGCTCCCACACAACAATCGCGATTTTTTGCCCTTTTTTGCTCGATATAAAAAATGGCAACAGGTAGGCACTTGAAATATTCACAAAATACTCAGTTGTATTTTAACTTTAATAATAAATAATGAAATTAAAATAAAATAAATATTTAAGGGGGGCTCCCATACAACAAACATGTTTTTTTCGGTGTTTTTGCCTTGTGGTACGGAACCCTTTGTGTGCGAGTCCGACTCGCACTTGGCCAGTTTTTTTAAATATAATAACAAGTCTCATTGAGGGGGCATAACGCTTTTTATTACGTGACGAATTTCTACCAAGTTTATATTCTACCCATATACAATTTTAAAACTGATTCTAAATTCGCTGGAGTAGTCGATTGTTACCACAGTCATTTTTCTACCAGCCTGCATGATGTAAGGTGAACTTGGACAACCTTTACAGTACCTACCTACCAATGTGCTACAAGTGACGTGGTAATTTACATGGAAAGACGGTTTTACTACTATTATTAATATTGTGGTTTAATTACGGTCTTCGCCTTTTATGAGGTGAAAACATTACATAACACATTGTCTATAAATGATGTTATATTTATAAATGCTAATAGTATTGGAAATTCCCGGCTATTATTATGAAAAAACATTATGTATAATTTCTTTACGTAGAGGTAATTGTCCAAAGGTTCATAAAATATTGTAATCCTCTTGAATATCTGATATCTGCTGGAGGGAACTATGTAGCTATATATATTTGTTATATTATGCAGATATATATATTTTCCCAACTATGCTGGGATAACCGGATGCAGCTGAATAACAGTATTTTACAGCCGCAGCGGCAGCCTTTTTTTTTTTTTTTTTTTTTTTTTTTTTCGCTGAGAAATGACATTACGCATCTCCGCTCGTCGGGGGACGAGACGGAGTATGTGGGACTCCCTGCCAGAGTGGCAGTATACCCACTAAAACTCAGCGGTGTTCCCTCATCGCCTTGATGGGGGGATCATGGGAATCCGGCTCAGCCTTTGCGTCCACAACCCCCTCGGCGCATGCCCGCCTATCTGGCGGGTCCCGCATATCCCCCTGACTGGGGGGCTACGGGAATGGCCGGAAACACCTGGCCAATCCCGTCCGGCACTGGTGGAAGCCTGTGCAATACAGGCGAGGGTGCCCCCGCACCCGTCGCCTGCTGGCTTCCACCTGGGAGGAGTTGGAGATGACTGTCATACTGACGTCTTCTTAGACCCCTCCTCCGCCTTCGGAGCGGCGCCGCGAGAGGGTCATCCTCCCGCGCGCGCTCCGCCGCCTCCTTCTGGGACATGACGTGTTCGCAGAAGGCGCAGCGGCAGCCTATCTGACCTCCACAACCCAGTTACTGGGTAACGCGACACCCCTTAAGGTAAGACTGGTTGACAGACTTTTTGGGTTTCTAACTATAAGTATTACAGGATAACTAACTATAGGTATTCCCGGATAACGACTTGCATCAAAACTATAACTTTGCAGAATGTTTGTTAACATTAGCTAAAATGTAAATTTTCAAACAGAGCGATCTAACATGCATTTGCATTTAATTTTAGAATACAAGCTCTCTAATTGCTCTGGCAACATTACCCTCACATCTTTTAAAATGTTGCCAGTTAAGGAAAACTCCACTTGTAAGTGGGAGGAGCGAGCTAGTGCAGTACTTTAACGTAATAGCCGCCAGCGATGTGCAGGGCCCTAAGTGCCTTGTTAGAGTGGTCTGTGACACGGGTACTTGCTAAATCGTTTACTCATTAGCTTGTCTTGTTATTACATATTATACAGGGCTGGTAAATTGATAAAAACGAAACAGGGGGCCTAAAAAGGCCACTTTTGCAGAATCATAAAAGGATAACATTATGAATCATAATGGACAGTTAACTGTTAAGTTAATCGAATCAAATTTTCCATTGGTGAAGGATTTTTCAGTTATTTTTTTTGACTTTACTAAAATACCTATCAATCCAATCCAAATCCAATCCCAATCTCATTGATTATACCTGCGTAGTGCAGCGAAAAAAAGAAAAACACTGACTGTCTTCGCCATATTATGATTCTTAATGTTATCCTATTAAGATTCTGCCAAAGTGGCCTTTTTAGGCACCCAGTACCTATTTACTATCTACATAATTATATTTACTGTCGCGTTGGTGAAGTGGTCGCGAGAGTTATTTTTAAACATGAAGTCTCGGGTTCGGTCGAGGTCGGACAAAGTGTTATAGGGTTCTTCTATCAGGAATTTCTCAGTAGCAGCCCCGAGTCTGGATTTATGCCTGGTTAGCTGGTTGCCAGGCTCGCCCCCATATGACTTAAACATAACTGGCGAAATGTGGGTGTCCCATAGATACACCTCAGCATAACCATTCGGAGAAACAAAGGGTGATGTTAAGTTAAAGTTATATTCAAATCATCTGCGGTGCTCTGCTGTAAAAATCTCACCGTGAAAACTTAGGTGAAGTGAGCGTGGAGTGAGCTGTCAATAGTGTCAATTCCTAGCAAAAACAAACTCACTTCACCTAAGTTTTCACGGTGAGATTTTTACAGAATCGACCGGCAGAACTCTGAATATTATATCACTGGCTTGTTTTAATTCTACTCAAAAGCAAAACCATGGTCAGTACCTACCAACTCTGTTTATCCCAATTTGAGATTCGATCCAAGAAATAAGACTCAGATTACTATTAATTATTGTAATTATTACCCTGCGTCATTCAAGTAATTAATAACGAATCCATTAATTGATTTACTGAGAAAATACGCTCTGGGAATAATTGTTCCGTTATTAAATATCTGTTGCCTATTTGTGTCTGCAACTGGATACATTTCTCAGAAATCCTACAGTTTGGCTCGAAGTAGCAGATCTAGTAGACGCAGGTATCGTAAGAAGTGGGCAGGGCAATTCTATCAGAAGCAAAATAGGCCAAAGAAGACGTTACTAAATGGTATCCTAGAGAGAGGAAGAGGAAAAGAGGAAGACCGGTGCGGTGGGAGGATGACCTGAGATCGACAGCAGGTGCGATATAGACAAGGAAAGCTCACGATCGAAAATTGTGGAAGGGTCTGGCGAGGCCTATGCTGGACGGCAAAACAATGTTGCAATGCAACTTCCCAATGTCATAGACATGGTGCCGATTCTGTCGTTCACAAAGTAAACTAAATTTAAGTTCAGTGCATCTTTTTCTTTCTATTTAATTAAGAAAAGGACAGAAGATAAATTTTTGTTTAGTCCTGTCAAATTAATCAGCGCCTGACACTACTCCATACAAGTTTAGACGTAATTAAAAACTTGCCTACTAAAATTACCTACGTCAATTGACAATAAACTAAAATTTGTCCTTTTCTTAATGAAATAGAAAGAAAAGATGCGCTGAATTTAAATTTAGTTTAGTTTGTGATGTGAACAACAGAGTCGGCACCAATGTGTAACTGAATTAATGCACATTATGAAAGTAGTTCGTTCAGAATCGTTTACTGAATCAATTTCTGTCATTTTAACCCCCGAAAGAAAAAGAGGGGTGTTATAAGTTTAACGTGTGTGTCTGTCTGTGCTATCGACATCGTAGCTCGCAAATGGCTGAACCGATTTTGATGTTTTTTTTTTTTAATTAAAGTAATTTTTTAACCTAAAAATAATTAAAATTACGTAAATTATAGTCACACATCCGCTATACAGTCAAAACAAACCAAAATGGACGAAGTACCTACTACGCTAGAACTTTATATACGTGTGCGACTGTGTGCGTGCGTATATTTGTAATGTGACCACACTTTTCTTCCACAATCACTTAAACTAATTTAATAAAAAAAAAAATATAAATAAAAGTAAAAATTCAGTGTATTTTGTGATATAATATTCTGATTGGGATGTTTGGTGGTGTGAATTGATTCTGGGACATGTTGTATACATACAAAATACTATTTTTTAATAAAGAATATTTGAATTTGAATCAGAATAAAAACCAGTCACCCCTTTAAAAAAGAAAATCTAAACAACCCTAATCATTTAACTTCATGAAGTAGTCCAGATAAGTAAAATCCATCGTTCGCTAACGTTTTAACATTCAGATGTAATTGCATATAAAACGCAATGTTGTACCAAATACGGTAAAATACATTAACATAGATGTAGTTCGTTCGTGTAGTATTAAACAAGTATAAAATATTGGCTCTCAGTAATAGCGGTCAAGGAAAGCGTTTCTTCAAATGAATAATTATGAAACATTACTAATTATTTTGTTCTTAGTGATAATATTCCTTAATTATGTTTTTAATTTCTTGAAACTGATATATCGTGATCATTCCAAGTTAATTTATTGTAATAAATGTTAGTAATTATGTTGTAATTAAGAATTTTATTCGGAGAGCGATCACGAGAATCTTTTTCTTATAACGAAAAAAGTTGTATGTATTTCTAAGAAAATTGCTACTTATTAAATCTATTATTATTATTTAGAAGCATTAAAATTGCGTTCAAAATTTTTGTAAATTTCTTCTGCGATTAGCTGCAATTAACTTCTTAATATCGGCAGAGTACTGTTGAAAACTACCTAAATAATCAATCGATTACCGTTGGGTACGGAAAATTCGATTAATAACCGTTGATCGAATCAATTTTGTATTTATACGGTAAACGATGGCTGCGTACCTATTTTTTATAAGTGCGATGTTCCGAGGGCCGGTGCCGTAATTTCATTATGCAAATTCAGCATAAAGTGTTGCCATACATAATCGCTCAAAACTATTAGCCAGAGACAAGAGCGCGGGAAAATTATTAAGCTAAAAATGGCGGGATTATAAATTGTTTTGCGTAAGTAAATAATATGCTATAACATACAGGTATACCTATGCAATTTTTTAATATTTATGTAAATTGGTATGTAGATAAGTACAAGTATGTACTCAAGGAGTTATCTACTTTATGATATCGAAATAGTATTTTTTTCTGCTGCTTCACATTGATAAACCTCGAATGTTAAATTTAAGAAGCGGTAACTTTTTTGACCATGTTTTTTATTCGAAAAATTAGGATCGGTGGTTTTAATTTTAGATCATCACGTATTTATTAAATTAAGTAGGTATAGGTACGTTGATATGATACATAAATGGTTCTAATTTGCTATAATAAGTAGGTTGCTAACAAATTGAATCAATTTTTCGGAATTGAGGAAGCCAAATAAAGTAATCTGCGTTTGCGATTTACTTGCCAAACGTGTAAACAAATATGAGTTTATGGAAATATGACTTTAAGTCCTGCAAAACAAAGGTTAAATTTACGCTACATCTTCAAACATTTTTATAACTTTTTCAACAGTGCTAGTCACTCTGCAATCAACATAATTACTACCTACTAAAATAAAGTTGAATATTTGTTTAACTTGAAATAACATCAATTGAAAACATAAATTTGAATAAACTTTAGGTAGGTTATCTTTTTCATCATTATCTACTTTTTTTTTTTTTCGGTTGGGAAATCATCAAATGACTCCTCCCGCTCTGGGTGGAGCGGAAGGGAGTGTCAGACTCTTACTGACTAAAACCCACCCGTGTTCCTTCCTTAGCCCTTTATGTTCCGGGCCAGCGGTAACCCCTTTGGACAATCCCGCTGACCCGGCAGGCTTCGGCCCTAAGGGGCCCCTCCTCGATGCTGACATCTCTTTGAGGCGCGCGTGGAACACGTACGCGCCGTCCGGCACGGGCCTGGTCCTGACCGGACGGTGAGCTACCCATTACTCTCCGCCCGCAGGCCCGCGCCTACGGTGGCCGGGAGTCGTCACGCGGCTCCCGACGCCCGGAGCGTCTCCCGCGGCGGCTGGGACGGGAGGCTCTCTCCCTGAGCCGTCCCGCCACCTCCTTCGCTAGCATGACTGCTTCGCAGAAGGAGGTGACTGCCTCTCACTCCCTCTCGCCCCGGACCATGGCTTGCACCAGGGCCGGACGCGAGAGGTCGCCGTCGCTGCCGATCGCCTCTACGAGGACACGGCGGTGCTCCGCCCAAGCGGGGCAGACCTCCACCGTGTGCTCCACCGTGACCTCTGGGCGATCCTGGCAATGGTGACACCCGGGCGTTTCCTCCCGCCTGATAATGTGCAGGAACCTCCCGAAACTTCCGTGTCCGGTGAGGACCTGCGTCAGGCGGTAGGTGAGGGCGCCGTGGCGCCTCTCTAGCCACTCCTCAAAGAGGGGTCTTATCGCCGCTATCGCGGCGTGCCCTGCGCTGGGTTGCGACAGTCGCTCTTTCCATGCCGCCATGAGATCGTGCCGGAGATCCGTCCGCTTCGCAGCGATTTGCCGCGGAAGCGGATCCTCCCCCCAGCGTAGTGCCTCCGCGCGCCACTCATACAGGCGCGCGAGGACTATCGCCTCCAGATTCCATGGCGGCAGTCCGGCAAGAAGGCTTGCCGCCTCGCCAGAGATCGTGCTGTAGCCCCGGATAACCCTTATGGCTACCACCTTCTGGGGCGCGTTCAGGTAGTGGGCGGCTCGCCGCCGCAGTGAACGCGCCCACACCGGGGCCCCGTATAGGGCCATGGACCGCACGACCCCCGCGTAAAGCCTCCGGCAGGAGGCGTTTGGCCCCCTCAGGTTGGGCAAGAGCCGCTTGAAGGCGGCCCCGGCCCGTTCCAGTTTGGGAGCCAAACGTCGGAAATGCTCCACGAAGTTCCACCGGCTGTCGAGGACGAGACCCAGGTATCATTATCTACTTACATATTTTAATTTCAGAAAGGGCCTTAATTATTTTTTCATGAAATTGTAGAATAATTTTGTTTTCAGGAATGTAGCATAAGCATAAACAGCTTATAGTGTTTCCACTGCTGGGACCTGACAGACCTGCTCTCTGTAAGAGGGAATGAGCCGAAATACTCTACGCGGGCCACATTTTCCAGGACCTTACTTTGGCATCATTTAATCAGTAGGTACCTAATTATTGGATCATCATTAGAGTCATCTCAATTTGACTAAGTGTCCAATCCATATCCAGTTTAAGAAGCTCTGGGGATTACGGGTATGGTTTTTTCTCCCAAATTAATTGTGATTACCGTCATAAAAGCTTCACCTGCTTAGCATAAAAACAGTCTAGACCAGAACTTCGTTATCGAAACACAAAAGAGGAGGTCCATACGTCATTTTATCTCCAACAATCACTAATGGCTGAACGTGGTCGCGCGCAAATTGTCCTCGCGAAACGATAACAGTTTGATAACATTTAAGTATTGGTTTTGGGCAAATTTAATCAAAAACAACGGCATAACAGTTATTACCGGGGTCGGGTTAATTTCAAAATATACTATAAAGGATGGAAAAATAATATTTAAGGGAATTAGGGCTCCCGATGTGTTGTGGTGCGCAATTTGGTAGATTGCGCCGCCGCCGCCGCTTGTGGCTGTTTTCTGTGAATTTTTTAATTAAATTACGAGCCCAGATGCTGTAAAGTTGATGGGTAAGATTACTCGGACACCCTGACCTCACTCGGAGATGCGCACATTAATTTTATTGTTGGATTTGGTTTGGTTTACAATCCTAAATTGAGATGTTTCGCAGTGTAGCGTGTTAATTTTTATTGGTTTATTATTGAAATAAGTTCGTAATCGTTTGATTCTGGATTTCAAAATGTTTTATTAAATTATTATTTACTTTAATCGTTTTTCCCTTACGTGTACATTAAATAATAATAATAATACTTTATATGTGTTCGGTTTAATAAAGGAGATAATACTAAGTTAAATTAGATTCTTAAGTTAAATTCCATTCTAATTAACTTCTACACTACTAAGTAGACAAAGTATCAGCTAATATAGTTGAGCATTTATAAAGTCTTTACAGAGTCGAATTCAAAACAAAACATTTCAAATTGAAATCCAGAGAAAGTGCAAACACGTTATAAATCTAGTTACTATGACTGGCTTGGGTAGTGATAAACACAGGCGCAGGCGCATATTTCACGGTAAGTGCACGTAATGTAATAATTCTAGGCTTATCTCCTCACTTTGTACTCGCCTGATAATATGAGCTTCAAATCTGGACAGGTTGCAAACTTTTCAGATTGGATTTTGTAAAAAGGATTCATGGGCTATTGTAGGTACAGTCAGCGACAAAAGTCGATTAGCACTGCTGCTTTTATATCTTGCTGCTACATCATCTGAATTGAAAAATTTCAGAATTTCATACAAGCGCAAACTGTAACCATGAATTCAACAGATGATTCTAGACCAAGTTTTTTTTTTCGGATGTGACGTCATCAAATGACCCCTCCCGCTCTGGGTGGAGCGAAAGGGAGTGTCAGACTGACTAAAACCCACCAGTGTTCCTTCCTTAGCCCTTTAAGTTCTGAAATTTTTCTTCAGTTATCCAACAAACAATCAGCTGTTTCACCTTCGCGCTCAAAATGTGATCATCATTCTCCTGCATCCCTATTTATTTAGGGTAGGCACAACATGTCTTTTGTCATATTACGGTCAAAATGTATGGAACAGATAAGTATTTTTGAAGTGAAAACTTCTTTAGGCGCTATGGAACTCTCGCCACTGTTACCGTAACCGACACCGCTTCGGATGTGTTCGGCTGTCCTCGGGATGTATTCGGTTTTAATGTATATGTCAGTGAGTGGTGGCAAAGTATTCTGTTTGTGTTTTGTTTTCACTTATGTCGGCACTCCTACAGTGCATTTTTTTTTCTTCGGTTGCGTTGATATATTTCGTCGGTTCAGAATATCAGTATACGTTGTTGTTGCGACGATGATGATTCTGCCATCCTGTGTAATAGCTAAGAGTTAATATTCTTTTAATTTAATCCTGTTCCGATGTTAATTAAATATTTAGCTTGCTAATTAAAATTGAAACAAAACTGCAGTGTTTATTGAAACAAAATGTCAAAAAGTACAGAAGTAACTTTCTGCAAGTAAAAGACATCAACGACCAAAGCAGAAAAAAGTGTAAATTGATTTTTATTTTTTCGGTAATAAATAAGCACTGCTGGGACACAGGCCTCCTCACTGTGAGAGGGAGTGGGCCATAATCCACCACGCGAACCCAGTGCCGATTTTCGGTAAAATCACTATAGATCTACCATAACCTAAATCCATGAAAAAAGTTTTCCAAGTATCAATAATGTTACAAAAAATGTTTTCAGAGAGACTATTTTAACAATTACGAGTACTTACTGATCGCAACCTCAGTTTAAAGTTAAGTGGTTATAAACTATCGTACTGGCACTTGCTACTCTTTATAAGGACCCATGGCTTATGAAGGATAATGGTACACAATGCTATAAGCTTTTATGGCCTCCGTAATGCTGAACATTGCAGCACCAATTTTGTAACTATGTTGGTTATGAAGAATGGAAGAAGATGGGCGTCGGTAATGAAATTATATCGGTTATTTTGTTATTTTCAGTGGCTAGTGTATTATAGTCTTTTTAAATGTTTTGCTGGACAACTAATTATGTTGTGTCTTTGTTTTAAATTCAATAATGTTGGGTGTAAAAGTTCTATTAAGTATGTATTTGATTTAACTGCCCGATGATTCATGTCGGGCCGTCGTATCTATGCTAGTTGCGCGGTAAACTCTGCTTGAGAGATGTAGGATTTTGCGTGACGTCAGTATGACGCGTTGTTCGCATGTGGCGTTGTAGATACCGCTACAGAGAGTTTTATTACTTTTGCACATTATCATGTTAGTGTGTAAACTCATTGACACTAAAAATGTATAGGCCTTAAGAGCATTTACGCCGTACGGCACTTCATACAAACTTTGAAGTCCTTGTTTTTCGAAATGAATGAACCGATTTTAATGAAACTTCATACGCACAAGCCGGATACAAAGGTCTAAAAAGTTACTTAAAACATTTTCAAACTATAGTGTTACAGCCACATTAGACCGATTTTAAATTTTCCATAGAAATAGAGATTTCCGGTTAAGTATCTTTTTTTAAATAAGACATTTCGAAAACGTTCTTACGTAAATTTTTAAACCTTTGTGTCCTGCTTATGCGTATGCAGTTTCATTAAAATCGGTTCATTCATTTCGAAAAACAAGGGCTTAAAAGTTTGTATGAAATGCCGTACGGCGTAAACGCTCTTAAATTAATGGTTTCATAAGCAACAAAAGTCTGTCATTCTATTTTCAAAATAAAAAGTGTTGCCCGATTACTTATAGGTTCCCTAGTCTATGGCCATACAATTTTCGAATCACACCAAAAACGATATCTCAAAACTGTTCAATCGATCTATCATATCTATCTGTGCAAACTGCTTCATTCTTAAACAACAGGCTCGAAATTAGCGATTTATATCGATTGATATCAGTAATTGTTATTCGGTACGGGTGAGTGCAGTTTTGCGATTCGCCTCACTAATTTCTCACAGTTCTATCGATGTAATGGCGGTATCATTTTTGCGTTAACCGTGTAATCATTGCTGTGGGTAATTCGGTGTTAGCACGTCGTAATTCATCACGATTTTCTACTGTGTACCGTTTCCATTCTACAGCGTCCACCGTGAAATTTATGAGGATTTTTTGCGGTGTCTGCCTTTAATTTTTGAAGTATACCTACCTTAGGCATATAAGTTTTTCTTAGAAAATGGCATTTGTTTTAAAGTTACTGGTTAAAAAGGCAATTCATGCTTATCATCGTCAAATCAAATATTTACTTAAGGGCTGATTTTTCCATCGCTAGATAACCTTTATTAGAGGAATAAAATTGACGTTTGACAGTTTTTGTATGACATAACTGTCAAAATTTCAAAATTATTCCTCGAATAAAGTTATCAGATGATTGAAAAATCAGGCCTTAGAACAACGAAGTTTAGCTTAAATTTATGAGCAAGCTAGACTTATTTTCATAATTGATGAACATTTTTTATACACAAACTAAATGTGCCCAAATACCAAGATTTCACGTTATAAGTAGATAATATACATAATGTGCTTGCTTATGTTGTTCGTTTTATTTCGTGGTCCTTGGAACCGGATTAAGATCTGACTCTAAGGACTAAAGCCATAGGTACCAAATTAAACTACCCAATAGCTCATTACTCCACTGTCCTTCGACGCTTTTAGGACATTTTTTTTTTGTTCAATGAGAAAGTAATATAAAATTAAGGAGTGTCCTTAATATATTTTTTCCCATAACAAGGCAAGCTTGATCACTTTATTATTGCCACTAATGACTTAATGATCACTCACGATTTTTGTTTTTGGTACATCATCAATAACACCTTAAGGGGCGCAGCGTACGTGCGCTTCAATCACGTGACTACGCACGACAGTGCCGTCGCACTTTCCAACGCCTATGGGAATACAGAATAAAATAGTTTACGAAAATATAGATGAAAGTGCTCCAACCAAAATATGAACTATTATTTTAAGATTAGATGCTCCGTGGCTAAATAATAACAGCCGCACAGGTCGATCGATCAGGTTAAGCTACACTTGCCGCGGTTGGTCTGTGGATGGGTGACCATCTTTACATGACCCCACTCCGTGCCTCGGAAAGCACGTTAAGCCGTTGGTCCCGACTGTCATTCGTGGATCTTTGATAGTCGTTACGGGTAGTCAGAAGCCCGAAAGTCTGACAACCAGTCTTACCAAGGGGTATCGTATTACCCAGTAGGTAACTGGGTTGTGGAGGTCAGATAGGCAGTCGCTCCAAGTACAATACTGGTATTCAGCTGCATCCGGTTAGACTACAACAACAACAACAACAACATAGTTGGGAAAAAGGCTAGGCAGATAATAATATGCTACTTAATACCGAGGTAATAAGGATTCCTCACACTCTCCACACTCATCTATAAAAAATGCTGTCTTGTCGAAACAGATCCCATGACTGAACACTGACCCCCACAATAGAGGCCTAGGCCTAATTTGGGAGTTAGGAGCAATTCTTTGTAATACATTAATATTCTAAGATTGTGACTTTGAGTGTCTGTCATATTTTTAATAGAAAGAAAGGAAAGAAAATACGTTACGTACGTTTGCGGTAAACATGACGCAAAAAAACTGGCCAAGTGCAAGTTAGACTCGCGCGCGAAAGGTTCCGTACCACAAGGTAAAAGCGCCGAAAAAAACACGCGTGTTGTATGGGAGCCTTCCTTAAATATTTATTTTATTCTGTTTTTAGGCAACAGGAATACATCATCTGTGAAAATTTCAACTGTCTAGCTATCACGGTTCATGAGATACAGCCTGGTGACAGACAGACAGATGGACAGCGGAGTCTTAGAAATAGGGTCCCGTTTTTACCCTTTGGGTACGGAACCCTAAAAGAACAAACACAAAAAAAAATAAGAAAAGGTTGGGGGAAACATGCGTCAGATCCACGCGGAACAGTGTACCTAAATGTTAATGTATTACTTCTAATGACAAATAAACGTTTCTTTTTAGATCCTACTTAATACCTAATGGAAGTAAATAATGATTGCGGATATCTGAGGGGCAATTCTCGTAAATTTAAAAACGTTCACAATCCAAGGGGCCAAAAAAGGCTACTTTGGCAGAATCAAAATGATAACATAATGGACAGTTAACTGTTAACTTAATCGTATCAAATCCCATTGGTGAAGCATTTTTCAGTTATTTTTTTTTGTCTGTGCTAAAATACCAATCAATCCAATCCAAAATCCAATCCCAATCTCTTTGATTGTACCTTCGCAGTGCAGCGAAAAAAGAAAAACACGGGCTGTCTTCGCCATATTATAATTCATAATGTTATCCTTTTATGATTCTCTAAAGTGGCCTTTTTAGGCCGCCTAAACACTATAAAACAAAACAGATTTTCTGAACAGAAACTTCAAGTAACAAGCCCACCAGCGGTCGTTGACCCTTTTAGGCCCCCAGATGTCAGCCTCAATCTGTCAAAAACAGCTCTAATTTCCCTCCATTTTTTGACATTGATTGTAGCTGAGATACGAATGCGACTAGATTTTGAACGTTTTACGGTCGAACAAACTATTTGGTCATCATCATCATCATCATTTCAGCCGATAGACGTCCACTGCTGGACATAGGCCTCCCCCAATTTTGGGGGGGGAGGGGGGAGGTTGCCATAATAGCCACGCTTGGCAGGCGGGTTGGCGATCGTAGTATGGTATGATGGTGGAATGCATAGAGAACGCTGCAAAGTAGTTGCATGGAATCACACCAAAAACGATATCTCAAAACTGTTCAATCGATCTATCATATCTATCTGTGCAAACTGCTTCATTCTTAAACAACAGGCTCGAAATTAGCGATTTATATCGATTGATATCAGTAATTGTTATTCGGTACGGGTGAGTGCAGTTTTGCGATTCGCCTCACTAATTTCTCACAGTTCTATCGATGTAATGGCGGTATCATTTTTGCGTTAACCGTGTAATCATTGCTGTGGGTAATTCGGTGTTAGCACGTCGTAATTCATCACGATTTTCTACTGTGTACCGTTTCCATTCTACAGCGTCCACCGTGAAATTTATGAGGATTTTTTGCGGTGTCTGCCTTTAATTTTTGAAGTATACCTACCTTAGGCATATAAATTTTTCTTAGAAAATGGCATTTGTTTTAAAGTTACTGGTTAAAAAGGCAATTCATGCTTATCATCGTCAAATCAAATATTTACTTAAGGGCTGATTTTTCCATCGCTAGATAACCTTTATTAGAGGAATAAAATTGACGTTTGACAGTTTTTGTATGACATAACTGTCAAAATTTCAAAATTATTCCTCGAATAAAGTTATCAGATGATTGAAAAATCAGGCCTTAGAACAACGAAGTTTAGCTTAAATTTATGAGCAAGCTAGACTTATTTTCATAATTGATGAACATTTTTTATACACAAACTAAATGTGCCCAAATACCAAGATTTCACGTTATAAGTAGATAATATACATAATGTGCTTGCTTATGTTGTTCGTTTTATTTCGTGGTCCTTGGAACCGGATTAAGATCTGACTCTAAGGACTAAAGCCATAGGTACCAAATTAAACTACCCAATAGCTCATTACTCCACTGTCCTTCGACGCTTTTAGGACATTTTTTTTTTGTTTAATGAGAAAGTAATATAAAATTAAGGAGTGTCCTTAATATATTTTTTCCCATAACAAGGCAAGCTTGATCACTTTATTATTGCCACTAATGACTTAATGATCACTCACGATTTTTGTTTTTGGTACATCATCAATAACACCTTAAGGGGCGCAGCGTACGTGCGCTTCAATCACGTGACTACGCACGACAGTGCCGTCGCACTTTCCAACGCCTATGGGAATACAGAATAAAATAGTTTACGAAAATATAGATGAAAGTGCTCCAACCAAAATATGAACTATTATTTTAAGATTAGATGCTCCGTGGCTAAATAATAACAGCCGCACAGGTCGATCGATCAGGTTAAGCTACACTTGCCGCGGTTGGTCTGTGGATGGGTGACCATCTTTACATGACCCCACTCCGTGCCTCGGAAAGCACGTTAAGCCGTTGGTCCCGACTGTCATTCGTGGATCTTTGATAGTCGTTACGGGTAGTCAGAAGCCCGAAAGTCTGACAACCAGTCTTACCAAGGGGTATCGTATTACCCAGTAGGTAACTGGGTTGTGGAGGTCAGATAGGCAGTCGCTCCATGTACAATACTGGTATTCAGCTGCATCCGGTTAGACTACAACAACAACAACAACATAGTTGGGAAAAAGGCTAGGCAGATAATAATATGCTACTTAATACCGAGGTAATAAGGATTCCTCACACTCTCCACACTCATCTATAAAAAATGCTGTCTTGTCGAAACAGATCCCATGACTGAACACTGACCCGCACAATAGAGGCCTAGGCCTAATTTGGGAGTTAGGAGCAATTCTTTGTAATACATTAATATTCTAAGATTGTGACTTTGAGTGTCTGTCATATTTTTAATAGAAAGAAAGGAAAGAAAATACGTTACGTACGTTTGCGGTAAACATGACGCAAAAAAACTGGCCAAGTGCAAGTTAGACTCGCGCGCGAAAGGTTCCGTACCACAAGGTAAAAGCGCCGAAAAAAACACGCGTGTTGTATGGGAGCCTTCCTTAAATATTTATTTTATTCTGTTTTTAGGCAACAGGAATACATCATCTGTGAAAATTTCAACTGTCTAGCTATCACGGTTCATGAGATACAGCCTGGTGACAGACAGACAGATGGACAGCGGAGTCTTAGAAATAGGGTCCCGTTTTTACCCTTTGGGTACGGAACCCTAAAAGAACAAACACAAAAAAAAATAAGAAAAGGTTGGGGGAAACATGCGTCAGATCCACGCGGAACAGTGTACCTAAATGTTAATGTATTACTTCTAATGACAAATAAACGTTTCTTTTTAGATCCTACTTAATACCTAATGGAAGTAAATAATGATTGCGGATATCTGAGGGGCAATTCTCGTAAATTTAAAAACGTTCACAATCCAAGGGGCCAAAAAAGGCTACTTTGGCAGAATCAAAATGATAACATAATGGACAGTTAACTGTTAACTTAATCGTATCAAATCCCATTGGTGAAGCATTTTTCAGTTATTTTTTTTTGTCTGTGCTAAAATACCAATCAATCCAATCCAAAATCCAATCCCAATCTCTTTGATTGTACCTTCGCAGTGCAGCGAAAAAAGAAAAACACGGGCTGTCTTCGCCATATTATAATTCATAATGTTATCCTTTTATGATTCTCTAAAGTGGCCTTTTTAGGCCGCCTAAACACTATAAAACAAAACAGATTTTCTGAACAGAAACTTCAAGTAACAAGCCCACCAGCGGTCGTTGACCTTTTTAGGCCCCCAGATGTCAGCCTCAATCTGTCAAAAACAGCTCTAATTTCCCTCCATTTTTTGACAAGTTTTTGACATTGATTGTAGCTGAGATACGAATGCGACTAGATTTTGAACGTTTTACGGTCGAACAAACTATTTGGTCATCATCATCATCATCATTTCAGCCGATAGACGTCCACTGCTGGACATAGGCCTCCCCCAATTTTGGGGGGGGAGGGGGGAGGTTGCCATAATAGCCACGCTTGGCAGGCGGGTTGGCGATCGTAGTATGGTATGATGGTGGAATGCATAGAGAACGCTGCTGCCCATTCTCCGGTAAGACCCTTAGTCGCCTTTTACGACACCCACGGGAAGTAAGGGGTGGTGGTATTCTTTAGGCCCGGCACTATTTGGTACACAGGCAAAAATATTAATCTTTCCACTACACTGCCAAAATTTAGTTTTATTTTGTGCGTTATAACTTTTTCAGCTTATGGCATCCTTAATAGAGTGGTGTAAAAGAATTAACTACTCAGCACACCCACATCATTCTTTAAAAGTAGTTGCATGTTAGCTGCCTGTATACCAAATAGCTTGTTCGACCGTACTATAGGTACACCTCTGCCTAACCTTTCGGGGAATGCAGGCGTGATATTTTGTCAAAAAGTGCTGTGTCGTTTAAAGAGTGCAAGAGATCGAGGAATTCTACCAGCAGAAATAAGATGCGCACCAGTACCTAAGGCTCGGCGCAAACGGGCCACCGACCACTGCCACTGGTGGGCAGCGACAACGACTTAACACACTTTTTCATATATTTTGTATAGACGCGTCGCACACGTGTAGCCGGTGGCGGCCACTCGCTACAGCTGCAGTGTCCGCAACTCGCCACTTGTGGTCGCTACGGGCCACACATTCAAGTCACCGACACCCGCCACTGTCGCACTGCTCCACTCCCCGCGCCATTTAAAATTGCATGTACCCGGTGGCTGTGGTCGGTGGCTCGTTTGCGCCGAACCTAAGCAACAGAATCCTATCATCCACTGAAAAATAATTGAGTAACCTGAATGACACTCTAACTGTGAATTGTGTTGACGGCACTCCCACACTACCGCGGTACTCTCGGACTTCTTCTCTTTCTCTATGGTTTTACTGTTTTATCATCTGTCTAGCCTTTTCCCAAGTATGTTAGGGTCGGCTTCCAGTCTAATCGGATGCAGTTGAATACCAGTAGTTTACACGGGGCGACTGCCTGCCTGACCTCCATGATCCACACGAAACACGTTGGTAAAACTGGTTGTCAGACTTTTGAGCATCTGACTACCCGTAACGACTGTCAAAGATCTATGAATGACAGCCGGGACCAGGGGTCTCGGTATATACTGGATGGTCACCCATCCACGATAGACCCATGCGGCTATTATTATTAGCCACGAGCCCCACGAGATGGTTTTCCTGTTTTAATATTGCTTAAACAGAGTTTTATGTAATATTCATAAATCTAACTAGATATTCGATATCCAGAGGTGTTGACAGATATTTTTTCCATAATCCCCGACCTTAATTTGCATCTCATTCATATTTCATAACGGGCTGGCTACACACTTGCGTTTGTCAGTCGTCAATCGCGCAAGAACAGTCGGCTTCGGCTATCACCGGTCGAACCGTGTAATCAGTGAGTTCGGTAATTGCTGAGTTCGCACGTCGTATGTCAAGTGACCGCAAATTCCCTTAGGCGATAGTCACTCGATTAAACCGCTGATTGCGACTACAGTATAACGTGTCGCAAGTGTGTGACACTTGCTATTGCTTTCAATTAATTTCTATTAGTTTGTTGAAAGCAACATAAAACCTTTGTAGATAAATTACTGTTAACTCTTATGTAGTCACCGTAATAACATCGATTTAGTTTAAGTAAACCATTTCCTTCTTTTATAGGAATAAAACCTTTAATAGGCAATTCTGGGGAATTCGTAATCCATTTTCCGCTCTCTAAAATTCTAGTCTGCTTATTTGTTATCTATGATCTTGCTGCAGAATTAGCTAGTGGATTCTAGGAACATTTGGAAAGAGAATGATTAAAATTGACGTCAATGCTTTTAAAATTATCTTTACGCAGTCTTTAAATACTGACTGATCTTTCGTTTGAATTCAGTTCCGGACAAGGTCGTGAGTCGTGACTAGTTTTACGCCATCGTGATCCATCAATCCCAAAAACAAACTGTGCCAAGATTAATCCTCATTCAAATTAAAATATTTTGACAGTTACGATTTTTAATTTAGACTTAATGCTTACGAAAGCAAGCCATGGCGATTTTGATACGTAGTCGATCATCAACCTACACTAGTTCGGCCTCAAATGGGCCGGCCTCAGATAATGTCCCGGTGTCGCCAGGTCGTAACAGTTTGCCATGCAAATTGGTTTATATAAACGGCCCATAATTTGATTTTGTTTTTATTTATCCGCACACCATCAGGCAATAATTCAAATTATGAAAGACAAGTCCTGCGGTCGTTATTAATTGGTTGTCAGCTGAGTGATTTGATAGTTAATTATACGTTTATGTGAAGTACTTACGAGTTATAGAGATATAACTGGTTTGGATATCTTTCGCGACTCCTTGATGTGAAGCATTAACTTGAGAGGAATAACGACACCTTTTAGATTAATATTGTGATGTGTGAAGTATTATGTCCATCACAGAGAAGGGTGGCGACATAGATTGGTGAAAGTATAGAGGTGCTGGCTGCTGTTCCTCGGTGACAAGCAGACATTGCGGACAATGGCTTTGTTAGTTGTGTTTTTCTATATTTTATATTTTTTGAGTCGTTTGCTTCTCAAATGGTGCCAACGGAACCCTATTACTAAGACTCCGCTGTCCGTCCGTCTGTCAGCGGGCTGTATCTCCTGAACCGTAAAAGGTAGACAGTTGAAATTTTTACAGTGTCTATTTCTATTGCCTCTATAATAACAAATAGAAAAATAAAATTAGTTAACAGTTAAAGGGAGTCTCCATACAAGAAACGTGTTTTTGTCTTGTGGTACGGAACCCTTAGTATGCGAGTCCGACTCGCGCTTGACTGTTTTTTACATTATATTCAGGATGGCTCTATATAATTCACTACCTACTTCTTAAAACACACCAAAGTCAAAAACACTCATGTTGTGGTCACTTGATAATTCACACACAACAGTTACAATGGCCGATACTTTCCAACGTGTCAACAATACCAAAGCATAATATTATGTACTTCTACGCACCAAAACAGATACAAAGCTTCTCCTGTCAGTTCACACCTAAAAACCTTTAAATCCTAAACGCCAGTACTCCACACATCAAAGAAAACTAGTTAATAAATCAGAGAATTACCATCAGACTTGACGTCGCTCGTCGCTAGCCGAGCTCGGGTCGCGGACGGGGCCCGCGGCCAGGGGCCCGCAATTACTCGTCGCAAACTGCCGCACCAACATTATACAATTTAGCCTAATTAACTACCGGATTTTGTTGTGCTACCCGCACCGTAATTGCCTCCCATAACACGGTGTACCACTATTATTAGCCCCAAGTTCATTTTGTTGCTAATACAAGGGAGAAGTTGTAATTGCCTCTGGATTTGTTTAGTTGCCGATCTCGTGTTTTGGTGGGAATCGTAAGTGTTTAATTTACATGGTGTGTAATCGCTGCGAAGTTTTGATTAACGGCTCCTTTGATTTGCGGTTTTTTTATGAGGCGAAGAGAAACTTTTGATGAGCGTCAGCCGGTGGCGGTTTTTTTTTTGAAACGGTATTTTTTTTAATTGTTGCCATGTTAAAAATTTGGTAAATTATTTCTTAAAACCTTTGACATTTTTGTTTGTAGATACGATAAAAATGTATGAACAGTTTTTCTTCTAATGACATCAATAAATTAGCTATTGAGAAGACTGCCTTCCGGCATCATATTCTTGAGAAGGAAAATGTAAATCAAAGGTACTTACGAGTAGATAGTGCCATAGTGTAAATCATCATTATTCAGATCTGAAGATCTAAGTATGATTTACCTACACTAACGATATTGATAAAATCAAGATTATTTATCTGAAATATCAAAGTCGAGAGAGCTTGCGCCTGCCTAATCGCCTATTTGCTAAAAACATTTTCCAAAATACTACTGGATGTTAATGCCACTTTCTAAAGAAGACCTCAAAATTAAAAGTCTTATTACGTCAAAACCTCACGGCACGCGACAATTTTTAAGAACCCAGGTCCCATGGTGTTTCCGAGGTAACATTAAGTAAACCGTCATTACTTGGTGCCCTCATTCGGTGCGGAATTATTTAAATGTCAGCTAAATTGCTTTAACAGTCCGAGAGCAGTAATAAGGTGTCCATACAGCCTATAATTTGCTCTCGCATTCAATCACTCAGGCACAGGAGGCACGTCAAGCCATAGACTAGGAGTTTACGAAGTGTAAAGCCTTTGTGGCTGATTTAAAAACGTCAGTGTCAGTTTGCAAAAAAAGTTTAGTTTTTTTTGCACTCGGGGCGAGGATTTAGAACTTGTAAGTGCAGTGAGAAATAAAACAAAAAACGTCGTGTATCAGCTAGATAGAGCCTGATAAAGATCTGAAACAACATAATTATATCAACCTTGAATCCATGTAAAATTGCAACTGTATAATAAACCGTAATTGATGGCCAGGTAATTGAATTATACACGCCAACATACGAAAAACCGTTTTAAACGGTACGAGACGAGAGCCACAACACTATGGCTTTTTTTATCGATTCTTTGGCGGATACAGCATCGACTTTCATCTCGTTCAACCTGTCCAGTGGTGTTGTGATAACTTTTAATAGAGCCCGCAATCATAACCCTATTAATAAAGCTTGTGGCAGAGGCGTCTTCTCGCTTTAATCAACATTTTCAATGAGATTATTAAATGCCGCCAGTTTCCAATATGGCGTCGGTTTATGCCCTCTGATGAGTTTTATGATGTGACCGTGTTCGGCCACAGTGACGTATTTATGATGTTATTGATGTCGTTATTCTTTTGTTTTTTGACGTTTATCGTTTTTCTGGAAAATATGATTAAGGCGGGAAACTACTGTCTTTGTGTTCTGGGTGCAGGCTTGAGTTGTGAGGTTGATGTGTTTAGCGATGTGCTTTTAAGATAGGTTGAAAAGCGACAGGTTTTGTATTAAAAGTTAAATAGTGAGTGGCGTCGCTTAAATCTTTTATCGTAGTAGTTAACGTAGTTGCCAGCAAATTTCCTACAGGTACACAGTGCAATTTTGTTTCGACCGTTGGAAGAACTGCAAGGGGTTAATCATTTTTACTGTCTGACCAAATCCAAACATTTACAAAGTCAAGTAATTTTCACCTAAGTATCTTTTTCTTGTAAATGAAGAGCACTACATTTATTACGATAAAACGACCTACATTTACAAGAAAAAGATGGGTACCTAAGTATAATATAAGACTTATTATTTACATATTTATTACTTATTCATTTATTTACTTTTTTTATATTTATTTATTTTTCCCAGTTTTTATTTACCTGCATCGGTGGAGTTTGTTCATTCCTCGTAATATTATTATTTAAGAGCAACGTTTCGTATTAACAAAGCTCTGTCAAATTGAAAACGGATCAGTTTTTTTTTTACCATTTAGAATGGAAGACTTTGATCCATTTGTAAAGAATTGCCAATATAATGCTTTCGTATTGAAGGCACGAGCGTCAATCGGGAGCGCTCGTGTGTCTTCGGCGCTGTGTCATGCGCGCGCAATCTGCCCCCGCTGAGATGCGTTCGCGCCGACACTGACAATGTCTCACTTGATACTGGTTGATACTGTCATAGATTAACATAAGTAAGTAAGTCATAGTAAGTATGTTAATGAGTCCGCACTGAGGACGATCACAATTCTAACGAAGATTTTATTGGCCCAAGAAAAAGGAAAACGGAATCTTAATATTCGTACTCATTTATTGCAAAGTTTCCAGGGTTTTTATCTTCAGTGTTTGAGCCCTTATTTTTTTTTGGTCACCTTACAAGGACAATATAACACGTATCACTTCAAAAAAACCGGTCAAGAGCGAGTCGGACTCGCGCACCGAGGGTTCCGTACCATCATGTTTTTAATTTTTCATCGGCGAGGCCTATATTCGTCAGAGAATTTTAACACCTTGCACTGCGGTTAGAATATTGCAGTTTTATGTCAGCGCCGTCTCTTGACCGATAGTGAAACTAATGTAACTTTTGTTGATGATTTCTTAAACAGTGTGCTATTTAGAGACTTCGTTTTATTTTTCCTGTAATCTTTACATAAACGTCTATCATATAGAATAATTTCAGATTTTTCTCTTTGTAAACTTCGGAGATAAGGGGGGGGAGAGCGGTATTTTTTTTGGATTTATCATCAAAAGTCGAAAAGTATGCGGCTTAAAAAAAATGAAAAAAATATTGAGAATGTGCAAACTGCTCTCTTTCATATGATACCCCACATACCCTAGTAGCCCCACTTGGAATTTTGCAGACCCCCTTTCAGTGGTTGCCCAGCTTGGAACAGGCGACCACATTCCCATCCATGGCTTTGAATTGCTTCAAGATGATAAGCAGTAGTAATTTCCTGAGACAAAAATACTAGCACTTATCCACCAGCCAAGAATTTACCTCGGTGCAAGCTCAGACCAAATAAAAAACCAAGACAGAGGGCTGTCAACAGTAAAGTGAAGCCGGTTTCGTAAACATGTGTGCACATAGTGAGGTGTAGTTTGATTGTAAATGTGTGTGTGTAAGCGTATATGCACAGGGCGGAGGTGTAGTTTTTGCATGCTTCACTGTATTATTCGCAGCGCTGTCTTGACTTTTTATTTGGACTGAGGGTGCAAGTCAAGTTTTCTAACCAATCCTATCTACTACCCAACATAATCTATGAACCATCGGCAGCTAACCCTTGCTATTATGATTCCTAATTGAAATATACCTATAAAAAGTAGCAGAAAGCAGTCTGTACACGATACAACTTCATTACAAGCCGGCTCAGGTTTTGATTGGTCGCCACAAGACGCCATTGTGCGTATAAATCAAATAAAAAAACGCGTCGAAAGTCATGATCTGATTTAAAACGTAATGAAGATGTCTTGGTACACTTAGCTGTGTGATTGCGGTATTTTGTGATGGTATATAATGTAAATAAATTGATATATTTTTTAAAACGTTCAAAATCTAGGCGCAGTCTTATCTCGGCGACAAAAAATGTCAATACTTGTCAAAAATGTAGGAAAATTAGCAGTTTTTTTCACAGATTGAGACGGCCTAAAAATACCACTTTGGCAGAATCATAAAAGGATAACATAATGGACAGTTAACCGTTAAGTTAATCGTAAGTATCAAATCGCATTGGTGAAGAATTTTTCAGTTATTTTTTTTTTGTCTGTGTTAAATACCAATAAATTCGATCCAAATCCAATCCCAATCTCTTTGATTATACCTACGTAGTGCAGTGAAAAAAACGTCTTCGCCATATTTCAATTCATAATGTTATCCTTTTAAGATTCTCCAAAGTGGCCTTTTTAGGGCCCCTGAAGATCAATTCTCGTAATTAAAAGGAAAGAATTGGCCAGTCAAATGAGGTGTTGTGTGTGACTGTCCAGGATGCGCCGAGCGCTCGGTTTAGTTGAGTAACTGGCGGAACAAACTGCGCTACACGAGAAGGTTTCTTCAAGTATCCTAAAATGATATTTCGAGCGGCACACAAAAACTCCAATCACTTAATTAAAACATACACATGCTATTGAAAACCAAAATTACTTGTAGATAAGTATTTAAAAAACACAGTCTTCACAATGTTATTAGCTTACTACTTAGTTACTTGCTTGCTTGCTACTACTTGATAACTTGCTGTTGTTAAATCTAGCTGTTGTGGTTAGTTTTTGGTTTGAAACTAATTAAATAACTTGATTAAGGATTTAAAACAGATTAAATTAAAGAAGCTTTCTGAATCCGAGAGCAGCCGGTCGATTCAGTTAGAATGTCACCGTGAGAAGTTAGGTGAATTGAGCTGTTATTCTACTTGAAGCTAGGGATTGACCTCTCGGAGTATTATGTTCTGTGGGATTGACTGTCACTAATGACAGGTCACTTCAAGCTCACTTCACCCAAGTTACAATTACCGGCACGTAACTTGGCAAGAGATTTTCGTAGTGGGGGAAGTTCGCGCATATAAAAATGTATGAAATTGTGCGTGCGCAAACTTCCCCCACTACAAAAAGTCTTGCCAAGTTACTTGCCGGCAACTATATCACGGTGAGTTTTTTACAGAATAGCACTACAGAGCTTTCTATAGCTTTTCAGCTTTTCTAAGTTCCATGTTCGAGAATGATAGAGCTGTAATTAGTCGATAAAGTATATTACAAGGAAGTTTAAATAACAATTAAAAGTAAGTTATTAATATAACTTTTCTAATATAAGCACCGCAAGATATAGACCCCATTTTCTTACAGGATGTTGTAATTGATCTACAAAAAGGCCGAAAGGAAATTGGATATGTCAACACTATCGATATTGTCATCGATTTTTAAGCAGGAATCACTCAGACGTAATTTATTTAGAACTTCAGCTTACTTTTGAGCATTGATCACTAATTTTGCTCAAGCCGGGTTGGCGATTTCAAACTTGATAAGTCCAGGTTTCCTCACGTTGTTTTCTTTGATCCTAATCCGCTGGATGCGTTAAGCATAGAAGCGGTCGAAGTGGCGGTGCTATGGGGAGGCTTATGTCCAGCAGTGGACGGCTTTCGGCTGAAATGATGATGATTATGATGTCAGTAATGTCGAAAGTAAACTCAGAAATTAGCTTAGTAGGCACTCCTATGTTATAGTCTTACGTTTTTTACATCTCCTACCTTTTGATTGTATAGGCAAAAATTCTGTGTATGTCAGAACCGCGGGTGTACCTTTCAGATTTGCCTAAATTTATTGCAGTTATTTGGTACCTTCTGTGTACCTTTACGTACCTCTCTTGAAAATCTGTGTACCTACACCCGTACAATGATATTTAAAAAATTAGGTACACCCGCCATCCTGATGTCAGAACCGCGGGTGTAGCTCTCAGATTTGCCTAAATTAATTGCAGTTATTTGGTACCTTCTGTGTACCTTTACGTACCTCTCTTGAAAATCTGTGTACCTACACCCATACAATGATATTTAAAAAATTAGGTACACCCGCCATCCTGATGTCAGAACCGCGGGTGTAGCTCTCAGATTTGCCTAAATTTATTGCAGTTATTTGGTACCTTCTATGTACCTTTACGTACCTCTCTTGAAAATCTGTGTACCTACACCCGTACAATGATATTTAAAAAATTAGGTTCACCCGCCATCCTGATGTCAGAACCGCGGGTGTAGCTCTCAGATTTGCCTAAATTTATTGCAGTTATTTGGTACCTTCTATGTACCTTTACGTACCTCTCTTGAAAATCTGTGTACCTACACCCGTACAATGATATTTAAAAAATTAGGTTCACCCGCCATCCTGATGTCAGAACCGCAGGTGTACTGCCAACCAATATGTAGCTAAGTACACTGTATAAGTAGAGTTAGTAACTCTTGTGTACCTGCAGAAACACGTATTTAATAAACAAAATACTGTAAGGTTGCTGCGAAAAGTAAAAAAAGAGTTTCTTTCTTTGACGTTCTTACTATTTTTAACCCCCGACGCAAAAATTCGTGTATGTGTGTGTGTGTGTGTCTGTCTGTGGCATCGTAGCTCCCGAATGGATGAACCGATTTTGATTTTGTTTTTTTTTTTGTTTGAAAGGTGAATTAGTCGAGGGTGTTCTTAGCTATGTTTGATGAAAATCGATCCAAGATGGCCGCCGCCACAAAATGGCGGATTACATATTTTTTCACAACTCCCTTAATATGGGTATCAAATGAAAGGGCTTGAATAGTAGAATACTATACGCTATTACAAATCCAAGATGGCCGCCACCACAAAATGGCGAAATATTTTTTTTTTCATAACTCCTCCAATATAGGTATCAAATGCAAGGGCTTGACATGTAGAATAATGTACACTATATTGAAAGGGAATGAGGAATATTAACTAACGAAATGAAAACTAAAAACTTGAAAATATTTTTTTTGTCTGATTAATGCTCTAGAATGATGAGGAAGGTGGAGTGATGACTCGTACCTACGACCACTGAGTTTGACTATTTTTATTACGAACGGAATTATCCTACTTAAAAAGCGTAGGTATTTCTACATCAGATAGTGTCGCAGTCCCGTTTTATAAACTAGATATGGAATACCTAAGATATCTAATAGCTATGTACTGTCAATGTACGAAAGTTGATAACTAAAGGAAGAACTAGAAAAAGGATATAATAAAACAAAAAAATCTGTTTAGTCTTAAAAATTATTCTTCAACTATAAATTAAGTACTTAATAATTATTTTTTGACGGATAAAAAACCTGATTAAACACCAAATTACTTGAATCTTAAAACGCAAGAAAATAAAAGAAATGAAATACAAAAATTAAGGAGTCCCTACAAAAAGCATGAAATAAAAAATTAAATTTAAAAAACCCCCGACACAAAAAAATAATAAAATTAAATGTAAGTAATTGGAAAAGGATCAAATAATTTCAAAACCCCCAACTTATAGAATATAGGTAACAAGACTAAAACAGATAAATTCATATGGAAGTCGGGGGATCGTTCTGTGGAACACCTTCTATGCTAAGAGGTCCCCCGACTGCCATATCAAAGAGTAAATACTAACAATCTTCGGTGATCGAACCCAGAACCTCCATATTAAACATGTACACTAAACATGTATTGTGGTCATACCAGGAATCCCGAATAACATTTAGTTCCTATAGTGTGACCATACCGGGAATCGAAACATGAAATTAACGGACAAAAATTACACACAGTCTCAGGACAACACTTTGTGTAATCCGCAATTTGTTGTTCTATGAGTGGGGATCAAACCCACAACTTCGTGTTCAGCAGTCGCATACTACAACCACTTTTTTTTTCCTTGTTGCCCGTTTCCTTTATGATTATCCTGATATCAATAATAATAAAATATTAAATTATTTCCATTCAGAAAGGGGTTATTCGCACTTCGTCTCATTCGCACTACCAACACATGTGCATTCGATGCTGTTTCTCAAATAATTGCTGTTGGATGTATTGATGGTTTTAATTTAAGCACTTCGATACTAAATAGCGACAACATGTACTGTCAATTCGTAAAAGCGATGATTGATAAAAAGAGCAAGAAACAAGATTTGTACAAACGTCGAGCTGCAATTTTAGACAAATTTTGTGACAACAAAGTTTCTAATAATAATATAACCCATATAAATTGTGAGTGTTCGGTGACAAATATCTTCGATAAGATATTAATTGACTATTTAATGGTTAGTTTAGATGATGTGCCTCGTAGTATAACATTACATGATAAGACATATACCTTGCTTGGTATTATTGAATTTTTACCTTCTGGTCATAAAACAGATAATATTGGCCATTACAAATCACATTGTTTCAGTGGCAATCGATGGGAGTGCTACAACGACCTTCGTTATCGTGTAACAAAAAGCTCTAAATGTATGATTGCAGAATGTGTCATGTATGGATTAAAATAATTGTATTAATTAATGTTTATTACAGATATGATTTTAATCCATAAATGGCACATTAGTCTAATTTAATTTATATAAGTCTTGTAAGAAATTATTAGGCCGAGTTAAATGCACATAGAAACAATGCGTTATTCATATTAATCATTACTTATTTCGTTACCATCCAAATTAATTAAAAAATCCTTTAAAACTGTCCCTTGTTTCATTTTGATTCTGGAAACTCTGACAAACATCCTAATTCTATAAATCCTTCACAATTCTAAAATAGGCAAATGTTTTACTTTTTATATTTAAGTTAAATTATTAATACTGAAGATTGTTACCTATTTTATAAAATAATAACGACGCGGACGTGAAAGAAAGAAAATCTTTTTTTTATTTTTCGCAGCAACCTTACAGTATTTTGTTTATTTTATACTAGTTTCTGCAGGTACACAAGAGGTACCAAATCTACTTATACAGTATACTTAGCTACATATATTGGTTAGCAGTACACCCGCGATTCTGACATCAGGATGGCGGGTGTACCTAATTTTTTAAATAACATTGTACAGGTGTAGGTACACAGATTTTCAAGAGAGGTACGTAAAGGTACACAGTAGGTACCAAATAACTACAATAATTTTAGGCAAATTTGAAAGGTACACCCGCGGTCCTGACATACACAAAATTCTGACCGTTCAGAACTTCATCAAAAAGTTAACGTTGAAAACAATAAGTCACTGTCAAAACGGAATACCTTGTTGATACGATGTATATCGCTGAAAGGCCTATTAAACGGAGACACGCTATTCGTTTACTAATTGCAGAAAACAACAGTGAAACCACAAGACAATGCGATAACCCTACCCTTTTTGACGGACCAGCTTTGCAAGACCTTCCCTACGTCTTAAAAAGTACTGCTAAATTGGGCACAGAGGGGAGAGTTCATACATTCGCAGGGGTCATGTTAGCCTGGTGATGTTAATAGTTAAGAACCAAGCTGGGAGGTCTACCGGTCATCCAGCTAATTGAATGTGTCAATCATTTTAACAACGCAAATGAATAGGGCATAGAACTTAACGCATCCGTTTTACTAAGACCCTTCTTGAATGCTACTTTGCATACGAGGGGGAGGTTTTTGAGATTGGTTGACGAATGCCCGGGGCTGGCTATCACTCACCGTTGTGTTATGCCTGTTTATATCGGACAGCACTAATTGTGTAATTTTCTGTTAAACTCATTAGTTGGCACGTGTGGCTGTAGGTAAGTTTTTGGTAACGAATCTGAGCTATGAGTGTCGAGAGAGGATTTGTTTAAGTTTGTATACAAATTTCTATTTAAACAGAGTAGGACGTATTCCATTTAGTAATAAACCTGGAGTAAAACGTCAAACTTTAACCTCGAAAATGTATGATTTGAATAATGATGTAATTTTACTGCGCATTTATTTATAATTTAATTATTACAAATAAATGGTAGGTAACAAGAATGGACACATTTAAAATTCTCTTCAACAGAATGGAAAATAGTAAACTGTTTGTTACTTTTATATGGTTTGTGTGTGTTGTCGTTGTTATCTTTGTAATTTATTTAGTGTACAGATGCCAGCAAATTTGACAGTTTCGGTTAGCTTGATGTACCCACCCGAAACTATCAAATTTTCCCAATCAACTTTGAACCTTAGGTATGCTTTAGCGATAAAGTTGAAAATCTATTAATGAAATTTGACAGATTGTAGTAGCTTGATTTACTGGCGTCGGAACATATTATAGAGTATTCTAATCTATATTGAACTTCAGAGGCACGAATGCGTGACTTAAATTTAACATAAATCAGGGGTTCAGGAGTCGGCTTCCAGTGTAACCGGATGCAGCTGAATACCAATATTTTACATGGAGCGACTGCCTTTCTGACCTCCACATCCCAGTTTTTGGGTAATAGATACCCCTTTTGGTAAGACTGGTTGTCAGACTTTCGGGCTTCTGACTACCCGTAACGACTATCAAAAATTCAAGAATGGCAGCCGGGACCAACGGCTTAACGTGCTTTCCGCGACACGGAGGTGTCTCGGTATGTAAAGATCGTCACCCATCCACAGACCAATCTCGGCAAGTGCAGCTTAACCTGATCGATCGACCTGTGCGGCTGTTATTATTTAGCCACGGACCTCTCTTAAATGTAACATAAATCCAAACGGTTATTGAATCGAACATAGGTACATCATCTATCCTATAGCATATTGGTTTAAATTTTTGCAACAAAATAGTAGATTGTTATACAAGGGTCGGAAGGAATCAATTCCCATACGAGGCATTTAGACGCCCTCGCTGCGCTCGGGCGGCTATAGTCCGAGTGGGAATTGATGACTTTCACCCGCGTTAAACACTCTACTTTTCATTTCGAATTTAAGGAAAGTAAAAAATAGTAGTTTTTCTAAAATATTTATTGATAATAATTACATGAATAATAGGTACCAATTTATTAGTCTTTTTTAAATTTGAAGTATGGAACACACCACGTCACCGCCACATGAGTAAATTCTGTGTCACCACCGCGGGCCGTCCCGCTTACTAGGGCCCGTATTATTATCATTCTGTCTGCATTCTTACTTTTACCATTTTTCATAAATTACTTAGAAAACACGATAATCTTGATAAAAATTACTAAAAATTGTGTTGCGACGTGACACTTTTTAGTGATGACCGTCGACCCAACTTTCTTATTTCGATTCAAAACTTGCATACAGCCTAATCGATACTCGCAATAAAAAAAATTGTGGAAACTGAATAAAAACTCTTTAAACTAACAAAATGTATTGAAATGTGTGTTTGCAGAATATCGAATCTATAGATCATCATTCTCAAAAAAACTTCTGGTAAGCCTACCTAAAAAATGTTTACTGGGAATTCTGTACCTAGTAAACTATTAGAAAGTATCAAAAATAAAATCCACAATAAATAATTGTCCAATACATTAAAATAATTTTAAACAGCGAACGCATTCCATATTCACATAAATTCAATTATAGAAGCATTTCGGCGCGAAATTAAGTAAATGAGGTACCTATGGCCTGTCTGTTATTGACATGATATTAGAAGAGATTGAAATGATATTAGAAAAGCATAAATCATTATTATAAACAATGCTTATTGTATTTATTGCTTAAAATAATTTTATTTTATTTTCAAATATCGATTACATTCGTCATATTAATTACTCGAGTCAATCGAAATTAAAAAAAAAATTATTTGGAATAATCGCTTTCACACATCATTGCAATAAAAAAAACAAATAATGTTCGGCGATTTTGAACACAAATTGAGTAGTGGTAATGATTAATACGTATTATTGAACCTGTGTTTGAATATTACGTTAAAACCTGGGCATTTTCGTGTTGTTTATAATATTATCAATAACATTTGTCACATTTTAAATCTTATCTACATCTGTGTGTGTGAAATTTGTGAAAAGTAAAAATGTAAACACACACGATTGGCGCGAAACTTCGACATTAGATATCATAAAAAACTTCATTACCACTACTTATTTACCAACTATGGATAAATTCGTCAAATAATTAAATGATATATATTCGCAGCTCCATATGGTAAAGTCAGGATGTTCGAAATCCCCAATTTTTATGTTTTTTAGCCTCGACCACAACTGCCATCAAAATGGCGATTATCGTACCTATGTTGAATTTATTCAAGGTAAATTATTAACTTGTGCGCTAAATATGAAAGATTTAATGGCGTTAACATATGAGCTTTTTATCCAACTCCTAATTAACGCACATTCATAAAATTTGATGGGTAGCATAATAAATATTTACATAATCAATTAAGGGTGTCGTATGTCTGACTAAGCTGACTACCTAACTAAATTTAGTTCTATTTTTAAATTTCATTCCCGCCCTAGGGAGGGAAGCAATTACTATGAGTCTTTCCCGCCCAATGGTGGGAAGCGGCGTTTTCCACCCTCTATTCGGATCAAACAAACACTACTTTCCGAGTATGAGAGATGAAAACATAGTTTCAACCATAGATATGAATAAAGTCTTAATACTAAGTAATTATTATGTGCTAAATGAGTATTTTCAATTTTAAAATCGGTCGAATTTACGTCTGCATCACACGTTCGTGCTAGGGCCTCCGTACCTGAAAGGCGGATACAGACATTGCGAGGCTCATCGCATGATTCGCAATGTGTGGACGTTCATATCGTTCGTGCGCTGCGCATGCCTCGCAATGTCTGTATCCGCCTTTATCAAATCAAAAGCCATTTAATCAAAGGCTGATAATCCACTTTCCGAACGTCAAAATTACGTAAAACAGTATAACAAAACGCCCGCCCTTCACCACTTCCTAGTGATTTCTCTGGGAAGTAGTGACGCAACAAACTCCCCAGCTGCACAGCTGTCTGTTCTGTTAGAAAAACTTTCCTATATACACTAGTAGGTATGTGTATCTAGTAAAACGTAATAAAAACAAAATCAAATATTCAAATAAACAATATATTGATCTTCCCTATCACGTTATTATTAAATCAAACACCAGACTTTATTTACATTTAGAGATGAATGTGCATGGAGAAAAAAAAAAAGATAATATGTTACGATAAATCATAGACAAGCCATATTTCATCGACGCCGGATTCGAGTGCTTGACGTGTCCCATTACAATGTTAAATTAAATGAATATCTTTGCCGCCGTGGTAGATTGTCTTTGGGCTTAGTTTGTATTAATAGAAGAGCGCCCTGGGCTATGTATTTTAAAGCTTAGAACATAAAACTAGCACTGTCCAAAACGTTTGATTGAAAAGGTGAAAGCGTGAACTTAATTTTTTGCATTGATGATTATAATGCTCATAATTCTGTAAGTTGCTCCATGTTTTTTACGCTCTTGAATTACATTTTGATTAACATATTATACTGACCTGCAAATTGCAAACAACGTAAGACAATGAAGAACGCTGAGGTTTCCAAATTACAATGTGTCTCAATAAGATAATGTGAAACTCATGTAGTCTACGTCTCATTATCGAAAGACTGTTAATTCCAGCGATCATTGAGAAGCGTAACTTCTACCAACAGACCCTTAGGGAGCTATGACGACTTGTTGTAATTGGTGTGGGCTTAGCGTAGGGTCCTGGTTTCGTTTCCCGGGTCGGACAAAGTTTTTTGGGTTTATCCATTGCGGATTTCTTAGTAACAACCCGGAGTTTGGAAGTTGGCGATGTGATACCCCTGTGCATAGGAACGCACGTGGTCCTGCACCGGATCTCTCTCCGGTCTTGCTGGATTGCCGTCCCAACGGACAATGAGAGTGAGGAAAGAGGGAGTGAACCAGTGTCTGCGCACACACTTGTGCACTCTAATGTCTTCCGCGTCTAAGGCTGGTCTCCGCTAAGATTGGCCGCCATGGCCGAAATTAGGTCTGGAGAACTTTATTTATTTATTTTTAATCGGTGAGAGAAACTTGGTGAGGTTTTAGAACTTCAAGACCAGTTTTTTAACCAAAACTGTGGTCCTGAAGCATCTTATTAATTATTTATTTATTTCAGGCGACGCAGGCCCATACATAAATATCTAAACATACATATTCTTATTATAAAACAGTACTTCACTAGCTAACTCTAGAGCAGTTCTGTGGTACTTGTCCGCGGAAGCGACGGAACACCACGTCCTACGGCCAGAAGTCTTCATCCATGACGACGGGTTATAAAAAATGCGTAGAAGTTAAAATAAAACAATTAAATGAATAGGTGCTGTATATGTATTTTGCGCTGTTAAGCAAGCATAATTATGTGTGTCTGATAATTATAATCTAAGGCGCCACCAAAATGAGGTGTTGTGTAAGACGTAAGACATTTAATTTTGATAATGTTACAAAGGTACTGCAACGATGATTAATTGTTACAAAGTCATCAAGAAGTAGAGATTAGTGTTTGCTTTCAAGTTTGTATACAGACATAAATTCACGCCTTCCTCCCATGGGGGTAGGCAGTTACAGAACGCCACGTGCTACGATCCTTACATAATTCTTTTGCTTCGTTTGGCCCACAGATATAGATAGACCTAGAAAACGCAAGTCTCACGATCTGTATGAAAACCAAGCGTGCATTTTTTTGACTACCTACTATGACGTCACAAGCACTATTTAGTGATGGGGATATCAAATCGAGTCAAAGACGTCGCCGTGTGCGGCACCCGTCTCGCCCCACCCCCGGAGCCCAGCTCACCCAGCCAGCAGTACTCAGGACTGAGCGCGAAAGTGGCGGCTTACGATTTTTGTACGTAAGCTGGGCACGCGAAGTATTTGCTCTTGCGTTATCTAGGTGTAATCTATATCTGTGGTTTGGTTATACACCCACGCCAAATGCGAGTACTACACATCTGATCTTTCTGCAGATACATTTTTACATATTTCTTTTAAATACCCATGCCCTGGAAATTGTACATCGCCTATTAGGTAAACGAGATCTGGCTACTTCTAACTTCAATTGATTAAAACCGCAGGAGATTGTAATAATATGTTATTAACTCCTTGACATTTCTCTAGTTCGTTGATGTTGCAAATTATAGCCCTAAATACCATTAACATCGATTTTGTCGATAATGATATCATATTTCATACAAAATATATCGAAAGCTGTATAATTGGCTTTTTCTAACAGTAACCAACATTAATTTAATCCTTAAACATAATACCCCAGGTCATCATACAATACTTTATTAACGAGTTATCAATATTTCGCCGTCCCCGGCGAATAAAGTGGTAATCGTAAAAACTAAATTTTACAGGAAAAATAAAAAACAGTTTTTCGTGAATATCTCAATAACTAACATACGTATCGGGATTGTTTAAATACCAAAAGAAAGGTGATTTTTAACAAAGTAATTGTTTACTTTAATAAATAATTAGAACTTTTATAGAAATGAGTTATTAATTAAATTCAATTTACCATGAATTAAAGGCACAAACTTAAACTGTAAAGCGACATTACGATATTATTCGCGTAAAATCTCATGTAATACGTTACCGTAATAATGGATTGCTATGTTATTGTCTGATAAATTGTGATAGGAACCCATATCGTAATGTACTATTACCATTTTATTCGCTGACAAACAATCAATTACAGATTACAGTAATATCAACTTACGTGTGTATTCCATGGAAAATGTATAATACTAACTGGAGGCAAGTATCAAATACTGAATAAATATTTTGTACGTGTACAAGGTAATGTGCGAAGAAATAAAAGGAATCTGCCTAATTATTTTTTATTTATACATAATTAATAACAACTGTTTGTAAAAATCAACAAATTAGGAACTATCAACTTAAATTGAATACTTAATTCTTTATTATTATGAAGCAGTTACCCTGGGTAGCTCTACTTCTCGTCATCTACATGTTTAGAGACTATAGAGTCTGAAAGTTCGCTCGGGTTAGCCTCACAGCTCGTGAGGGGGTCATTAAACGCATGGTAGTGTTGTGGGATTGCATCGCTGGTACAAAAACTTAATAAACCTGCATGTAGCGCTTTACTTAAGGGTATTTGCTGATTATAAGCTTGTTTTCAAATGCAAACAGACTGATTCAGTTTCTGTTGCAATTGAGGCTGTCGGTCTTCGTCCTCGCCTGGGTCTAGTTATTTGCAACTCCGTTTCTAGTTCCAAATACTCTTCTTCGAAGTTTTACTTGAATTGAAGAATTAAATAGGACACCCTCACTTCCATTATTTTTGCCCATTTAATTTTGTTTCCTTCAGTGTCTTTTAGCCAGTTTTTTTCCACAAAACAGGCTTTTTATATAATAAATGTCACCCTCATCTCATGAACCTTATAGTTATTTCTTTTCGGTTACTTTTGCATTCATGATGATGTTGTAAACTTGGTCAGGAGTATTTAATACTTTATTGTTCTTGTTCTTTATTGTTGTTGTCTTTGTTGTTCTTTCTATGCATGAATGCATGCTAGGCTGCGCTGCGCTAGTCAGAACAAAAACAGATACATTTTTGCATTATACCTTTACGCCTTAAGAGCTTATGACTAACAAAATATAACCCGCTGGTTTTTTGAGACTGGCCACGGCCAGAACGAAGGTGATAGCATGCATTCATGCACAGAAAGGACCATGAAAAATAAAGTATTAAATACTCTGACCAAGTTTACAACATCATCATGAATGCAAAAGTGACCGAAAAGAAATATAATTAAGGTTCATGAGATGAAGCAGCGTGACTTTTATTATATAAAAAGCCTATTTTGTGGGAAAAAACTGGCTAAAAGACACTGACGGAGTCAAAATTAAATGGGCAAAAATAATGGAAGTGAGGGTGTCCAATTTAACTCTTCAAGTATAACTTCGAAGAAGAGTATTTGGAACTAGAAACGGAGTTGCAAATAACTAGACCCAGGCGAGGACGATGACCGACAGCCTCAATTGCAACAGAAACTGAATCAGTCTGTTTGCATTTGAAAGCAAGCTTATAATCAGCAAATACCCTTAAGTAAAGGGCTACATGCAGGTTTATTAAGTTTTTGTACCAGCGATGCAATCCCACAACACTACCATGCGTTTAATGACCCTCTTACGAGCTGTGAGGCTAACCCGAGCGAACTTTCAGACTCTAAAGTCTCTGAAGATGTAGACGACGAGAAGTAGAGCTACCTAGGGTAACTCCTTCTTAATAATACACAAGTGTAGGTACTCACTATTCCAAGACTCCCATTACAAGACGGGACGGTAAATGACACACAATATCAAATAAGCCTTTGAAAACTCCCGTGCCGGACGGCGCGTACGTGTTCCACGCGCGCCTCACAGAGATGTCAGCATCGAGGAGGAGCCCCTTAGGGCCGAAGCCTGCCGGGCCAGCGGGATTGTCCGAAAGGGTTACCGCTGGCCCGGAACATAAAGGGCTAAGGAAGGAACACGGGTGGGTTTTAGTCAGTAAGAGTCGACACTCCCTCCCGCTCCACCCAGAGCGGGAGGAGTCATTTGATGATATACCATCCGAAAAAAAAAAGATGGGACGGTAGACCGGCACGACCGACGAGAGATCAGGTGCAGGACGGACTAATTTGCGTGCTCCTCCGGTACCGATAGCACGGATCATCTTTTTTGTCGGACAGTCAGGTGATCAGCCTGCTAGGTCGTAGCCCAACTAGAAACAACACTTGAAGTTGCTGTTCCCCGCGGGAATCGAACCCGCGACCTCCAGATCGAGAAGGTAGCACTCTTACCACTAAATCTAGGCGGTTTTAGTGACCAGATGTCTTTAGAGCTCAGTTAGTTTACGTTGTTATTAAAATTTTGTAATGTTGTGGTTTGTAAGGCAGAACGGAGGAAATAATGCTGCCATTATTTCCTCAGTGTAAGGCAGAATTGGACGTAGTTAAGCAGAAAGGACTCAACAAAAAAAATGACAAGCAGAAAAAAGCGTTAGTCTGTGTAATACAACTAAACTTGACTTATGAAAATGTTAGTATAAATTATCCCATAGGTGACAATATTTCAAATAATTCCAGATACAACATCATTACAGCAATACACACCTAAACTTAAAATCTCGATAACTCAAAAATAAGTTTTTGTGGGTTGAGTCCTTTCTGCTTAACTACGTCCAATTATCACAGCATAAATCGTTAAATCGATTACAGAAAAAATGTTAGTGAAAGGTTACAGTAATAAATATTTACTTTCTTTAATTTTTAATAAAATATATCGTAAAAAAATTAACGATTCTAAAATAAAATTGTCTGTTACAGAATAAAATTGTATTAAGCTTTACGCAAATTATGTCGAATATTTTTCCCGCGAATATAATGGTAAGAGCATCTTACTGGAAATGTAACGTATCGAAAGTATTGTAATAGTCTCTAACAATTTTATTCGTTGCCATAAGTCTATTAAGCATACATATAAATAATATTGTTAAAGTAATTACAATACAGATAAAAATCTTGTATCTTCTGAGATAACCGTAGGAAACGTTTGAAAAAAATTGACAAAGTGTAATCGGACCTCTAAATATCGAATATGCAATAAAGTTAAAACTATCGTAATAGTGCATTACCATTTTATTCGTCGGGGACGGCGATTTATGAAATAATCATTTCAATCTATTAATATTTAATAACATCATCAAGCCTAAAAAATGGCCGAAAAAGTATTGGAATGAGTTTTTTATCGATAAAAATATCATTATTTGCACCTGCGAATCATAATCGATTTCGTCTGGGCACATCTCTTTGGATGTGTAGCGACAACAGACGTCACGCGGCGCGCAGCGCGGGCGCACCCCTACCGTTACACACGAATATTAGTTCTTTATTAATACCGCATTGATAGTGTATCGATTTAGGTTTTATTATCAAGTGATGGAAATATGAATGGTTCTCTATTGATGTAAAAATGACAATAAAATAATTATTAGTCAGCATACCAGTGGAAGAACCATTTCAGAGCGTGTATTTTATTCTTGTTATTTTTCTTATCAAGTGAATTTTAATTGAATGATTTGTTGGTCCTAAAGTACTAATAGGAACAGGTGAAGAATCCATTTGGGCAATCCTCCACAACGTGCCTTTAATCGAATAAAGAGAAATAGCGAACACATTTACAAACTTACAACCAAATACATAGAATTTTATATGAATAGATAGAATGTGACCTTACATAATGCCCAAATTCTTCACCCACGGATCACAAAAACGTTCAAATTATAATACAAATCTATTTTTTGTATGGACTCCTTAACTTAATAAGTGTAATTCATCACTCGCTGGGAGCCAATCGGCTACCTACAGTCTATTCGAACAGGCTGATTGAATTAGCCTGATCAATCATTTAAATGAGGCCCTGACCTTACCTGGCCGTGTGCTGGGGTCTTCACCGGTCTTTGTTCGCATTTATTCTGTTATTGTTTTTGGGAGAGGAATTTCGAAGGATGAATAGAGACTAGAGACAATAGAGAGGGGCCCGTGGCTAAATAATAGACGCACAGGTCGATAGATCTGTAGATGGGTGACCATCTTTACATGCCGTGACCCCTCCGTGCCTCGGAAAGCACGTTAAGCCGTTGGTCCCATCTGTCATTCGTGGATCTTTGACAGTCGTTACGGGTAATCAGAAGCCCGAAAGTCTGACAACCAGTCTTATCAAGGGTTATCGTCTTACCCAGTAATTGGGTTGTGGAGGTCAGATAGGCAGTCGCTCCATGTAAAATACTGTTTTCAGCTGCATCCAGTTAGACTGGAAGCCGACCCCAACATAGTTGGGAAAAGGCTAGGCAGATGATGATGAATAGAGACTGAAATTTCTAGAGAGCTTTTGATGATTAGACCCAAATATAACTATCTACAGGCATCAAAAACCTTAGAACTAGAAATATCTTTAGTTGACTTCCAACTCTTCAAGATCTGTGGATAAGGGACATTTTCTGCCTCCATCATTCAAGTCCTAGATTCTGAGAGATGCCCGCAATGACGAGCGCCGGTTAAGACGTTTTGTTCCACGTTCAAAAGTATCTATCTCCAAAAAAAGTAAAAAGTATCTATCTTCAAAAGTATCTATCTCTAAGTAGTATCTCCTACAAACAGGCGCGACACGCGATATTTAGGCAGACCAGGGACCCCAATTCTGTATAGTAATTATTATTCCCCGCGCGCGTAATCTTACCACGTGCAACCCACGTACGATTGACAAGCGTGGTATTTTGACAGTTCAAAACTTCAAACCACGACAACTTCCCGTTCATTTTGCGCGGTTTCGTTCATTGTGTCATAGAGAATACGTTATTAGCAGATGTCATGATAAGCTAAGAAATTGACGTGGTTTCGAAGTAAGGAATCATAGTGAATTTGGGTCCAGAGCGCAGAGCTTTCAAGAGCAAAGAGATTTTGAACCGCCAAACCCATATTATCTAAAGCCTATAATTTAGCTAGATCAATCAGCGAAAAAGTGATTGATTTATAAACAAATACTGGTCAATGTTAAATGTATTTAGAAAGATGCTCTAAAATAAAAATAAAAAGAAGAGAAAAACAAATGGCGCCTCGAACAATACAAACATTCGGAATTCAAATTCCGAGCGCGAAAACAAACTGCCAATAATATTGATTAAAAAACAACAATAGCGTGTCCACGCATCGTAAGATTATTTCGGGACAGTATTATAATAAATTCTGGTGTTAATTATATCGTGAGTGGGTCGTGCGGCGGCACAAAGCGGGCGCGGCGCGGGTACGCGTGTTGATTTTCAGTTTATTTCATTAGATCTGCACAGCAGGGTGCGCGGGAGTCGACGCCGGGCTGTAGGGTGAGTATACGTGCGGCTAGGCTTGGTACTGCAGGGATTCGTTTTACAAGAGGTCCGTTTTGAGAAAGATTAAAATATTCATAGCGAGGTTTGAATCAAGGAGATTTTAAATAAAACTTAATTCTCGGGACCACTTTCACCTAATATTCTATTCTCTCTTCTATTTTATGATAAGTAATTTTAGTTAATTGTGAAAAAAACAACAACATTTTATCTAAAATTAATTCAAGTCGACGGCGACGTCGCACTAATATTCTTCAAGGAAAAGACATAAACGAGAGTCATATCCAGGGTATTTTTCTGTATCCAATAATCAAAAGTTTATTGCTTAGCTAATAACAACAAAAACCGAACTAATTTCCACAAAGTCCACATACAAACGGCAATTCTCCACGCTCAACATTATGGTCACCCTCCACACCGCCATAGGGTTCACCTGTCCGTTTAAAAATTGTAAAATATAGCATTTTTAATGAAGTAACCTTTTCAATTTTCGGCTTTACGGCCTTTATCGGCGTGACATCGGCCCTAATCAAGCTCGTTTTGCTTGTTTCTAAATGTTTTTGTTGATTTTTTTTCCATGCATTATTTAGTACCAGGGCTGATTACCTTTCTTTTTTAATTTAAAAAATGTACGCGCACCAAAAATATTGGATAATTGAATTTTTTTGATCGTTTCATGAGGTGTAATAGTTTGAGTTGTGACACGATGTAAGTAAATGACGTATTAGTTGGCTTTTTTATTCGTCGTTAACTTGTGGGGTTGTAATAAAACGTTTGTTTCATATCAGTGTTGACGTCAGCCCCTTTGATTGCGTGTAATAAACGCGTAATTATTTTTGACGCGTTTGATTTCTAACGAACATTTACACTGATGAGGAAGACAATTAAATTAATTGTGACAGATAAAATATATATCAAAGAAAAGCTTTTATATTTCAATTTTTCATCTGTTAATAAGAAAATAATTACGACGGAAATATAAATCTCTTTAATTACTGTTATTATTCTCTATGAGGGACGCAGTACAGGTGTCTTTCTTTATGCTTATAAACGCTGTAAAACAGTGTATTTTTATGTTAGTAATAAAATAAAATGGAGCTCTAAAGTTTGATACGAACGGAGGGTCATAGGTTGGAATATATTCAATTTGATGATCGACAGAAGGGTAAATTATTAGGAATTTATTTAAATCCTGTTACAGATGTGGGCGGGCGTCGCAATGTGGGATGAAAGAACTGATGGCGCTATGGAATGATTGAAAGAAGTTTGTTTATGCGTTCTGTTCCGCTTCCATTGTTTAGGCTTCCTACGTTTCTTTAGAAACACAACTATGTATGTATGTATTGTTTTTTTTTGTTTATCAATCACTAGCGATCCAACCGTGCTTCGCACAGGAGCAATGGCAACATGTTAAAATAATCGAGATTTTCATAGTTTAAATTTAGTAAGAAACCGATGGATGTTGTCGACTGAAATTTAATTTGATAAATGAGCTGTTTGTTTCCTAATAACAAAATTAAATTTTATTCGAGAACATCCATTGGTTTCTTGCTAAACTTCAACTATATCCGACGATCCTGCATACTTATCTCTTTTATTGACTGTACACATACACCTTCCTGAATAAATGCTGTTAATGATGGCGAAAACCACGTCAAAATCCATTGTAGAGTTTAGAATATCTAAGTGTTCACACACAAGGATTGTGTTGTACTTACTATAGAGATACACCTCGATTACCTTGGTGCAATAGAGCATCGATTTAAAATATTGTTTGATATACAGTATTCTAGATAGCTCCACCAACTTTTAAAATCAAAGTGCCTTACTTTATACGGAAGCTTTACTTCTATAGGACCTAAACACAAAAAACACAAGTTTTAGAAACAATAAAATTATATGATCGACTACAGTTAACAAAATCAGAAAATATATGACATTCTCCAGGATATATGCTAGATAAATAGTGTGTTGAAAACATAATACAACTAATTTGCTACGATAGAAAAAAATCATGAAGTTACCTCTAAGAGCTTTCGTCTTACAATATAAACCATACTAATATTCATACAATCATTATGATTTTTTGTCAGATTATTCTACAAGCAACATACTAAAGAACTAGTGTTTTAATTTTTTAGTCCAAACAATAGATTTTTTGTAAATAGATAATTGCTTCATATTTTGCAATAAATTACCAGCGTTGTGTCATCGTGCTTCTCTTTCTTTTCTATGCAGTCCGACAAAGACCGGGCTTTAGGTCATGTAGTCGCCTTAAGGCAATCTCGGATCTTAGGGCGTGAGAAAATAACTAAGCAATCAGAAATATATCATATTCTTTACTTATTGACAACTTGCCAGGTTTAGAACTCTTAATAACTGAGTCACAGTTATTAAGAGTTCTTAATAACTGAGTCAGGCTCATCGTGAAGCTTACTTACTGCCAAGTTTAGAACTCTTAATAACTGAGTCAGGCTTATCGTGAACCTTACTTATTGTCAAGTTTAGAACTCTTAATAACTGAGTCAGGTTCATAGTAAAGCTTACTTACTGCCAAGTTTGGAGCTCTTAATAACTGAGTTATTTTCTTAATTAATATTATTATTTATTTCAGGTCTGGATTTGTGCCGGATTTTATGGATTATCGCCCCTATTTTATGGGACTTAAACATAACTAGCAAAATGTGGGTACCATAGATACCATAGTCAGCCTATAATGTTCCCACTGCTGGAACACAGGCCTCCTCTCTGTGAGAGGGAGTGGGCCGTAATCCACCACGCGGGCTCAGTGCGGGTTGGTAGATGTCACATGTCTTCGAATTTTTGGTTCCAGGACATGCCGGTTTTCTCACGATGTTTTCCTTCACCGTTTTGAGAGCAGTGGTGCTGAAATATTTTACACAAATTAAAGCGCCTGTCTCGGTTCGAACCTACGACCTACAACTCGTAAGTCGCGGCCGTTACCACTGGGCTACCAAGGCTCTCTATACAATATACTATAGATACATCTTTGCCTAACCATTCAGGGAATACAGGCATTTTATGTTAAGTTTATTGCATGATTAATCCTATTTTCCATTCCTACTATTTCTATGAAAGCCTAGTCACGCCACCTAATCGCTGAACAGACATCTTCATCTACTGCACATAATAATTTCAAAATGATGACTCGCACTGTACTTAGCAGTTTTTGTTACTTGTATCTGATAGCTTTCCTACCAACCAGTGATGATACTTCAATTTAGCATTTGGTCAAGTCACTTGTGTCACACATATGTGTGAGTGAAAAGTCGGGGTTTAAATGTGATTAGGATCGGATAATCTGCATTTGGTTGTATAACTTAGGACTATAGTCAGACTTTTAATTAGCTGCAGTAAAATGATAGCTTATATTTTACTTAAATTACTGAAATTGGCGTCTTTTTGTTTTTTCGCGGCCATCAACCAAATTTTGTATGGATCGCTATGGAAGCTTGTTGACGCGGACACGTTTTTTCTACGGCGCGTTTTATACGCCGCCGTATCGTAAAGAAACCGTGCCGTGTACAAACGGCTTAAGAGCGATCCTGATGACGGCTATCAGAAGCCTATGGCCAACATCAACATACCTTTTCTAAAACCAAATAGGTTACCCCGTAAAATTCAGTGAATTGTGTTTAATATTCAATTGAATAAAATTGCAAGAGCACTAATTACGGTAGAAAGACCATACTGTTTGAAGGAGCACGGCAGTTCAACGAATTGCCGGACCATATAAAAGAGTGCTATAACGTGAATACCTTTAAAAATAAGCAGAAACATTTAAGTACATTTTAACTTCTAATTCTCTAGAGGAAAATGTATTGTACTGTATTATTATAATTACTACTTTTTATCTCTATGACTATAAGTAAAAAAAATATACATTTAAATATAAATAAATATATAAATTTCTTAAAACCAATAAGAGCGTCCTCCTGATACACCATACGTATTTAAGTCTGATTTACGCAGATTTTCAGAGCTTGGCATTTATTAGAAAGCGTATGCCAGCCAGCATGGCTGGCTGGTTGTGACTTAGTGAGACACTACCCAAGACGCGCCAGGTATAGCTCATCTGCATTCCTAGAGGATTTGCTGAACGTTTTCAGGTGCATTGAAAGCTTCAATCTATTGTAATACATTTTGATAAACACTATAGGTTAGTTCCCATATTATTCCCTACCAGGCTGACCAATACTCTATAAATTTCCTCAAGATGCTCTTATTCGAGCATTCACATCACATCATTTCATTCTCTGTAATTTCCTTACCCGTTAGCCAAGCTTTGCATTTCTCCAGTCTCACGTTTTTGTGAGTTTCTCTAATGTTATTCATATTCCGCTGATGAGATAATTCATTATAGATAAATAAGAAAATCGTAATTAACCTTTCTATGTTTTAATATTGATTTAATGTTTGGGAGATGGTTCTAAAGTATCGATTCTTCATTTGGGTTTTTCATTTGCCTTGCTTAAGCAACTTGACCATTAGTAGATATATACTTACATTAAATCTTATGGGATAAATAGTTTGCTTGATCTTTTCTTTTATCATCTGGAGTGGGGACTATATCAGGCAAAGATTTCAAAAGATATAAGTCAATGATCTGAGGCGATGTTTTTGTAGGGCTAAAATAAGATGACAATAATCTGAACATTGCATATAAAGCGTAACGTAGCCTGCGAAATAAATTTTCTTACGTTTTTTGCAATTCGCAGTCCAAATATTTCATGAAATAATGTCGGTTGAGGCCAATTCTAACTTAGAGACTTTCCAGAGAGTTGTATTGATGATTTTAATTCTATAAATACATATTTTTTGCGGTCGCGAAAAATATTTTGATCAACATACCATACAATCATATTACTGACGTGTAAATTGTTTGTCAAAAGACGTTACAAATTTTGAATTTCGCGTTCGCCTTATAATGAAGTTCACAATGTGCATTGCCTAATAATATTTCACATAAAGAAAACCTTCACCAAAAGTTGGTTAATAACATAAAGGCAGGGAAATCAGTACATAACAGTAATTGCCAAGGTTTTACGATTCAAATTGCACTCAGATGTAAATTAACGTTTACATCTTGACAGACTATAACCATAGGTGTCAATATTAATAAAATATTGATGAAACATTAAAATGTTAGCTAGTAAAATCTCCGAGTTTAGGTTTTAGTGTTAATAAAATAAAATAGGTAAATGAGTCATTTTCTTAGATACTTTTATCCCGCCAAAAAATAATTATGTCAAACGTTTGTATCTACTCTCTGAATAACTGTTTTCTTCTAATTAGTTCCCTAATCCCTAATATAAATCATTTTGATCTGTAATTCAAAAATCCTTTCTTCACCATCGAAACCTAAAAAAAACTCTTAATTCCATTTCAACATTAATCCTCAACTCTTCAAAACTGAGAACATAGCGACATACCGATGCGTTCCCTAATCGCCAAGGATCCCCAGCTGTGAGGAAATCATTAATTAGTCCAAGACTTGCCTTCGAACCGATGAAAAAGTCTCGAATAATTTAAAACTCCATAATTGGATGTTAAAACAAAAATATCGCATTTAAAACTGGCCCATTCAATTTCAACCGACCTCATTTGTTACTGTTTGTCTATGGTAGTTTTGTTTTAAAGTCTACGTTGTCTCTGGTTTGAGATATTGTTGGCCATTTGTTATTTTAATTTAGTGATGTTGCCGTATTAATATTTGGATAGATGATTTGATTTATTTTAAGGGTGTTTCGTGCATTATATGTAGTGGTTTGTTTAAAAAATAATGTAAGAATGTCTATGTAAGTAAAAAAATATTTCGTCCTTTCTTAATTTCTACCAAAATGGAAATACTCAGGTGCTGATTAGTCGTCAGAACAGGAAGCCCAGTTGAACCGACGATATTGCTAATCTATCTTCTGATCAGACATGCTTCCTGAAAAAAATGGATTCATTGGACCGAATCGAGTGGTGTATCTTTTTGTAGAAATACTCACTGCGACACTACTAGACTTCGATGCACGGTAAAAGTATTTATATTGTCATTCGCTCGCTCTTGCATCCTAGTATCGACGGAGCCCCGCTTCACAGGGCCCCTATTTCTGTGTATAGGGTTTAAAGTAACATGCATGCAGCAAGCATGCAGCATGGAAGCAAACACGCAGCATGCAGCAAGCATGCAGCATGGAAGCAAACACGCAGCATGCAGCATGCAAGCAAGCATGCATGCAACAAGCATGCAGCAAGCATGCAACATGCAACATGCAGCAGGCATGGTTTCTGTCACGGCTCCGGCGCTGCGGTTCTCCGGCGGCCCCACGCGTGCTAATCGTCGCAGACGGCTTTCGCTCACCACCACGGCTTCGGCTTGCTGAAAACTGGCATTTGCAAGACGAGTGCAAGAATGATCAATTCGCCGTCCCCGGCGAATAAAGTGGTAATCGTAAAAACTAAATTTTACAGGAAAAATAAAAAACAGTTTTTCGTGAATATCTCAATAACTAACATACGTATCGGGATTGTTTAAATACCAAAAGAAAGGTGGTTTTTAACAAAGTAATTGTTTACTTTAATAAATATTTAGAACTTTTATAGAAATGAGTTATTAATTAAATTCAATTTACCATGAATTAAAGGCACAAACTTAAACTGTAAAGCGACATTACGATATTATTCGCGTAAAATCTCTTGTAATACGTTACCGTAATAATGGATTGCAATGTTATTGTCTGATAAATTGTGATAGGAACCCATATCGTAATGTACTATTACCATTTTATTCGCTGACAAACAATCAATTACAGATTACAGTAATAGCAACTTACGTGTGTTTTCCATGGAAAATGTATTATACTAACTGGAGGCAAGTATCAAATACTGAATAAATATTTTGTACGTGTACAAGGTAATGTGCGAAGAAATAAAAGGAATCTGCCTAATTATTTTTTATTTATACATAATTAATAACAACTGTTTGTAAAAATCAACAAATTAGGAACTATCAACTTAAATTGAATACTTAATTCTTTATTATTATGAAGCAGTTACCCTGGGTAGCTCTACTTCTCGTCGTCTACATGTCCAGAGACTTCAGAGTCTGAAAGTTCCTCGGGTTAGCCTCACAGCTCGTGAGGGGGTCATTAAACGCATGGTAGTGTTGTGGGATTGCATTGCTGGTACAAAAACTTAATAAATCTGCATGTAGCGCTTTACTTAAGGGTATTTGCTGATTATAAGCTTGCTTTCAAATGCAAACAGACTGATTCAGTTTCTGTTGCAATTGAGGCTGTCGGTCTTCGTCCTCGCCTGGGTCTAGTTATTTGCAACTCCGTTTCTAGTTCCAAATACTCTTCTTCGAAGTTTTACTTGAATTGAAGAATTAAATAGGACACCCTCACTTCCATTATTTCTGCCCATTTAATTTTGTTTCCTTCAGTGTTTTTTAGCCAGTTTTTTCCACAAAACAGGCTTTTTATATAATAAAAGTCACGCTGCTTCATCTCATGGACCTTATATTTCTTTTCGGTTACTTTTGCATTCATGATGATGTTGTAAATTTGGTCAGGAGTATTTAATACTTTATTGTTCTTGTTCTTTATTGTTGTTGTCTTTGTTGTTCTTTCTATGCATGAATGCATGCTACCACCTTCGTTCTGGCCGTGGCCAGTCTCAAAAAATCAGTGGGTTATAATTTGTTGGTCATAAGCTCCTAAGGCGTAAAGGTATAATGCAAAATTGTATCTGTTTTTGTTCTGACCAGCGCAGCGCAGCCATTGGAATAAAAAGATAAATTTTTGATAACTTGGAGTCCTTCTTGCTCGATGAACTTCATTAGGCAACTGCCTATTTCGATTGATCCTCTTTTGGGAATAGATTTTGGGATTTTTTACTACAAGAGAAAATACCCCGTATTTAATTTTACTGTCTATGACTCCTTGCGCAAATTTGGTCACTGCTTTGTCTGGCATCTGTCTATTCCCAAAAGAGGATCAATTGAAGTAGGCAGTTGCCTAATGAAGTTCATCGAGCAAAAAGGACTCCAAGTTATCAAAAATTGATCTTTTTATTCCAATGGCTGCGCTGCGCTGGTCAGAACAAAAACAGATACATTTTTGCATTATACCTTTACGCCTTAAGAGCTTATGACCAACAAAATATAACCCGCTGGTTTTTTGAGACTGGCCACGGTCAGAACGAAGGTGATAGCATGCATTCATGCATAGACAGGACCATGAAAAACAAAGTATTAAATACTCCTGACCAAGTTTACAACATCATCATGAATGCAAAAGTGACCGAAAAGAAAAATAAGGTCCATGAGATGAAGCAGCGTGACTTTTATTATATAAAAAGCCTATTTTGTGGGAAAAAACTGGCTAAAAGACACCGAAGGAAACAAAATTAAATGGGCAAAAATAATGGAAGTGAGGCTGTCCTATTTAATTCTTCAATTCAAGTATAACTTTGAAGAAGAGTATTTGGAACTAGAAACGGAGTTGCAAATAACTAGACCCAGGCGAGGACGAAGACCGACAGCCTAAATTGCAACAGAAACTGAATCAGTCTGTTTGCATTTGACAGCAAGCTTATAATCAGCGCTACATGCAGATTTATTAAGTTTTTGTACTAGCGATGCAATCCCACAACACTAAAGCGTTTAATGACCCCCTCACGAGCTGTGAGGTTAACCCGAGCGAAGTTTCAGACTCTAAAGTCTCTGAACATGTAGACGACGAGAAGTAGAGCTACCCAGGGTAACTGCTTCTTAACAATACACAAGGGTAGGTACTCACTATTCCAACACTCCCATTACAAGATGTGATGGTAGACCGGCACGACCGGCGAGAGATCAGGTGCAGGACGGACTATTTTACGTGCTCCTCCGGTACCGATAGCACGGATCATCTTTTTTGTCGGACAGTCAGGTGATCAGCCTGCTAGGTCGTAGCCCAACTAGAAACAACACTTGAAGTTGCTGTTCCTCGCGGGAATCGAACCCGCGACCTCCAGATCGAGAAGGTAGCACTCTTACCAAGGCGGTTTTAGAGACCAGATCTTTAGAGCTCAGTTAGTTTACGTTGTTATTAAAATTTCGTAATGTTGTGGTTTGTAAGGCAGAACGGAGGAAATAATGCTGCCATTATTTCCTCAGTGTAAGGCAGAATTATCACAGCGTAAATCGTTAAATCGATTACAGAAAAAATGTTAGTGAAAGGATACAGTAATAAATATTTACTTTCTTTAATTTTTAATTAAATATATCGTAAAAAACTTAACGATTCTAAAATAAAAATGTCTGTTACAGAATAAAATTGTATTAAGCTTTACGCAAATTATGTCGAATATTTTTCCCGCGAATATAATGGTAAGAGCATCTTACTGGAAATGTAACGTATCGAAAGTATTGTAATAGTCTCTAACAATTTTATTCGTTGCCATAAGTCTATTAAGCATACATATAAATAATATTGTTAAAGTAATTACAATACAGATAAAAATCTTGTATCTTCTGAGATAACCGTAGGAAACGTTTGAAAAAAATTGACAAAGTGTAATCGGACCTCTAAATATCGAATATGCAATAAAGTTAAAACTATCGTAATAGTGCATTACCATTTTATTCGTCGGGGACGGCGAATTGATCATTCTTTTCATAATTATTCTACTCGTATCCATATAATACATGCAGTTGCCAAAGCAGACTGACCCAAAAATTTTACAGCTTCATTAATTTGAAACATAATAATTACTTACTCAAATTAAACAATTAATTAAATTCCTAGTTCTCAAAAGTCTTTCATCAAGTTCCCACAATTAGATTCTCAATCAAATTATTTATTTACTACAAAAAAAAATCTCTGATCCAAGTCGTGATCGGCTCCATTACGCGCCCTGCTCTTGCGTAGACGCAGCGCTGATAAATCATTGTGGCGCTTCTTGAGGTTCATTGGATGCAGCTTTGATTGATGGAGGCTGGAGGTCCAGTTTATCGACTGTTTAAGGTCCAGGGCCCGCGTAACACGGTAATGATGAGCGCTGACGAGTTTAAGAGGAATCATTTGAGTTAGTTTCTTAACCATGTTAGGGTTTTGTGGTTTCTTTGTCTTAGGTGGTGCTTACCAACATAATGAAAGTTTTCAGTCTGTTTTCTAAAGTTTTCGTTAAACATTAATAAGTTAGTAGCATTTTTTAGCTATAACTGGCTTATTGGCTACCTACAGGCTCATGTTGAGCAGTGAAGGTTTCAGTCCTGGGAATTTCAGTATCAAAAGGTTTTTTACAGGTCCATTTTGAAACCAACCACCAACCGATCATGCTCATAGCTGCATCGATGGCAAATTAGAAAGTTGTGAAAACGTAAACATTATGTTTAGCCCAAAATTCACGCGCGAACTCGAGTAACTCGACTTATTGAAACAGATTTAAATGTACAGATGTCAGCACATGAAGTTACTACAATCTGTCAAATGTCTTAAATAGATTTTCAACTTTATCGCTAAAATATAAGGTTCAAAGTTGATTGGGAAAATTTGACAGTTTCGTATAGCTAGTCTGTACCAATAAAATCAAAATCAAAATCAAAATGTTTTATTTCACATAAACCTACATGGGCACTTATGAAACGTCAGAAGCTAGGTGCACGGTTCCAATTGGTCGTTTCCTATGGAGAAGAACCGGCAAGAAACTCCATGGTTACTCTTTTTAAAAATAATTGGCTTTTACAATGTTTCCACATTACAGTAAGTAGGTATGGAAGGACAGCGCAGGCCTGTCAACAAGTACCAAGTACTTGATAAAATAGAAAATGGTCTACAGATCTAAAGTCTATAAGGCCTACAAAGTCCTCACATTTACAAAATAAGAATCTATCAAAAGGATAGATAATAAAAAAAGAAAAATAATAATAAAAACCTACTAAAACCAAGTGTTATGATTCTCAATAAAACCACTAATAAAGAGGTGAAAAATTTCAAGTGTCTGTGTACAATGTCAATTAATAAAGAAATTATGTCAAAAAGTATATAATGTCAAATAATAAAGAAATTATGTCAAAAAGTATGTAAAAATAATAATAATAATTAAATAAAAATTAAACATCGTAATTTGAGAGCAGTTAATAGACATTTACATAGTTATGCCGTTAATGAGAAGCCAGGGAAGCCACATGTGCAGAAGGAATTATTGCCAGACTAGCTTGTCTTCAACGTAGTCTTTAATCTTATAATATGCTTTTTTGATAAGGACACGTTTGATGAGGGTTTTGAACTTTCCATCGCTAAGTTCTGTAACCGGCTTTGGCAACTTGTTATAAAAACGGATGCTGTTTACAAGAAATGACTTGCTAGTTTTAGTTAATCTAAATTTAGGTAACACAATTTCATTTTTACTACGTGTATTTATATTATGGAAATCGCTTCTTATTTTGAAGAGTCCTAAGTTTTTGCGAACATACAAAATACTTTCTAAAATATAAAGAGAAGGCAGAGTTAGTATATCAATTTCTTTGAATTTGTTTCTAAGAGACTCGCGAGGACCCATTTTATAGATTGCGCGGATTGCCCTCTTCTGTAAAATGAAATACCAACTATTTACCCATTATATAGTTTGCAGCGGTGAAGGTTACATTGACTAGTAGTATTGTCCGTACCCAATGCTAGCAACTTCGCAATTGAGTAATTATACGTGATTCAAAATTAACAAAACCCACTCGAAAGTTAGACTTTACCATTTTTTATACTACAACGTTTACTTTAATCGGCGATTTTTTCTATAATTTTTATTAATCGTCAATAAAGTTTTATTTCATCGATTCGCCACGGTCATAACGAAGCGTACAAAATCTATTATTTCGAATTAATTTTATTGTATAAAATCACCCATCGTTTAGTTAACGATTCGATACGAATTATTTAGTTTCGCGACGTCGGAATATTTTAATCGAATCGCACGCGCATATAATACTTTATTTGGTTGCTAACAAAGCGTGCATTATGAGGATTTCTATCGATTGTCGTAACCGTTATTTGTAATCGATATTCGGATGTTAGTATCGTGATCGGGCGTATAGATTAATTATGAGAATTGATTAGGAGTGGGCGTGGTTCGGCTAACGAGACCGGCCGATCTCGTGTTTGTTTAATTACTGGAGATTCCGCCTCCCGCGTCGTCGTGGTGCCATGGTACTTTGTAACTGAGCGCTTGCTTCTGGTCTTCAGATAAATTGCTTTAGATGTCTGTACTTAGTACCTAGTTACTATATCCATGTTCGAGTTATGTGTATTTACGAAGGACTTATGGTAGCTATTTTAATTTTTAAGTTTTAGATCCAATTAAGTTATTTTAATTCCTCTTGAACTTATCTTTCAGGATCGCAGATGGCACGGAATTGGTCTGCGTTACTTTCTTATTTACTGAAAAAAACATTGTTTTCGTCACACACGTTGTTGCCTTCAAAAGTTAATTGACATTATTCCACTTAAGCTGTGACACACCACATTATGGTTTTAAATTCTAGTGATCCAAATGTTTGAACTGCTATAACATTTTTATTAACTAATTATTCAATTACCTATGACTTATCATAAAAATAATGCAATAATCCCTTAGGAGTTCCTGATTATCTTAAATCATATTGTGGCATCACAGCTGAAGTAGAAAAATGTCAACGAACTTTTGGAGGCCAGTGTAAACAGTGTGTCTTCATAATGTGCACATATCGTATAATGAGGGAAACAAAGCTTAAATTATATCGACGGAAAAAAAATTAAAAGGGTCTCTACCTGCTAAAGTATGGTACGTAGCCGAGTGCAAGGCCTTTGCTTAACAGTTGATAGGGCATTTTGTGATTGAGCTATAAACATGGTATTTTTACTTTTAGAAAGCTGATACGATGGAGAATAATTTAATTTAATAAAAAAGGGTAGGTAATCGGGGCTTTTATTGAGAAATTTTACAATTATTGTAAACATTGATAAAAATATCTGATTTTTGTTCTCAATTGAAGGCGTTTTTTTCTTTAGTTTTATTTTATGAGGACGCCCTGTTATTTCCAGTCATTACTGAGTTTGTTTCATCGTGATAGATCGTTTAGTTTAAAAGTTATACCGATTTGTTTACACAGGGGTCACATCAGCGAACAAGAATTTTAAAAATGCTATTTTTTTTTCTGTCGATAAAATTAAGCTTGGTTTCACTGATTTCGATATGTGCACATTATAAAGACTCACACTGTATACTTGTACACACATTAATTAAGGTGCCACTAGTCCATATTTTTTCCATACAAAAATCGGGAGACTATTACTCTACTGTTTGACATTGTGTATCCAAAGTTAAACATGATATCGTTTTGACTTATTATTATTTTTGTCTGTACGGAAACAGAACAGTAAAATAAAAAGTCATTACAAAGTTATGAGCCAGCAAAGATTCGTTTTTCTTGCTATTTTTAACGTAACTTTGGGTGTAAATAACTAATAAAAGAATCGAAAATCTTCAAAACCAAGGCCGTACCAACAAAGCTCAGTTATCGAAGAGTTCAATAAACTTTATTTGTAACTGATTTATGCAGGGGTTTTTTCATAAAACTCGATTTTCCGAAGCACTTTTAATTTTTTTTTATGCGCCTATCAGGTCGGAACGGTGTTTCTGTAAGTGAGAACTAGACGTTGTTCGTGTAGACTAGCGTCTAACTGCTCATCACTGATACTAGCTCTGTCGGACACGAATCCAGGTGAGATAGCGTGCTTTTTGGCCATGACCACCAGTGAGTTCAAGCTCGCCACTAGTTTACTCTTAAGCTGAAACAGTGAAAAGTCTCTTAAACCGCTATACATTACTGCCTATTCATTCAGTGTGTTAATTATAAGGCGTACTACCCTATCCATACCTGGCCTCACAATAAAGTCACTCATACAAAGAACGTTGTGCCTTTTCATAATCCTCCTATAAAATGATAATGGCCTGTCACAACAGCCAGACGCCTGTTTCACACGGGCAAATTCTAGGATAACATAAAACATACAAAAATGCTGTTTTCTCTGTTACTTTTTATGTGGTTTCTTAATTAGATTTGGCGAGGACCCACCCTGCACGGCAACCGCGAGTTGGTTTAAGCTATAAGCGTTTGCATTGGATAACACTTTCACTTTCGTTGTGCTAGTTGCTTTGATAATACGAAGAAAATTAAAACCCAACGAACTTAAGAACGTTTACGACATACGGCATATCATACAAACTTCCAAGCCCTTGTTCTCCGAAATGAATGAACCGATTTAAATGAAACTTCATAAGCAGGATACAAAGGTCTAAAAAACTAGTTAAGAACATTTTCGAAAAATAGTGTTACAGCCAAATTAGACCGATTTTAAATTTTCCATAGATACAGAGATTTTCAGTTTTCTTTTTTTAAATAATTCATTTCTAAAATGTTCTTTACTAACTTTTTAGACCCTTTGTGTTCTGCTTAAGCTTATGAAGTTACATTAAAATCTGTTCATTCATTTCGAAAAACAAGGGCTTGAAAGTTTGTATGAAATGCCGTACGACGTAAACGCTCTTAATACCTATCATAGTCTTCACTTGTTTTATTGCAGAACAAAAGAGGCCTATTTTCATACAGAAATGTAACTATGTAGGTACTTGGGGATGGTAGTGTCGACTAGTTAAAAAAGTCAATGAGAAGTGGTTTTACAGATTATAGAGTCTGTAACTTTTCGTTTTGTAGGTACAATTACAGTCACTATCTTCTTCTTTGATAAGAACGGTTTACATTATGTACAACAATGAGATCATGGCAATCAACTATGTACGCAACGTGTCAAACACATCTCTTCTCCGCTACTGCTTATAACGTGAGCCATCAGATAATAAGCGGCTGTCGGGAGGCGTTCCCTGCAGATGAGTTCGGGGGGATAAAAATTCGATTACAATTAAATTAACCGAACTCATATTTATTTTTCATTAATATCTGATTTTGGAACTCGTAGATTATTATTTATATAGCTATAAATATTCTTGCTACGGTGTTTTACGAAAATTCCAAGTGCATTAATTTCTAAATACCAATTTATTTTTTTGTCAATTTGTTGACGGGTTGACTGGTTTCCATAACCTTACTGGGTCCTATCAACTTATACTGTACTCCACTATGGTATAGATGAGTCCCAGGAACAATATATAATATATCATACCGACATTGTATAGTGCGCAGTTCATGTGGTTCTTAGACTCGTTTTCGATATCGTTCGTTATGAATGTTATGATGTCTTCATACTTTTCATTCGTTTTTATCCTTTATATGATGCACTCTACTGTCCGTTGAATATCCTATAGTGGAAAAATCCGTAGACATACCTACAGTTTTAGGTACATGCAGAAGCTTAACTTGGAAGGCTTTGTGCCATTTGTGCCCTAAAACCAGGGGCAATAACCCCTGCTGAGCACGGTCTTTATCACTTGAAAAAACTTCGAGATTTCTTACTATATAATTATAAGTTTAATATTAATGTATGTAATCCATAATCAGTCCCCGTAGAACATGGTGGGACGAGTTGGACAAAACAAACGACCAGTGGTCCACTTTAGACCTGGATCGAAAGAGCTGAAAGCCATGGGGAGAGGCCTTTGTCCAGCAGTGGGATGATGCAGGCTAATAGTAATATTAATGTATTATACACATAAGCCTTCCGAAATAAATTATCTAAATGATGGTAAAAACTGCATCAATCGTTGCGTAGTTTAAAAGAAAAATTAGGTCACACATTATAGATACGAAAAGTGACTTCTATTTATAATGAGTTATTCCGTTTATCCACCCCAAAAAATCCACTTTAAGGTGGAAAACGGAATATCCGTTTATAATATGTAAAAATATAGATGAAGAAGCTGATCAAAAGGCAGCAATGTTATTTACGAAAAAAATATACGAAATGTGATTGTAATTCGTCATCATCAAAAGATTCGCATTCCCGGCAAGAAATTCGAAGTACCATTACTTTATAATTAGACACAGTCAATTTCTCCGTTAGCAAACAGAAAGCAGCCATTAAAGTTTTAGTAGAAATTAAGAAAAAAAAAACTAATAAACGTGAGTCACGGCTTTCTTTCAATCAAACGATGCTAAATCATGAGATAATTGAATTTTAGATTAATGGTTAATCATGAGCCAATCGGAAACGTCCCACGCACCGAACTACCCACGACGGTATCCGATGTAATTGCATGTTATTGAATTACAATTTAATTGAATTCGATTATGTAATTAATGTGCAGCCATTGTTGTAACGTTCCGTGATGAATGACCCGGCCCTAAAACAGTAAGCTGCCATATTTTTCAACTTCTGACGTGTAATAAGATGGTGATTGATGATGGAGAACGTTGAAAGGTGAACATTATTTCTCTGAACGAAAGTGCTTATTGAACTAATTGAATATTTTGAATGGTTGTCTGTTCGTGTGTTTGATCGGTTTTGGCGTACTTCAGTACGCGGTGTAATTGCTGATGTGATGGGAGATTTGGAATTCATCGACTCATTATTTGTGAGACGAAATGGCATTTCAAAAAAGTTGTGCAATAGCTACTGTTTTGGTAACGCAAGGGTCCAATGAATCACAACATAATGATTTGTTTTATTTATATTATTAATCAAAGGTGATTTGGTAGTAAGTACAGACGCCAGCACATCAAGCTACTACAATCTGTCAAATTTCTTTAATAGATTTTCAACTTTATCGCTAAACCGTAAGGTTCAAAGTTAATTGGTAAAATTTGACAGTTTCGGGTAGCTTGATGTGCTGGCGTCTGAACATAGCAACCACCCACAAGGTGGACTGATGACCTTGTGAACGCCGCAAGATTCCGCTGGATGACAATCAAAATCTTCACAGCTTGACTCATCGCCGCAAGGTTGCCTGCTTGTCGGTCTTCTACAGATTGTACTTCGGTGAGTGTGCCCAAGAACTCCACGACCTCATTCCACCGGCCCCCTTCTACCTTCGGTCATCCAGACGCACTGCAAGTTACCATCCCTGCCTAGTTGCTATTTCACCAATTCGCACTAAGCGTTTTCAAATGTCTTTTATAATGCGCACAGCAAATGAGTGGAACTCTTTACCTGCGTCTGTGTTTCCGAGCGCATACAACCTGAATCTCTTCAAAGTAAGAGTGAACAGGCTTCTTCTTACCCAGCTCACTCCATCGTCGACTTTGTCTCTGTCACCTCTGACCTAGACTAGAGTCAAGATCAAACCCATATCAAATAAAAAAAACAATCACAATCTGATCCATTGCTTCCTAAGTTCCAAAAATTTCCCTGTTCAACAGTATAAATAACGCAATGAATGTGGTTGAACTGTCAAAATCAAAGGCATTCCTATATTCCTTAGTGTGTTACGGAATTACCCCTGTCTTGGTGGCGATGCTTGGGGGTCGTGGCGGCGCATGTCCAGCAGTGGACGTCTTTCAGCTGAAATGATGATGACATAACAACCTCAGCCTTGAATTTATAGAACATCGTTTCAATGTTCTTACTATAGTGGTTATAATTATGTTCATGTAAAAAAAGAAATACGTAAAAGGTTTCAATACTTTTATTTTATACAAGATAATCCATAATGATGTTTTTTTAACCTTTTAACAAACAGTAGAAGCGAAGACACTGTGGTTTGTGCAGCTATTAAAATTTTCTCTTTAACCAGAACGTTGTGGTTTACATTCAATCCTCTTTGGTGCAACTTAATATAACTTACTTTTTCCAAAACAATACAAAAACGTGTCAATTTTGAATAGTTATTTTTGATTAAAATGGCAACCGACACCATACCAAAAACATAGGTACGCAATCCCCACGCAAAACTTATACTATTTAAAAGAAAACTAGTTTTTTTTATGTACGAATCGACTATTTGATTTTCAAAATTGATTTCACATTTCAAGTCTACGGGTTTATTAATTAGCATCATATATGTGAAGTTTCACTAATGAACCAAAAAGAAAACCATGTATTAATAAAGTTTCTCTTCAAACTTCAAAAAACTTTGGGTTATAATATTTTTACTAAATCAGATTTACACCAGAACTAATATTTACATTATGAATAAATAACTGTTATAGTAACTTGTTTATTGTCCTTACTTTTTACGTATACTAAAACAACTTTTTAATACTTTTTTTGAGTAAAGGCACAAACAAAGCATGGAGACTTCCCTTGAGTTCACAATCATCACTTGAAAAAACTTAAAATTAATAAGTACTTATCCTACAATAAATAACAATAAGGCCTATAATGGACGGATTTGAAGTTACTACATCTTATATTAAAAGTATTTAATAATATATATAAATGTACTAATATTTACTACAATAGTTATCTTACACGGCGTTTAGCCAAAATATAGTATATGTAAATATTTTGAAGTATTGCTCGCTGAAATAGATTTTATACATTAAATTAATTTACAGAATTAAATGAAACCTATTGTAAATAAGTAGGTACTGAGCCATTTAATTTTGCTGTCACTTTTTACTGTTATCTTGAAGAAATATTTCAAGGACTCTGCCAACCGAGTTTTTAATTACAATTAAGATATCTAACTGGTTCTTGGTTTTATTTATTTATTTAATAGCCTGGTTAACTATTTTTTTTCTGGTCACTTCAGAGTTTAATCTGGAAATGTCAAGACTGCAAAAGACGCTATAAATTAAGTGTCATAAGTTCCAAGAAATACAGCCAAATAAAAGGGAAACGTAACTAAAGTAAACATTCTGACAAAATATCAATGGCAAAGTGACAAAAAGTACCTAAGCAAGAATTCAATTTAAGTTAATACTTCATAATCATAACAACCTGATTCCCGACATTTTACAAATAAGTAACATTCAACATCTCTAGATTCGCAAACCAGCCTTGCCGAAGGTTCAAGCTTCAATTAGGAAACCGGATTTGAGTTCTCCGAAACGGAGGGCAACTGTGCTCAACTAATCAAGTCCGTATGATGCCTCTGCCTTAGTATTTCTAATCTTAATTCATGTTCCCTTGCGGCCATTCGTAAGGCAGCAATGCTTGAGCTTCTTCTTTCTATTTCTGGGGCCGAAGGTTGAGTCGGGGGCGACTCGCTTCCAGGTGAGATTGGGGGTGAGACTTGGGGCGGGTCGGGGGACTGTCGGGGGTGGGCGGCCAGGCCGGCGAGGAGCGAGGGGAAGGGGGGGCTGCTGTACAGGCTGTGGGGGGCGCTGAACAGCGGCGGGCGGGGGAGGTGCCCGCCGAGGTACTGCGCGCCCAGGACTGGTGCGCCGGCGTATCTGTTGACAGAACAATGGAGACAGTTAGGGCGGTCTGAACTTAACAACTTTATAAACACATGTTGATTTTTTTTAGATTTGTCGGAAACATAATATATGATACAGTTTACTTATTTGTTTTTTGTCCAAAGCTCTGATCTGGGTGCTCTATAAGCCTCCAGCTCTGATAAGTTACCTAAGGGAGCGGTAATCGTTAGTTTATTCAACAGAAAGATAATATCACTTTTGCTTCTTGTGAGCACAAGCTCACACTCCTTGTACTCCTGCGTTAACAATAACGTAGGAGTACAAGTAACTTTGTTCCTATCCAACCATGACTGTTCGTGATTTAACTCATCATCTGCCTAGCTTTTTCCCAACTACGTTGGGGTCGGCTTCCAGTCTAACCGAATGCAGCTGAATACCAGTATTTTACCTACACAACCCACTTATTGGGTAATACGAAACCCCTTGGTAAGACTGGTTGTCACACTCTCGGACTTCTGACGACCAATAATGACTCTCAATGACCTACGAATGACAGCCGGGACCAATGGCTTAACGTGCTTTCCGAGACACGGAGGGGTCTTGGTGTCTCACCCATCCACGGACCAACCGCGGCAACTGACAGCGGCGGGGACTACGTGATTCAACTACAATGTAATTTATTCCGATTTCCATCTCCTCGTTTGAGGGTCGCAGTCCAAACTGTTGCCTATTCTTCAAGATTGATGAAATACCCGAAGGGTGAGCAAATGATGTACAGTCAACAAAAGAGATAAGTATGCAGGATCGTCGGATATAGTTGAAGTTTAGTAAGAAACCGATGGATGTTCTCGAATAGAATTTAATTTTAATAATAGAAATCAAACAGCTCATTTAACAAATTATATTTCAGTCGATAACATCCATCGATTTCTTACTAAACTTGACGATACTGCATACTTATCTCTTTTGTTGACTGTACCTATAGAGCACCGACGATGCTAGAACCAGAGTGATCTAAGTGACATTTTTGGCAAAAATGGTTTTTTTACACAATTGCATGGAAAAATCATAATTCTTTCATGCCATACTAAGTGCTTCCCAGTATTATTTTCCTTGAGAAATCACAACATCTCACTATAGAATCTATAGAATCATAGTGATCTAAGTGATTGTTTTTTTGTAAAACTAAGAATGTTAGTTTTAATAAATAACTCATACTGATAAAAATTGTTATTTTATTATTTAAAACTTACATGAAGTACATATAACTAAAAAATAATAATAAAAAGCTCATAGATTTCAAATAATAACGCGTAACGCATTTCCTTCATTTTCTCAGAAACATACTATTGTGCCCTAGATCATTCTGGTTCCAGCGTCGTCCATTATATTTAAGTCCCATGTAACAAAGACACCAATTCAGACTCCGGGATGTTACTGAGAAATTCCTGATAGAGAAAAACCCGTTTTGCCTGGCCCGGGAATCGAACCCAGTAACTCATGCTAAGCAGTAGCTCTTGGGACTAGAAGACCAGACCAGAAGACCAAAAATACTTTACATTTAAAAAAAAAATAATTAACACAATGCAACTCACCTAAACTGAGCCAAGGCGTTGGTATCAAAAGGCTTCCGGAAGCCAAAACCCAGCTGTGAGAAAGGGTTCGGCATGGAAGCCACGACAGACGGAGGGGGCGCCCCTCCCGCCCCTCCCAGGTACGGATTGTAGGGGTGGGCCTGAGGACCCACCTTCTCTTGTTTGCGCCATTTTGCTCGACGGTTCTGGAACCAGACCTGCAAAAGATGGCGAGGATAAGTATTTGGAGTACTATCTTTAACTATTTGAATGAATGAGATGTGACTAAGAAAAACCATTGGTGGTCACAAGGCAGATGTAAATAGAAACGCCGGGAGGGAACGCCCTAGAAGGACATATAGTGATCTTATTGGTGATGTACAGATGCCAGCGCATCAAGCTACTACAATCTGTCAAATTTATTTAACAGATTTTCAACTTTATCGCTACAGTATAGGATTCAAAGTTGATTGGGAAAATTTGACAGTTTCAGGTAGCTTGAAGTTGATGTGCTGGCGTCTGTACCTACTACAAAAGGGTCAGGTGCGCAGTAATCATAACCGGTATGGATGTATAATCAGATGACTGTATGAACGTAAATGGAGCAAAAAAAGTATGTAAGAATCGTAGCAGGTGGCGTTCTGTACTTTTACCCCCATGGGAAAATAGCGAGAGTTTGTGTATGTATCTATCTATACCATGGGTGGCCAACTTGGTTAGACCCAAGATCTACTGTTCAGTGACGACAGCCTGTGCGATCTACCAATTACATACTTCTTGAAATCTTAAATGAAACAGCATAATTCATCATCATCATCATTTCAGCCGACGTCCACTGCTGAATTTTTTTGGGGGAGGCCTGTGGCCTCCCCCAAAAATTATAGGCTGAAAATTATTAGGCTATAAGTTTCGTCCCTATTCACTCCGTTTGTAGGTGTTGGATTTCAGTATAACATCCTACTATTCGATATGCCAGATTTAGATCTTAAAGCAAGAATAGCGTCACAGTCCCATAAGTATTTTGGAAATATAAGATATATACTTACATATATAATAATGATATACATATTCTTTATTTCTATCTATAATATAAAAATGAATCGCTGAATGTGTTGCTAAGCGCAAATCTCGAGAACAGCTGAACCGATTTGGCTAATTCTTTTTTTAGAATATTCCCTGAAGTACGAGGATGGTTCTTACACAGAGAAAAAAATAATATATCTATAGGAGTAGGGTAGAAGTAGGGTAGAAATAGTGTAGGAGTAGGTTATGAGTAGGGTAGGAGTAGGTTAAAAGTAGGGTAGGCGTAGGGTACGAGTAGGATAGGAGTAATGTAGGAGTAGGGTAGGGGTAGGGTAGGAGTAAGGTAGGAGTAGGGTAGAAGTAGTGCAGGAGTAGGGTAGGAGTAGGGTAGGTGTAGGGTAGGAGTAGTGTAGGAGTAGGGTAGGGTAGGAGTAGTGTAGTAGTAGGGTAGAAGTAGGATAGGAGTAGGGTAGGAGTAGGGTGGAGTATGGTAGGGGTAGGGTAGGGTAAGGGGTAGGACACCACGCAAATGAAGTAGCGCCGGGTAGCTAGAAATAAATAATATGGCAAAACAACGTTTGCCGGGTCAGCTAGTATAATATAAATATAAATCACAACATAACTGGCGAAATGTGGGTGTTCTATAGGTACACTTCTGCTTAGCCCTTTGTGGAGTACAGACGTGATGTTATGTTACGATAAATCTATTCGTGTTTTAGATTTACTAGCTTTGCTAACTTACAGGTATACTGAAAGATATAAGCAGTAAATAAAAATGAAAAAACATTGATCTGCGGTGCTTTTCTGTAAAAATCTCACCGTGAAAACTAAGGTGGAGTGAGCTGTAAATAGTGTAAATTCCTAGCAAAAACAAACTCACTTCAACTAAGTTTTCACGGTGAGATTTTTACAGAATCGACCGGCTGAACTGCTTTAAATAGTTCCATAAGAGCCTAACGTTCAAAACAGTATTTTTTTCTGATCCGAAAAAAGTTAAGAAAAAAGCTTGAGGCAAAATGTTACCGTCATGACAGTAAACTGTAACGTTTTAAGTAGCTAAAAGGTCACAAAATTAGCTGTTTTATTCATTTGGTGATATCGTTCACACCACTGAAATTTACTTACATTACAGTAATGGTGGTTTCCTTTTTTTTTTGTTGTTTTTTTCAGTAAATAGTGTGTCCAACCGTTAAAAGTTACTGTTTTGTCTTTTACTGTTTTACGAACATTTCTTTTTATTGTATAAAGTCAGTATTTAATGCGGTGCAGTAGTAAGAAATTATTTTTTTCAGTGTAACGTACTTCGGTAGTCCCCAGAAATGAAAGGATAGCAGATGGTATTCAAATATAAACAGCGAATTATTTAGAGCTTCGCTATTTTCAGTTCAGCACCCCATTATTAATCACAATCTGAATCATTTTGAAGAATGTTGCTAATCCATTGCTTCATATGTTCGAAAAATTTGTCTACTCAACAATCTAAGCAACGCAATGAATGTTGCTGAAATGTCAAAATGAAACCCATTGCTACTGATAGTCTGTTACGCATAGTTACCCCGCAGATCAGTTTCTCATCATTCTTCTGCCCTTATTTAAACTTATTTGGGGTCGGCGCAACATGTATTTTTCTTCCATACTTCTCTATTAGTCGTCATCTCGGTAGTCACCCCTTTCTAACCATATCATCATTCATCGTTTCTACGGAAAATTGGCATCTCTGGACTGGTAACTAGATCCATAATTCCTTAATCAGATTTCGCACGAATTATACCTCTCACTGCTAGATATCATTTTATGAGTTAGTAATATGAACGTAACTCAGCTACCTACTTAGTTTCTCTTGGTTTGCCTACCACGCGTGGTTACCTTCAGTAATAGGTGTTAAATGCTTTTAAACTTACAGTTACCGAACACGCAGTTATATTATTACTCTATAAATAACGATACAAACTTCACCATACATCATAATCAGGCAGACAGGACTGTTATTTTTTATAAGCTTTTATTTTATAAAAAAACTACTTTTTTGCTGGATATAAAGTGGTGGCATGTAAGGTTTAAGTGCCTCTAAGAAGGCTTGAGCAGTGATGGCCTAATGGCTGTGAACGGCTGTGACTACCAAACCCAGGAACTTTACTTTGTGTAAATTATTTCATCGCGACTGCTCTCAAAATAGTGGAAGAAAACATTGAGAGGAAACCGGCATGTCCTAGAACCAAATATTCGAAGACATGTGACATCTACCAACACACACACTCCCTCTTACGGCTCACTCTCTCTCACAGAGAGGAGGTCTGTGTCCCAGAAGTAGTAATGGTGTAGTAGTAGTAGAAACAATATAGGCTGATTAACCAAGCACTTATAAATCCTTGACTATGTCCTCGACAGCATTAATCGATACATTTTTTATTTATTTTTATTTATTTATCACAAACACTGCTACCATTACAGAAAGTATTAAACACAAATACTGCTACCATTATAGGAATTGAAAACAAGTGTGTTTCGTCAGTATGTGTCCTACATCGCCTTGAAATTTAAATTTGTTTACACACTCCAGTGTACCCTACAATGTCTTTATAAATGCTGACTAATACAATAACAATGATATCATTCAATACATTTTATTGAATATCTCTATAATACAATGTATTAAAACATGTTGAACACATCTTTAAACTGTCTCTTACATTGTAACCCCGACATACGTGTCGTAAAATATTGCAACCCAAAACGATATTTATTATATTATAACAACAATAAATTATTGTTCAACAAACTCATGTTTATTTCATAATTTCGTCAGATGTCTTTTACAATTATTTATGTGCTGTTCCTGAGAAGAAAAACATCGGTCCTTTGCGCCTTAAGTGAGGAAAAATGTATGAAAAGAAACGATGTTTCTTACTTGTGTCTGCACCTAGCCTTATCCTAATGCGAATTAACTAACTTAAATGTGTTTTCTATTATGAAATAGATCCATTTAATAAATATAAAGACATGAGCTGCGTGTCGCGAGCCTCACTAGATTTATTGCCCATTCAATGAGCCAGTCGGAACGTAATATCATGACTCTATCGACGCACTCAACTAGAATTTGTAGAATTATACCCAACGGTGTTATTAAATTTTAATTGCAGCATTCAAACTGACAGCAATCATATTTTATTGGCAACAAAAATCCAGCTTTTTACAGCAAAAAGTTTACAATTCAATACTTTAGTAAAAGGTCGATTATCATAGCATGAAATATTTATGCACGTACAAAAATGTTGAGACACGAAAAAAATCGTCACGAACCGTACAGCCATTATGTAAACTGTTATTTTTATGGCAATTTAAATTAATTCACTTATAATAAATGGTGTATTGTAAAAAATTAAACGCGTTTCTGTAAATGTCGATGCGGTTTTAGCGGATGCTGTGATAAACAAGAAACGTTTTATATTTACGATGATGGTTGGCGTTTTATATTGAGCCTTAATGGGTAGTGTTTATGGTTGGAATTTGTGCATGGTGGTATGATCTATTAAGTTTACAATGGCCATTACGGATATGACTTCATACGGCGTTGAGGCCGCGAATTTATAAATGTTGTAATTGGTGTGGGGCTGGCTGACGGTATGCGGGTCCGGTGGGTGCAAAAAGGCACCGACTGCGTCCCAGGTGCCGTGTTTAATAGCTTAACAGAGTCGCGCATTAAGGTAATGACCACGTCGGCCGGTCGGCGCTGCGATCGAGTGTGCTGGAGCGCTAAAACCGTGCTGGATGCCGTTGGGTTATAAACTCGTTGCCTAGCGTGGGCGCATTGCCTCGACTTTTGGGATGCATTTTGGACAATCCCAAAGAGATATCTACTTCTTCTTTTCGAAACGCTTTATCGTAGAATCAACAATGGAAGGAGTATACCTACTTAACTGAAAACTATCTGTACCTAAGTATAACTAGGCGCAAGGGAAACCTGCATTCTCAACTTTGTCTATATGTAACAGAAACGCTCATTCTCTTATTTCAAAATCAATGCCTTTTCGAGCAGCGATTTTTTACCAAAATCAAAGGAATTAACCAAAGAAATTACCAAACAAACAGAAAAAAAAGTAAATAACTTGCTGACACAGTGTTGGCTCAAAATCTACTATATTAATTTCCACTTTAGGCATGTCAGCAAAGCGCAATCTTAGTCCCCAGCCGCACCATGATCGAATCAGCTGGTAATAATACAAGAAAATTGCTAATGACCTCATTTAATAAACAAGGGTTTGAAAAATACGCGCCTATTACGTAAATGGATGGTAGCTGTTTGGTCTGAAGACGTCGTAATATCTTAAGAGCGTCGTCTCGTGTAAAGTGTAAAGGTATGTAAAGATGTCGCCTCATTCGGTGGGCATTAAGTGATGCTGTATGCTGTATGCTGAAATGGCTATGGCTATGGTTTGGCTTTACAATAATTGAGCTAAATATATTTAAGGTTTATGGTACAGACAGTGCAGTTTAGTGGTTTTTCCAAAGGGTGGTAGAATTAGTTCTATTAGGACTTTAACATGAGATTAGAGAGATTCATCATCATCATCATCATTTCAGCCGAAAGACGTCCACTGCTGGACATAGGCCTCCCCCAAAAGGGGGGGGGGGGTTGCCATAATCGCCACACTTGGCAGGCGGGTTGGCGGTCGCAGTATAGTATGGTGGTAGAATGCATAGAGAACGCTGCTGCCCATTCTCCGGTACGCCCCTTAGTCGCCTTTTACGACACCCACGGGAAGTATTAGAGAGATTACTGAGGGGTAATTCCCTTATTTTTCGTCACAATCCCTTAAGGTCACAGCTCATTAAAGCCACCCGGCACCCACCCCGCACCGCCTCGCCGCATGGCGTCCACTCGTTGTCGACAGGTGGTCCACGGGTGGACGCCGCGTTATCACCAATAAACGTCGCGCGGTCAACCAGTGGACCTCGCGTCGCGTATAACATTATCGCGTTGGCAATGCGCAGTCAACGCAAGGCAAACATGCGAGCAGCGAGTTGTCACCGAGTGGTCCACCCGCCGTCCGCGCGTGGAGGGCTTCCGAGGCGATCCGGTGACGCTACGGAGTTGATGTAGTGAGCGCATACCCATACAAGTCAATATAAAGAATACTAGCCGCAGGAGGCGAGGCGGTGCGGAGTGGGTGCCGGGTGGCTCTAATGAGCTCACAGCTCATGTCAGCCTTTAGTCTCATGTCTCAAAAATACCTCTAGTTTACCCGAGATGAGATTCAAACAATCATCTCAGCCTATCGAAATCCACTGTTGGACATAGCACCCTGTCCTCCGCCTTCCGCACCCAGTCGTTCCAGCCACTTTCTTTAGGTCGCCGGTCCATCTAGCTGGGGGGCGTCCCCGTTACGCTTGCCGATACGTGTTCTCCACTCCAGGACTCGCCTCCTCCGTCCGGCTAACATCGGTCCTTCGTCAAACATGGCCAGCCAACTGCCACTTCAGTTTGCTTTCTCTGCAAGAAATAGCTAGCAGAGTAAGCAAACTGAAATGGCAACTCCGGTTCTTTTCTCGGATAATTTCATCTCTGATTTTATCCTTCAAAGCAACTCTGAGCAAAGCCCGCGAAATGAGATTGCGACTATAGTACATTATGATACATGTGTGCTATGTTGATCATTATGCTCGAGGCGGTATTATTCGCGCGAGCCGCAGGCGAGTGCGATAAGAAAGCCGAGAGTCTAATGATCAATGCACACGCGTTTCATACGACGTTTTTCAACACACTTGCGAGGAAAAAAACAGACTTGTATTGTTAAATATTAACTTGTATGGAAAATGGCGCGCTGGTTTTGTCTTTCCGCATAGCCAGCACTATAATAGCAATGCGCGCGCAAGTGTAAATAAAAGCACTGACCACAGAACATGTAAAAACAATTGTAAAAAAAAAACAATTGTAGTTTAGTTAGTATGGAATTAGAAAGTACTATTGGCATAGAGAAATATTACATGTTCAGTTGAGAATCCGGATTAGTTCAGTGAGAATCCGCAATGATAGAACGCCAGTCAGGGTCTTTTCCATTTGGTTTCGGGTAGGGATCACGGACAATTTAAGGTGGATAATTAAAATTTTCTTACGTTTTTTGTAATTTGCAGGTGTGATCAAATATGATTCGCGACTATAATATACAGAGCGTTAGGTTAACAGAGGGACATACTTTGAGAGGAGTTAGTACTCATGAAAATGAACAACTTTTAATATGGGATTAACCCTGAAATCGCGAAAAAAAATCAGCCGTTTCCTACATTTATGTTCGCATAGCTCGTCAAAATGTACTGAACAGCTGATTTTTTTTGCGATTTCAGGTTCGGCCCCATAGTAAAAGTTGCTCATTTTCATGAGTACCTACTAACTCCCCTCAAAGTATGTCCCTCGTTTAACCTAACGCTCTGTATATGTATTTACAGAATTATAGTCATTAGAATAGAATCTTTCTAGTTAGATTTTTTCCCTAAGAACTTTTCCATAAGAAAGCTGTATTAATGATTCGAATGATTATAATTCTGTAAAGATGTAGGTACCTGTTAGAGTCGCAAATCATATTTTGATCAAGATACAAACCTGACACTGAGCTGAAAATTGCAAAAAACCTAAGAAAATTTGAATTTCACGGTAGACCGCGAAATTCAAATTTTCTTAGGTTTTTTCGGACAATTTAAGGTGAATGCGCAGTGGTAGACCACTGCGCAATCACCTTAAATTGTCCGAGGTCCCTGCGCATTCACCTTAAGGTAAATAAATATTAGTTAATTTTGGGACCAAGGACAATACAGACTATTAAAAAAAAAGTGAATTGATGAGATTAAAAAAGCGCGCATCTCCGACTAGTAAATAGTTATCTGTGGAAATAAAGCACATGTGGATTAATGTAAAGAAAAAGCACGCGTTTTTAATACACTGCATTATGGACCTAAAAGCGGTTCAATAAGAGCCACTTTACGAGCAAGTGTGTTGAAAATATATATTATAATATATATTATATATTAGATTGCGACTAATATATTATATTACTAACATATTTTGAACGTTTTTAAACGGGAATTGGCCCTCTGGTATTGATTCGACGGCAAGGTTGGCGCAGTGGTTAAGCGATTGACTGCTGCGCTGCGTGTCGCGGGTTCGATTCCCGCACGGAACAAAATATTTGTATAACCTACAAATAGTTGTTCCGGTCTGTTTGTGTATGTGAGTTTAAATGTTTGTAAACGCACTCACAATACAGGAGAAATTCCTAGTGTGGGGCAAGTTTTTATTATAAAGTTAAAAAATGAAACCAGGCAAAAATATCTGTAAATTAAATTAAATATTTGCCCATAAAATGTAGTCAGAAAGACACTATAAACAAAGAATTATGTTAATTAGGTAATTAACTTTTTATTGATACCGACAATACAATTTAAGGTAATAAAACACGTGGCTAGTAAAAAAGTTTTTGTTTTTTCTATAATAACAAGGTACTTCAAATAATTAAGACCAATTAACATTTCGCACTATACACTCAGTACTATTAGTTACTATACTAAAAAGTAAAGATGCAACAGTGTATGTATGAATAAAAATACTCTTTAGTGGTTATAAAGACGGTAATTTTAAAGCATAATTGACTGAAACTTTTGTACTGTTCAATTCAATACTGTAAGCGGTTCCATTAGACGGAACTATCACCACTACCTGTTTCTACTCTCACTTTCAGTGAAGAGTTGTTCTTCAGTCAAAGTGAGGGTAGTCAGCTATCCAAAATGGCTGGCTTACTTGATTAAGCAGCCATTTTGGAAAGCAGACTACCGGTAGAAGCCGCAGCAGTTCAGCTGCAGTTTCAGTCATGTCATCTGCTTTCCTCAAACGAAAGACTGTGATCGGACTGCGTGAAAGTTGATATGGCTGGAAAGGGTGTGGTGACTACTGAGATGACGACTTATAGAGACTAGGGCTTTCAGTCTCGATGCATTACTGAGTCCCTGGAAAAAAAAAATGACACTCGATGTGGTCTCGAAATTCCCGGGGAAAACGAGACTTTTGAGACTATGTCAAAACTAGGTTTCTTAATTAGGCTATGCAATTAGGCAAGATATTTTAATCAAGTACTTTATTAAACAAACGTAAATTAAAAATATAAAAATATTTGTTGAAGTTTTTTTCATTTTTGTAGTGGGCACGGAACAAACAAAGGGCGTTTAATGTGGTTTCAGACGGAGAGGACCTAAGTTTATTACAAAAGTAACCCGTCTCAAGTGTCAAAAGTCTCGTTATTCCCGTGACCGAAAATGTTAGTCTCGAGTCTCGAAAATACCAAAATATCGTCGAGATTCCCGAAATTTTCGAGACCGAAATTCCAGGGATGAAAGTATTATTTTAGACGTGTGGCAGATGAAGACAAGTTGAAATAAAAAATCCCAAATAAATTGGGACCTGCACCCTAATTGTGTAACACACTATCAATCTCAATCTGAGGGGCCCGTAGCTAAATAATAACAGCCGCACAGGTCGATCGATCAGGTTAAGCTAGGCTTGCCGCGGTTGGTCTGTGGATGGGTGATCTTTACATATCGTGACCCCTCCGTGCCTCGGAAAGCACGTTAAGCCGTTGGTCCCGGCTGTCATTAGAGGATCTTTGACAGTCGTTACGGATAGTCAGAAGCCCGAAAGTCTGACAACCAGTCTTACCAAGGGGTATGGTAACTGGGTTGTGGGGTCAGATAGGCAGTCGCTCTATGTAAAGTACTGGTATTCAGCTGCATCCGGTTAGACTGCAAGCCGACCCCAACATAGTTGGGAAAAGGCTAGACAGATGATGACTATCAATCTCAATCTGAATCATTTTGAAGGATATTGCTAATCCAATGCTTCATATGTTTAAAAAAAATGTCTGCTCAACAACGTAAAACGCAATGAATGTTGTTGAACTGTCAAAATGAAAGCCATTGCTACTAATAGTGTGTTACGCAGTTACCCCGCTGTTTTCCCAGGAGGATTAGGTAGACGCCAGCATATCAAGCTACTCGAAACTGTCAAATTTTCCCAATCAACTTTGAACCTTATGCTTTAGCGATAAAGTTGAAAATCTATTATAGAAATTTGACAGATTGGAGTAGCTTGATGTGCTGGCGTCTGTACAACCCACATTTCTAAAATTTTTTTTTACAGTTCACTACTTTTCTCGAGGGTATCTTTTAAGCTTACTTTCGAACGGGTGTAAAAATATCGCGGCAGGATTTTATCGCGTACTGGATTTGAAACTCTCGGTGTTGAGCCGAGTGCGTCATCATCATCATCAGCCTATAGCAGTCAGCAGACATAGGCCTCTCAACTCGATTTTCGGCAACTCTCATCCAGCTACCAGCCATCCTGCAAAGATCGTCACTCCACCTAGCCTGAGGGCGTCCCACCCTACGTTTACTGATTCGCGGTCTCCACTAAAGAACACGTCTACCCCAACGGTCATCTGTTCTACGGCTAATATGGCCGGTCCATTGCCACTTCAGCTTGATTATTCTGTGAGCTATGTCGACAACTTTGGTTCTCTGTCGGATCACCTCGTTGCGGATCAGAGCTGAGCGCGACAAAAATACAAATTGTTGAATTATCAACTCTTGGCGCTTAGCAGTGCGTTGAGAATCCAGTGGGGGAAAAAAAAATCGCCACAGGGAAAATCGCCCGAGCGTACGGGACTTATAGTTAGGAAGGTAGAAAGGCATGTTCAAATAAAGTTAGGTAGGTACATAGCTCGTGACAATGAGCAGCTGAACATAGAATAAACATGATACAACACACACGCCATTGTTATAATTCGTAGAGGATATAAAAACATTATTAAACTTATGTAGTTAATAAAATGTCAAACTCCAAAACGGGTGACTAGGTTGTTTGTAGTTTGAGCATTTTATTAATGAACTGCGCTCGCGGCTCCGTTCTTGAGTTCCTTTTAATAATATAGGATATATTCTACATAATTGTATCCGGATTACTTCAGTCGTTACAGAGGTTACAAACATTTTTATTTATTATACGAAAATTTTCGCCGCAAAGAGGTTGGGTTTGTGTTTTTCCATCTGGGACTTCTAATTAGCTGCCCGGAGTTTGGATTTGTGCCCGGTTGATTGCAATAGGCTTGCCCCTATAATAAGGGACTTAAATATAACTGTTGAAAGGTGCACTTCTGCCTAACCCTATCGGGAATACAGGCGTGACGTCTTGTTTTATTATTTTCGCCTTAATACCAATTAGTGAGAAATGGTTGGCGTTCCAGCCAGTATTTTTTTCCTCAATAAGAATTATATCGATCCATTGTACCACTCGATTACTTTATCCTGTGTACCATTAATTTGTATTCGAGTAATCGCATCGATTGTGAACAAAATACACCGTTGCGACAAATAAGTGTGGGTTTCGTTCGATTATTAAAAGATCTCGGGCAACAAAGAGTGAGGAAAGTTCGTGACGTGTTGCAAAATGGACGAGCTATTTTAATGATTGTGGTAATGCTGCGGTGTAATTACGTATAAAATGACAATTGATAGCATTTTCTTCGTTTTGACAGTTCACCCACGCTCATTGCGCTATTTGCGTTGTTGTGCAGACGAATTTATTGAATCTATGAAGCAATAATAATAATAATAATAATTTTATTTCAGAATTATAAATCCATAATTTGTTAGTGAAACATAAAAAAAAACTGTTAGTACACATGCAGTTTGGACAAATAATGTACGAGCGGGCAATCAAATTTCCCTGCAATGACATTCAGGAGACTGTTAGTGCTGCCCCGGACCCTCTGCAGCAGCGACGCGGCACGCTTACGCCTGATCGCTGCGAAGCCATCAGTGTGCGTATCAGCAAACATTCCCGACGCACTGCAGAAGCGTGGAAGCCCCAACAGCATCCTGAACGCATTGTTGTATTGAACTCGAAGAACATTGATGGCTTTCTGCGTACAACCTGTCCAGAGGCTGCACGTGTAAAATGTCTGACAATATGCTTTAAAAAGCGTCACTTTTACTTCACACGTGCAACGAGCAAACCTTCGGACAAGCATGTTGCATCGAACCGCCAATGCTCTTCGTTCCCTTTCTACATCCAGATCATCTTTGATGCCCGCTGTTACAATATAGCCGAGATATTTAAATTGTTGAACACGATTTAAGATATTACCTGCTAGTTTAATGGGAGGAAAACTTTCTGAGGACTTTGCTCCAAAAATAAGAACCTCACTCTTTTTGGCATTGTATCTTAAAACGTGTTTCTCAACATACCTCTCACAAACATCCAACAGATTTCTTAAGCCTGAGACTGACGGGCTCAATAGTGCCATATCATCGGCGTAGCTGATATTATTAAACGCTACTCCATCTATATAACAGCTAGCCTGCAAGCTGCTGAGCTCACTAATGAGTCCGTCTATGTATAGGTTAAACAATATCGGAGAAGTCAAACCACCCTGTCTGACCCCACACTGCAACCTATACTCATCAGAATTGGCCTCAGCCCAACGCACACAATTCACATGGTGACCATACCAGTACCTGAGGATCTTTATCATCTCTTCAGGCATATTTGCTTTGCGTAACTTACCCCACAACTTATCATAATTCACCAACTCAAACGCCTGCAATGGATATCTTTCAAAATTCTCGGATTGTGATTGTAACTGTGTTACGCAATTATAGTGGTCTTTTTAAGACTGCAATTTTTGGTAAGAAACTTAGTAACCTAAAAGTTTCTTAGATTACACAAAATTATTATTGCACAGTGGTATATTAAGTAAAAAAAAAAGTTGATTATTATGACTCTGAAATGCGAATATAAGAATGAATAATACTTTGTAGGACCATTGAATTAGCAATAGTTACAGTAAATGGGCACACATTAATTATATCTGACACTTAGCTGTGTTTTATGTGCGCTCAATCAATTAATTTGATGAGGCATGTGCAAAGCGGTAATTTTATTAGAAAAACCATTCAGGAATGCTCATTCAATTTTATGACGTCCTAGATGTAGGTTTAAATACCCATTTACCTTATATTTATTTAAATTAGTAGTAAAACTCAGTCATTTACGACAGAAACTCGTGTGATTTCTGTGTTTTGAGTTTGTTAAAAAATATAATAAAACATAAACTATGCAAATGACATTGTAAAATGTCGTAAAAATTAAAAATCACTGAAAAATCAATTAAATGGCACTGCGGGGGTCACACGATCAAGTAAGAAATATCGAATAAATAGGCATTATATATTAATATTAATTAATATATAAACATTTATTCAAACAATTATATCAGAATCTACATTTATAATTGAACATAACAGCGAGAATATTAAGTTATTTATTAACATAGAACCTAGGCTTAGATGATTAAATTGTTATTTTTTCGCCTTGTTAGTCTGTTGCATAATTATTACGTTTATGACGTGGGTATAATAATATCTAATTAATAGTCCTCTAGAACGAATTTCGGTCATTTAGCTTCTAAGGCAAATCTACGCAGATGCCTCTAATCTACGTGGGAGATATTATAGTGCACAAGTGTATGTGCAGACACAGGTACACTCACTCTCAAAGTCCGATGGGACGGCCAGCCAACACGACCTGAGAGACTTAAACAAAAAAATCAGGTGGTCCCTACATTTATGTTCGTATAACTCGTCAAAATGTAGGGAACAGTTTTTTTTTTTTCGCGATTTCAGGTTTTGGTCCCATAGTAAGAGTTGTTCATAATAATGAGTACAATGACCTCTTAAGAGGTTGTTAATGTTTTATTAATAACCCTGTATAACTGGTGAAATGTGGATGTACTATAGGTACCTCTGCTTAACCCTTTTGGGACTACTGGCGTGATGTTATGTTATAATTAACGCTGCTTTTCTTTATTAATACCGCAACGTAAATCTACATAATTATGAATACAATTTTATAATACCACATGAAGGAAAACATCATAAGGAAACTGATAAAGAGTCTGACACGTGTAAAGATTGAATTCATTAATGGTTATTCATGGTGTGTGGTTAGAATACTACACCATAATAAAGCATCATGAATGGTCGCCTTTGGTGACACATTTCTATGAAAAAAGTAAAGTTTCATTCTGTAACAAGACCGTATATAGGCACTGATTCTCGTGTACAAACTCTTCAAAATATTTTTTTTCTTTCGAAATGTTTGTAAAGCATAGTTAAGTGCAAGCAAATATAGAACTTAAGGTGCTCGTTCTTATAATTCTTTAATTGTTCACACATATTTGACATAATTGCACATCTATAGTGATTCTACCAGTGCATGTGGAAAAAAACGGTAGGTATGCGGTGCGCCCCCGGGCTTTACCTGGGGAAGAACTAATATCCACGATAATGATTAGGTGTACATGCAGTAACGAGTAAAATGCCTCCTCCATTCGCGAGCACACTTCGTTTTCCGACTCCATGTCCGAAGTAGTTTATTATAGTTATCACTGCAGTCGTTTCTGTGTCTCATTCGATTCGGTCTGGTCTGATTGAAGGTTTCGCGACAGGTCCTTGGGACTACGGGAATTAGTGGTATCTGGTCTCTGAGACCGTTTCCTAAGGACTCGTCCGGATTGACGCGTCTTCAAGTGATTAAACAATATATTCGTTCTAGTATCCTAGTAATTATTATAAACGCGAAAGCTTGTGAGGATGGATGGATGGATGTTTGATACTCTTTCACGAAAAAACTGCGGCACGGATTTGAATGAAAATTGGCATACGGATAGTTTATAACCAGGACTAACACATAGAATACTTTTTATCCCGATATTCCCACGGAATCAAAACATATGCGGGTGAAACCGCGGGGCGCTGCGGGTAGGAGAATATTTACTAAACGTTATTTATCATTGGCATTGTATATGTACCAATATAATAGGTACAATGAAGTAAATTCATCAAGCGAAACGGTACACTACGTAATTTTGCCGTGTTAGAGCCATTTTATACAACTGTCAAACTTTGACAGTTGTGCTTTGAATTTACGGACAATTTAAGTTGGTAATCAATTTGCATAAGAAATGATTTCCCTGACTAACCTAACATGTTGTATTTTCAATTTTTATAAATCTTTCTAACGCAGCCCTAATGAATTGTTAATAGCTAGATACAAAGTTCTTTCTCTTTCCTGCGTTTTTAACAACTGACTATACATATCCCTTTGTTTTCCCCATAATCGGGTACCTAAAAGTAAAAAATATATCTCATTAAAAACGAAGTATCAGCTGTTTTAATGCCTGTTGTTTACAAGGAACAGGTCTATGTTTATGTAACTGATTATCTACTCAACGCTGATTGAGGTAATGTATTCCTTGCTGCGCCTGCGCCTTGGGTGCAGGTGTAAGTTAATAAGCGGTAAACTAGCCTTCGATTCTAGAACATTTGAGCCTAGACTAGTGATAACACTAAATCTAGCTGTGATTACAGCAACTTTAAAAGGGTGATCGACTTTGTTGTTTATTTATTTTATTCAATTAGTCTTGTTTGCATATCAGCTGATTTGTGCAATGTAATTGAAAGATATATTTGAATATCTTGAATAAGGCCTATAATATACTAGCAAGCTCTTAGGTGTACCTAGTCGTTACTGTTACAACTTTTTAACAAAATATTTTCATCTTCCCATACTTTAGAAAAAATACCACTTCGTCCAATCGTAACCAAAACCTAAAGAAATTACAATTTTTTTTCTTAAATGTTTTCAAAAGTCATAGAGCCAAAGATTTAGGATCCCTAATTGTACTATCTGAGAAATCAGTTTTCCTTCAATAACAAAGTTAATAGAACAGCAACTTTTCGTGCAATGGCGCGTTTTTTGAAGTCATCGCGTCGGTCTGACGCTCCCCTTACGTCGCCACGGATAATTAACAAACGGAATAGGTAATTTTCATTAATGCGAACATGTCCCGCGCCACAATTATTGTCTTGTAATAAGATACCAGCTGAATGTTATTGTGTGTTAAATAATTATGTGGCACACTTAATTTTATGGGACTAACAAGTATATTTTTAAGTTTTTATGACTTACTAGCTTCCGCCCGCGACTCCGTCCGCGCGGATGTCGGTCTTCGCGTGGATGGTTTATTTCTCCATTTTGAGTAACTCTGACAATGACATCTTATAAATATCTATTGGACCCAAATACGGCTAAGCCTATAATAATTAAGGAGATCCCTCTATTGAGCTACTGCTGTTGAGCTCGCGTTCTGTAGTAAGTATTTTCATAGTAATTCCGACCTTGATAAGTAGCATGTAGCAGTAAATTACTGACAGTGACGAAAAGTTTGCAATAATAAAAAAGTGATCGTGACAATGCGACAGAAAGTTTATTGAGAGCTTCAGCATACACAACATTGTTAGTGAGCTCGTCCGGAATATGAACATGAAGATTTCTTGGACTGCTCACACGGGAAAGAGCTACGTAAAGTTGCCCGTGTGAAAAACAACTCGCGGTAAGATCTACGCCAGCAACTCCTAGGGTCTGACCTTGAGCCTTATTTATTGTCATGGCGTAACACAAAGCTACAGGAAACTGTATTCTCTTAAATTGAAATGGAAAATTATCCACTACGGGTAATGCAACGTGTGTTCGCGGTTCTACAGAACAACGTCTATGAATAAAACCGAAAAATAAGATTTTTTTTTCTACGTATTTTTCCAGGATAAAAAGTATCCTATTTTATGCCCAGGATAATAAGGTATAATTATACCAAGTTTCATCGAAATCGAACCGTTAGTTTTCACGTGATGCCTGCATATACAGACAGACAGACAGACAGACAGACAGACAGACAAAAATTTTTTTAATCACATATTTGGGTTTGGTATCGATCCAGCAACACCCCCCGCTATTTATTTTTTCAATATTTTCAATGTACAGAATTGACCCTTCTACAGATTTATTATAAGTATAGATTTGGAATTCGACCTCGCTTTTTATGGTAAGATGGAAGCTTCGTGACAGGTTTAATATGTGGTTGGTGACAAGTGTCCTATATTTTGAAAAGAATAAGGACGATGATCAGTAGGTAGGTACGATATTTTACTGTATAATTTGGGGATGACACGGCGGTTTCATTCAATTCAATTAATTTATTGCATCAAATACGGTAGGTACATAAAGTTCTTATAATAAAATATTTAGTAACACACATTTGGCCAATATTTAGCATGCAATAGTACAAGTTTTTACATTTAAGATATTAACTATAACAGTTACTCGTAGATATTTCTGTGCTTTATTGTATAAAATTTACAGGAACACTTTTGAAAGAACTCATCTATTGAATAAAAACCTTCTTGTAACAACCCTTCCGCAACGCAACACAAAACTTAGTAGGGTAGTTGAGTAATTGACCTAGGCAAAGCATTGTAAATTAGGGGAGCCATGTAAACGCAGCTCCGCCGAAAAAGTTCTAGCTTTTGAACGGGCATTTCAAAATATAAATGTGTAATTTTCCTTTTATTTGTGTTATCTTTCCGTTCAAATAGTTCATGACCTCACAAATACAGCATTGGTTAAAGGTAACTCATACAGCATTGGGTAACCAACCTTTGGTTGGTTTGGTTGGTTGGTTAAAGGTTGATTGGATGTTAAAGTGTGATCTCAACTTTTAACTGTAAAATGTCGTACAGAACAGCGCCGTGTAAATAGTCACTAAGTTGTACAAATGCGAAAAAAGACATTTTCAGTTGAGATGAAAGTAACATACCTAGTCTATGTTCTGGGGTCGGTTATTAATTTTTTTTTTTAATTTCACGTCGGATATAACAATTTTTTTAGGTATGGAGTGTTACCTGTATTCGCGCTTCTGTTAGGCCGATTTTCATAGCGAGCTCCTCTCTGAAACAAAAGGGCATAGAGTTCAAAACACAGTTCACTTGTCAGAAGTTATCACAATATTACATTAAAATTGATTTTATTTTAGTGTTGCCCAGTTTACACTAGAAGAGGAAAAACGGCATCTCTGTTAAAAATAAAACAAACTAAACGTATACATCCATCTCTGCATCTGGTTCATCATGTAAACGAAGTAATTATGTACAGTTACAAGTTACTTGCCTAATTAACTAATTATTAACTACATGGCTACATACCTACCTGCGCACTAATGAAATTGTTAACTAAATTCTTAACCAAGTAGATGTTGTCAGTTTATTTCGTCGTGCAAGAATGTCATCCTGGTGATTAAGGCGGCAGAAATGCCGTTGACAGTTGTTTTTTTTTCTGCACCATAGACAAAAAAAAAAAAAACATTTATCTCTTATAATCCGTGTGTAGCCTATTTATAGTTGCTATTGTTATTGTGTACCTAAATGTACATAAATGGATGATAAAACGTTATAAACTTCAATTCATTTTACGATGGATTATGATAATCCTGTAGCAATTAATTTGCTGAAGAACTTAATGTCTGTAAAGCAGCCATTTTATCTTCATTATCCTATCATGGAATAAGGAAAAGGCGGATTATTTGATTGATAAAGTAGAAATGTTTTCACCACACCTTTGTGATTTAATTCAAGAATTCATTCAATATTTAAGAGGATTAGTTGATGATTTGATACCTAGTAAGTATTTTGCAGTTTTTTGGAATTTCAATGCAATGTCAAGTCAAGTGCACGTGTCTTTTTTTAATCTCTGTTATATGTAGCTATGTACCGATGTTGGAATAACCTACCTAAAGGTCAAACAAAACTTAACTTAGCCAGTGCTGGCCAAAGCAGCTCTTTGTGGTTAATAAACGACCGATATAAACAACCTTCGGTTCATCTATCAGTTTTTCCACATAATATTTGTATAATATCACCTTGTAAAGACATCAGGATAATGTGTCCTGGAGAAGGCCTTCTCCAACTCTTCAAGTTGGAAACTGGTGAATGTGGTCCTATATCGTCTCTGCTTCCTCTTGGGCGCGAACTCATCCGCATCGTCACTGTCTGCGGACCCTGGAGGGGGACGCTCGGAGGGCGACTGGTCAGCTCGTGACAACTCAGGGGTTGTTCGAGGAGAATCGTCCTTTGGGGGCTCTGACACTCCCATGGCGGACGCGTACTTTTGGTACTCTTGGCTTTGGGTGAAGTAATCTGGAAAAGGAGAAGAATGGTGTTAAAACGCTTTGATAAAATAGAAAAAAAGTAGGTAGTGAGCTATATATGTATAGCTTTTTCTGATTATATTTATTTACTGATTTAAACATGAAACCAAATTGTACATAATATGTAGTTAGTTCATTGTTGTACAAATAAATCATGATTTTCAACGGAAATATTTTGAGAATAGGTACGCATAGGTATTATTATCAATAAATAATTTATTATGATCAAATCCAATGATAGCTAATCAAACTATTAATAGATTTTAGCCGTTGTTTGTATTATTTTTCTAGATGGTCATTATCACCTATGTGTGTAGACGTAAATTGTTTTAGAGGAGTGCCTTCTTTGTTCACTCCGGTTGACATCCTCGGGAATTAAGTCAACTCTCCATTACTTAACCATTTGTTCAAGAAATCATCATCAAGATATTTAAAAATAATTAGGTATTTTGAAAACGGACGGTTCATTGTAACAAATTTTACAAACCTCCTTTTAATAATTTCCCAGAAATGACGCAAAACTATTATAAGATTAATGGGATTAACGTCACTTTGACAGTTTTAACATTGTTTCTAATAGCCCTGTAATTTATAGGAAGGCAATTATATCAGATAATAACCTAGTCTTGCGAACCGACGGCTACAGGTAACAGCTTACTTAAGCTGTCATGCGAAAAATGTATTGACAGCCGAGCCGGCTATAGAGTATAGAGTTCTAAGCTGTCAAGTTTTTTTTTTTAAATAATAGAGAACTAATGTTATAGTGTTTTATTATACCATAGGGACAGTTTCACACTCGTCCACTACATATAAATGAGCTTGTACTGACGTGAAATGAGTTATGCGTGCAATTAACTTAATTATAGCAATGTTGTTGCCGTGATCCGAATCCGAAGTACCAAGGATTTGATTCAGAACCGTTTTATGTATTTTCATCCAGATATTGTTATTATGTCTGAAAAATATTGGGTACTCCCTTTTAAAAGGGTCTATAATAAATTATAGTGTGTTTAATTTTTAACGAGATGTTTAAAAAAATATGCCCGAATAATAAAAATAATCTGCATAATAATATGACGTCGTATTCGTTACCCGCCTGCATACAAAACTCTTCTATCGTGTGGAGTTTTTTAGATTAGAGTTGAAATCAATTTGTTTGGTAATTATCGGTGGTCGGCTTGAGCGCCGCGTGTCACGACCAGTACAAACGCAGCGATGAATTATAAATAAGGTTTACGGCGAAATTGACGCGTTAATCTTCAGGTAAATGGTGGTTGTACGGGGTTTTCATTTTGCAAGTAAACGATATTTAATTCAGTGTTTTTTAGACGTGGCAAATTAATGTTTTGCTACGACATTATCATGTTGTGGTAAAAAGATTAACAAGTCATGCATGTTTGGAACTAGAAGTGACTGCTTAAGAAAGAGGCACTTTTAATATAAACTATAACCTGTACTGCACTGTTGCTTGGAAAAGATTTTGGTCCCTTAAAGAAGTCATGAAGAATCCACCCATACCAATGAAGGACAACAAATTTTTATTTTTTTTTACCTTTTTTAACTCTTTCATACTGCCATGTTTAACCTAGGGATCACAAACCTGGGCCCTCACTAACAAACATGGAGCAGCACTTAGAGTCTGTCAAAATAAATGGAGAGAAGCATTCTAAACACAGCAACAAGCTATGGGACGAGATTAAAATAATTTTAATAAATAATTTTTTTAAATCAAATATGACGTAAGACCAAAGTTACAGATGTGGCATTGACAGTGAAAAACTTAAAGGGAAACTTAAATAGGATAGGCCACATGATAAGAAACAAGAGAAATAAATGGTCTAAAAATGTCACAATGTGGTAGGTAACCTCGAGATGGAAAAGAAGGAAAGGGCGTCAAAGAATGAGATGGGAGGATGAAATTAAGAACAAAAAAGGCAGGATCAACATGGAGAAGAAAAGCCACAAATAGGAAACTATGCAAACTCTAGGGGAGGCCTTTGTCAAAGGGCTAGCTAACACTATTGAAAATTAATAATAATTTATGAAACCAAATAATTTATATCAATATTTATTTTAATTTAGATAATAATTTTGAAATTAACAAATGCATGGAATGTGAATAAATAAGTAAATAAAGTGAAAATAAATTGGATGTAAGTGAATCACAGTTTGTACTTCATAAATGGAAATGTAATTACATGTACAATATTAGAAATAAAGGCTATTTGAAATTGAAATTTGAATTCTGCCTTGTTTGGTGTGGTTTGTATACAGGGTAACTTTATTTTTTGTCTCCTTCATGACCTTTTCTGTGGACTATTCACAAAAAAGTAGAACTTACTATCAAAAGGCACTGCCACATTATAACCTCATCATACAGGCAATTTCAATCTATTTATAAATCCTACATAAAAAATACCTATCGTGATTTCAAACGATTACTGATAATTCCGACCTCCGTTTCTAGTAATCAATTGTGTCATTTAATTCAGTTAAAGGCATTAAGTTAATTGGTCACTGATTATGGTGTTATGTCTATAATTGATCAGTTATAATGGAGCTAGAAGAGAACAAGACGTTCGTAATTGTTTGTAATGATTTTGCTTGCTCTTGTGTGAGTGATTTTGTTAGTGTTTGTTCTGTTCTGGTTGTTCTGGTCTTTGAGATCGGATTGATGGGTGAGTAGAAGCATTATTGTAGGTAACATTGAAGATTGGGTATAACGCAACAGTATCAGACGACGAATGACGTCACTAAAATGTCAGTTGGTGTGTTTTCCTAGAGTGCAGTTTTTGACATCGTATAGTCAAACCCCAGTTGCAACATTTTCATGACTTTCATCACTTCAGCCGTTGTGTGGCACCCATTGTGTCACCCTTTGTAAAATTTCTACGTTTATATCTGTAATTTATGTGGTGTACATAATAAAGCGTATTTTTATTCTATGTGGCGGCTACCGCTCTTCTGGAAAACCGAACCTTAAGTGGATTGAAATAAGAACACAAGTTATTTGTGGAAAATCAATGACGCAAGACCTCTATTTGAAAACTTGCTGTTCTTTTAGTCTTTGGTCTTTGAGTTTGGATTAATGGTTGAGTACACAGAGCATGTAACCTTTTAGTTGAGTAGAAAGTGAGCAAAAGTACTAATGTAGGTGTAGGTGGATTGAAAAGAGCACACAAGTTATTTGTGGAAGATCCAATGACGCAAGACCGACATTTAAAAACCTTTCTGTTCTGTTAGTCTTTGGTCTTTGAGGTTGGATTGGTGGGGTGGGTAGAACTAGAAAGTGAGCAAAAGAGTGGTTGCAGGAAACGATAAAGATCGACCACTCTTGTGGTCTATCTTTAATAAGCTTAAATTAATGTAATTATCAAAATCTCTTTTTTTCACTACTGGATTGAAAAGGAACCCAAATTATTTGTGGCTGATCCAGTGATGTAAGACCTATATTTAAAAACTAATTATGATCTAATTATAATTTATATTCAAGTTCTATCGGCTGGCCAATATTGTCATATTGTTCTGTAAATGCGAGAATTTTTTCGGCGTCATCATTAATAACAAATTTTACGTGAAAACTTACAAAGACATGATAGCTACATTTTTATAACGGAAAAATTCCAAACGCAATGTACGCGCTTGGAAGTGGAGTTGAGGACACCAGCCCGATCCCTTCAACTGTCAAGAAATCTCCTAGAGATCGGTAACAATAGAAAAAGTAATTGTGTCTCATTAGTGGCAGTTGAGCTACTACACAGAAAAAAATAAACATCACAAGACTGAAACTACACAAAATCAAACTAACTTTATGAAAATACATAGGTACCTACTGCTGTATATAAGTTTTTAGAGGAAATAGGAACAATAACATTACACCGCAAACAAATCGTTTATATCAAATGACGTAAACCGACGGAAATCAGCAAAAAAGTAATATAAAAACAACTAAATCCAAGTAAAAGAGATCGCGTGCGATTAAATTAACAAATTGCAGAAATAAACTCGCAGATTACCGCGTATTCACGGAAGTCTTTATTTTAATTAAAATAAGTGAGACTTTTATGCTTTAATTTTAATAATTGTATTGTTGAAGGTAGCTGTGGGATGGACTGGTTTTAAAAGGTAGAGACCAGGTACCTATACTTAACGAAGGTATGGCCTATACTTTTTTTAGGGTTTTCCGTAACTTCCCGGGAAATATGCCTAAGAGGGGGACAGGCTACATCTGATCGACCCCAACCATGTTGGGGTCGGCTTCCAGTCTAACCGGATGCAGCTGAATACCAGTATTTTACAAGCAGCGACTGCCTATCTGACCTCCACAACCCAATTACTGGGTAATATGATACCCCTTGATAAGACTGGTTGTCAGACTTACGGGCTTCTGACTACCCGTAACGACTGTCAAAGATCCACCAAAGAACTTTCCGAGGCACGGCGGAATCACGGTATGTAAAGATGGTCACCCATCCACAGACCAACCGCGGAAAGCTTAGCTTAACCTGATCTATCGACCTGTGCGGCTGTTATTATTTAGCCACGGGCCCCTCGGTGCGGCTATTATTATTTAGCCGGGGACAGGCTACATGTGAGACAGAAATTAAATGAAATATTTATTTTCTGTAAATGAAATGAAACTGTTTATTCTGTAAATAGGATATCGGAATCACTTTTAAAGGTAATATTATCTATACATATAATAAAACAGTAACGAAAGAAAAACTGTACATTGTGAATTTTCGAGAAAAAATAAGTGGCTTTTGTTAGAAAAACGTAACTGATGACAAAAAGTGACTTTTTAGAATTTTTGTCTGTTTGTCTGTTTGTCTGTTTGTCTGTGTGTATGGTACGGCTTCACGCCAAAACTACTGGATAGATTGAATTGAAATTCAGCAAAAATGTTCTTAGTAAACCAAGGAAGGCTTTAGGCTACATATTATCACGCTGTATGCTATGGGAGGTAAGCAATATTGATTTTAAAATGTGTTTGTTCGTAATTAAATGCACAAAATAATTGAATGCACAAAATGACATGTTTATTTATTTATTTAGTTAAAAATAAAACTCTGGGAACATAATAATCACGCTATTTTTATAAAGGAGCGGGGCAGTAATATTATAAATTGCAAGGCAACAGCTATTTCAACAATATGTCAACGGGGAATTTAGCGGTAAGGTCAGGCGACCTTTTACCGCACTAAATGGTGCGAGTTCAAATCCCGTAATATTGTTTTAAAAAATCGTAAAATTCTTTTTTTTTAGTTTTTGTTTTTTTTATGTGCATTAGGAACGATACTGTTATGAAATCTGAGAACTTCACATGTCCTATCTAATTATATGGAGAGTTTCACACCAATATTACTAAACAGATTGATTGGCGGTACAACAAGCTACACTATCATGAATTCCAGTCAAACTTTTGGTTCTAAGCTATATCTTACCAAGCACATTTTTGTTGTAGGTAATTCATTTAAGTATGTAATTCTTAGTTTTGATCCTTGCTGCTGTTACCATATTTTATTGAATGCTAAACTAATTAGTTGTCTGTTAAATTAACGATAATTTAGTTTTATTCATAATTTAATTTAATTAATTTGGGTAAATAATACGTAGTTTCCGTTTTATAACTAGATGGCGTTGGCGTCGAGTTAGATCGCGCTATGGTTTTGTTCCCAAAATGTGATGTTATAGGTGCCGATGTGCCGCTCTCATCCTATAGAAACGGGGGTTACCTTTGTTGTCTGTGTTGGTTGATGTGTTTAATTTTCCTGTTGGCCTTCACAGAGTACTTTTTGATAGACTGAAATTGGCCTTTTTCAGACTCTGTGAAGGGGACAACTTTGCTAGATCACTCACCTATGATGAGGTGCCATCGTACTACACGTACGACAAGCAAAGAGGTGTATTTAATCGACGTCGACACGGACACGCCGTGGACGGGTTTCCAGGAATTTTTAAGGACACCGCATTGGGACGGGTTTACACTGTGCACCCAAATAATGACGAGTGCAATTATTTGCGAATGTTACTGCACACAGTGCGGGGCCCAACATCTTTTGCGTTTCTAAGGACAGTCGATGACATTGAGTATCCCACATACCGCGCTGCTTGCGTAGCACACCACCTTCTCGACGGTGATCAGCATTGGGACAACGCACTTGAGGAGGCCAGCATTAGTGACAATCTCAATCGTTTGCGACATCTGTTTGTCGTCATGTGGTGTTGTGCGGTATTGCAAATCCGCTTCTGTTGTGGGAGAAATATCGGCATCTTCTGTCGAAGACTTCCTAAGAGGTCTGAGACGCACTATTGAAGATAATACTGAGGCAACTGATGAGCGCGTTCTAAACAGTTGCCTTAGTTCACTTCAAGATGTGGTCATTTCGATCTGCGGCAGTTCTCTGGTGGATTATGGGCTATTACCGACTCCACAACATCTGGATGTACAAGAGCTTGGAAACAGACAGTACAACTCTGAAATAAATTATGATAGCTCTTGCTATGAGTACCGTCGTCAATGACCATGTTTCTAAGTTTACCTCAGAGCAAAAGCAAATTTTCGACATCATCCTTGACTCGGCTCGGCCAAGGTAAAATGTTTTTCTTGGATGCTCCTGGTGGGACAGGGAGAATATTTGTCACCGCTGGCATTCTCGCAGAGGTCAGGAGGCAAGACAAGATTGCCATTGCAGTAGCATCGTCAGGAATCGCCGCAACACTGCCTCCTGGTGGCAAAACAGCGCACGCAATGTTTAAGATTCCCATAAATTTAGAGAGTAATGAAACACCTGTTTGTGGAGTGTCACGCAATAGTGACAAAGGGCGCGTGCTTAAAGATTGCTTTTTAATCGTGTGGGATGAATGCATTATGGCGAACAGAAAAGCAGTAGAGGCGGTAAATAGGACTTTGCAGGACATCCGCAGGAACCAGCAAATGATGGGTGGCGTTACAGTTCTGTTTAGCGGCGATTTCCGACAAACGCTGCCTGTGGTGACGCGAGGAACTAGGGCTGATGAGGTGAATGCTTTGTTGAAATACTCTTTCTTATGGCCACATATTCATATGTTGCGCTTAACTATGAATATGAGAGCACATCTTGGCGGGAATGTACACGCCCAAGAATTTTCTGATGTTCTCTTAAAATTGGGTGAGGGAACGCTACCAGTAGACAGTGGCCAGGTGGTTCTACCTGAGATACTTGGGAGAGTGGTGTCCACCTTAGAAGATTTGATTCGCCTGGTGTACGGGGACATCAATAGGATACCGCACCAACATAATTCTTGGGTGTGTGAACGAGCCATTTTAACACCCAGAAACGACCAAGCTTCAGCGATCAATGAATGCATTCTCGCGGAAATTGAGGGAAATGAAGTGATCTACACTTCAATAAACACTGTTGTCGACCAAGATGACGCCACACATTACCCCGTAGAATTTCTCAACTCCCTCAGTGTAAGTGGACTACCAGCGCACACCATTAAGTTTAAGGTCGGTGTCCCAATTATGCTTCTTCGGAAACTCACTCCGCCGAAACTGTGCAATGGGACCCGGCTCAAAGTCGTCTCGCTGCAGAGAAATATCATTGAGGCGAAAATTCTAACAGGTTGTGGTGTCGGCGAGACACCACAACCCGTCCCGTGCTCTTAGAATTCGACATCAGACGTTTCAGATCTTCGATTTTGACGACCCCGTTGTCGCTGGCATAAGCAACAGGATCCGCGTACGAAGTCGCGGGCAGAAGCTAGTTTAAAATAAAAAGCTAGATGGAGTCGACATTTCCTATGTGACTAGACCGCTGGTATTGGTTTGACTGGACTGTACCTACTTACCAGTAAAATTTGTATTTCATAATTTTCATTTTATTTTATTTCGGAATGTCTATAATCGTCACTGAAGGGCGAACAAATCGTCAATGTAGGAAAGAGACACCGTTGATAGTAAAATTTGAAAATTAATAAAATAAATTACTGGCTAGTACAAAAATAAATAGGTCATACCTACTTTCACCGCCAGTAAAACTTTAACAAAACTATAAATCACCAAAACTTTTTTTAGCATAAAAAACACGGAATCGTTAATCACCGTTTGACATCACAAATGTCATGAATCACTCAGTTTCACTCACTCCCACGGCACTTTTCTTTCTTTCCTGCACTATCCTTCCTGACGTAGCACATAGATGATGGCCGGTTTGTGAATGAGCAAGTTCTATGAAACAATGTTGCGATAAGCCTTGATATTGCAATGCCTTTGTGATTTTATCATAGCGAATTGGATTACGTATGTATGTATGTAGCTGTTCTATTAATTTATAATTGTTTATCTTTAGGATGTACGTATTTTGCGCGGTAAAAATTTCTGACGAGTTTAATCTGTGTTTGTGACGAGTTTAAGAGCGTTTACGCCGTAACAAGTTAGTAGAGAACATTTTCGAAATGTCTTATTTAAAAAAAGATAACTGTAAATCTCTGTTTCTATGGAGAATTTAAAATCGGTCTAATTTGGCTGTAACACTATTTTTCAAAAATGTTCTCTACTAACTTTTAGACCTTTGTATCCTGCTTATGCGTATGAAGTTTCATTAAAATCGGTTCATTCATTTCGTATGCGTAATGCCGTACGGCGTAAACGCTCATAAGATGTGTTTATGACGAGTTTAAGCTGTATTTTTCGCGGTCAGTTTGTCGATGAGTGACATTATGTAGATATTTAGACTGTGTAAGCCAACTTAGCTGAATAAATCATCCACAGAAAAGACTGATTGACCCATTTTTCAGTAGATTTTATAGAAAGGTTGTCACAGATTCTATATAAAATCAGTTTCAGTGATAATAATTTTTCTTTAAGGGCTTAAAATATCGCGGTGGGAATTTTTCAGGCACTGGATTTTCAACCCTGTTGAGCAGAGCATTGAGAATCCAACAGGGCGCATCCCAGCGCGTCAAAAAAACACACTGTTGAATTTTCAACTCTATCTGTAGGGAGTTCGATACATGTTTCCAGAATATAAAAAAAAAACTGTAGGAGTTTTTTTTTTTAACACGATAGGTACAGACCCCAGGACATCAAGCTACCCGAAACTGACAATTTTTCCCAATCAACTTTGAACCTTATGCTGTTGCGATAAAGTTAAACTATTATAGGAATTTGACAGATGTAATCATAATCATACAATTTATTTGTGAAACATAGGTATACAATTAGGTCACACATATAAAATAGTACGCTATGTTTTGTCTTAAGACATACAAATTATATGGTAACATACAATTTAAATATGCTAAAAAAATGTCAGTGTAGTAGGTTGATGTGCTGGTGTCTGTAACAGTACCTTATGTGACGTGGACGTGACTTAATGTTAATGACTCATTACCTATTTGCACAATATGTTCATCATAACTATGAAAGTTTTCCCTAGGAACTTTTTTGTTGCGTTTGCTAGCATAATGTTCCCACTGTTGGGACACAGGCCTTCTCTCAGTGAGAAGGAGTGGGCCGCCCACCACGCTGATCTGGTGCGGGTTGGTACATGTCACGTGTCTTCGAATTTTTGGTTCTAGGACATACCGGTTTCCTCACGATGTTTTCCTTCACCGTTTTGAGAGCAGTGGTGATGAAATAATTTACACAAAGTAAAGCGCCTGTCGGGGTTCGAACCTATGACTTCCGTTACCACTGGGCCACCACTACTCATATAATCATAATCTTGTATTTGTTTATCACAGTTCATTATTTTTTCTTTATCTGGGCCAATTAGTAAAGTTGATACTGAAAGTATTTACCCAAAGTGCAACGTAAAAAATAGGCATAGTATCGTCATAGTACAGTCAACAAAAGAGATAAGTATGCAGGATCGTCGGATATAGTTGAAGTTTAGTAAGAAACCGATGGTTGTTGTCTACTTAAATTTAATTTGATAAATGAGCTGTTTGTTTTCAATTAATAAAAAAAAAAATGCATGCATTTTTTTTTTCCGGATACAGATCGGCCCGTGAACCCTTCTTCCCAGAGGCAGTGCAGGTTGGTACGGAATAATCTTATTAATACGTCCACCAATACTGCTGAGCGTGCCCGCCTACTGGCTGTGGGTGAGTGGGAGTCGGGCCTCTGGCTTCAGGCGCTACCGTCACCCAACATAGGCACTTTCCGTATAGTACATTGTATCGTCATAGTACAGTCAACAAAAGAGATAAGTATGCAGGATCGTCGGATATAGTTGAAGTTTAGTAAGAAACCGATGGTTGTTGTCTACTTAAATTTAATTTGATAAATGAGCTGTTTGTTTTCAATTAATAAAAAAAAAAATGCATGCATTTTTTTTTTCCGGATACAGATCGGCCCGTGAACCCTTCTTCCCAGAGGCAGTGCAGGTTGGTACGGAATAATCTTATTAATACGTCCACCAATACTGCTGAGCGTGCCCGCCTACTGGCTGTGGGTGAGTGGGAGTCGGGCCTCTGGCTTCAGGCGCTACCGTCACCCAACATAGGCACTTTCCTGGGTGATTCCACTTTCCGGCTCGCTACTTGTCTGCGTCTGGGCGCCCCTTGCGTGGCTCCGCATCGCTGTCAATGCGGTGAAGGTGTCGACTGCCTCGGACACTATGGCTTATCCTGCAGTAAAAGCGCAGGCCGGATAGCACGGCATGCCAGCATCAATGACATCATCCGTCGTGCTCTTGTCAGCGCTGGAGTGCCAGCTGTTTTAGAACCCAATGGCTTGGCACGCGACGATGGGAAGAGACCAGAGGGAATGACCATAATGCCTTGGAAGGTTGGTAGGCCTTTGGTGTGGGATGCAACGTGTGTTGACACCCTTGCGCCATCCCATCTTCCAAGCACGGTGAGCTGTGCTGGGGCGGCTGCTGCAGGTGCGGAAAACGTCAAACGGCGCAAATACTCCAATCTCTTTGGAACTTATATGTTTGAGCCGTTTGGGGTTGAAACTCTAGGGCCATGGGGCCCGAGTGCCCACTTAGTATTTCGAGACATCGCCAAGCGATTGGTCGACTCTTCATGTGACCAGAGGGCTGGCCAATTTTCTGTCCAAAGAATCAGCATTGCCATACAACGTGGCAATGCTGCCAGTCTTTTGGGCACGTTTCCTGTTGACAGCGATGCGGATGAATCTTTTGATGCCCTTTGATTATTTCCCCTCCTTTTTATATCCTTGTACATATTATTATTATTATTTTAATACTGTTAGCTTTTAAAATTATGTTTCCATAAATAAAAATATTATTAATTAATAAAATAAAATTTTATTCGAGAACATCTATCGGTTTTTTTTGCCTTATTTTTTTTTTTCTCCCTCTACTCCTTCCATTTTTCGAGAGACCACGCGTCCACGTCCTTCTTCCAGTTTAGACGCAACCTATCCAGGGACCTTATTCTCTATGACACAATGAACAAAACCGGCCCGAAATGAACGCGAGATTGGCGGGAGGGAATAGCTAAGGAATCGACGTGGTTTTGAAATAAGGAATCGTTAAGAGGTCATAGTGAATTAGGGCCAGACTCGTTCCGCCATCACGTACAGATGCCAGCGCATCAACCTACCCGAAACTGTCAAATTTTGCCAATCAACTTTGAACCTTATGCTCTAGCGATAAAGTTGCAAATCTATTAATGAAATTTGACACATTGTAGTAGCTTGATGTGTCTGTACGTGTCTGCCGCGACCCCGCCTCACTGTCTCAGGGCACCAGTTCTGATACCAAATAGCATTGGGCCCGCAGTTTGTTTGATGCGGCAAACATGTCCTGCCCTGTCCCATTTATGTCTGGCAGCCTCTTGAGCCACGTCAGCCATCTTTGTTTTGGATCGCAGTATTGTGTTTCGAACACGATCCGTTAATTTAACGCATAGTATACTGCGCTCTATTGGTCGTTGGCAGACCTTGAGTTTGGATGCCAAAGACCAAGTCTGTGCACGGAAAGAAGAAGATACACATGTCTATGAGCCTGCGTTTCAGTGCCATATACAACACACCCTTGAATAGTTCTTGATAATTATGCTACTTAAAATACCTAGAGCAAGAGTCACGATTATACTTCTAATCAATTTCAAAACTAATCTCATTACATTCAATGAATAAACAGATCATAGATTTGCCAACATTAGATTACATAGACCATTTAATACATAACATGGTAACAATACGTGTCCAATTTAGATTTATTGTAGATAATCCAATAACAATAGTTTTTGTTTAAATCAACACACGGAACTCTAAGAGATCTAGCCATTATCTAACAACCGGCGCTTTTATTTATCTGACAAACCAAGTTCGTGTTCTGTTATCACGAGATTGATTAACCAATTAGGCACCGAAAAGATACTCGTATCAATCTAGATTATCAATTTTATGATTAGTTATATCTGGGTAATGCAGTATTCGATCTAATTAAGTTTACAAATAAAATCTGATCAAACAAAAAAGTACCGAAAGATAAGATGTTTTGATAAGATGACAATACCGACTGTAATCGGTGATAACATATTTAGATATATCGAGCGATTTGCCAACGTTTCGGATCTTGAAAATAATAGAATCGACTCCTGATATAGCGATTGGGAGCCGATAACTGAATTTAACATTTATTTTTATTTAATTTACATTTTTTATTTCGGTTTCCATTTGCGATATCATCGGAAATCATGATGATTAGAAAAATCAATTAAAAAAGAAAAATCTTTTGATAACTAATTACGGTGGCTGATGTCAGATTTTTATCAATAGGTACGTGTAACGGATTTCCTGTTAAATATGCCATAAACCAAAGGAACGACGGATGAACTGTATGAAAGATGATATGGTTTAAACGTCGACTGCCGAGATGACAACTAATAGACAAGTATGGAAGAAAATGGAATGTTACGCCGATCCCAAATGAATTAAGGGGCCGGCGGAGCATGCGTAGTTCATACAAAAGGACTCTGATATAAAGAAGAGATAAGCGGTATTTCAAATTTCTATAGAAAACTTATTTTTCTCATAACTCATCTTTAAATCAGTGTCCATTTAAAATATATATTTGGGAACCCAGATATTCTGTAATCCAATCGGAATGAATACACACTACCTTAAGAATATGTTTGATTTACAAATTATTTTAGTATTACGCCGGAGAACAGTGATGATATGCAGAAAAGAGCAGTGCTGGCGCAGTGGTAACGGCTGCGACCTACAAGTTGTAGGTTGTAGTTTGAATCTAGACAGGTGCTCTGTGTAAATTATTTCATCATCACCTACTCTCAAAACGGTGAAGGAAAACATCGTGAGGAAACCGGCATGTCCTAGAACCAAAACTTCGAAGACATGTGACGTCTACCAACTCGAATGGGCCCGTGTGGTGGATTACGGCCCACACCCTCTCACAGAGAGGGGGCCTGTGTCCCAGCAGTGGGGACATTATATGGGCTGATTATGTATATTATGTACCTATGCAGAAGTTTTGCCTAATATACACGAAACGTGTCTGAAAATTATTTCCAAACAAAGTCAGGCTGTATTATTACGAACAAATTCTCAATCAGCCCTTTGCATGCTACTGTCATATCAATATTGAATTTATGACATCGAATCTGCAATACAAAAGATTGTAAATCCATTTTACGTCTGAGATTACATCGCCGACCTGGAAAAACCATTCAAGAATAATCGTAATTTCCCATGTTCGACAAAAAGTAAGTAATTGTAAGTAACATAATATAAATGAGTTTTCATTTAATTTATGTAACAGAGAGAAAGTGAGATTAGTAAGTGAAGTTCATCAATACGAAAGTAATGCAAAAACCGCTAAATAGATTTTAATGAAGCTATCTAATTATGGGAAGAACTTGAATGTGTATTTGCGATATTATCGTTAGAGTGTAACATTATATGTAGAAAGTGCCTAAGTAGGTATAATACGGAAAATGTTGTGAAAACATTCTCTCTCTGTCTGATTTAAAAGGTCACATTTGAAGTCATCAAATATTAAGAACTAGCAACGTCCCGCGGTTTCACCCGCATAAGTGTCGATCCCGTGGGAATATCGGTATAAAAACTATCCTGTGTCCTTCCCCGGAATGCAATCTGCCTCTCTGCCAAATTTTATCGAAATCCGTTCAGTGGTTTAGGCGTGAAAAAGTAAGATACAGACAGACAGATAGACAGACAGAGTTACTTTCGAATTTATAATATTAGTATGGATATAATAAAAAAAAGAAATGGTAGGCGACATAACATCACGCCATGTATTCCCTGAAAGGTTGGACAAAGGTGTAGGTACTCAAACTCAAACCATTTATTTCAATTAAACCATTCACAAGCACTTTTGAATTGTCAAGAAGTCGGTCAGTCAGAAAATATGAAGCTAGTTAGTACACCGACATTCCGCCAGTCGCCCCGTATTAAATGGCAATTAAACAAACGGGGTCTAGAGCACTGCAGTGGTGGCTCAGTAGCAACGGCCGCGACGTACCGATTTGTATGTCGTAGATTCGAACCCAGACAGGCGCTTTACCTTATTCCATGACTACTCTCAAAACGGTGAAGGAAAACCTCTTGAGGAAACCGGCATGTCCTAGAATAGAATCAGAAATTCGAAGACTGCATGTGATATCTACCAACCGACACTTCACAGTCGAAACAAGGTTGATTATGATGAATAAATGGTAGGTTGATTTATGTGCGTGTGGTGTGAGGGGCCACTTTGTTAAAACTCTTTGAAAATGTGCTTAGGATTTAGTGAACATTCCAAAAGAATTGTGAAAGTTGGAATCAGGTTTTGTGAAAGTCTAATAACCGAGTTATAGACTGTAAAGTTGGGCCCTCAGTTCTCACATAGAGGATTGAGGGCCCACCTGAAACTGATAAACTATGGACACTACAGAAAAAGTCTTAATGCCAAAATCTAAGCTAATGCCCAACAAAATTTGTGAAAACAAGATATTATCTCAAAACACTGTCCTACTTTGTATATCTTCATACAAAATGGGCCCTCAATTCTCATACACGTAAAAGTTTATTACGCAAATAAAATGAAATCGTTAACTTACAGCTACTGTTTGAAATCCTATATGCTACTAAATAAATTGTGAAAATTTATGAAAGCAAGAACAGGTCACCACTTTTTGTTGTTTGAAAGTTATGACCTTGATAAAGTTCGGGCCCTCAGTCCTCCATTTCTTTTGTTTTCGATTTATTACGCTTATCGTATGAAAGATAAGACAAATACAAAATTGTCTCTTTTTGTGAAAAAAATTGTGCAACAAATGCGATACCAGAAAGAAATTAAAATACCCATTATTGTATAAGAAAATCGAGTTTTATTTTTATTCTCTGAATTAGGAATTAGGGTGACCACAATTTCTTTTAGATTGCAGTAAAGATTAGTAAATGTAGAGTCATGGGTTTTAATAAACTTTCTTCGATTTTTCGCTTATTATCGTCATAAATATATAAAGCTAACAAACAAACTTACTTTTGCATTTATAATATTAGTTAGGATTTAAATATAAGCCTACATTGTCCCAAGGCTGGGCAAAAACCTTTATAAAAATAATAAATAAATTATTTGATTATTGTCATTAGTTATTTCTGAATGAACGATATTTCAAGCAAAAATGATTAGGGTAACAGTATGTTTTTTTGTGATCACTCGGATTCCGAAATTATTCTTTTTTTTATCACGAAACTTGAGTACAAATGCTATGACGATAATAAGCGAAAAACCTAAGAAACTTTATTAAAACCTATACTCTATATTTACTAATCTTTAGGTACTGCAATCTAAAAGAAATTGTGGTCACCCTATTTGCTAATTCAGATAATACAATAAAGGGTCTTTTAATTTCTTTCTGGTATCGAATTTGTTGCACAATTTTTTTCACAAAAAGAGACTATTCTGTATTTGTCTTATCTTTCATACGATAGCGTAATAAATCGAAAACAAAAGAAATGGAAGACTGAGGGATAACTTTCAAACAACAAAAAGTGGTAACCTGTTTTGCTTTCATAAATTTTCACAATTTATTTAGTAGCATATAGGATTTCAAACAGTAGCTGTAAGTTAATGATTTAATTTTATTTGCGTAATAAACTTTTACGTTTATGAGAATTGAGGGCCCATTTTGTACGAAGATATACAAAGTAGGCCAGTGTTTTGAGATAATATCTTGTTTTTACAAATTTTGTTTGGCATTAGCTTAGATTTTGGCATAAAGACTTTTTCTGTAGTGTCCATAGTTTATCAGTTTCAGGTGGGCCCTCAATCCTCTATGTGAGAACTGAGGGCCCAACTTTACAGTCTATAGCTCGGTTATTAGACTTCCACAAAATCTGTTTCCAACTTTCACACTTCTTTGGGAATGTTCACTAAATCCTAAGCACATTTTCAAAGAGTTTTAACAAAGTGGCCCCTCACACCACACGCACATGGTTGATTTTAGTATTTCCCCAAAATATAATAATCATTAATACATTTATTTCCTAAAATAAATTAATTTTACCCACACTATTTGTCCTTCCTCTTTCTATGACATGTTTAATATTTATCTTACCCGATTATAAACTATTTTCAGTTTTCCGGGATAAAAAGTAAAAACCACGTGTTAGTTAGTGTCCTTTACAATGAATAACATAACGATAAGTTAGAACTCTGTTAATAGGTGAATAAAATCAGTTCGGTAGCTACAAAGCGTGTATTAGACAAAGGTGTTGTCATATTTAAGGAATAGACAATCAAACTGAACAACTTTCTTCATGGAACCAATATCGTCGGCGTCGTCGCGAAAAATTATCACTTGTCCATCAAAAAACATAATTATAATTCGGTCTGAGTTAGGTGTCATCATCATCATCATCATCATTTCAGCCGAAAGACGTCCACTGCTGGACATAGGCCTCCCCCAAGCACCTCCACTTCGACCGGTCCTGTGCTTCCCGCATCCAACGGGTTCCTGCGGCCTTCACAAGGTCATCGGTCCACCGTGTGGGAGGCCTTCCAACGCTACGTCTTCCGGTACGCGGTGGCCACTCCAGAACCTTTCGGCCCCATCGGCCATCTGTTCTGCGAGCAATGTGCCCTGCCCACTGCCACTTAAGTTTGGCAATTCTTCGGGCTATGTCGGTTACCTTGGTTCTCCTGCGGATCTCCTCATTCCTGATTCGATCACGCAGGGAAACTCCAAGCATAGCCCTCTCCATTGCCCTTTGGGTGACATTTAGCCTTCTTATAAGGCCCATTGTGAGCGACCACGTTTCCGTTCCATAAGTCATCACTGGCAACACACACTGGTCAAAGACTTTCGTCTTGAGACACTGCGGTATGTGGGACGAGAAGATATTGCGTAGCTTCCCGAACGCTGCCCAGCCGAGTCGGATTCGTCGATTTACCTCTTTCTCGAAGTTAGACTTACCTAACTGGACGGTTTGTCCTAGGTAAACGTACTCGTCCACGACTTCGAGTGTAGCGTCTCCGATTTTTATGAGAGTGGGTGTTACATGGGCATTTGACATGACCTTCGTTTTGTCCATGTTCATTTTAAGACCCACTCTTTCGGAGGCTCTACTGAGGTCATCGAGCATTGTACTGAGGTCCTCCATAGTCTCAGCCATGACTACGATATCGTCGGCAAACCGAAGGTGAGTTATGTACTCGCCATTGATGTTGATGCCAGCCCCTTTCCAGTCCAGAACCTTGAAGACATCCTCCAGTGCAGCGGTGAACAGTTTCGGAGAGATAACGTCTCCCTGTCTCACACCTCGCTGCAGAAGGATAGGTTTCGAGGCCTGATCCTGAAGTCTGACTGACATAGTGGCGTTTTCGTACAGACACTTCAGCACTTCGATGTACCGATAGTCGATCTGGCACCGTTGAAGAGACTGCAGCACAGCCCATGTCTCGATCGAATCAAAGGCTTTCTCGTAGTCCACAAACGCTAAGCAGAGAGGCAGGTTATACTCTTCGGTCTTCTGTATAACCTGTCGCAGCGTATGTATGTGGTCTACGGTGCTAAAGCCTTTACGGAATCCGGCTTGTTCGGGAGGCTGGAAGTCGTCAAACCTGCGCGCGAGACGGTTCGTGATGACTCTCGAAAACAGCTTGTAGACATGGCTCAGGAGTGAGATGGGCCTATAATTCTTAAGGAGGGCATTATCGCCCTTCTTAAAGAAAAGTATCACCACACCCCCGTTCCATGCCTGTGGTGTTTTGCCCTCGAGTATGACGGAACCAAACAGCTTCTGAAGGGCCTTCAGGACGGGTTTTCCGCCAGCCTTCAGCAACTCGGCCGTAATTCCGTCATCACCCGGTGCCTTGTTGTTTTTGAGCTGCTTCAGAGCCATCCTAATCTCGTACAGGCTGACGTCCGGGATGTCTTCGGTATAGTGCCGGGTCAATCTAGCTCTTGGGTCGTTTGCCAGATTCATAGCGGGGTTATTTGTTGACGTGTATAACTGTCCATAGAACCTCTCGATCTCTCTCAACAGCTCAGGTTTGTCGGATACAATCCTGCCATCATCGGTCTTCAGTCTCGTAAGCTGGCTCTGCCCAATAGACAGATCTCTAGCAAAGACCTTGGAGCCTTTATTTCGATCTATCGCGTCCTTAATACGATCTGTATTAAAACGGCGAAGATCGCTTTTCAAGGCCTTAGAGATCCGTCTATTGAGTTGCCGGTAATTTAGCGCATCATCCGTAGACTGCAGGATCATATCGCGCCTCTCCTTCATGAGCCGCAAAGTAGGATCAGAGAGCTTCTTTTTTGAATTCGTACGGCGGGTCTTGAAGATCTTAGACCCGACCGTATGGACAGTTTCCACGAACCCATTGTTATAATCGTCCACGGAGCTCCCTAGGCATTCGAAACGATTCTGGAGTTCGAACTGAAAGCTCTCGGGGTTTTGGATCTGGATCGGTGCTGGGCGGAGCGTAGACTTCATCAGTCGAGATCTTTCCAGCTTGATATTTAAGTTCAATGTGCCTCTTACCATACGGTGATCACTTCCGGTTTTCACCGCGTTGATCACAGAGACATCATTGAATACTTGCTTCTTCGTCGACATAATGAAGTCAATCTCATTTTTAGTTGCACCATCCGGGCTCTGCCAGGTCCACTTTCTATGCTCACGTTTTCTGAAGAAGGAATTCATCATAAAGAGGCCTTCCTTCTCCATAAAACTGGCCAGTAGGTGGCCCCGGTGGTTCCGGCATCCAACTCCAAATTGCCCCACTCGCAGCTCATCATCGTTGCGTTTACCTAGTTTCGCGTTGAAGTCCCCCATGACAACGGTAAAGTGAGTTTTAGAGCCATGCATGGCTCTAGAAATATCCTCATACATGGTCTCCACCTCATCGTCGGTCATCGTCGGTGAGTTAGGTGTAACCCAAATGTATGGCACGGCTGATTATTTTTTCGCGATTATTCCCATGTACAGACGCCAGCACATCAAGCTACCTGAAACTGTCAAATTTTCCCAATCAACTTTGAACCTTATGCTTTAGCGATAAAGTTGAAAATCTATTAAAGAAATTTGACAGATTGTAGTAGCTTGATGTGCTGGCGTCTGTACTTACAACGTTGTTCAGTTTGATGTACGGACGCCAGCACATCAAGCAACCCGAAACTGTCAAATTTTCCCAATCAACTTTGAACCTTATAGTTTAGCGATGAGGTTGAAAATCTATTAAAGAAATTTGACAGCTTGAAGTAGCTTGATGTGCTGGTGTCTGTACACCGTATGAATTGCAGATAATAAGTAGAGAAAGAAGAAAATGGGTATACGGCCATCAATGGTTGATCATTCATCGATTATGTCGATCTTGGCGTGCTGGGCGCTACCGTGTGTCCCCGTCTTTAAGACATCATGTCAAACAATAGGCCTGTAGTACATACATAGCGCATTTTAGTGTTAACAATATGCCTACAAAAACTTTACCAAGAAGAATTGAAAACTTTGATTAAAAATCTATATTTAGCGAGTTTCCTGTTTCTTATTTTAATTATACGATGACGTGTGTCAGCGGAAAATGTTGATGACGCGTTAACTATTTCTGCGTAGTGCAAAATATTTCCTTTTGTGATTGATTTCTTCGTAAGATAAGGGTTATGAGTAAGATGCGATATTTGTTAAGAATCGGTGGAAATGAGTGATTGATGTCATCATTATTATAAATAGTAAAATGATTTAACATCGGCACAATTCCACCCCAATCCCATTTTTATGCCCGTACAATCACTGCCCATTCCAAGGTTGCCTGGAAGAGATCGCAAAAAGCGATAAGGCCGCCCATTGTATGTTTTGTAGTGATAATTGTATTTTTCGTTATGTATTTTCTGATGTGCAATAAAGTATATATATAAACTAGCTGCACCCCGCGGTTTAACCCGCATAAGTGTCGATCCCGTGAGAATATCGGGATAAAAAGGAGCCTATATGTTAATCTCACGCCGTTTGAGCGTGAAGAAGTAACAAACATATAAATACACACACACTCACAAACTTTTGCCTTTAAAATATTACTGTGATAAATAAATAATAATTCGATCGGTTGAGTATGAATTTGGATGTTTAGGAAGAGAGCTTAAGAGTAGGGGAAAACCAAAGAAACGATGGATGGACTGTGTGAAAAATGATATTGGCAAGAAAGGGGGGTGTCTGCGGAGATGATACCTAATGAAGAAATATGGAAGAAAAAGAGATGTTGCGCTGAACCGAAATAAATTGGGATAAGGGCTCGAGAATGATTCAAACCTTTGCAACTGCAGTGCACTGGTAAATACCAGTTCTGCTTGGTTACTTGATTAGTGAATTTACGAGGCAGATGTGAGTTGAAACGCCGGGAGGGAACGCCCTAAAAGGACACACCTTATTGCCGATGTTCAAGAAAGGTTAGGTGCGTACTACTCGCAACTGTCGTGCGAGTGTGACCATATTTATGAATGTAAATGAGGCAAATGGAGTACGTAAGGATCTTAGCAGGTGGTGTTCTGTAGTTTCTGCCTACCCCCATGGGGAGAAAGCGTTAGTTTATGCATGTGTTGATTAGTGAACTCGGAATCTACTTTTGCATCATCCTCCTGCTATACCTACCTCAATTTAAGTTTTACAGTGATGAATCTTCTGATGAGAGCGGCCCGTGGGTAAATAATAACAGCCGCGCAGGTCGATAGATCAGGTTAAGCTATGCTTGCCGCGGTTAGTCTTTGGATAGGTGACCATCTTTACATACCGTGACTCCTCCGTGCCTCGGAAAGCACGTTAAGCCGTTGGTCCCGGCTGTCATTCGTGGATCTTTGACAGTCGTTACGGGTAGTCAGAAACCCGAAAGTCTGACAACCAGTCTTATTAAGGGGTATCGTATTACCCAGTAATTGGGTTGTGGAGGTCAGATAGGCAGTCGCTCCATGTAAAATACTGTTTTCAGCTGCATCCGGTTAGACTGGAAACCGACTCCAACATGGTTGGGAAAAGGCTAGGCAGATGAGGAGTGATGCATCTTCTTCTTCCATACATTTCTTCTATCAACAGCCTTCTCAGCCCCTTACATCCAGTATCATCCCCTCTTTCATCTCTTTCTAGCCAGTATCATCTTTTTCACTTATGTACCATTCGTCGTTTCTTTGGTCTTTGGGAATTTTATTCTTGGTGCATCGTTTTCACATATAATTATATAATTAATGTAACATTTTAAAAGAGTAACAGTGGATTTTCTTGCCCATTCTTTTCCATACGAACCTCCTTTCGGAAGGGGCGACTAGAATCAATTTTATTTTATTGTAATTTGTGACGTTCAATAGTGCCTATTTGAAATAAATAATTTGACTTTTTGACTTCCCCTGTGCTTATAGCTATCCTCATTCTAACACCATGAGGTATTAAACTACTCTCCACTCCATCCAATGCTTATTAATTAAGCCACGTTACCCACAAAAATAGTCTTAATGGTGAATCAATGTTTTACCTAAGCTACAATCTTGAACACTTAGTTAATATAAACACAGAGTCTGTCTACCTCAGTTAATACCTGTCTATGAGTCACAACTGGTAACCTAGTTACCTACTTAGCTTGTTCATTAGATTATACTTCCTTTATGAGTGATACCTGTCGACCGTTATCGTTGACAAGTTGGCAGTAATACAGTCATGATTGCCAAGAATTAGAGTATTATTTTATAATTAAATAGATAATTAAGGAATGGGCTTGTGGCTAAGTAATAACAGCTGCACGGCCCGATCGATCAGGTTAAGCAACACTTGCCGCGGTTGATCTGTAGATGGGTGACCATCTTTACATAACAAGACCCCTCCTTGCCTCGGAAAGCACGTTAAATCGTTGGTCACGGCTGTCATTCGCGGATCGTTGACAGTCGTTACGGCACAGATTACTAAATAGTTACTACGTAAGTTACGGGTCGTCAAGTCTGACAACCAGTCTTACCAAGGGGTATCGTATTACCCAGTAACTGGGTTGTGGAGGTCAGATAGGCTGTCGCTCCTTGTGAAATACTGATACTCAGCTGCATCCGGTTAGACTGGAAGCCGACCCCAACATAGTTGGGAAAAGGGTAGGCAGATGATGAGGCTCGCCTCCTGTTAATCACATGGGACGTGGAAGTACTATAGGTACCTCTGCCAAGTCCTTCGGGGGAAACAAGCGTTAAGATTTATGTTATAGGTACTAGCAGCGCCCCGAGGTTTCACCCGCATAAGTGTCGATCCCGTGGGAATATCGGGATAAAAACTATCCTATGTCCTTTCCCGGGACTCAAACTATATCTATGCCACATTTCATCTAAATCGGTTCAGCGGATTAAGCGTGAAGAGGTAACAAACAGACAAACACTTTCGCATTTGTAATATATACAGGAAAAGTTTTTAACCAGTGCGCAAATTTTTTTTGGTGGCTCAGTGTAAGCAATAGAACACATTTCCATTTTTAGTTTATGACTTTTTTTTTTTCATTTTTCCACTTTGTCCCAATTTGAAATAAGCAAGACATGGATATAATTTAATAGTAATACTATGAATGAGCATGAATGAAAACGCGAAGGCCCAGCGCACGAGACGGGGGTGCGGGGGCATGCGGCGCGGCGCCGGCGTTTGATAAACAAAACGCATGCACACATGCAGTACGTCACTTGCGGAAGCGGAGGTCGGATGTCCCTTCGCCGTCTCTGCGCGCGTGCCGCGTACTAGACTAGCGTAGTGACAATGTCTCATTTTACTCACCGCGAGTACTATGAAATGGTGCGAGTGTATTTGTTAAGTAATGAAAATTTACGAGCAGCACGAAGAAGATACGAAAGGGAGAGCGTACCTCGTATGCGAGCCCAAACCAAGGTGTATGAAACAAGTGAAACGCCCCAGGTGTATGTAGAAGAGGCTCAGAGCCTAGATGACTTGAAAGAAAAAATAATTAACGCTTTCAATGAAGTAAAAAGTGGTGTTAGTGTCCTAAACAAACTAAATGCTTACTTATTTAAACGTGCACGTTTATGCCTTGAAAAGGGAGGAGGTCACTTCGAACAATACCTAAAATTATTGTGATTAATAAAATGTAGAGGTAAGAAGAAATTATAAACAATCTTAGTGTCTTAGGTTCTCTTTGATTAGACATTGACGCAAATTGTATCATGTCTAAGTACCTATCATACCTAAATGTTTTATTTTGAATGGACTAAAACGTATTACTTTCTTACTTATTATGATTTATTTTCTGCATTTTGATGGTCCTAAGCCCATGAAAGTATGAAGGATAATTTGGAATTTACGAAAAATTACGTTTACAAATAACTTTACACAGTCTAAACTTAAAAAATTGTAGCGCTAAACTGGGGTCAATAATCCGCGAGCGCGCGTGAGTACTTCTGATAGCAGCTGGCGCGTCAGGCGACCGGTCGACGCGCGGCGTGAATCGGGCGACCGGTCGACGGACTGGCAAGCGACGTCCATAAAATAAATTTCTGAGTAAACAAGTCTCGTAAGCGTTAACTTAATTTTTTACTATTGAAACATATCAAAACAAAAAATACGTGTTTATTAAAATATATTCAAGTTTATTATGTCAAAATTTGCGCACTGGTTAAAAACTTTTCCTGTATATTAGTACGGATTAAATAAATAATTAACTTGGAATAAGCTTGACTTTGTAGACTGCGGTAATTGCGTAACACATTAACAGTAGTAGGCTTTCAGTTTATAAGATAAGATAAGATAAGATTTATTTATTTGTATAAACATGGTATACATACAAGAGCATGCAAGATGATAATAAATTCCATTATACTTAGTCCAATCATGTTTAGCCTTATAATATATTGGCGTACAAATATTTCGAGTCACATTGCTAGTTTAATCAATATAATTAATAAACATCATAATAAAACTAATGTCAGACAAGTTTTTCGACCAAAAATTCAGACACACTATAATATGCCTTTTGCGATAAAAACACCATCAACTGACGTTTGAGCGCATTGATACTTAGCTCCTTCCAATGCTTAGGTAGCTTGTTAAAGATAGTTGGGGCCATGCAGATGATACTTTTGCGCATGAGTGCAGTTTTAGCAGGATATACGCGAATTATGCTCATATCCCGTCTGTTACGTGGGACAGCATCCTGTAAGCGTGGAAATAATTTGGGATTCGCTTTAACAAACATTACAGTTTCGAGGATATATAGGCAAGGCAAAGTCAATATCTTGTATCTTATAAAATACGGTTTACAAGTATCAACAGTCTTCAGCCTAAACATTGACCTAATGCATCTCTTTTGGGCCTTGAATGCGATGTTGAAATCAGTAGAATTTCCCCAAAAGATTATGCCGTATCTTAAGTGAGACGCAGCTAAGCCGTGATAGGCCGCAATTAAGGTATCTACATTCACGACTGCAGCTAGGGAATGCAAGGCGAAAGCAGAACTACAAATTTTTTTACAGAGATTCTCTATGTGTGATTTCCAGTCCAGTCTTTTGTCAATAATTAGTCCGAGGAATTTAGTTGTATTAACGCTTTCAATGGTTTTATTATCAATATTTATGTCCAAATTATTACTCGTCAAACGTTGACTAAAATGCATGATATTAGTTTTATTTAAATTGATCTTTAAATTATTATAGTCTAACCATTGTATTATAGATGTCAAAGAGTTGTGAATGTCAAGTTTATATTGGGTCATGTCATTATTATTATTAGCAATTGTCACTGTACTGTCATCTGCAAATAGAGTCATGGGATGTGAAGTTGATTTTGGTAAGTCATTGATGTATAAAGTAAAGAGAGGAGGTCCCAATACACTACCTTGTGGAACACCAAAGGTAACGTGACGCTCATCTGAATCAAATATCTCTTCTTTTTTAGTAGCTATATTGATTCTAGTTATTTCTGTCTTTTGCCTTCTATTGTCTAAATAAGATTTGATTAAATTGAGAACATTACCTCTTATTCCATAAGTGTCAAGTTTTTTAATTAGAATGTCATGATTTACGTAGTCAAACGCTTGCGTCATGTCGCAAAAGATAGTACATACAGGTGTTCTTTTGTCCATCTTTGTCAGTACCGTGTATAGAAAGTCGTAGATTGCCATATTAATAGTTTTATTTTCACGAAATCCTTTTTGCTCGTTACATAATATATTATTTTTTTCTATGTAGCCGTTTAATTCCTTGTGTATGAATTTTTCAAAAACTTTAGAAATCATTGGAATCAGTGAAATAGGCCTATAATATTCCATGATCTCTCTATCCTCTTTCTTAAATATCGGCCTAACGATCGCCATTTTTAGTGCGTCAGGGAAAGTGCCCGCGCCAATCGAAAGATTAATAATATGACACAAATGGCTGCATATTTCGTACGCTACTGCCTTTAGTATTTTGGTAGATATGCCATCGTACCCAACGCTATTTGTGTTCTTTAAGGCCATTATAATTTTTAGTATCTGTTGAGGTGTGCAAGGGGCCATGAACATCGAGTTCTTATTATAAAGGGAAGGCAATGTAGTTTTGTTACTAGAATTAGCTGTAGGTTGTATTTTATTTATAAAATAATTATTAAATTTATCAGCAATTTGTTTCGCGTCCGTAATTGTGTCATTATCAGATTTAATTTTTAATATATAGTTTTTAGGTGCAATAAATTTTCCGCGATTTATTATTTGCCAGGCTGTTTTGCATTTGTTGTGTGATGTTTTAATTTTAAAGTTATTCTGTGAACGCTGTGTCAGAGTAATGATTTTTTTAAAAAGCCTAGAATAATCCTTATAACGAGTTTTATTTAACTCATTTGGGTTTAATCTGTATGCCCACAAAAGTTGTCTTTTTTTCTTACTACAGGTTTTAATACCTCGTGACATCCATCTTGGCTTTCTTATTAAATTTATTGTAGTCTTAGATTTAGGAAAACAAAGGTTATAAAATAAAGAAAATATTTCGTGAAAACTATTATAGGCAGTGTTTGGATCATCAGTTTCATAGATTTCGGAGAAACAAAGTTTGCCTATACAACGTTTAAACTTAGTTATGTTTTCGCTGCTATAATTGCGTCTAATAGCACAGTATTTATCAATGGCACATATTTTACTTACGGGGCATTTTAATAGTTGGGCCGTATGATCTGAAAGAGCAAGTTCCAAGATCTCCGTCTTACATTGTTTATTGTAATTATGCGCAAAATTATCAATACACGTTTGACTCACAATTCGTGTTGGCTGTCGTATTGCTAAGCTTAGTAATCTAAGTTATCAACATACATTGCGTTATTTACGTTGTTGAGTAGACAAATTTTTCGAACATGAGAAGCAATGGATTAGCAATATCCTTCATTATTCAGATTGTGGTTAAGTGTGATACGTAATTGGGATGGTGATGGTAAAGGTTATAAGAAGGATTTATTTCGTCTTATTTATTTTGTTTTTGACTTATTCTGTCTCACAAGAAGTCTAAAAATCACTGGTAGCAATCAGCTGATTGATAAAGAATTATTAATTCAGTACCTATTGGATGGTACTTACGTCATCCAGATAAAAAACTAGCCGAAAGCAGACCGCACTATCTTTTTCTGTAGTACTTATTTAATTAAGCCCTGTGCCAATTTTTTTTTGTATCGTTTCAGTCCAGTGCAGGCGTCTTAGTAGTAATAAAAATACACCTTTTTGGATTTATGATTTTGTATGAAAGAATTGCCAATCTTAAGGCGGAGATTTCTTGAAAACGGTCAAAAAGTAAATAATTTTGACAAAAAAAAAAGATAATTTCAAGTCTTATTTTAATACAGCGATGGAACTCTAATAGTAATTAAACATACCTACATTAATACATCAAAATATCTTAAAATACACCTCTTGATTGTCTTTAAATTTCTAATGCCAAACTGCATTCAGTGTTGGATTATTTATTATTAAATAGTTTTTGTAAATATATAATTGCTTCATATTTTACAATAAATTACCATTTTTGTGTCATCGCGCTTCTCTTTCTTTTCTATGCAATCCGACAGTGACCGCGCTTTAGGTCATGTAAGCCCCTTAAGTGGCAGAGGGCAGAAAAGATGGCCGATGGGGCCTAATGATTCTGGAGTGGCAACCGCGTACCGGAAGACGTAGAGTTGGAAGGTAACCCACAAGTGGCGATACTTGGAAATGCTTATGTCCAGCTGTGAACATCTTTCGGCTGAAGTGATGATGATGATGATAAAATAACTTGTTTAGTAAAAGTGCGCAGTGCTGCACACCCCTACCCTATTTCAAGTTAAGCAAATATCAACTTTATTTCAATGAAAATTAAGGTGATTTCAGAGTGACTAGCACTATTGTGTATATTTTGTCTTTTTTATTTTAATTTGCAATGTGCGTTTTGTTTGTGCAGAATAAAAAAAAATCTTTCTTATTGAAAAAGTTATAAAAATGTTTGAAGTTGTAGGGTAAACTGAACTTTATAGTGTTCAAATTAAAGTTATCATTACATTAATTCATATTTATTTACATTTCAGGCAAAGAAATCGCGAGTTTTGTATAGTTTGGTTATCTCACAAACTCGCGTGATAGATGGAAAAAATCTAAAAAATAAAAGCAGTTTATAAATGCAATCACAAAATAACGTCAAAGCCTGTCCTCATTCCTCAAATAGATATTTATCTCTATTAGGATTACAATTTTAGATATATGCAATTAACCTGATAATGCACTTGACATAATGTGGGGCAAATTGCAGCAAATAGCGCCACAATTAATGTTTGATTATATTCCTAGTATTCGACTCAATCGAGTACTATCAAGCAATCTTGTTTGTTCTCTGTATTTTATTACTGTAATTAATAACTGACGATCATTGCTGAATCATTTGTCTTTTTAGGGTTCCGTACCCAATCGGTAAAAACGGGACCCTATTACTAAGACTCCACTGTCCGTCTGTCTGTCTGTCACCAGGCAGTATCTCATGAACCGAGACAGACAGTTGAAATTTTCACAGAAGATGTATTTCTGACAACAAATACTAAAAACAGGATAAAATAAATATTTGAGGGAGTTCCCATGGTCAGCGGGATTGTCCGAAAGGGTTACCGCTGGCCCGGAACATAAAGGGCTAAGGAAGGAACACGGGTGGGTTTTAGTCAGTAAGAGTCTGACACTCCCTTCCGCTCCACCCAGAGCGGGAGGAGTCATTTGATGATTTCCCATAAGCAAAAAAAAAAAAAAAAGGGAGTTCCCATACAACAAACGTGTTTTTTTTCGGCGTTTTTGCCTTGTAGTACGGAAGCCTTCGTGTGCGAGTCCGACTCGCACTTGGCTAGTTTTTTCCAACATTGTAGAGAGGTTACAACTTTGTGTGCAACGTGCACGTGGATGATGCTGGCCTTGACTCTAAGCTACGGTCAACCTCCTTCAGAGCATGGGTTGACCATTGACGTAAATAATTTGATTAGCATAAATAGTGATAGCAGTAATCGAGCGAGGTTAAGCTACGCTTGCTGCGGTTGGTCTGTGGATAAGTGCAGCACGGGTCCCGGCTGTCATTCGTGGATCTTTGACAATCGTTACAGATAGTCACAAGCCCGAAATTCTAACAACCAGTCTTACCAAGGGGTATCGTATTACCCAGTAACTGTGTTGTAGAGGTCAGATAGGCAGTCGCTCCATGTAAAACACTGGTATTCAGCTGCATCCAGTGAGACTGGAAGCCGACCCCAACCTCCCTCCCCGGAGGTCGGGTGCCTTTTGAAGGAATCCCACGACAAAAAAAAAAGGTCTTTAGATGAACTAATTGTTTCAGCATTGTAATCCATATTTGCATAATTAGAAATGGAGAATGTTAAGGACATTCCCATATTAAACAAAATGTCATCAGATCCAATCCATTGTCTGGTAGGACTCGTCCCGACCTTCACCAGCAGTCCACATAGTCACAATTCCACATTGTTGTAGCAAGTTTTAATCGAGATAATTATATCAGAGCGATTTTATATCGAGTTTTCGAGAGCAAATCGTTGGGGTCTTTGTCGGATGCGCGTGGGCAACGATTATTTATAATTATTTAATTGCGAGCGTGCGGGTCGTGACACCGGCTCGCGAACACCATTTTCCTTTGGGTTTTTACATAATTACAGTTATTCCTAGTAGATTGTACGTTTGTTTGCTAATTTTTCCTTTATTTGATATAATTTAATTATATAAAATAGTGCGTGCGCATAGGGTAAATAGTTATTTATAATAACCTAGATGTAAAGTTGGGTGTACTTTTTCATTGTTTTACTTAAGGCACGTGGCTAAATAATAACAGCCGCACAGGTCGATTGATTAGGTTAAGCTAAGCTTGCCTCGGTTGGTCTGTGGATGGGTGACCATTTTTATATACTACCGAGACCCCTCCGTGCCTCGGAAAGCACGTTATGCCGTTGGTCCCGGCTGTCATTCGTAGACCTTTGACAGTCGTTACGGGTAGTCAGAAGCCCGAAAGTCTGACAACCAGTCTTACCAAGGTACCCCTTGGAAAGACTGGTTGTCAGACTTTCGAACTTCGTATTACCCAGTAACTGGGTTGTGGAGGTCAGATAGGCAGTCGCTCCATGTGAAATACTGATATTCAAAATGGAAAGCCGACCCCAGCATAGTTGGGAAAAGGCTAGGCAGATGATGACGTGTTGAGAACTTGAGATAAAATACCTAAGTAAGTAGAAGAAGATAAGTACCTAAGTGAGTAGTTCATGTAGTTAATAGTTCTAGATGTTTCATTGCCTGACTATTCTAGCTATTGTAAAGTATTTTGGTTATCCCAAACTTTGGTAAAGTACCTAAGTCAGGAAACTGCTTAAAAGCTTACAAAACTGGAATCGCAATGGCCATGTAACGCAACTGAACTGGAAAGGAAGTGTCTGCAGTGTCATATTTTCTGTATTCTGGTTTGATTGAATCCGATCGCTAAATCAATGTAAAGTTTTTTATTGTCATACATTTTCCAAGTATAATTTTTGATTAAGGACTAACACGCAACACCGTTTTATTTAAATATGTGACCTTTTATGAACTTGGCACAAAATTATGAATCATACAGACTTCCTCGTTGGTCTAGTGGTCGCAAGAGTTACTGCTGAACGTCCTGGGTTCAATTTCCAGGTCGAGCAATGTGTTATTTAGTTTTCCCATCAGGAATTTCTCAGTAGCAGCCCGGAGCCTGGATTTGTACTTGGTTGATGGCAATAGGCAACAAAACCTGAAGGGATATGGGAGAAAAAAGCACCATTTACAGCAGTAAATATATTTAAAACAAAGACAATTATTACAACAGTGTTAGCGGCGCGTACGCGGAAACGAACTAACTATATTCTACGATAGGTGGCACTGCTCACGCACTTCGTAATACTATAACACCTCCCCTCGAAGTCATGAGCATGTATCTTCGACATTCACATACATTCATCCATCATACCTAAATTACGCAGACACTCATGATGCTTTGTTCCACTCAAGCCTTTGGTCAAAACATCAGCAGGCATTCGGTCAGTACATAAATATCTAAGATCAATTACACCTTGTTCGCACATATCTCGAATAAAGTGGTGCCTCACATCGATATGTTTCGTTCGTGGATGATAATTCCTACTTTGAGCAAGTTTAATCGCGCCCTGGTTGTCGTTAAATAGCATCACACACTCACACTTAATCGCAATGTTACTTAAAACATCACGCAAATACATTGCCTCTTTAGTAGCTTCGGAAATGGCCACGTATTCGGCTTCGGTACTTGATAATGCAATGGTCCGTTGCTTTCTCGCTTCCCAGCTAATTGGAGCACCAGCCAAAATAAATGCGAAACCGGAATAGGATCTACGATCTACCGTATTCCCTCCCCAGTCTGCATCAACCACACCAAAAAGAGGCAAACCTGTTCTTTCATACACTAACCCGTAATCTGAAGTACCTTTTAAGTATCTCAGCACACGTTTAGCAGCCTTCCAATGTTCAACATCGTAATTTGTATTGAATTGGCTTAAATAGTTGACGGCATACGTGATGTCTGGTCTCGTTGATACGGCCAGATGCATCAAGGCACCTATCAAACTTTGATACGGATACTGTACTGTACTGTTACATCACATCTGATACATTCAGGTTTCTCTAATTTCACATTTACATCTATAGGTGTGACGGCAGATTTACACTCACTCATACTAAACCGTTCTAACAGTCTGTCTATATATGATTTTTGACTTAAGTACACTCTATATTCGTCATCACGACTAAATTCAATACCTAAACAAGTTGATATCTTGCCCATATCTTTCATTTCAAAGGCATTCGATAACTGTTTCTTTATATCTTTCATCCATGCATCATCATTTGTTGATATAATAATATCGTCAACATATATACCAATTAGCATCATTCGCTCACCCTTCTGTGCTATAAATACACAAGGATCCTGCGGCAACCTTTCAAAACCAATATCACTCAACTTTCTCACTAACTCTTTATGCCACTGCAACCCTGATTGACGCAAGCCATATAAAGATTTTCTTAACAGACACACACTATCCACACATTCATCAAGAGCCTTATTCCAGCGTTTAGCTGTCTGAAGTATGTTCTTTTCTGTTATTATTTTCTTCTGTGAACCAATCTTTTCTTTCGCGAGTACTCTCTCTAGAACATCGCTTAACTGATCTGGAATTTCCATAAATACCTCTTCATCGAGTGAACCGTTAAGGTACGCCGTTACCACGTCCATTTGATGGATTTCTAATCCAAATTCAGCCGATAAAGCCGCTATCAGCCTTATTGATGACGATCTCACAACCGGGGATGAGGTCTCGTGAAAATCCTCCCCTGGCCGTTGTGAACATCCTTTTGCGACGAGGCGTACTTTCTTGCCAGTACTTTTCGTACTAAACACAAACCTACTTCCAATAACTTTTCGTTGTTTTGGTCGTGGTACAATTTCCCAGGTTTTATTCTTTATTTGTGACAAATACTCATCTTCTAGGGCAAATTTCCACAAATTTACGTCACTTCTCTTTTCTACATCTTTCCACGTCATTGGTTCTATCATTGCTATCCCTGCACTTATCTGTTCATTCGTTTTATCTGATTCATTTTCACTATCTGTAGTATCCTCTTTTACTGTATGATATTCTTTCCGCGGTCTACCCGCCATACCAGTACGAATTAAACGAGGTCTTCCTCTTCCTCTTTTAGAAGGTTCTATTAAATTTTCCCACGAAACAGTTGAGTTCCTCTTTCTATGTAATTGACCTCTATCTCTATCATCCTCTGGTTCATGAACTCTTTCAATCGATCTTCTTGGTCTACTACCATCTCTTCTGGTTCTCAATATCTTCCGGTTATCTTCCACTCTTTCATTATTTGCGTTAGACACCTTTAATTTGACTCTTATTTGCTCTTCATTAGTGTCTTCTTCTTCATCAAATATCTCTTTATACTCATGTCTAAACGCTGTCTCATTAACAAACTTCACGTCACGACTCACTATTATTTTTCTCGTCGTAGGGTCATGTATCCTATATGCCTTAGATTGAATATCATAACCCACAAATATTCCTAACTGCGAACGAGACTCAAATTTTCCTTTTGGTTTTCCCTTTTCCTTATAATAAGCTTTCGCACCAAACACGTGCATATATATTAAAGTGGGTTTCTTCCCTTTCCATAGCGTAAACGGTATTTGACCATTTAATGCTGTAGTTGGGCACCGGTTTCTTATGTAATTGGCAGTATTTATTGCTTCTGCCCAGAAAAAAGGAGGACTGCCTGCTTGGCGCATCATACAACGTGCCATCTCAACTAATGTCCTGTTCTTTCTTTCAGCGATCCCATTCTGTTGGGGTGTATACGGCGCTGTCAATCTTCTTCTGATTCCAGCTTTATTCAATAAATCATCAAACTCATTGTTTACGTACTCACGTCCGTTATCAGACTGAAGGTACTTTATCGTCCTTCCTGTTAAATTCTCTGCATAGGCTTTGTAGGTTTTAAATGCATTTAGGACATCACTTTTATTTGCTAAGAAGTAGACTTCACACCATCTGGATTTGTCATCGATGAATGTAACAAAATATTTTTTACCGCCATAAGACTGATGTTTCATGGGGCCACAAACATCGCTATGCACTATTTCTAGTAATTCGCTTGTACGATCTTCCGTTTTCCTTGGAAAAGGCGTGCAAGTCTGTTTCTCACTTATACAGATCTCACATTCAGACAACTTTTCGTCATCCTTAATTGTTAGCCCGTGTACTAAACTATTCTTCGCCATAGCTTTCAAGTCGCGTTCGTTGAGATGTCCGAGCCGTTGGTGCCACGTGTCTAGTGAATTATTCACAGCTTCAACATTATTGGCACAGTTCTGACTCATCCGAACATGGTAAAGGTTACCAACACGGTCTGCCCGCATATGAATTTTATCATCATTATCAATCACAATCGCATCATTCTTTCTGAAGCGAATCTCGAACCCGCGATCAGTCATCTTGGCCACTGATAATAAATTTGTACGTAGATCAGATACGTAGAACACTTTTTCTATATCAATTTGGCGTTATTCACTGCCCGTGTCTACCGAAATCCTTACCTTACCAGCGCCGGTAATTTGGGTTCTGTCGCTATTAGCTAAACTTAGTTCGGAGTCCAGCCGCGTAAAATCCTCGATCATTTGCTTCTCGTTACACATATGACCCGTACATCCACTGTCAATGCACCAAATAGGATTTAGTTTCTCACCCAACATAACCTCTTCGGTAGTGCTCAATAACATCGTTGTCTTTTGCTCGTTGTCTTTACTGCATTCCAACTTTTGTGCGCTTTGCTTATTCTTGTTGATGTTCTTAGTCTTGCACTCTCTTGCTAAATGCCCGCGACGACCACAACGATAGCATTCTAAATTACTTTTATGGCCTTGATTATCATTATTTTTCTTCAGATTGGCATTTTTATTTTTATTGATACGTTTGACGAACATAGCCCCTTGGTCTACCGTCTTGGACTTACGAGCTTCGTAATCCTCGATAATCTTGACCTTTAACGTTTCCGTTGATGGCAAATCATCGCGCGATTCCATTGCCGTCCTAAACATGGCGAACGAATCCGGCAAACTGTACAACAATAATATGGCTAGCAGTTCGTCAATAACAATCAAACTGATTTCTTTGAGTTTTTTCACTGCATCAAAAAAAGCCGCGATGTGCTTCTTCAAATCATCATCTTCCTGCATACGAGTAAGAACCAGCTTTTTCAATAACGACGCTTTTCTGGCAGGTCCGCTCGACTGGTACATAGATTTCAACTTATCCCATATAGCCTTGGAACTTTCCAAACCATCTAACGCAGCCAACTCACTTGGACTTACCGCTAATAATATGTCTGACTCGGCTTTTCTGTCCAATTTTATCCAGTCGGCATGTTGTGGTTTTGGTAACGCTCCCGATACATATTCCCATAGATCGTTCTTGATCAGAATTGCTCGCATGTGTATCTTCCATGTATCGTAATTATCACCAGTAAGTCGATCAATCTTAATAGATGTAGCCATATCGAAGTTTCTTCAACTCCAAAAACAACAGCAGTGCAATATAAAAAAGTCTTCCAACTTAATTAATCACTGCAATTGTTCACTAATCAGTTTTGATTTCACTCACTGGCAGACTCTGGGCCCATAACCTGAAGGGATATGGGAGAAAAAAGCACCATTTACAGCAGTAAATATATTTAAAACAAAGACAATTATTACAACAGTGTTAGCGGCGCGTACGCGGAAACGAACTAACTATATTCTACGATAGGTGGCACTGCTCACGCACTTCGTAATACTATAACAAGAAAGTTTATAGTGGATAAGACAGAGATAAAAACTGAAGAAGAACTGCTAAATAGGGTTTCAGGGATCAGACCGGAACAACTGTCTAGACAAAATCAAACTGGTTGCTAATTTAATTGTAATATTGATTTTTTTTTTGACGTTGACTTACATTCTGTAATTACTTAAACTCACACCCTGACTTATTACTTGTAATTTTTTATTTAAATGAAAATAGTGTACTTTTACCATGTTTGTAAATATGTGAGCACCATGTATCTATCAGATAATTAATTTATGTCATGTTTTCATTTTTAAATCTTTTACCTATTGTGGTATAGTAATTTTATTTTAGGTGCATCGTCTTCACATATTATTACATAAATAATTAATGTATGCAAAATATTGTAAAACATTTTAAAAAGAGTAACGGTCGAGTTTCTTGCCCATTCTTCTCCATACGAAAACTACCTTTTGGAATGGGCGACTAGAATTAATTCTATTTTATCGTAATTTTTGACGTTCAAAAGTGCCTTTTATGTGCCTATTTGAAATAAATGTTTTGACTTTGACTTTGACCTCGGCGAAATTTGGGTGTAAACTATTATTTATGATGAGCCAAAAATGTATCCTATCTATGCCACAAATAGTCTAACGAAACACCTAAACGAGCCGTCGTCGCCATCTACTTAAAAAAAAATCGCCATCATTTCCATCGTAAATTATGCCTTAATAATATGCGGGCTTATCTCTGCCTAAGACATCTACCGTATACAAATTCATTTTGCTGACAACATTCACGTTTATTACTCTTAACAACATAACAACAGGGTTTGTATTTCATTGTTTTTTAGTTGCAAAGGTCTGCAGCTAATTTGGTATCTGTTTGTAATAAAACAAAGGGAATGATACGTGCAAGTTAATTACGACCAGAAATGTAATTAGGTCTAATCAAATAACGTGATCTTTTTATACGTTTTTGCTTTATCGTAGGGTTTTTGTTCCTTCTATGTTTTTGCAAGCAGAGGTAATAACGTTTTTGTGCGAATGTCGTAATTGAAATGTGTTATAATATAATAGTTAGTTTATTTATATCAATCAGGATAGGTAACGATAGGTCTGGGACGTTTAACTGCAAAATTATGGAAGATAAAACTAAATAATAATGCCAGTTTTTCTCTGGGTTCTGTTCAGACGGTAAGTGACGGTATAATTATTAAGGCGACTACATGACCTAAAGCGCGGTCTTTGTCGGACTGCATAGAAAAGAAAGAGATGCGCAAAGACACAACGCTGGTAATGTATTGCAAAATATGAAGCAATTATCTATTTACAAAAATCTATTGTTTGGACTAAAAAATTAAAACATTAATGATTTAGTATGTTGCTTGTAGAATAATCTGACAAAAAATCAGAATGAATGTATGTATATTAGTGTGGATTTTATTGCAAAAATAAAGTTTTTAGAGGTATCTACATGATTTTTTTCTATCATTTTAAATTAGTTGTATTATGTTCTCAATACACTATCTACCTAGCATATATCCTGAAGAATATCATATATTTTTCTGATTTTGTTTACTGTAGTCGATCATATACTTTTGTTGTTTCTAAAACTTGCGTTTTTTGTGTTTAGGTCCTGTAAGCCCCTTAATTTCGCAAGATTTATTAGGTTGCTGTCATTCTGTTTTATTTTTAATGATGCATTTGTAAGGCATGGTTCCTAATGTGCAAGGTGGAGACACTTTCCCTTCTTAGTAATAAACGTATTATGTCAGATGAATACACACACCGATTTCTCTCTTTCAGTCGTCAGTAATTTGACTTTTGAAAGAAGAAGACAAAGCGTTGTGTGTAAGTAAGTAAACGTTGTATAACGTCTGCAGACGTTATACAACGTTTACTTACTTTAGGTACTTACGCAGTTTTATGTATTGTCATACGACAATACATAAAACTTCGTAAGTACCTATAGATGTTATGACATTAACAGTCTGCATAAGAAAATTCAATCAAATATACCCAATACTTTAGTTACTATAGCTAGTCACAGATTACCAAAACCCATAGTCGGCCCATCACTAACTACATACTATTTAGTTTGTTTGACAACTCTTTTTTTTTAAATTTCGAAGCTAGGATTTATTTAATACCTAGTTCCAAAATACTCTAATACATTAGTATTGCCAGTGTTTTCATCATTTTTGTCTCCACATTGTAAAGTGCCTTCTAAATAGAGCTGCACCCTATAATTGTGTAAGGCAGTCAATCTCAATCTGAATCATTTTCAAGGACATTGCCCGTCAATTGATATCGATTATTGTCCTGAGTGTTATAAAAGTCATTTCTTTTTTTTAACTTTTTTTTTATAAACGTGAAAGCAAAACTTTAGATGGACCTGCTGCATCCTAATTGCGTAACACACTATCAATCTCAATCTGAATCAATTTGAAGGAAATCGCTAATCCATTGCTTCATAAGTTCGAAAAATTTGTCTGCGCAACAACGCAAACAACGCAATGAATATTATTGAACTGTCAAAATGACAGACATTGCTACTGATAGACTGTTACGTATTTACCCCGCTGTTCACGTTATACTACGTCACGATATCTGTCGTCGGCGATAATTTTACAGTGTTGTTTGTTTTTTTTTAAAGCTTGAAAGGACAGTCGTCCAACAATAAAAGTCGTCAAAAGATAAGTAAGTACAAACGATGCCTTGGACGAAATTTATAACATTTTTTCAACGTTTTATTAAGACTTTATAGGCACATATAATAAAATAAAGTCAGGAGAAAAAACTAGAACCAGCATAAGTAACAGCAGTTTTTCTATCATATTAAATTAGTTGTATTATGTTTTCAACACACTATCTACTAGCATATATCCTGAAGAATATCATATATTTTTCTCATTTTGTTTACTGTAGTCGATCATATACTTTTATCGTTTCTAAAACTTGCGTTTTTTGTGTTTAGGTCCTGTAAGCCCCTTAATTTGGTAAGATTTAAAAGGTTGCTGTCATTCTATTTTAATTTTTTATGATGTATTTGTAAGGCATGGTTCCTAATATGCAAGGTAGAGACACTTTCCCATCTTACTAATAAACGTATTATAACTATTTAGTAATCTGTGGTATTATGTCAGATGAATACACACACCGATTTCTCTCGTTCAGTCGTCAGTAATTTGACTTTTGAAAGAAGAAGACAAAGCGTTGTGTAACTATACAGACGCTATACAACGTTTAATAGTATGGGGTATGACAGTACATTAAACTGCGTAAGTACCTATAGATGTTATGACATTAACAGTCTGCATAAGAAAATTCAATCAAATATACCCAATACTTTAGTTACTATATAGCTAGTCAAAGATTACCAAAACACATAGTCGGCCCATCACTAACTACATACTATTTAGTTTGTTTGACAACTCTTTTTTTTAAATTTCGAAGTTTGGATTTATTTAATACCTAGTTCCAAAATATTCTAATACATTAGTATTGCCAGTGTTTTCATCATTTTTGTCTCCACATTGTAAAGTGCCTTCTAAATAGAGCTGCACCCTATAATTGTGTAAGGCAGTCAATCTCAATCTGAATCATTTTCAAGGAATCATTGCCCGTCAATTGATATCGATTATTGTCCTGAGTGTTATAAAAGTCATTTCTTTTATTTAACTTTTTTTTTATAAACGAGAAAGCAAAACTTTAGATGGACCTGCTGCATCCTAATTGCGTAACACACTATCAATCTCAATCTGAATCAATTTGAAGGAAATCGCTAATCCATTGCTTCATAAGTTCGAAAAATTTGTCTGCGCAACAACGCAAACAACGCAATGAATATTATTGAACTGTCAAAATGACAGACATTGCTACTGATAGACTGTTACGTATTTACCCCGCTGTTCACGTTATACTACGTCACGATATCTGTCGTCGGCGATAATTTTACAGTGTTGTTTGTTTTTTTTTAAAGCTTGAAAGGACAGTCGTCCAACAATAAAAGTCGTCAAAAGATAAGTAAGTACAAACGATGCCTTGGACGAAATTTATAACACTTTTTCAACGTTTTATTAAGACTTTATAGGCACATAAAATAAAATAAAGTCAGGGTAAAAACTAGAACCAGCATAAGTAACACTGGAAGTACTATACTAAACGACTTCATAAAACATAACAAGTCATAACTTGCAGATTCACAACAAATAGGAACTGTCGTAAAACGGTTTAAGCTCTTTTATAAACTGACGTAATAACAGTTATTATTTTAATAATTTAGTACAATATAAAAATATACTGTATGGTAAATGCATCTTCGTATAATAAATGTAATAATATCAACATCAGCAATTTGTATCGAATTACGTGGTAGGGTGCGCAAAAACGCGGGAAAAGTGGGACTTTCTCGATGCAATTATAGATTGAGGAAGAGATAGTGCGCGTACGCATGATTCAAAATGGCGGCGAAGTTAACCCTTAACTTACGGGGTCAGGTTGACAGGTAAACACTTATTATTATTAATATTTTTCCGTTGGTGCTTGTGTAGTAAAATTGTTAAATAATTGCCTATACAAAATGCGTATTGTGAGAAGAGGTGCCAACGAAACAAAAAGATTACGGAGGCAGTGTAATTGGAAGGGCTGATGGTAGCCTGACGACATATTGATCTAGTAATCTGCAAGGCAAATTGATATTCCTCTCAAAAACATATTTTCGTAACCAGCTGTTCCACGATAAGTTCTTGTTAAGGCGATACCCAGTATGTTAATTACAGATAAGTAAGAAGACCTTCTACAAGTGTTAAAACACGGTAGTTATCGTAATGGCCCATGTCTAGATGTAGGCGTTACCTTCGCATTACACACCTTTCAGCGCTACTTTTATTGTTTTATCTTATTAACATTGTAACAAAGAGATACCGCGTACTTGCTGGCGCCATTACCGTTCGAGATAACAACTGATGTTTTTTTGTATTTGTGTTTTTTTTTGTAATTTTTTTTTTGTAAAAAAACTTTTTTTTTTTACTTTGTTTTCTTCGTGTCTACATACTGCTCATGCATTTCTTATAGAATAATATTTAAATAAATTTCTGAGTTGTTTTTTGTTGTTGTTAAAAACCGTATCCTACTCTGCGCTTACGCACTTAATGTTCCTTATTTATATTATCGCACTATGAATAAATGAAAAATAATACTTACTTGTAGATAATATTATTAAATCGGTTGTACACCATTTAATTTCATGGTAGACTAGAACTGATAGCAGTAGAATTATATTAATTAACTAGCAGCGCCCCGCGGTGCCACCCGCTTCTCGATCCCGTGGGAAGTTCGGGATAAAAAGTATCAACCACGTTATAAACTATCCGTGTGCCATATTTCATCCAAATCCATTCAGCCGTTTTTGCGTAACAGACATCGAAACATACAAACTATCACATTTATAATATTAGTAGGATGTTTACCTTGCTTCCTACTAACCTATTATACTTACATAATAATATAAAAGCAAAATATTTCTAGTCATTGCGCATAGAGTAAACACGTTATCTATCAGTGTTGCCTTATACAACTACACAGTATTTATCTCTTTTAAAATCTAAATAGACTTCAATCACGATATTTTTGGTGATAAGATCGTATCGTACAATAATTACTAAGTACAAACGAGCTACCGATTCAAGGTATATAGGTACTTTTATGTGCCGACTTTCATAAAAGTAAATGTACATGTCCTGTAATTAATTAATTGATAACAGGATCTTAATTAAATTTTATTAAATATTTTAAACTAGAGATAGGTATTGTATAAAATGGAACACGTAGCAAACGACCAATTTAAATTATTAATATAATTGATTTTTTAATGTTTCAAAAGCATACGACTAACCGAGCGAATTAAAGTTATTTGCCAATTATTTTAACTAGAGAATGCGTTCCGGCAAATTGCAATTATATCGATTAAAATACAATAAAACGATAACCAACTGATATTTATCTGAGTTAATAAAACTGATTTTCAACGATATGACGTTACAAAACGTTAAATAATGAATAAAAGTTTTATAATAATAAGAATAGAAATGCAACAGGCGTAGATGAACACATAAAGTAATTTGTAAAAAAATTGATACTGCTCACTTGGAAGGAAATTAAATTCTCGAGTGCGTGTGTTGTCGCACTAAATTAAAAAATAATTCAATGAGCTCTAATTGCAGTGCGCGGCGCGCGCAGGGTTGATTTTATCTTCACTATACGTTGGTAAAAACATTGATCGATAGTTCTGTACACTCGTGTTTCAAATAATCATCGTTGCGTCATGATTTTTATTAAATTAAAATCGAAATAGGAAACAAGATATGTTTATAAAAATATTATAGTTCAAAATTACACTTGTTGCATGCAAATTTTGACCTATGCGTAGTACATCTCATATGTATGTAAATAGACCGTACGATACTTATCTCTTTTTGTTTTAGCACTTCAGTTTAAATAAATTATAACTACAGAATGCGGTGATAATGGACGCCAGTGACATAAATAAGGTGAAAAATGAACATATTGTCTAAGATAATCTCGTATGAATAGTCAATTAACCCTTAAATGCCTGCTATTATTATTCTGTCACTATTAAAGCTGGTCTCATAGCCGTTATTAATAACATCATTAAATCGTTCATTATTCGCGGCGCGATAGTGTTGTGCCACGTATAAAAATAATTTCACAGTAATTCGATCACACGTCTAGCGTTCGTGCTAATCGACAATTACGGCTATTATTATTTTTATTTGTTCCACACGCGGCCAGACAAAGGTACGGACACATTTGCAATTTCAAGCAGTCATTAATGTACACTCTCACGGATGTCCACAACTGTTCGTTAATTGTGACAACAATAACGGTGACAAGAAATATTGGTGCTTGGAACACTGCTGGGCTCATCTGCGAGAAAAACACGCTAAAGTGCTTGCTCATAGATAAAGTTAATTGTTATTACAGGCTAGATAATTATTTCAGATACTTAACAATGATAAAGTAGCTAGAGGAGTAGATATTCTGAAAAAAAAAATACGATTGTTTTTTTATTTTTTATTTACAAGCTTGGCGTAAGTGATTATTAAGTCGTTCAAAAGTATTTAAGGCGTTAAAACTAAGTGCCGACTACTTAGTCGATTGTGTAATAGTCAGTCGTTGCATTTTACTTACCACATTTCGATTATTGTCCTGAGTGTTGTAAAAGTCATTTCTTTTTTATTAAACTTTTTATTGATAAAACGTGAAAGCAAAACTTTAGATTGACAGCTGCATCCTAATTGCGTAACACACTATCAGTCTCAATCTGAATCATTTTGAAGGATAAAGTATGTTGGGGTAAGATCGGCACTGGTATAAGACCGTATGAATTAAATTCCCACATAATGTGGCAATGTTTTTAATGCAGTAATAAACATTGGTGTTCTCCATCATTATTTTTATGCTGCAAAGAATTTGATTCCTACGGTTTTACCCCAGCAATGATCTTACCCCAACATACCTTATTGCTAATCCATTGCTTCATATGTTCGAAAAATCTGTCTACTCAACAACGTAAATAACGCAATGAATGTTGTTGAACTGCCAAATTGAAACCCATTGCTACTGATGGTGTGTTACGTTACCCATCTGGTGTTCTTGTAGATAAAAATAAAATAAACATACTATTGATCATCATCATTTCAGCCGAAAGACGTCCACTGCTGGACATTAGGCCCCAAAAGGGGGGGTTTGCCATAATCGCCACGCTTGGCAGGCGGGTTGGCGATCGCAGTATGGTATGGTGGTGGAATGCATAGAGAACGCTGCTGCCCATTCTCCGGTACGCCCCTTAGTCGCCTTTTACGACACCCACGGGAAGTATGGGGTGGTGTTATTCTTTAAGTCCGGCACCACATACTGCGATCGCCAACCCGCCTGCCAAGCGTGGCGATTATGGCAAACCCTCCCAAATTTGGGGGAGGCCTGTGTCCAGCAGTGAACGTCTATCGGCTGAAACGACGATATTAAAAAGTAATTGGTCGTTAATGTCTCTGTAGCTATTTACTGGAAAAACATGTTAATTACATTAATCTTCGACATAGCTGAAGACAAGCACTAAGCCTTGCGTGAATCATAATAATAAAATTATAATAGGTTGGTAGGTACATACTGTTTCATGAAAAGGGGAATTACCTGAGCATAAACTAATTATCATGAAGTGTCGAGTACAATTTTAGGAGGAAGTCCATTGTTTTTTTAATTGCAACTCATTTGTTTTGAACTTATTAAGTAGGCCCTGCACGTCGTAGTAGGAAACGCTCAACGATTCAAGTTCAAAATTGAAACAAAAAAATTAAACACAAACAAAAAAAAAAACACGAAATCTGAGCTATCAATATATCATGGTTCCTTTTTTCAAGTTGGAAAAAAACATAGGTATAGACTACAGACGCCAGCAATCAAGTTACTACAATCTTTCGAATTTCTTTAATAGATTTTCAACTTTATCGCTAAAGTATAAGGTTCAAAGTTGATTGGGAAAATTTGACAGTTTCGGGTAGCTTGATGTGCTTGGCGTCTGTACCTGGAAGATTTAATTTAAGACAATATAATAAGATAGTAGGTAGGCAATACATTTATCACAATTATTTTAATCATCATCAATTCATCAGTTTTGACGAACTGTGCGTACCCGCCGGTGCAATTTAACCCTAGAACGCGCGCGGAAATGTCAGTCGACATAGCGGCAGCTGCGGGCGCTCCCGGCCTCACTTTCAACTCGGTACTTTCGCGCAACCATAAATTACCGACGACGTCCGGACATCGCCTTCCCGTGCGGGCACTAATTGCAAACAAATATCGCCCTTCGCGCCTGCGCACTCCACACCCGTAATTATGGGATCGTTTGCCCGCTACGTAAGTGCAGCTTTGTGTAAGGACATTAGATGCGCACGCTGACTTCACATTGATACTTGCTATTGCCTCCGAGCATTAACCGTTCGCTAAGAGGGGTCGACCGGTTTAATCTACATAGCCTTTGTAGCAAATTGAATTGACGAGGAAAATAAGGTTAATCACTGGTTTTTTCTAACAATCATGTTTTCTAAGAATATGCTTCGAATATGGATGTTGTACAACTGTTTGGATATTGTTGAGGGCGTGAGGCGATGTGTTAGTCACGCTCCCGGGGCGATTCGAGCGGTGACGGGCGTATTATCGGCCGATATGCGTCAAGTTTATGACGCGCATAAATCTTGCGGGAGAGGCCGATAGGGCCCGATAACGGCGACGCGGAGAATTGGCGACTCGGCCCTCTCTAGGTGGCCCGGCCATTCACGGGTTGAATAGTATTGTATTGCGTGGTCGCTTAGTAAACGTGATTTATTATGGAAGATTAATATTTATTAATTTAATTGATTGGTACAAACTGACCCTGACAGATAATGTTCAAGAGCATTCTGACATTTGAAAAATTATGATCCGAGTACTTCCAATTATTCCACTTATAATGGAAAGGCAGTTAAAATAGCTAACGTCAGATAGGAACGTCGAGTGAATACAAAACGTTTAACAAAATACATAGTCTATTTCCACCATTTTATTTTATTTAGATCACTATAACGTTATTTTTAGTATATGCGAAACCTGAATATAGTTTGTTCAGAATAAGTAACTGAATCAATTCCAATAATTTTTACCCCATGTTATATTTGTCCCAAAAATATTTAAAAAAGGTTAAAAGTTGGATACCGAGCGAACTTAGTAGGTTACCCTATCTCCACGCCGAGCGGTTAGGTACCTAGGTACTATTATCAATGAGCGCAAGACGGGCGCGGCGCGGGTGAGCATGTTTTTGTACGGACAAACAGGTAACTTAACAAGCATAGATAACTTTTTGATTTTTCATGAGAAATTTTGTACATCGATTCTTTACATAAAAATACTAGACACATGTTTCGGGTTTCGCATATACTAAAAATAACGTTGTATCGCATCACATATCAAAGTTTACTCAAAGTAGTTTTGAATTTAATTAATTTATTTTGTAAAAAAGGAGTAAATTCGTTTTGGCATATTATACGTCTTTTTATTCCAGTAGCGCACTATAATTGTATATAACATGACGCCCGTATTTCCCAAAAGGTTAGGCACAGGAGTACCTATAGTACACCCACATTTAATTTAATTTTATATAATTATTTAACCCCCATGTAAAAGGGGTGAGCCTAACAACAACAACAACAACAACATTAACTGAGCATAATTCCAGCTGCAATTGCTACTGAATTAACTAACCAATTTATAAGGAAAATTAACCTTATTTAAATTATTATCGCAATAAAAGCTAAGATTTACCAATGGCAATACTAATTTCTCACTATTAAGGGGCTTACAAGACGTAAACACAAAAAACGCAAGTTTTAGAAACAATAAAAGCAATGATTGACTACAGTAAACAAAATCAGAAAAATGTATGATATTCTTCAGGATATATGCTAGGTAGATAGCGTGTTGAAAACATAATATAACTAATTTGTTATGATAGAAAAAAATCATGAAGATACCTCTAAAAACTTTCTTTTTACAATAAAAACCATACTAATATACATACAATCATTATGATTTTTTGTCACATTATTCTAACAAGCAACATACTAAAACACAGTGTTTTAATTTTTTAGTCCAAACAAATTTTTTTTGTAAATTGCATCATATTTTCCAATAAATTACCAGCGTTGTGTCCTCGTGCTTCTCTTTCTTTTCTATGCCGTCCGACAAAGACCGCGCTTTAGGTCATGTAGTTGCCTTAAATAATATTGATTCGCATAACCCTTAACACTGCCAATGCGACGGTCGGGTCTAATCGTCTGGCGCGACGTTAATCGCCTTTACCTCGCCAACCAACTGATTTGCAAACATCCGTATTTCATATTAATAATCCCAACTTGCATAAATTAAATAACGTTCGCTGACATAACTGGTGTTTGTGTGTGTCTCTCTGTATGTTCGTGTGTTCAGGGCTAGAAATAGGATCAAGACTTTCACTTTGGCATGGGATGGTTTACAGCGTAAACTGAAGTAATTTTTCTTCAAGTACATTTTTACTTGGAAAATATTTAACTGATCCTCTATATAAATGTCTCTTTTTAGCTACCAAAGTTGGAGCACCGCGGCCAAATAGGTTAGGTTACTATGACCAACCATCATCCAAATTGGTCACAGTTAGCTGTTAATAAATAATAAAGGAGAATAAAACAGGAATTATTTGAGGCTCACAAAAAACGCACATTTATTATATTAGAGTGCCCATTGATATTCTTTGTACACTAAAAAGGAAAAGCGTACAGTGGGCTGCATCAATTGGGTACCCCAGTTGTATGAAAATTTTAATACAATTGGGGTACCCAATTGATGCAGCCCACCGTACATCATTAGAAGGTCAATACCTAAGTTTTTAAAGTATCATTTAAATATTTCCTTTTTTCAGAATATGTACGTATAATCTAGATTCATTATTAAAAATAGTTACGCAGGAAAAAACTCGTAGAATAAATCAATTTATGCCAGAAAAGAGAACACTGACATTGGAAATATTCAGACTAATTTAGTTGCAGATAAAATATAATTTTAGGTGACAATGGCCTAATAATAACGCTTGGATGTTGTACGCAGATAATCACGCCATAATGGACAATATACAGGAAAACCATTATCCTGACTATTCAATATGTGAGTGTGCTATTTTTATAATAATTATTATAATAAATTGATCATGAAAGGGTTAACTGAAACTACGTTATTTTCAAATGTTGGTGTTGATTTCATACACAGTAGATAAAGGTGAAAACCTAACCATAGAAAAGAAATAGAGCTGACTAATTAAGAGCTAAACTTTAAACAGATGGCCAGTTCCCGGAATTATAAACATTCAATAGTCGCAATCTCATCTTAGCGACAATCAATGCTCAAAACTTGTCAAAAATTAGAGGTATTGCGAACGGACCAATTGCGAACTAGACCAATTGCGAACTAGACCAATTGCGAACTGGACCAATTACGAACTGGACCAATTGCGAATTGGACCAATTGAGAATTGGACAGTTCGACATTTTGCTAATTGGACATAATGCGCCCAAACGGTATTTTTGACAGATTAAGACTCAGATCATACTGTGAACGTAGGTAGGTACTTAAAATTACAAGAATTGCCACTCAGATTTCGAAGATACCTCAGAAGAAAAACGAAAGAAAAACGAAACAAAAGAAAAACGTGACCAGAATTTTCTAAGTTTAAGTATTTGGAATATTATTTAAATTTATTTAAGTTCACAGTTTCATTTCTGCTCAAAAGCGAATCAAAAGTTGCCTAAGCCTATAATAATTTCTAGTAATAGTAAACTATTACACTGCTGACTGTACAATCAGCTGTTATCAATCCTATTAATCATAGATTCATAGAACGTTGATTAAACACGTTTAATTATGCATGTTAATTAAATGATTAGCTTATAAATAAAATGTCCGTCGTTTTGCGGTGTCATGGAAATTACTAGTAGGGTGTTAGTTGAGCTGATAATGTTTTAAACAACAGACTTTGAAATGAAAGATAGGTTGTCTTAAGATGTTGAAGAATGTTTTTCCGATGACTGGGAAAACATCGTGATGAAACCGGCATGTCCTAGAAAATTCGAAGATATGTGACATCTACCAACCCGCACTGGGCCGCGTGGTGGAATACGGCCGACTCCCTCTCACAGAGAGGAGACCTTGGGAACATTATAGGCTGATTATGAAGATAATGATTATGATGATTTCATTTCGTGTTTCCTAACCAGTCAGCGAAAGTTAAAGTCAGGAACTCTGTAGGAATCCCCAAGATTCGCACTAGTCCCTGAAGCCTCACGTTTCACGGTGTTATAGAGGCCATTGCATGGCTGATATTTACCTAGTCCATATAGTAAAATGAGATATGTAGATAAAAATCTAAAATACTTTATTATGTTCACCCTAAAAATTACAGATAGGTACTTAATAAATTTAGAAATACAGGGTTATTGGTAAAACATTAACAACCTCTTAAGAGGTCAATGTACACATCATCATTAACAACTTTTACTATGGGACCAAACCTGAATTCTCGAAAAAAAAACAGCTGTTCCCTACATTTATGTTAGTATAACTCGTCGGAATGTAGGGAACAGCTGATTTATTTTTACTATTCACAGGTTACAAATATCTTCTTTCCTTGCAACTCAGTTCTCGAAAACTCTGGGAGTGATTATCAACTTGTGTGTTACTTCTAAAAAAAAAATACGGCAATTATTCGCTTTAAATGAAAAATACCTAATCATGACTAAGTTACTTTCGCGTCATGGTTTTTTGGCGTAATTATGTATATTTTTTCTATAATTAATATAAATACGACAAAAAACAAAACAAAGGGCATGACAGTGATGGATATAATATGTACAGACGTCAGCACATCAAGCTACCCGAAACTGTCAAATTTTCCCAATCAACTTTGAACCTTTTGCCATTGCGATAAAGTTGAAAATCTATTAAAGGAATTTGACAGATTGTAGTAGCTTGGTGTGCTGGCGTGTGTACATTATATCGTAAAAGAATATTTGGATTGTATCATTCACCAGGGAGAGAACAGAGGAATACGTTAGTATGGAATGAACGCCAACGACCACTTGAACGCGAATCCCATTTTCCTTAAAACTATAGTATACAATAATAGGAAATAGTAGCATTCATAGGCAAAATTATTAGTAAATGGTAAGATTCATCATGCCTACATTGCAAAATTTATAACTGAAGACGCGACGATTCATCCGTTTATTGGTAAAGCGTCATCACACTAATATTATAAATGCGAAAGTTTGTGAGTGTGTGTGTTTATATGTTTGTTACTTCTTCACGCTCGAACGGCTAGACCAATTTTGATAAAATTTTGTATGGAGGTAGCTGACACCCTAGATTAACATATAGGCTACTTTTTATCCCGATATTTCCACGGGATCGACACCTATGCGGGTGAAACCGCGGAGCGCAGCTAGTTTTACATAAACCTACATTGATGCACCGCTTACTGAATGAATAAGAACAATCGATACCGGTTGAAGACCCGTCCACATCACTATTTATATTTACTATCATCATCCTCCAGCCCTGGTCACAATGAATTTGAGGTAAACGCAGTACCTACTTAGTTTTTCTATACATCTAGCTTTAAGAGTGTTTACGCCGTACGGCATTTCATACAAACTTTCAAGCCCTTATTTTTCGAAATTAATCAACCGATTTTAATGAAACTTCATACGCATAAGGTCTAAAAAGTTAGTGGAGAACATTTTCGAAATATCTTATTTAAAAAAAGATAACTGAAAATCTCTGTTTCTACGGAAAATTTAAAATCGGTCTAATTTGGCTGTAACACTACTAACTTTTAGAACTTTGTATCCTGCTTGTAAAGTGAAGCCGGTTTCGTAAACATGTGTGCACATAGTGAGGTGTAGTTTGATGGTAAATGGTTGTAAAGGTGTGCGTGTGAGCGTGTATGCACAGAGCGGAGGTGTAGTTTTTGCATGCTTCACTGTATTTTTCGCCGTCTTGACTTTTTATTTGGTCTGAGATTGGATGAATTTGGTTGATTTATTGTATAATTTATTGTCGCATTGTCGTCTCCATCTTGTATTGTCGTATCCATCTTGCAACGAATGACAGGTACCACGTTAGTTCTAGTGCTTAACGTTCTTTCCGAGCCAAGGAGGGATCTCGGTATGTTATAATGTCTACCAGGACAGGAAATTTCACTATTCAACGATTGGTCGACTCTTCACGTGACAAGGGGCTGGCCTATTTTGTGGCCAATGAATCAGAATTGCCATACAACGCCTTTTGGGCACCTTTCCTATGGACGATATGCCTTGATGCAGTTTGATTATTTCCCCTCCTTTTTATAGGTATATATACTTGTAGATACTATTATTTCGTGTATTTATTCTGTTATCTTATTTTATTACATTTTTTTAATATTTCCTATAATATTATACATATTATTATTATTATTTTATTTAACAAATATCCAATCTGATTCAACGATTGAATGCATTGGAAGTAGATCAGTCTACTAACAGTTGATTAAGAACCTATTATAATTTATAAGTAGTTAATATATTCGCAGAACTTGTAAAGCTAATTGAGTTAAGTGCTCTTGAGAGTTCTTGTGGATGATGTTGATGGCGTTATTATAATAATTAATAATTGTTCCTTATAATTTTATTGCCGCGATCATTTAAGGGTTAATTAGTGATCGATTGATTTAATTCGAGGCAAGAGCAATTTGTCTTAATTTGAAAGGCTATAAATAACGATATTGTTCTTGTGATCCTCATTAAATGGAACGTTTTTTTTTTTGTTCCAATAAAGATTATTATTTTTATTAAGTGTTTTTTTAGAATCGGAAAAATAAATGCTACTCTCTGTTTTGATATTTTTAATAAATTGTGACTAAGATGATTCATTTAGTTTCCTCAATTATTATAGGTACCTAACAGTTTGTTAAACATTACACTTGTTCTTGGCTTTATCACCAACCTACAGCAGTCCACTGTTGGACATAGGACTCCCCAATTGGACGCCATTTAGCTCGATTATCGGCAAGTCTCATCTACTTGCTACCAGCCACCTTGCGAAGATCGTCGCTCCACCTTGCCTGAGGGCGTCCTACATTACGTTTGCCGTCTCGCGGTCTCCACTCAAGAACACGTCTGTCCCAATGGTCATCGGTTCTACGGCTAATATGGCCGGCCTATTGCCATTTCAGCTTTCTTATTCTGTGAGCTGTGTCGATACCTTTGGTTCTCTGCTAGATCACCTCATTTTAGATGAGTTTCTTGACTTACCTACATTTAATTTTCAAAACGTGCTTTACATATTAACTAGAGCCATTCAACCCCTCTGTTTTTAAATAATCTTTTTTCTATACCTACTGACGTTTATACGCAAACACATTAATGTATACAAGCAACCTTTACACACATAATATTTTTTTTATAACCCAAAAACCGGTTTAAAAATAAACACGCAACATTGTCTACACAAACGGAATTAAGAATAAATTAAGAAAAAAAAAAGTTTTATAAAAACTAGCTTTTTGACAGCCCTTACATAAACTGGACTGATCCTGCGACAAAAATTTGTTGCCATCAATACAAGCAAATTTACACCTTATTGCTTTGAAATAAAGGTTGTGGAAATATTTTTGGGTGGTATGTTAAAGTGGTTTTATTCGCGATGGGATTTGTCAGTCACTAAATTATTATTGAAGCCGAGATTCTGGATGACAGTCTGTGTTTTGACAGGTTGCAATTAATGCATTCTGTGATGTAAGAGGATTAGCGGATTTATAAATAAAATAATGTGAGACAATGCTGCTTGGGTGAGCCATATCGAGTTATTAAGATTTGAAATGACGTGCTGATTTTTGATGATCGTTTTATTCTTTGTCAGTGTTCCAGAAGCTTAGGCAGTGCAGGAGTTAATATTCGCGAGGAAATAAGAAGAAAAAAATATGGGCTTTAAGGTTGGAAGGAAAACTTCGTGAGGAAACCGGCATGTCCTAGAACCCAAAAATTCGCACTAGACCCGCGTGGTGGATTACGGCCCAATCCTTCTCACAGTGAGGGTAACATTATAGGCTGATTATGCTTATGGAAAGACGAAAGGGAGGCCTTTGCCCTACAGTGGGACATAAGAGGCTCATAATAATAATAATACTTTTGAATGTTTTTATATATTTTTTTATACTAATATTTAAAAATATATTTTTGCATATGTATTTAGTTTAATAAAGAAAATAATAATACTTATGCTATAAGGTTGTGTTGTGTTGTTAGCCTATATGATGTGATATTTGATACTAGCGAATTATTTACTAGTTTATGTTCGAATCTCTGGTTTCGACTTTCGACTCATGGAACTGTCTTAAACATATACCCGATATATAAAAAAAGCAATTTGAAAAATCTCAATCATCAAGTTTATTTTCAGTATTCAGAACACACACTTTCTAAGCTTAATGCAACATGCAAAACGACAAACAACACAGCTTTTTAGGAGTCAATGAAAGCAATGCCCGCTTGCCCAGTATACAGGGTTATTGGTAAAACATTAACAACCTCTTAAGAGGTCATTGTACTCATCATTAAGAACAACTTTTACTATGGGACCAAAGCTGAAATCGCGAAAAAAAATCAGCTGTTCGTATAACTCGTCAAAATGTAACGAACAGCTGATTTTTTTTACAATCATCATTTTCATTCAAAATCATTATACTGAATCGATGGTATTAGGTTGCGCGTCCCTTCCACTGTATACGGGCTTTTGTTACCGGTTCTAGCTTTTCAGAATCATGTCTAGTGTGAACGTTCGTTTATAAAATAGCAGTCAATACTCATTTGTATGTTATTCACACAATTCATTAAGTTATTTTTATGTCATTCTATAATTATTGTAAACACGTTTGTAACGTTTTAATGCTAGTTAATTAAACAAGCGACTTGCTCGCCTTAGCATGGACATAACTGCTTGAAAAATGCGCTCATAATATTATTTTATTGAGTTATATATTAATTCTTGATAATAAAACATGGGAAAAATATAGCCGTAATTATCTTTCTGTCAAATCAATTGAGCATCACTAACTTTGACATCATAATTTGACACAGCATTTACCTACCTCTTTTTCAAAATATTTGAGCAACATTAACCTCTTTGTCAAAATATTTGAGCAACATTAACCTCATTGTCAAAATATTTGAGCATCATTAACCACTTTGTCAAAATATTTGAGTAATTTGAGCAAAAACTAGAGTGTACAAGTGACTTACATTCGTAGCTAAGTAACAAAGTAATAGATAAGTACCTTGTTAATAGAACAATACAATGCAACAAAAACTGAAAAAAATATCGGATCTTCGGTACATCATGTTCCATTACGAATAGAAGTTATTGTTCCATTATTCTTTTAATTAGACTCACAACAGGGGGCATTGTTCCAAAATCCGTATTTAATAAATCCATACCTTGATATCACTATAGTGGGAATAGTAGAAAAACTGTATCAAATGATAATATTCCCACGAGTTGGAGAATTCGAGAGAAATGTTATTAAATGTTGGCGTATGCTTGTAATGGGTTAACTACATCTTATTAGACAACTGTAATTGCAATGCATAATTGTAAGATTAGCTAAAATAGGTATAATTAAGTATGTAGTAGGGTTTTAATTCAAATCTTACTAGTTTTTTGAGCTTTTTTTAAACGAGTTTGTTCGGAGAACCAAACTGAATTCTAATTGCGTTAACACACTTTTTATCACAATCTGTTTAATTTTGAATGATATGGCTAATCCATTGTTTAATATGTTCGAAAAATTTGTCTGCTCAACAACGTAAATAGTCTGTGTGGTGTCGGACTTAAAGAATAGCACCACCCCATACTTTCCGTGGGTGTCGTAAAAGGTGACTAAGGGAGACCGGAGAATGGGCAGCAGCGTTCTCTATGCATTACACCATCATACCATACAGCGATCGCCAACCCGCCTGCCAAGCGTGGCGATTATGGCAAACCCCCCCCAAAATTGGGGGAGGCCTATGTCTAGCAGTGGACGTCTTTCGGCTGAAACGACGATAACAACGTAAAAAACGCAATGAATGTTGTTGAACAATGAAATCCATTGCTACTGTTAGTGTTTTGCTCCACTAAATAGGATTATTTTATGATGGTTCTTCAGACAAGAGTCACACGTACATTTTACGGTCATGATGTAGAGCTTGGTAATTATAGAGGTTTTTGGTAGATCCATATATAACCGTCTTTGTTTAGACGTCAATTTTCAAAAGAGTTTTCTTCTCTAAACCAAGGAACCCCAACACCACTTATCTCGTCTCTGACGCGGCTTTAATTACAAACCGATATTTCTAGATATAATGCTTAATCGTTAATAACTAGTTAATGAAGAAAATGATCTAATTAGCTTCATTGCTTCCACGAAGGGAGCTCTCTCAGCCCCTTAACAATAGGTGTTGACATTTTTCATCTTTCCTTTGTTATCATTGACGTTGATAATCTTTCCGTTGATTGATACCTTTGGTTTATTAACGAATAATTACTGTCAATCATACTTTGTTGTCTTATTAAACTTCTAAGGTAGATAAAACTGCTCTGTATAATAGGGTAGCATACAAAACTGCAACGCATTAAGTTCGAACGGGCGCCGTAAAGGAAAATGTTAAGGAAACTGACTTCCTCTTGATCAGGGTTGTAATCAAGGGTATGAAGGAAATCTGATCAGATCTTGTCATTATCTTAATAGAGTTACAGAACTTGAATATTTTTAATAGTTCACAACAGCGAATGTGTGTGATGTGTGTGTGTAAATGTAGTCTAGTAGTTTTTGCTTGAATAGTTTAGATTGAGATGAACAAAATTGAATCAGTAGACACAAAAACAAAAAAGATTGAATTAATTCTTGCAAGGGCAATTTTGTCAAAGAAGCCTTGAACTGGATACAGCAGAAGTTGAAGATAATATAGTATCAAACCAATATTTACTAGGAAACCGAGCTAAAGAAACTAATGATGCATAAACAGCTACTTAAGCAAAGTTGACCATAAAATAAACCGAGTAAATGACAGGATGCTTAGCAATACTAGAAACCGTTACATTGTAAGCAAAACTCCAGCTAATGTGTAGTTAAACTTTAATTTAAATGCGCATAACTGTCAACATAAGGTGTTTTTAACTGCCTCTATAGCACCAACATACGTTGTTGAATAAAATACACCCTTTCATTCTTATAAGCATTTGTAAGATGCAAAAATGTATGCGGGTGACATTAATCATGAAAAGTTAAAATAGCATACCTAATCACCAAGAATTAGATCGTTAGAAACAATTTTCCCATGTGTCTAATAGAATTAAGCTTTTTTAACTATCTTATTAGCCGAAAGGCGTAATCACGTTGGACTGGGCGACTCGGCGACTCGGTGTGGGCCATTCGCGAAAGAATCCACTCGCAATTACGCCAATCAATTATAATGGAAGAGGAAATTGCTCGTTTCCGCGGCCGCTTACACTGAACACAGAGTTGACATGGTTGCCACAAGCTAGAGGAGAAAGCGAGTTCAAAACTATGTTTATAATTCAAGATTGTACCAATATCAACTTAAAAGTTTGCGATGATCGCAAATAAGAAAAAGGTGCGGTTGGTTAATCTTCTAATGGATAACACCAAAAGAATTCTTGGAAATGAGACCACTTCCATAAATAAAGACACCGTTGACCAAATTCGAGGAAACCACGCGTTCGACTAAATATATTTAGCATATGATAAAACACTTATGTTAGACAATCATAAACAAGAAAGAGGTGCCTGTGTTGAAATCATTAAAAGCCGTCACAAATAAAACCAAACACTACCTACATTACTACAAAATTAACAAGATCTGTGCTGGCAGTACATTCCTTGCCACAAACAGAACAATACACTACATTACTTGAATACAGCCACACATCTTCGGCAGTGGCGGTGCAAAATTTTAAGACCTAACAAAGACTCTGTCCCTATTGATCTCCGCTTGTCTCTTGCACCATACTGCCACTGACGCGCCCAGCACGCGACTACGAACGTTTCAACGGATCACGGCACTAGGCTCATCAAGACGGTGTCCTGTTCCAACATGAACAACTTCCAAGAACTGAAGACAGTGAGGGAATGGTATCGAAGCTAGGTCACAAGAAAGAAACTGTTTTTTACCAGATTCTTCGTGTAAAGTTGAAGAATTCTGACGATTTTTCGACAAAATTCTTGAGGCAATTAAGTGTAGCTATAATTTTCTATTTGTTTTTTGTGCATGTGTGTTTGGTTTCGCAGTAGCTCAACTGGCTAATGAGACATAATTGAATTTATATTGTTATAAATCAATTTTCGAACAAGAAAACAGGAAGGATTTATTTTATTACAAAGGTTTGATTCATTATTTCCTATTATGCTGAAAAAAATCGGTAGTGATGTCTTTGCGTTCCAATGTTTTAAATGCTGCTATAATTCTTTGTCATTGGTTAAAATATTGTCCTATACTTCCTCACGTTTAGGTTTGAGAGCGCAAACCAATTTCAAAGTAACCTCTCCAAGAATTTCAATAGAAATAACATCATCGGTATACAACTACCTGATTGTGGCATTAAGCCTTCAAGTAACGAGTGAACAGAGTTACTGAGAAACGGTTTATTTAATTAAGCTGGGGTGCAATCAACATGCCGCTCCAATGTTACGATACTGCACGGAGCCTCACTTTTACATACTTTGTGTTTGTAGTTCTATTTGTAAGTAAGTCTGTAGTGTATCAACCTGAAGATGTAGTCAATTTAAAATGCTACCGCTATCAAAGACCACAATTCAAGACACGATAGAAAGTCATCTGGATGATATATGTTTTGAGTACCACCGCATTCTTGGGTAACGTTAACAGGCTTATGACCAAGTAGGAATTGATTAGATGCTAATCTATTCTGTAAAAATCTCTCCGTGAAAACTTAGCTTGTGAGCTCGAAGTGAGTGGAATGACAACTCCACCTGATGCTGACGCTATTGACAGCTCAGTTCAAGCTCCCTCAACCTTAGTTTTCACGGTGGCAAAAGCTAGTGCTCTGTCTGGCTGGTGGTATGTCTTTCCCAACTCTACAGTTCAAGGAACTGGCTCGGATGCTTAATAGCATCACGAGTAGAGCACATGGAAATTCGTAGAACTATGACTTAAAGCGAAGTGTTTACTTAAGGGACCGTAACAACCTTAAAGGCACATCCGAGTTTGAAAAATAAGAAACGATTAGATGTTCGTCTACTGTAGCCTAATAGATCAATTATGACCACTTGATGCGTCTCTAGAGTGTTTTTAGATATCGAAGTAAAAGTTGGACTGTTTTTTGATAGGTGTTACTTTTTTCCAATTCTGTAAATATTGATAAAGTGACAGTGATCATGGTTATTAATAACGTGCACGATAATTAAGGTAAAGTGGTCTACACAAGAAGTTTAATTAGTCAGAAGTACCTTTTTCCGATAGGAAGAAGTCAAGAGCCATTTTGAGTAGTATTTATTAGAAACACTTATAGGTAATCTTGATGGTTTGAATCATAAATAAGTAGAATTTCGTGTACTGTGGGTTTTGTCACTCAAGCATGTAACTAGAATGAGTTTAAGAGCTTTGGCAGATGAAGAAACAGTTAAAATAACTGCAAATTGTTTGTTATCAATAAATATTCTTGGAAAATTAAAATTCTTGTAATAAAAAATAAAAAAAAAATCCTCAGACAGCATAAACAACAATCACGTTATACGGTGGGAAACAAAATAATGACGAAATAAAGACATAACCTAATCGAATCAAAATCAAAATTGTATATCATCGTATCTCCAATTTTATCTTTTGAACAAAAAATAACAAAATACCGGTACTAATGAAGACACAGCAGAATAAACATGAGGCTCGTAATCAACAAGCAAAAACATTTTACAATCACGACTCGGCGGCGGTGGGTGACAAAAATGCAATTTAAGTTATGCCAAACTAAAAACTCAATTCTGACTCGAAACTCGGGTGTAATGACGACCGCGGCAGAACAAAAACTGTCCTTCGATCATCCCATAGCATAATTAGTCTCATGCTGAGCCGAGAAAGATATACCGATCTACAACTCAGTGTATATTGCTTTTTTCACCTATTGCATTGAATGCTCCCCGCAATTCCCATTTTATGTCGCCAATGTCTTCAATGATGTTTCTATCTTGAAATTTCACTTTTTCTTAGAACAATTTGCCGTTTTTGTCGGCAGTAATGATCATTGCGTTTACATCGAGATGTCTTATTTATCTTTGTAATTTATTTTTGTATTCTATACAGATGAGGTTTGCACGTGTGGCGCTTACTAAAGCTTAGGTGTGAGTATAATAACGTTGCTATTAATTTCCGGGCTTTGTACCAGTTCTGGTATTTAGAGAGAATGGCTGGTGATATAAGAAGAGGAAATAATGTTTCCATTTCATTAATGTTCAGATGAAGATGTTTCATAAATATTAACGTGTGATTGGAATCATAATACTTCTAAGCTTTTTCAACCAAGTTACATCCAGGATACAATATAATCTGCTCTTCTCACTTTCATAATTATCAGGAAAAAGTGGGTTTAATATTAATTTCGTACAAATTGTTATGCCTTCGGGTGTTTTAACAGTTATGTAATATATTAATAGGTTATTGTGTAAAGCATGGCTTAACTTACCATCATTTCATATTCTAACATTGAAAAGGCAATATTCGTAGAAACCAGTAAATATTTAAGTGTTCTCAACAGCCAGGCGTTTAATTCTAAATGTTATAAGTCATATCTATCAGCTTGAATGTCTATATCAAATTGGTTGTCATTAATCCAACTCAATATCTAGGGGTATTTGTCCGTTTAAGTTATTTTATGCAAAAACCATTTAACCATAAATGGCAGTCCTATTCTCATAGAAAAGACAATTTATTGGCTAGTAGCGTTTGTTTGTGACATTGATATATGGGAGAACAATGGGTAATATTTCATAAACACTTACTGTAGATATAAACAGTGGAACTTTAAGAAAAGATATACGATACTTTGTCATTTTATCACATCTTTCAATATTTGCATGATCAAGACCACCGGAGCGACAAGCAGAACATGTGCTCGTTTGGCGTACCTAAAGAATGCTCGACAATCTGTTATTTTGTGTGCTATAACCAGAGCTGGGCTCCCTGGATTCTTCGCGGAATCAGTTACATCAACTTGACCACTTTTTGCTGCCCCGCGACTGGCCTCATACTGTTCTTATACATTTCAAAGAAGGTCCTAAGTACAATATTATTATTATTGATTTGTTGTTTATACCCGGATTGCGATAAGTCTTTTCAATATTGAACAGTCCCATCCAGCAGGGTGGCAAATGACTCCTTTTTCAATAGCCCCAACTGTATCGTCGATGCAGGAATTTATATCATGGCGAAACGCTCGCGCCTATAAAAACCAAATTCCATTTAATTATGGATGATTTTTAAAATCTGTGAACAATGCCAGCCATCCTTTGTGGTCGCACGGCAGCTTTTTTTATTTCCGATGAAACTAATTTGATAATTTCTTATTGAAATGCGGGCGAGTCCTTCTCTGAACGACCGATATAGACTACGTATAACTGGGTTTCAAAGAAATGAATTAATTGACGGACGAAACGGTAGCATTGCGTACAGCGATATGAAAACCAATTAATAGAATCAAGGATGCGCGAATCAGAAAGTGTTTTGTTGGCAATCGTCATGTACTGGGAGATATGGGGAGATTTATTAATACCTAGACATGTTGTGGAAGGCACTCGACTATATCCTACACGTTTTGCGATGAATATGTTATGATTGTATGAACTTGACCGTGTAAAATTGTGTACTTGTTTCGTAGCATTTTTTATTTGATCTCTTTGCAATATGTTAATGTTAATATTGCGATTATATGGATTATATTCCGGGGCAGAATTAGAACATTAAAACATAAATTAACAATAATTTTGTAGGCCTACAACTAAGTGGCTCTTTAAGAAGAATTATGCTAATAGGATCGCAGATGTTACCACAAAAAGGTCAAGATTTACATAAGTTAACAATTGAGGTGCTAATTTAATATTTTTTCACCTAATCTATGTCTAACTTTAGCACACAAAATCCCAAGATTCCAAAACATAAGCTCCTTCTTCTAAAATTCGCTAAAACCTTTTTCAAACTATCCATCAATATTGAGTCCCAAACTATCAGTTTTATTAATATATTCGCAATTAATATTTGTGTGTCGTCGCCGTAGCGGCCGCCGTCAGTTAGATATGTCAAGATTTATTGAGTGCGTCACCAGCTAAAAGGTTTGAGACAGAGTCCGTACGATAAGTAGTTACGTATAATTAGTGTGGGGACACGCGACCACCGAGACGTGGACGAAATACAAACAGATTGTGTGGTAGAAGATTTTTTTGGTGAAATAGGTGAAGGTGAAATGTAGGTTATGATTTGTGCAGTGGCGTCTTGATTTTTTTTAGGAACTGTTTTTATTAGCGTTGTTTGGGTAGATTACGGGTCTTGAAAACATTTTTTGCCGAAATATACAGTATTTTTCTACAAATATTGGAGTATTTAGCTACTGTACCTGTATCTTTGTATAGATAGTTCCTTTGATTTTGGTTTACCACTATTGCAATCATTTTCTGCAACGTCAATTCTGCTGTCATCATACAATTTGCTGAATAGCCTTTCCCTGTTGTATCATACGTCAATACAAATGGGATCAGTCATGTCGGAATCGCGTGACACGCAATAACTAGTGTATTGCCGAGATGGTTTGTAAAGAAATCACCGATTCACGATAAGTGAGCACATATTGCCGTGAAGCTTATACAGAACTTCGTGACATATAGTTTACACGTGCCTTTATCCGGTCTGTATCGCGTGTGGCGCTCAGCCGATCAGTTTGTCCGCGGTAAAATATTGCAGAATGAGCCCAAGGGCCCGCGCGCACATGGTGTTTTCGCGCCTTTCACTGTCAAAACGACATAATACCGCTATGACATTTGATGTCACACCTGTGCGGTGTAATTGTTCGAAAAAAGGGAACAATTTAAACTCTCATATTTAATTTTTTCACGTAACAATGTTAAAATTTATTGCTACCAAATAAATTACAACTTTAATTTCTAAAACGTGTTCATACATATCGTATTGCGTGTTAACCCTGCGCCTGCTACCCCGGTTGACATTCCGGCGGCGTGCCTGGGGCCTCCGCGACCAAATTGCCGCCTTTATCTTAGGCGCCTTCGACAAATTACGTCGGCCCCAAAAAGTCAACGAGCTTATCACAAAACGTTAGAGCGTGTGTTAGTTGCTTGTACGTCGCTGCTTTTAATTTCGCCCGTATAGTTTTTGTTATGTCCTCATTTTAGGGTTATCTCGGTAGGTAAGGCTGCATGCCTCTGTCACATATTTTCGTCTGGTGTCCTTTTTGGACTTTTGTCCGAGCTTGTAAGTGCTTGTGTTGATTGGAGTGTGTTATAACATGTTTTGTCGCAATGTTTGTTTGTCACATTTTATGTTTATAGTTTAATACACGCTTCTGTAAAGGTTGTCGTATAAAGTATGGTTGGACAGTTAAAGTCTTTGTGTGGACGGTAATTTAGTTGGGTGGGCGACGCGGCTAGTGATGTGCACATAAAGTGCGTCGGTCCGCTTGAAGGCTAGCAATTAGTGTTGTGTTTAAAGGTCGAAGTGCGTAAAAAGTGACAAGTCTAGTCACCGACATACGCAGTGGACTTTTGTAACTAGATGATGTCGATGATAAACCTATAATGACTTATACATTTGAATTAGACCACCTTGGAAATACTAATGCGCTACTTGGTATGATATTTTTTGCAACATAATTTTCGAAATATTATAGATCGATTTTTAACTCTATTGCCTAGTCAAAAATAAAGCATATTCATGAACCTACCGTTAACCGTGAACCGTTTCACAAATAAACCAAGACGAGTAACATAGCTAATGTCTTAGTAGTACCTACATAACTTAGACGCAATAATAATTAGACTTATAGGTTTTTGTAAACGTGCCAACAGTATAACTGATGATACCATTAGTTATTAAAATAATGGAAGAGCCAACATACTGGACAACTTTTATTAATACCTACAATATCTAATAGGTACTAATATCTAATGTTTAGACAGCAATGAAAACTAACAAATTAAACCTGTCGATTAAAACAGTTGCTATCATTTGTTCCTACTTAAGTGAGTACTTAGTATTCGTTAAGAAATTAATGCCTCTTTTCACTAACACTATTTAAAACATAAATAAACACATGCATAAGTATTAATTTATTTTAATCCAAAAGTGCCATAATATTATAGGTACGTATAATATTATGGCACTTTTGGATTTTCAAAAGAAAGAATAACGTTTATTTGGCAACAATTGTGGCAAACGTGACAGTTGAATATTCAACAGTTCATTTAGGCATTCGTTTAGGTGTCATCAAGTGTAACAGGCGGTTTCCACCCTACCCTAGTCTCGAAATGTATAGCATCGGCCGAAGTTACGGGCGATACCCACTCCGTATCACCTACGGACATTAGAGTAGTTGGGTCCCGACTTAAGAATGAATACCATCACGATTTGACAGATGTCCTACTTCTGATATGTTTTTGCCCGTCCGAAAAAGTTAATTACGTATTCGGATGTAGGGTTCACTCCGAAAATAATAGACACAGATCAGATGAGAGAAGGAAGAAAAGTGCAAGGAAGATGGAGATATTATTTTTCTTTGTAAAGACACACTTCAGGCATTCAAATAAATAATCGTCAGTCTCTTGCCCATAGTCATAGTTTCTTTGGGGTCGACATAGCATGTCGGCTTGTTCCATACTTCTCTATTAGTCGTCATCTCTGTAGTCACTCCCTGCTACTATCATCCATATAATCTTTCACACCGTCCTTCTATCGTTACTTTGGTTTACCCCTACTCTTAAGTATACTTAATCACACTTCACACTAATATTATAAAGGCGAAAGTGTGTCTGTGTGTGTTTGTTTATATGTTTGTTACTTCTTCACGCTTAACAAACGGCTAAACCAATTTTGATAAAATTTGGTATGGAGTTAGCTGACACCCTGGATTAACATATAGGCTACTTTTTATCCCGATATTCTCATGGGATCGAAACTTATGCGGGTGACACCGCGGGGCGCAGCTAGTTAATAATAAAGTTCACCATTAGTGGAGCTGTAAAGCTGCATTCTGTTGTACAGACACTCTGTCAAATTTCTTTAATAGATTTTCAACTTTATCGCTGAAGTATAAGGTTCAAAGTTGATTGGGAAAATTTGACAGTTTCGGGTAGCTTGATGTGCTGGCGTCTGTACACAATAAAGAGTATTCTGTCTCTCTATCTCACTACAGTTCCTAACTTGGTTGAACTAAATAAACAATCTAAAAAAATAAAGCCTACACAATTAAATATTGTAATTTTATTCCTCAGAAACAAATTAACAAATTAGCAATCTTGAATAGTATATGTAAAAAAAAAAATGCGTAAGAATTAAGTTCCATTTGTCCATTGTGTGTCCATTAACATTTTTCTAGGCAAGCAAGTCCGTCATTAAAGCTAACGAGTTAATAAATTAATATATTTGCAAACCAATATGGTCGGAACCCGGCTGTATAGACTACACAACCAAACACACCTTGTCGGTGTAATTTATCTATTCGTTTTGCATTTACTATGGAGATAAAACCAATGAGTGATTTATTGGGTTTAGTAAAGTAACATGCAATCTATGTGCTAGTGAAATGGAATAGGGATTAACAGTAAAGGGGTCTTTTCTGCTAATGTTAGTACATAACATCACACCTGTATTTCCCGAGGGGTAAGGTAGAGATGTTTCTATAATACACCCACCATAAACTAAGCGCACAAACAGAACTCGTGTAGTGCAGAAAGAGCGCAAAAGAGCGAAAGAGCAAGAGTGCGAAAGACCTGTAGGTATTTAACACTTGATTTGCCTAACATAATCCACCGAGATGAACTAAAAAAAATAACTAGCTAATACTTATATTATGTTTATTTATGTGCAGTAATAATATTTCATGTTATTTCATTATTTTGTTTAAAAAAAAAATACAAAGTTGCGCTAATAATTCGCCGCGAGTGAATTTTGCAACACTACAGCCTTAAGCCCCATGCAATAGGGGCTATTAACCGAGCACAAATCCGAACTTCGGGCTGCTACTGAGTAATTCCAGATGGAAAAACCCAATAACACTTTTCCCGGAATAGGACCTTAAGCTCAGCTGTAGCATTTGTGACAACTGGACCAACGGGCAGTCCGTCCATCTGTTAATGTTACCGTTTTGATGATTTTGAACTAGGTACTCAAACAAAAGGGACACAACTTTTGTTAGTTGAACTTTTCAGTGGTCCATTAGGCCCTCGGGCTATCCCAGTCTATCTAAGTCCTATTTATTTACTATTTTTATTAAAACGAAAACAAATGTTATCTGGACTAATTGGCCACAAACTGTTCAATTGTTCATTTATATTTTCTAACAACTTGATAGGAGCTTGGGTTTTGCAAGAACCAAGTCATCATATCGAACAAACAAAGAAAAACATAATCATGCCCAGAAAAAAATAAACTAATAAAGAATCTAAGATTTACAAAAAATAAGAAACGTTTTTTTTTCAACTCCAGAAATAAGACGCACATTACTAAAGAGACGCAAAATACACACAATGCAATGCAAAACATCGCATTCATCAAATAAAACTTAGACAATTTTTCCTTGTCCAAGGGGTTTCTGTAAATAAATCCTCTATGACAAACCTTGAAAGCACATAAAATTTGCTATGCTGATATTTCCTCTCATCCGCTTTACAATATCATCTCTTGTCATGAGAAGCAGATAAATAATACATCATTTAGTTTTTCTACCGTTCTCAGATCATAGAGTAATTATTGATTGAAAAAATTAATTACTTGAAACTGGTTATTATAGCTTTCATAGAAATCGGCGCCTTGTTCATTTGTTACTACTTTAATTAACTGCAAATTTAAAGGTCATCGCTATACATGGCTTCTGGCTTCCTAACTATATGTTGACTGAGTTAATTGTAAAGATGGCGGTAGGTGGAGCCACCTGTCATGACTTTCAGGTTGGTGTCAAGCCATCAAGAAAGCCTATCAAACTTTACTTCAGATAAAGTCTCATCTGCTTGGTCCACTAATCTACATGTCCTCTTACTAATTAATCTAAATGGTCGTCACATGAACTGACCAAGATTATTACTGGGAACTGAGTTTGTTCTTCTAGTTTTAAAACATCATTTATTTTTGACGTGTAAACATGTTTGTTTAAACCTACTTACATAAATAAATAATAATTTATCATTTGTATTAACATGCAGATTATGACAATGTGAAGTAGGTACTCATTGCCGTTCAGCATTGGATAGGCCTAGGTTTGGTAAAGGGGTAGACTCAATTACTGATGAATGTGAGTATGATCGAGTTTAAAAACATTAGATGATCATTGATAATCTTTTAAACATTACTGAAGAGGAGATAGATAGATTACAAGTTTACTCAGCGCATTCATAACACGGATTTATAGTAGTGGCCTGTATACCTGCTTATCTCTATTTTTCAAGATGATAGCATTTGTTAGAATTAAATATATTATTAATCAAACATGTAATACAATTTAAATACAGGCCATTAAAGTTTAATATTCAAATAATTAAATACAATTTACAAAACAACATAATTGCTTTTAATTTATGCAAAGGAATAAGAAATAACTTATAATTGTAATAAAATCAAGCAATAACAATTAAAATTAAATTATTCATAATAGCATTGATAATAGTATTAAATCACAAAAATATTTTTTATATTAATGATCTATTACACAATTAGTCAGTTGTCAAGGGTTAAATTACAACTGGGAACACACTTGGTAAAGATAATAAAAAATCACACGATAATTAATATTTATTTCACAATTTGTTGCTAAGCGCATTCACAGAGACTGTTTCGGGTAAAACCATTTCCGTCGGCAAACAAATAACATTAATAACAACGCATAATAAGGAAGATATCACCATCCATCAGTTTGTGGGATAATTTAACAATCGTTATTTTGTCTGATTAACTACCTACAATTGTAATTAATTTAGCAACAAATTTAATTAAAATCAAACGTGCTGTGCCAATGTTATAATGCAATATAACGCAATTAATATAAATTAAACAGTTTTTAAGTGAGCTGTTTGATAACTAACAACGTTAATTGCATTATAGCAATAGCTAATGAAAAAGTGGAAATAAATAAAACAATATAATTAGAGAGAATACTAGAAATAGAAGTGTAAGATATATTTTTCGCACTCACAGTTAAACGACGGGCAATAGTCTCTCTTGCTGTAACACTAAATCTAATAAAGTTAAACACTCAATTTCAGATATGACCGAGTAATTAAAGAACAAGCAATTAAATGAAAACATCAATTAATTAGAAGGGGAGAGGCGAGCGGGCGCGAGGCTGCGGCACTCACAACTGGTTTGAAGAAACGAACGCAGCATGCCTCATCCATAATTCAAATAAAACATGGGGCCCAGACCCCGCCCCTGCGGTACGCCGGCCAATAGCTTACACATCGAGCACACTCCGCAACTCCGCCTGCTATGAACTTATTTCCCCACCTTTCCTATTTTAAATTAGCCCTATTCGATTTCGCCAATAAATTAATACGTGCCGATAATATCATCCCGCCGCAGTCGACGGTATCCAACGTCGCAGATGTAATTGCTCGTGGGTGCCGATTGATTATTTGCAATATTCAATTAATAACAAACGTGATTTCAATGATCATGACTGGAGCCGGTCTTTTGACTATAACAAGAGTAATTTTTTATGTCTTAATTGACAAATTGAATTTCTGAGAAGATAGAAAGCAATTACAACGTTCGATTGAATTTTCCGAAGTGGGTAATCAATTTCGAGTCGTTACCGCTACCGGTAAAAAAAACGCTTGACGTGGATCGGTAGCAAAACCAATTTGGCTTTGAACTTAGTTACTATTATACAAATGAATTCGGTGATTTGTTTTGACGTATCAAACAGGAAATTCTTGGTTACTAAGCGTTATTGCTTTATCAGTATCAATATTTTACAAAGGTGAATTGACACTCAGATAAAAATGGGATTCTGGCCTCGGCTCCGGGTTCACTGGCGGGCCAGTCACGAGCTCGACCACTTTATGCACATTAACTAATTTATTTTCGGAGATTTTGCTTGACGACTGACATTCGACTTAGTCCTTGTTGATAAGAAAATTGAAATGGTTAAAAGGATTTCGATGCCTCTGCTGGATGATTATTCATCCTCGATTGTTTAACTTACACAATGTATCCGCATTAAGTTCGATGCAAATACAAAAAGGCTTAACCGATCGCTTCGTTCCTTTTCTGTATTCATACTGTCTTACACATGCAATTGTTAAGCGAAGCTTTCATTATGAATTGCTGTTTCAATTTCGAGTAAAATATTTGAAAGGTGGTATTAAGGACAATGACAAATAATGAATCCTTTATCATTATGCTTCATTGTCATTGCGAACAACAAAAGAGTTGCAGTAGGCAATTACTCGCTTACGTAAAGCTTTTTCTTTGTTGGCACCACTAATTCATTTTCGAGGGAGCATCATTTTTTGCTTTTAGCATTGTTTGTTGGTACAATTTGTCAGTTTGTTGTCCTTTTGAGGTTCAGCCGATAGACGATGGAAAAAATGTGCCCCTTTTCGGAAGTTGCTAATGATAAGGCGCCAGCAGCTTTGTTGTTTTTTTTTTCGTCTTTGGTGTGAATTAGACCTATGATTGCTTCGTATTTATTATAGGCTAATAAAGTTTGGTCCATTCTCATCCTTATATCAATGAGGATGTTAAAATCTTTGGGTTTATCGATCGCATTGATATGTTGGTCTATATTTTGCGGTTTCTAAGTTGATGACACGCGTGGCGGCGATTCAACACACAGTCCGCATTTAATAACAGAGCGCAGACCTCTGTCGGTGTGGTCCGGAAGTCGAGATTGTCATCATGAGACATTTCGGGAACATTTTTAGTATCTTCTTCCGGAGAATCGTTTTATATTACTGATATTAATGTTACATGTATAACATAATGTAGTTTTGATTCACCGAGATTTCTAATTCGTGCAAATTGTTTGTACATTAGCGCTTGTAAAAGTTGGTGGATGTAATTATGGACTCATTTCGTGAATTCATAATTTATCTACAATTACCTACTATATAGAGAGTCAGTATATTTTTCCAAATTACTGTTAGATGTACCTATGCTATGTAACATTAGCAATTAGCAAAGACTCACATTAGCTTCACATAATAACATTTATTGTAAAACAGAATGTATTCTTATCTATGACATTTAAAATCAAGGGTTCGTTGTAATTACAATAATTTAAAACCAGATCCAGTGTTGGTGTATAATTGAGCTTTTTAATGCATTTTCGTAATATTACAAGTGTAAACAGAATATTAACGGGAAGCTATCGCCCGGAATTAGTCTGAAACGATTACACAGATACAGATCTCCACCCCTATAATTGTTATTTTTACTGTCGTTAACGCGCGCTACGTGAATTTAGACACGAAATGCCACCTCATTTACTTCCAACCCTCAATGTCATTTACGGACATGATAATTTCATTTTCCAAATTACATTATTGATGTTTATCTTGAACAACGACAGCGGTAATAATGTTACGAAGCTAAATTGTGGGACCGTTAAAACGGTCGGTGCTGAAGCGATGCCGTGTTAAAAAGACGGTGAAAAACCAACTAAACTATTTACTAAAGCGTCACTAAATGTAGTCCAATAAAGCTTACATAGGCTGTAATGCAGAGTGCGGGGCGGGCGTGCCGCGCGCGGGCGCACGTCACCGCGGCCCGCGCGCCGCACCCCGCTCCGCCGCCGCCCGCTACCGTTCCGCTAAACAAACTTCACGCAGAGACGCCGAATCGATTCTCCGCGTTCGTATCTCGAAGCATCGTCCGCCTAATAATACTAAATCACTTTTTTATCACCGCCGAGATATTGTTAACGGATCGACTATGAAATTATAGCGGCAATCGGCGTCTCATTGTTTCCGCTCCGCTCCCAGAGGACCCAGAGCCGAACAGTGGAATCTGTTAACTCATAAATTCATTATTTCCAAATCGGTTCTGCATTGTTTTGATGAACATCTTTGTCCGCCAAATTGGCGTAGACGAATCCTTCCCTAAGTTGGGACATGTGTTCCGGCAACTTGCTGAAATTAGATTTCTGATATAATAACGAGGGGTTGGGGTGGAACTAAATAGATCATCAATATGTTAAGTATCGTCAGGTGACGTGATGTGGGTGTTCCGGTAAACCAGAGAAATGTAGAGTCACCTAATGATCGAAAATTGAGAAAACCACTCCAAGTGATTACAAAGTTTATCGAACTCAAGTTTAATCAACTATTACTGAAAGAACGGAAAAACGAGGGTACGTAAAAAACAAAGATGGCGGTTTGTGGGCAATTTGAATGGTCGTCCATTGAGCGGAGTGAAATGGAGCGGCGCGCGCGCAGCGGCCGCGGTGACACGAGCCACGTACCAGACAGAGATTTGCAACATTTTTTTACTCCATTAATCTTTTTATAGAACGCGATTTACTTAAAGACACATTTGATGCGCTGGAACTATGGCGAATTGGATGAAATATCGATTTCTTTGAAATATTGCATGAAGAATAAATAAATACTGTAAATCATTCAGGTGATTTATTTCGTGACCATTAAGAATTTAACTGGCAATATATTTGAAGTTTCCTATTTAATCGGTCGTCGGTAAAAAGTGAGGCACGCTATTTTAATGGGGTCCAATTTAGGCCGTCACGTCATACATTTAGGATAGTCATTACACCTATCAAAAGGCTATTTAATTTCCTATTTTTACTTTTGAGTTTCTGCGGAATTGATTTTTAAACCTCGCTAAATTGCACTGTGTATAAAATGTTGAGACCCACTGCAACAATCACAAACGACTAGCAATACAAACACATTTTACATTGAAAGCAGCGAAAGAAATCATTTGAGGTTTGTTCTGCGCGTACGCACTAGATAGGCACACTTTTTGTTGCGCTTGCGCCGGATGCGGTTCAAATGGCCCAAGCAGTAGGTACGTCTTCCCGTAATGTGTATATAATTTCAAGTTAATTGCTCGCTAAATAACTTTATAATACATGTCATTATAATTGTATCAACATTAGCACGGCGTTTGCTTTAGATTTGATGGCATCATTTGGAAAAGATGTATTCGAGATCACGTCGTGATCTTCATGGAAAAATAAACCATTGAGTTTCGTTACTGATGGTCGATGCTTTTATAGTGTACTTGAGTTCCTAGATTATAAGTTGTAAGTCTAGAATTGTAGTATTTGTAGTATTAAGATTAAGATTGTTTCCAAATTAGAATGAATTTAATATAATTTACTTACTTTTAATTTATTTAATGCATGCACAAAGCAAATTTATAAAATTTTCTTTGTAGATTTATTTAATAGATAAGTAAAATCTGCACGCCGAAATTAATGGCAGAATAAGAGATCAATATATCCATAAGAACCTTCTGTACCTTATTTACGCAAATAAATGATTTACATTTTTTTTATTGATTTTTTAAAATGTTGTTTAAGACTATTTTGCACAGCATCCATTAGGCGAATTACCCTCCGCTTGCTGACTTTAAGACTTTAGGATCACCATGTTTTTTAAATCCTCTTCGTGTACAACTTTGAGCAAGCTTTCAAGAAACCGTGTAATTTTTAACACTAGGTGTAGAATAGAAATGACAAGCAAAGTAAGTGAATTCAATTATATTAAGGTTTTATGAAGCTCAGTGATTTAGTTAAGGAGTAAATCGATGTGAGTAACAGAGGAACTATCGCAAAAGCAATTAAAATTAATAGAAAGTTTATGAACATTTATAACAAGCCGATAAAAGGTAAATAAGAGCGAAATAATATCAACCCACGCGGGTTATAAATGTCGAAGTAGAATAACTTAATAATGTAAGCTAAACTTTATAGTTATTAGATTCAGTGCTAGGAGCGAAAATCATAAAATTTCTGGAGTGCTTGTCCTCTCACGAAAGTCGTATGTTACGGTCGATTAAGGGCCGGACTTCAGGGTTTATAAGGGCAGACATCTAAATATACAAGCGTAGGTATATATACAAACATATATAGGTATATTGGTAATAACCAGGAGCTTTTGGTGATGAACAGGAACGATCTTCAGAAGATAAATACAATTTTGATGGCTTTGATTCTTCTAGAGATAACGTCAAGGTCATAGTAGTTTTAGAATAGATTGAGGAATAAACAGAACCTTACTTAAGGACAGTTAACGAGCCGTAAACTACATTAGAGTAACAGATTACTACTTCGAGGCTTTTAAATATTTCCGTTTTCAGGATAGCTTATTTTAGACCGATGCCATATAGCTTGGTCCAGCTTATAAATCAAATATATCCTATAGAAGTAGATCTTTACAGTCTATTAATGTTCTACTTTGGACACATCATCAGTATTGTTTTATGCTCGTAGAAGTTTTTGCGAGAATGATTTTCTTCTATGTTTGCTTTCAATATTGTTCTGTTCTATCGTATTTTTCGTTTTTTGATGGCCGACAAAATTCTCTACATATAATTGATTTCAAGATTTTATATTTTAGCAAAATAAAGCCCATGTGCATCTTCAGTACCTATAGAGTGTCGTATAGTGGATGACACAGGTCACCTCTCCATGAGAGGGAGTGGGCCGTAATCAACCACGCGGGCCCAGTGCTGGTTAGTGGAGGACATATGTCATACTAGCAGCGCCCCGCGGTGTCACCCGCGTAAGTTTCGACCCCGTGGGAATATCGGGATAAAAACTATCATATTATTATGTCCTTTCCCAAGACTCAAACTATCTCTAGACAAAATTTCATCTAAATCGGTTCAGCGATTTAAGCGTGAAGAGGTAACAGACATACAGACAGACATACTTTTGCATTTATAATATTAATAGTATGGATTAGGCTTAGAATCAACACTTTTTATACGTCAAAATTTCATAAGACTCACCCAAAACGCCTGTTCTTCACCGCTTCCTAGTTCTTTAACTGGGAGTGGCGCAACAAACTATAGCAGCACTTCCCACCAGAACAGGGGGCCTAAAAAGGCCACTTTGGAGAATCATAAAAGGAATTATAAAATGGCGAAGACAGTCCGTGTTTTCCTTTTTTTTTTCGCTGCACTACGTAGGTACAATCAAAGAGATTGGGATTGGATTTGGATTGGATTGATTGGTATTTTAGCACAGACAAAAAAAATAACTGAAAAATGTTTCACCAATGGGATTTGATACGATTAACTTAACAATTAACTGACCATTCTGTTATCCTTTTATGATTCTGCCAAAGTGGCCTTTTTAGGCCCCCAGATGTTTCCCCAGCATGCCAGTCATATGAGTGTTGACTATTAGTAAAATACGAATTTTTCCAGCCTTATTTCCCTCATTACTTATAATTATTATTATTTTTATATACCCATAAATTTTATACTTCACAAGGTTCTACAACATTAAACCGCTAACTACATAGCCTAGTTTATTTAACAAACAATCGTTCATCATCTTTACTGTTTTCCTTTTCACAAGTTGGAAATGTCTTGTCCACAACCATGTAACATGTCTATAAATATTAAATTGTTATTGCTGTGGCACTCGCTGTATATCCGTGCTTAGCGGCCATTAACATAACATAGACATAATACAATCCTGTGGCGGTCAGCGAAGTAATGACTTATTTTAGTGAGTCCTTGATCAAATGAGGTTGTTACGTGTTGAGGGATTAGTTTCGATTACCTTTTGTTGTTGTTTTTATTTTTTCGCCCAATTTGTTATTTCCTCGTTTCTTTTGCCTGAAATGTGGGCGAGCTCCTTTTTCGGATGGGGGCCTAGAAAAGTGGCAATCGTTTTCAAAGCGTTTCGGATTTCTACAACGTCTTCCAACATGATTGACTTAAGCTTTTCGGTAGCTTATGTCAATTCATTATATTTTCAACTTTTCTATAATCAGAATGTCAATTTGTCTAGGCCCTAAGGGGTATTTATAAACAAGGAGTTTTGAAGTAATGCAGTAAAGCTGTAACGTTTAGGACGTTAGATGGTGTGTGTTACTTCTTTTCACGACCCGGCTCAACCGGCTTTGTACCTAGTCTATCTTCATAATTAAATTTAATCTTTGTAACGTAATTCTTCTTTTATTTTGTATCACCCACCACTATTACACACCATCTAACGTCTCAAACGTTACAAAGCCAATAACCGATGGAAATACACCCGATGGGCATTTGTTTGAGGCAATATTGACAATTAATTTGTTTTCTCCAGCTCGTCCTGCCAGCTTGTACGGGGTCTGCCGCGACGCCTTCTAGCTGTGTCAGCAGGGCTCAAAGCACATTGCACATTGCATTGCACTTTTATTCAATTTTATATTTTTTGTGTAGACAACACGAATAACATCTTGAACAAAACTTTCAAGTTTGACATTTCCACCAACGCAACGTTTGAAATAGAAAATTCGTGTCAAAAAATGAACAAGTTATTCGAAAGCACTTAGCACACGAAAGTGTAAATTCCGTTTAATCCGACACAATCTATTTATTTATTACTATGTTCGATGTTATTTTTTATCATTTTATTATGTATGTAGTTAATATAAAAAGTTGGCATTTCATTTTAATTGCCATCGGAACTTATAAAAACCATAAATAGTTTCGTAATAATTTCGAATAGCGCGTGACTGTATTACAGATTAAAATAATAATAAATGTATTTTTAATATTTCCCATCGCGTTTTGCTTTTCTAGTTTCTCTAGTACCTAGATATTATTAAAAGCACATAAAAATAACTATTAAAATATTTTAATATAAGATGAAGAAAATATTTGTTTCTTACGGACACTTTGTAACTGCCAATTGTTGACTGCAAAAAACTGAACCTATAATATTAATTTTATAGCTAGGCAAAACTCATTTGCCAGGGTTCGCTGCGCAAATCCTTGGTCGGAGGATCGTCGCAGCTATTCGTCGTAGATATATGTTTAATTAACCTTATCAAATAATTATTATGTACCACAACCTATAACAGGCTGATCTCAATAAAATAAAATGTTATATTAGGTACTTATTTAATTTTAATAGCATATTTTAAAAACTGCCTATAGTTAATTTGTGTCCTTTATTTTTATTTTAAGAATTAATTTTATACTTTTTGCTGTGCCCTAGAGGGTAATTTGTACCTTAGCTTTAAGCCATTGTAACACCTCTACAACATTATGGAATGCAAATAAATATATGAATAAGAATATTCGTCGGTCTTTCCTTATTGTTGGAGGCGAACTGTTAAAAAACGGATGTGAATTTAAGACACCTAGTAATTATTTTTAAATTCCCTAATAGAAAAAGTCTTGAATATTCTCGATCATACGCGTCGGTCTAAACATTTTGGAACTATAAATACCTACCATATTGCCACATCGCCATAATAAGATACAAAAATTCATACATATCCCAACAGCCAATCAAAAAGCCAGTCTAATGCCTAATCTTCCAACTATTTTTATAGCCTCAATAAAGTGATATTACGAAAGCCAATAGGCTATAACAAACTTTCAAACAATAGTTACTATGGTTGTGCATTATTAAGCAATTTTGGGAGCCATTAATCCAATAACAGGGGTAATAATATATTTGATAACGATGTTATTAGTGTTATTTCTTTGATCGTTGTTATGATAAGTCCAGATTGGATTGGTTTGTGATCGAATATTATGTGATTATTGTATTGTTTCGACAGCGTCCGTAAAGAGGTCTAATTTTGCAATGATTGTGTGAAGAGAGCGTTATTTTAGAATCGGACCATTGGACGCCATTTTGTAATGATGACTTTTCAAGTTCACAGTTTAGAAATGAAATAACGTTCAGCACTTAACCCTTTGTGGAATGATTTCCCTTTAAAGGCCACTGGTTATGTCCATTTGGTCGATCGCGTAAATCCATAATGGCCGTTTTCACTCACACTCTCTTCTTCTTGGTTGCGTACTTCATTACAGAAGGCCGTGTCCCTGAAATGCTTTCGTGGCTTCGTGCCCACTTCGATCAGATCTCGGCTTCTCTTAGGGCGGTCGTAATAGAGAGTAGAGTGAGGGCGGTGACTTGGTCTGACCAGAGGTTAGGGAAAAGACCTCTCCGTGTCTATTCCCTTCTTCCAGTGACACTAGACGATACCTAAATAAAAGCATGCTGTTGGATTTTCAACTTTCTGCGCCAAACAGAGCGTAGCTGTCGCCTAGTGTAAGTGCCTAGGTCATAGTAATAATATTAAGGTTTTGTTTAGAAGACTACAAGTTATTTTTAGAACACAAGACGATAACATTAAGAAAGTTAAGTCTGTCGTTAACATAATGCCAGACCCACCACTCTTAGAACATTTTATAACAACTTAAGTCCCCTTTTCGGCCCTCCTAAGCATGACACTATAATCATTCCCAAAACTTCATAATTCTATCATACAGGAGCATAATGGTCAACTGTTACGGTAAGCAGTAACTAATGTGCTTTTAATACTTGGATAGTTCAGTGCACGGCAATTTGGATGGCGAAAAAAAGCCATTTGGTTTCCAAAGCGTGGGGCTTAATGGCTAACTAATTATTTGTCGCCATTTTGGAGGAAGGGTTAAATAAATGTGGTTTTTTGGTTGGGCTCGTGTTTTCAATTCAATTGTGGAGGTTTTTGCTTATGGACTATTTTATATGTTTATTATTTCCTAGTGCAGTGAAGCTGTTATGTGCATATGTCCAGCAAAGTACGCCATTAAACTAAGATGCAATGAATTCCAAAACATCGAAAGAGTGTGACAGCAATTTCAAAAGTTTATTGTATTCATTTCTATAGTTAAAGGGGTTCTTTTACCGTTTTTTAAAGCTGTCTACTTAAGAGGTACCTATGTCCAGCCATTAAGCTAATTTGCATTGACTTCCAGCATTATAAAAGGTGAGACAGCAATGTCTAATAGGTACCTACTTCTTTCTTTCGCCCATCAAATGATTACTAAATGGTTTTTTTCGGCTGGAAGTATAGAATCTGCCTTCAATTGACATTTGAACGAAGTCAAAGAGAGGTACTAGATGGTTTCAGAGAAGTTAATACGTGAAACCTTAAGTTTTCTTTGGTTCCGTTCGATGAGCTTTACGTAAACATTCAGATTTTTTAGAAAATCTTATCCCTAATGTGAAATAATCAGTTGGATTTGACTAAGATAGCTTACGCTTATCATAATTGAAACATATAGTCTTCCAGGCCATATTTCGACCATGGCGGCCAATCTCAACGGAGACTTGCCTAGAAATATCACAGTGCACAAGTATGTACGCAGACACAGGTGCACTCTCTCTTCCCTCACTCTCATAGTCCGATGGGACGGCAATCCGACACGACTGGAGAGAGATCAGGCTCAGGACCAACACGAGGCACGGGGGTTCAACACCACCAACTTCCAAGCTTCGGGCTGTTACAAAGAAATTTCTAATGGAAAAACCCAGGTAATCCTCCTCCGCAGTCGGTTTACAAGCACGAGACCAGCGCGACGGGGCAGTAACATATAGAGTACACCAATCAAACAATCTAGTGAGAAAAACATCCTCTAAATTATAATTACAGAGGAGAACCAAGGTAACCGACATAGCCCGAAAAATTGCCAAACTTAAGTGGCAGTGGACAGGGCACGTTGCTCGCATAACAAATGGCCGATGTGGCCGAAAGGTTCTGGAGTGGCGACCGCGTACCGGAAGACGTAGTGTTGGAAGGCCTCCCACGAGGTAGTCCGACGACCTTGTGAAGGCCGCGGGAACCCGTTGGATGCGAGAAGCACAGATCTGGTCGAAGTGGAGGTGCTTGGGGGAGGCCTATATCCAGCAGTGGACGTCTTTCGGTTGAAATGGTGATGATAATTATAATTACCTACTTTCATTTTACTGAAATTAGATGCACACCTCATTCTGTTCAATTTCAGCCATCTGTCCGAAGCCACCATGCTGCATAAGTTTATCCAATAAAAAATAAAATCTAATGTATTCCGAACTAATAGTGATGTAACGACACAAAGGCCTGTAATTCGACGGCCATGCGTTTAGTGAGGTGCCACAAATTGATTCTTATTGTGGGTTCCGTATACGAATTAGGAAGGGTTGAAAGTTTTTAGGGTCGATTTCGTGATTATACTTATTATGTTTTTTGTGGTCTAACAAATGGCGATTCATGGACTTGTTCATGGGGTAACAAATAAAAAAGGTAAAACAGATTTCTTTTCATATACGGTTTCTTTGTAGACCTAAAGGTTAATTTGATATAGGTACTTAGATTAAAATCATGCCGCAGTCTTACTAAATTATATCCAATGTGTTACCTTCAATATATATACATTCAGCCGTAAGCCGTAAAATTACTTATATTAAAACAGCAGCGGGGTGAAACCGTGGGGACGGTTTCACCCGCATAAGTGTCGATCCCGTGGGAATATCGAGATAAAAACTATCCTATGTCCTTCCCCGGGATGCAATCTATCTCTCTGCCAAATTTTATCGAAATCCGTTCAGTGGTTTAGGCGTGAAAGGTAACATACAGACAGACAAGGGTTACTTTCGAAGTTATAATATTAGGAAGGATAGTAAGAATGATAGGTGAGTACTATTTGAACTGCTAACTACTTGAGCTCTAGAGCAAAGAAAAACCTCATTACAAGCATTGGACATGGTAGATACATTACCTAGCAAAATACTGTCTCCAAATTAAATAGATTGGATTATTTATAACGCATTGTTGCTTTAAATTGCTATTTATTTTAAATACAGACCAATTTAGCAAACAAACAAAAATAAATTAAAATAGTGCTAGAACGCTGAGAACGTACCTACGTAAAAAACTGGCCAAGTGCGAGTCCGACTCGCACACGAAGGGTTCCGTACCACATGGCAAAAACACGTTTGTAGTATGGGAGCCCCCTTAAATATTTATTTTATTCTGTTTTTAGTATTTGTTGTTATAGCGGCAACAGAAATACATCATCTGTGAAAATTTCAACTGTCTAGCTATCACGGTTGATGAGATACAGCCTGGTGACAGACAGACAGACGGACAGTGGAGTCTTAGTAATAGGGTCCCGTTTTTACCCTTTGGGTACGGAACCCTGTCTGGTATCAGGAATCTGATACCAGACACCCACTATCTGGCGCACAGCTACCAACCTAACGGCTAAAACGCAGGCACAGCTTCTTAATATCTACAGCGTCTCTGTCAGGAAACCCGGCCGACGCCCGTTGCAAACTGTGACAGGATACTCACCTCCTCCTCCTCCACCTCCTACTTAATACTATCTACACCAAAGGAGCATCTCCCTGCAGGGTGTAACCTTCCGTGGTCCACTTGGAAGTCCCTGAACCGTCTCCGAAAACAAATGGGAATATGTAAATCTAACCTGGTAAAGTGGGGCTATTTTAGGGTGTGATTGTGAAGCTATGTCGCAAACCATGCTCCACCTCCTATCCCGCCCTCTGTGACCCAAAAAATGCAGTCAAAGTGACCTCTGCGCTGCGACCTATAACGCCGTGGAAGTAGCAAAGTTTTTGGCCAACAAGATATAAAATACAGTCGTGCCAGCGACACGAAGAAGAAGTATATTTGCCAGATAAATAACGTAAAAAATGATTTAATATATTTTTTTTTCGATATTTACAGATCGGCCCGTAAACCCATCTTCCAAAAGATAGTGTGATGAGCCGCTCTGCAGGTTGGTACGAATAATCTTATCAATACGTCCACCAATTCTACTGAGCATGCCCGCCTGCTGTCTGTGGGTGAGTGGGAATCGGGGTTCTGGCTTCTAGCACTCGCGTCACTCAACATAGGCACTATTCTGGGTGACACCACCTTGCGGCTCGCCTGTCTGCATTTGGGCGCTCCTTGCAGGGCTCCGCATCGCCGTCAGTGCGGTGAAGTTGTCGACTGCCTCGGGCACCATGGCCTATCTTGCAGTAGGAGCGCAGGCCGGATAGCACGGCACGTCAGCATTAATGACATCATCTCTTGTCACCGCCGGGGTGGCAGCTGTTTTAGAACCCAACGGCCTGGCGCGCGACGATGGGAAGAGACCAGACGGAATGACCATAATGCCTTGGAAGTTAGGCAGACCTTTGGTGTGGGATGCAACATGTGTCGACACCCTTGCGCCATCCCATCTTCCTAGCTCGGTGGGCTGTGCTGGGGCGGCTGCTGCAGGTGCAGAAAACCTCAAACGGCGAAAATTTTCCAACCTGATTGGGAGTTATATGTTCGAGCCGCTTGGGGTTGAAATACTGGGGCCATGGGGTCCGAGTGCACACTTGGTTTTTCGAGATATCGCCAAGCGGTTAGTCGACTCTTTACGTGACCAGAGGGCTGGCCTATTTCTTGGCCAAAGAATTAGCATTGCCATACAACGTAGCAATGCTGCCAGCCTTTTGGGCACTGGTCCTGTTGACAGCGAGGCGGACGAATTTTTTGATGGACTATGATTTTTTTTTATATATAAATGTACATATTATATTTAATATTATGTTTCTCTCTATTTTGCACTGGTATCATGAATATAAAAATAAAAATAACCAGAGGTGGCAAAAAAGGCGTTTGATTTCTGCGACTCAAACGAGCGAACCTAAAGCTAGTTAACACAACACAAGGCAACAACAATAACAACCTAATGACAGTAAATAATCAAAACAAATGTGCGACGTTATTAACATCGCAATTGTATTTAATTACAAGCACAGCTCTTATTATGTGCACTCTTGACACTAATAATAATTCCGAACGGAAAACATGCCCTAGTGCAGAAGAACAATAATCAAGCGATTGCTATCAGAAACAGTGTGACAATCACGTAAGTCGACATTCATGTACTCTGTGCCAAATCGCATTTTAATTAGGAAGATAAGACTCGCCATTAGCTAGCAAATTACCTGAGGAGCTGTTTGTTTTATTTTATTTCTGCTTATCTGTTAATGGTGCATCTTGTACTTTAAATTACCGGAAAACGTGTGAGGTGGCAGCGAGAGCGATTTAGACTAATGGAGTGATATCATTTGAAGTTCACTGAAAATTTTCAGTAATGTTCATGTCTTGTGTCGATTCTGTGAAAGCTAACAAGTTCCCATTGAGATCAACATTTTCGATCAGAGATGGTCTAAGTAATCTAGAAGTAACAGTGGACCCGGGAGATTTGCGTATGAATGGCCATTTTTATTTACAAAAAAATACCAAACAATAGAGATGGTTCGTTCTACTTTACTCATTGAAAGCAAAGTGCATATATTGATGATATACTTAAAAATAGTGTTGGAATACATTATGCTATAAATTTGAGTAGGAAAATATCCAATACATTAGTAGAAACAATACATTTCCTCTAATTCTGGTGTCCAATAATGTTATATTTTCTAATAATAACGATAACACCAATAGATATCAATTGGAAGAACCATTTCCAAATAAGTACCTACCGTAAAGATAATTTAAAACCAATGTTATTGAGAATATAATTGCATTGAGTTACATGAAAAACCAGTCCTATTCACTTTAAAATTACCTCTATTGAGTCAATCGTCGCAAAAACTGCAAAAGTAACAGCATATATGTAGATACCATCTTTGTTTATTGTGTGGTCTGGATTGAATTAGAACCATTCCCCTAATAATTAGGTGCCTGTGCCGTGCCCAAGCATCTTTACCATAATCAAGAAACTGTCATCTGTCAAGACGGAAAGCTAAACTTGGCAATGGAATCATACCCGATGATCACCCAGGAAGTGAAAATAATAATCAGAAAAATTGCAATATCCCTATTGATTTAAAGAAATGAATAACTAAATAAAACTACTATAAACGTGTATCAATTTGATGCATAGCCTGAATTGACTAAACATATTCCAAAGACAAAATAGCCATTAAACCACAAACATTGCACTGACGATTCCCGCCAATTTCCGCCCGCTTACGATGAGACCTCAATCCAAGATGGCGGCGGCAGTCATCAGACGCATTCATTTTACAATATTTTATACACATTCTATTACGTTAGTGTGTACATTTTTTACATCATTTAATTTCCTGTATGCGATGGAGATTATTCTGATGTGGTTGTAATGTGATTTTATTTATTTAGTGACGATACGTATTTATGATCTTCAGTTTTTTCTGAAGTTAGTTTAGTTGCAGCTATTCAAAGAACTTTGTGTGGTATGATTTGTGGATAAAGTAAAAAAGAATAATTATCTAGGTAGGTACAGTTATATTTACTAAAACCTTATTTGCATGATTGCTTTTTAGGCCAATAGTTCTACTTTCGACAGTTCATTACAGTTTAAACAAGCTTTCTTCCATTGTGTTTGCTAATAACCGTTGCCTTATGATGACAGTTAATGAGCCCGTAAAGTACTATTTCCTTTTTGCCTTTTCAACCAACCAGAGGGCCCCCAAGACAATTGGCAATTGCTTTCAAAGCGTTTCGTATTTCTACAACGACTTTCAACAGGATTTACATGAAGTTTTTCGGTAGCTTGAGTCAGTCCCATACATTTCGACTTATTTATCATGGTTGTCGCTGGTAGAATGTCACTTTAGGAAGACCCTCAGCAGACTTTCAGGCTTTAGGCTGCTTGCAACAGCCGTCGCAGACGTACTCTTAGAGGTGAGGCATAAAGTGGTCTTGATGTGTAAATGCGTCTAACGCAGCTTTTATCTCTATCGCATTGGCATTCGTAGCTATTACTTATTTGGACACAAGGCCTTCATTTAGTTTCACTATTGAACCATCAATGAAAACGGTCCAAGCAATCTTCATTTACTTCTTGTCCTTTTGGGGAGTAGGCTGCACTTGAAAGTCTCTCGACAAAATTGCAACAGATAACGTAGGTAAAGCCACTCACCCACAAGGAGTAGGTGAGTGACTAAAGCTAGCACCTCTAAGGTACTTTATTTTACGAACCTAACATTCTTCAACTGCTGACCACTATCCCTTATCACCAAGCTAGTACGGGAGTCCCTCCATCAACCATTGTGTAATGGTCAGACGGCATTATTTTTACGAGCTTCATAAGTGATCCTTTTTTATTTGTTTTTACTGCAAGGGACCGCGCGTGCGCCTCAAATGGGACCCCGTGATAACTCTCACTTTTAAATCCATGTCACTGTGTAAAGTCCTTTTCAAGAACAAAGGATTTTAACCCCTATCCTTCTCCAAATAGGGTTGATATCATTTTTGCATTGGTGCAGTACTTTAAATTCCAGAAACATAAGTCATTTGTTAAGTTATCAGCACTTTATTTAGAGTCAAGATTTTCTGAATATCAAAATGTTTGTTTTTTGATTCCGTGCGCGTGCTTCGGATTTTTAGAATGTTTTCGTTGTGGTTGTAAATTATTGTGGTGATAGTAAAGTAGCCGTGTTTTTGAATAAGTAATTGGATTGTAGACAAATAAACGTTTGGACATGTTTTCTTTAGAGGGTTACTGCCCCTTGTCTTTGCGACTGTGATGGTCTCTCAAAACTCTCAACTTTTGTTACTTTCCCTTTAATAAGGAGCCGTGATGATAAGGAGTAGTATCTACTTATAATCTTAGTAAGTAAAGATATTTCAGTTTTGTTTAAAATTATTTGTTAATCAATAAAATGTTGAAACGTGAGTTACTTAAGCTAAGTTACATTAAATGAAAGGTTGCATATTAAAGTAGGAATCTTAAAGAAAATGTAAATATAATATCCATTTTGTAAAATTAAATGGGGATATAATACTTAACTATTATATAATGGATTAATATCTAATTACTGACCTACTATTTATTTTATAATAATTTCTAACTACAAAACTAATTTTCTGCACATCTGCATCTGCACATGATTAAGTTACGATTTTAATATTTTTTTTAATTATATTACGCCCGTTGGTTATTATGATATCCATTTTCTATCATACAAATTACGTTACTTGAGCATATTTTTCAAACGTATCCTCATTTTAATACTCATTTAGCATGACTAGGATTACTTTACAAGGTAGGAAATGCATAATGCGGTTAATTACAAGAAGTAGGTACGTTTGAAGCAACACCTTTACACGATAACTTCATTCATAATTAGTTTTCTTTAGAATTATATCAGGATACGCTTTCAAAATCGTGTAATTTTTTTAAACCACCATTTTTTTAAGGCCTCTCACTTAGATTAACTTACATTGAAACGACGGTAAAGAGGAGGTCACTTTATAATGGTGGTCAACACAATTCTGCAATATATTTCTAAATAAGTACCTAATATTAAAGTTTACTAGAGCAAAATTTTTTTTTATTGCATATTTCTAAGAATTTTTGTAATTATAGGTTGTTTCCCTCAAACCGTGTAATAAAGTTTGTAACATTTTAATAAAATATTTAAAAAGATGAAATAAAGATGTTTTAATGGCGTTGAAATAAGAATTTCTTACATTATTATGAGGTAGTCATTAAAATGTTAATGATTAGGTACATTCGAGTATATGTACCTACATACATTCATCATTTTAATTATTCACATCAAATTAAAATTAACACCATTGTCAGTCTTAATAGCTTTTTTTAAGAATGTCCATTAAATGTGCCCATTAAAAAAGTAACGTAGGTATGTACTTATCGCTTAAGTAGTATTATTTAAACATTATCAGTATTATGGTCACAACTTAATTTTGGAAAACAATAACTTTTTGTAGCTTAAGTATTTATTTGATTATTATTATTTATATAATATGTTTTAAATTAAAATTAATTTGGAAGCATTTAACAGTTGAACGAAAATGTGGGAAACATGAAAAAAAACCCCGTGTTTTTTTCCGTGTGTAGTATTTCAATGATTTCCTATATGGGATTACATTTTGAATTTTATTTCTGAAAAAAAAATAACCTTTGATCTGCGCGTACGCTGGTACAGAAGTAAGCAAAATCAAATCAAATTATTTATTTGGTCGAATATGGATAATACACGAGTTGATATATACCTATAACAAAAGTTCTGTAAACTATAGGGTACCTCGTGAGGGTAGATCGATTTAAATATCTGAGTCACTTATTGACCACTGGCCTCAAAGACGATGAGGATATTGACAGGGAGCGAAGGGCGCTGTGTGTGAGAGCTAACATGATTGCCCGCAGATTCAGGCGTGCCTCTAAAGAGGTCAAGCGCACTATCTTTAGTGCTTACTGTACGTCTTTCTACACTTGCAGTCTGTGGGTTCATTATACTCAAAAATCATACGGCGCCCTTCGCGTTCAATACAATAATGCATTCAGGGTGTTGATGGGGTTGCCCCGGTACTGCAGCGCATCAGGGATGTTCGCTGAAGCTCACGTGGACTGTTTCTACGCGGTGATGCGGAAGCGGTGTGCGTCCTTGGTCCGTAGGGTGCGGGGCAGCGCCAACAGCATCCTGTCTATGATAGCAAGTAGGCTTGATTGTGCGTTTGTGAACCATTGCTGCAAGGTTTCGGCTGGGCCTGTCACCGTGCAGCAGTGATGTCACAATCTGTTTTTGTGTTTTTGTTTTTGTATGTGTATTACTAACATAGTTTGTAAGTATATTGTTACTAACACTATCGGCCTTATTATAAAACAAGGTTTATCTTTAGACCCAGGTTTAAACCATCGAGCCATTTTTAAATTTTGAACTTTATTCCGACAACTGTAAAGTTCTTAATGCAAAATTGACAACTTAGACTCGGGTTTAACGTCAGTTTTTGTAATAAGAACTTTAGCTTCGTCGGATTATAGTTCGAAATTTAAAAATAGCTGGATGGTTTAAACCTGGGTCTAAAGATAAATCTTGTTTTGTAATAAGGCCGTATGAGTCTTGTTGCTCGAAATAAAATATTATTATTATAGCCTACCTAAACAGGTGTACAATTAACATATTATATTATTAATTGATTTTTTTTTTATCTAAATAATCTTTAACTGTATAAAAGTTTCAGATCAGACAAGTCTTAGTCTCATATAAAAATAAATTACCTATTATTTCTATATGAAATAAAATTCTTTAAAACAATGCTTTAAATGTAGACAGTAGAACAAAGGGGGCTAGAGCTCATAATCTCTCTTGCGGCAACCCAAAGACTATTTTTTATTTTTTATTGCCTTCTTGAAAAAAATGTTCCCAAACTACACAATAATAGGTACACGAACAAGGAACCATGTTACAAGTACGAGCGAAATACTTATTAATTGATTGCGCGTACGCACCTGCCAGCCGTATATGTAAGAATTGTTACTTGCCTTTAATAACAGGCGCACGTACTCCTAGTATATTATTAAAATTACAGCTGAAATTACTTCGCTTGTGTTTTTGTTTGTACGAATACAGTCGTTTAAGAGAGGTTTGAGTTTTAATTTGATGATGTTGTTCAGCTGATTGTTTATCTAATAATTGATTAGTAGGTAAGTACCTACTGAACAAATTAAAAGGGATATAATTATAATAAGTTTTGTATACATGGTGTATTAAAACTACATTGAATATTATTCTGTGTCGAGGCAAGTTTATTTTAAATTAGCCAGTTAATCAAAACAAAATTAATCTACCTTTTTAAATATTTTAGAGTAATAACACCAAGTTTCAGTTTAAACTCAAACTCAAAGCATTTATTTCAATTAAACCATTAACAGGCTCGGAGTCTCTTTAAAGGATAAAATCAGGAATGAAATTATCCGGAAAAGAACCGGAGTTACCGACATAGCTTGCAAAGTAAGCAAACTGAAGTGGCAGTGGGCTGGCCATGTCTGTCGAAGGACCGATGGCCGGTGGAGCAGACGAGTCCTGGAGTGGAGACCGCGTATCGGCAAGCGTAGTGTGGGACGCCCCCCAGCTAGATGGACGGACGACCTAAAGAAGGTGGCTGGGGTAGACTGGATGCGGAAGGCGGAGGACAGGGTGCTGTGGCGCAGTCTGGGAGAGGCCTATGTCCAGCAGTGGACTGCGATAGGCTGAGTTGATTGATTGATTAACAGGCACTTTTGAATTGTCAAGTAGTCGGTCAGTCAGAAAATATGAAGCTAGTAGCCCATTCCAAAGCGTAGGTACCTATGGAGAAGAACGGACAAGAAACTCCATGGACACTCTTTTTAATTACATTTTACCAAAAATTTTAGTTACATCATTACTTTTGAATTTATAATTATATAATGTGAGAACGATGTAAAAAATAAACAAGTGCGAGTCGGACTCGCACACAAAGGGTTCCGTACCTACCACAAGGCAAAAACGCCGAAAAAAACATGTTTGTTGTATGGGAGCCCCCCTTAAATATTTATTTTATTTTAATTTTATTATTTATTATTAAAGTTAAAATACAACTGAGTATTTTGTGAATGTTTCAAGTGCCTAACTGTTGCCATTTTTGATATCGAGCAAAAAAGGGCAAAAAAATTGCGTTTGTTGTATGGGAGCCCCCTTAAATATTTATTTTATTTTGTTTTTAGTATTTGTTGTTATAGCGACAACAGAAATACATAATTTGTGAAAATTTCAACTGTCTAGCTATCGCGGTTCTTAAGATACAGCCTGGTGACAGACAGACAGACAGCGAAGTCTTAGTAATAGGGTTTCGTTTTTACCCTTTGGGTACGGAACCCTAAAAAGACGTAGGCGATAAACGCGTCCAGAATACAACAAATAGTAACAAAACAACAATTCAAAAATAAAATAATTATAAAAATAAGCCGAGGCAGCTAAGTGATGCCCAGCCCCAACTGACGGCGCCCGTTCACGAACATGACGCATAGATCAGCACCATTCAGCTCAATCATATTGAAGGGAGCTAAATGATCTAACACACACGCTACGGTCAGCGAGACATTTGAGTGAGCATGACATAGGTACTATCAGCCGCCAGGGCACATTCAAGTCAATGAAAGGCATATTATGTCTTTTACCACTTTTACTAAAGAGATGTAAATTTGTCCTTACATACATGATGTTTTCGTAGATATATTGACAAGGCACCGTCATGACTCTCGTCTCGTACCGGAGAATGGGCAGCAGCGTTCTCTATGTATTCCACCATCATACCATACTGCGATCGCCAACCCGCCTGCCAAGCGTGGCGATTACGGCAAACCCTCCCAAAATTGGGGGAGGCCTATGTCCAGCAGTGGACGTCTATCGGCTGAAACGACGACGACGACGACCGTCATGATGTTAATTTCCTTAAAGAGTTCCCTTAGAGAGTCGCGCCTGCGGAGATTATATATGGCTCTTATAGCTCTTTTCTGCAGAATAAAAATAGAATCGTTGTCTGCAGCCCGTCCCCAAAGTAAAATACCGTAAGACATGATACTATGAAAGTAACTAAAATAAACTAGTGTCGCGGTATCTACATCAGTAAAATGACGGATTTTTCTGACAGCATAAGCTGCTGAACTTAGCCGTCCTGCAAGAGCTGTTAAATGAGGACCCCATTGTAGCCTTGAATCGAGCGTGATACCTAGGAAAACAGTTTTATCGACGAATTCTAGTTTCTCTTGATTCAATATTATCTCACAATCACTACCCTTGACATTTGGTAAAGAAAATCTTATGCACTTAGTTTTATTTCCATTTAATACTAAATTATTAGCAGTGAACCAATTTTGGACCTGCAGTAGGGCATTATTTTTAATGTTTCGCGCTCCCAAGAAAGCCACGAACTAGCCCAAAAGTCTGACTATACTAAGGGTGTACAGTGACTGGGTTGTGGAAGTCAGAAAGACAGTCACTCCATATTAAATACTGGTATTCTTCTGCATCCGCTTAGACTGGAAGTCGATCCCAACACATTTGGGAAAATTCTAGTCAGCCGATGATGATAAAATAGAGCCACGAACAATAAAACATAATGTGGCTCATTAGTCGTAGCTTGATACCAATATCAGGTATCTATAGCTGATGATAATACCGATGTACCACGAAGTTAAACTTATATGTATCTGCGCCCCGCGGTTTTACCCGCATAAATGTCCATCCCGTGGGAATATCGGGATATAAAGTAGCCTATATGTTAATCCAGGGTGTCAGCTACCTCCATACAAAATTTTATCAAAATTGGTCCAGCCGTTTGAGCGTGAAGAAGTAACAAACATATAAACACACGCACACGCACAAACTTTCGCCTTTATAATATTAGTGGGATGAACGTTCCTGAGCCAGCCTCACCCCAGCTAATCGATCGACTTCGCTTACCAATTAGCCACTAGCCACGGTACTTCAAAGTGAGTAATAAGTCCTAATTGCATCAATATTATTGCTGCTGCAACTTAAGGCTCCCGCAGACAGGCGCGAATTGCCGCACGACGTTTCGCATTGCGACCCTGTTTTCTTAGAAATTTTTCTATGGATACAATATATCGTAGCGTCGCGACGTGTCTGTCTGCAAGTGCATTTACAGCGAAATACGAAGTCGCCCACAGAGTAACTTAGTTAATATTCAGAAGGTGAACTGAATTACCGATGTCATGAATACAGTATAAAAAATACTGGACAAGATAAACTAGTTGGGTTCGTTGGGGGAACATCTGCGGATTGTGATCTATTGTGGGAGGCTGAAATAAAGAAATATGACGCTTTTGTTTTGTCAAACCGGGAGTGAGTAGAAAGTCAAGTGTATTTTGGATTGTAAGCCTTTGTTTTCCAACTGTGTAACATGGTGTAAAGCGATGATGCGGCAATAAAATATTCTGCAACTCTATCGTCATCTGCCTAGCCCTTTTCCCAACTATGGTGGGGTCGGCGTCCAGTCTAACCAATCTCAATCTTTTAACTACATATTTTGACATTGTCGCCAAACGTGAACTCTAGTGACGCGTTCTGCTGTCGGATCGATTCAATACATTATTGTCTTAGGCCATGGCGCTTGTGCGTGTTTTTTCGAAATATTACACAAAAAAGTCAAAACAAAGAGGCGTGGCCATAAACATTTGTTTATGAAAACAAGATTAGAGAAACAGAGTTTGCAACGTGTGACTTAAAAATAAATTATATACACATGTACACTCTAAATCCGTCTCTCTCTCTCTCCCACACACACACACACACACACCCTCTAACACTCATACACACCCTCTCGCTCAGGCGCACACATACACACACCTTAACCCTCACACACCCAAACACACACGCGCGCACAAACACACACTTATTCAATTGACGGTGTTCTCTTTTCTTTTTGTTTTTATTTTTCCTCTTTTCGTTATTTGCCTACTTGTATGTTTATGATGTAAGGGAAGAGCGGAGCCTTCGACTACAGGCATTTTCTATGCATAAATGGAGACTCCTCGTCATGCAATGTAAGCCAAAATGTTATGAAATAAACTTATTTATTAATTAAAAAAAAAAAAGATATTTTTGTTTTCCGAGCTGCATGGACAACATTCCCCGCACGGGTGAAGAGGGGAAGGGTTTGTTTCATTTTCAACCGCCACGCGCACTGCGCATATCTAGCATTTGCATTTTGAAAGCTTAATTCCAACTGACACAAGTTTTGAGGTTATACAGGGTGTTTGGTGCATCGTTTGCCTAATGAAATTGGCTGAAAGGAGAGGTCATTAACTATCTCTTAAGGCCCAGAATAGAATAGAATATAATACTCTCTCCCTGACGGTTAATCTCCAGTACAAACATACAAGAGTAAACATAAGAATTAAAATGAAATTTGAAGGCTATACTCATAACTTTAAAAAAAATTTAAGCTTGAATGCAGAGTTCTTGTATTTTTCTATATAAAAATTTAAAAGTCATAATAAAAAAACCGGTGTAACAAGGAATGACTAAGACTTAACCTTAAGAGATAGCAAATGACCTCTCCTTTCGGCCAATTCCATTTCGCAAACGATGCACCAAACACCCTGTATATTGATATAACCTCAAAACTTTTTTTATTTTCGAAAGTAATATATAAGTCAATGGGTTATATTGTCTTGTGAATAGTTGACATTAATCTAAATAAGGTTTTTTACGTAATGTTTGAAAAAACACGCGCAACACAGGAGACACGGCTCTACATAAGTACATAATAAAATTCTGTACGTAGGTAATTAATACAGAATGGCATATGCGTATTTGAAATTGTATGCTTGACTTGCTTGTGGAGGATATCTTTGGGACTAGGCTGCTAAAAGTGGATTGGGACAAAATGTACACAGACAGGTTACAAGTACTTACAAACTGTAAGGGATATTGCAATCTTTTTGGTATATTGGCGTGTGTGTGTTAGCTGACATATCGTCGTTTAAGTGTCTAAACACACTATGCCGAAGTTACGCGACCGAAGTTCGGCATGATTAGATTACGCCTGGAATGCTATTTGAATTACTGACGACGACACATGCCGAAATTACGTTGCGTTATAGCGCTGATATAAAATCAGCCGCGGCACTTCGGTCGCGTACACAGATTTATATGTAGCGTATACCTTCGGCATAGTGTGTTTGGACACTAAGTACAAAATTTTTGGCGGTTTTGATGCCGTTTGCTAGAAAATCGGAAGACGCGTTATTTCAGCCAATCAGAAACAAGCAACGTTCAATAGAAACTTATACAATGAGGCCAAAAGTAACAACACGGGATCCACCATCTTTGTAAAATTTTGCAGATTTTTCACTCTCCCTTAAAGTTGCTATATGTGACTTACCTACGTGGTGTTAGAACTTAGCGACGACATGGCAAATAATTTAATTACATGTTTTCTAATGTTAATTATTTTGCATACAGATCACTACGATTACTATTTACTAATACTATTTTTTCTATTACTATTTCGTTATTTACTTTGATCAGGTCCTTGTAACTTAACAGACAGCAGTACTTTTGGGGAGTTTATTGCGCCATTTCTTCTTTCAGCTAAAACACTTAGAGGGTGGGGGGACTGTTTTATTTATTTATATGATGTGCATAATAAAGAGTATTCTATTCTATTCTAATTAAACCAAATAAAACAATGTAACAATTTATCATTAAATAGTTGTAATCTGTTGGTAAGTACACTATTGACTTAAGTTAGTTAACAAATCAGGTAGGTAGTAGTTGTGTGTTAATTAAGAGGTTCAAAAAGTGTTGATTCCCAGCCTAGTTTGAATAAATAACTATTAATTTAAATTTTTTATCACACCACGTGTGGTAATGTGGTCAAATGCCATAGACCACATCAATCGACTTGTACTGTGATTTACATAACTTTAATGAAACGGAGAGGTACAAATATGACAGGATTACAATAGATACAATCTCAATAATCTGAACCGTACACCTCGATCGTTTGTATCGTGACAAGGTCCTTAGAGTTTAATACCTTTTAAGAGTTTTGTCACGTTTGACAAGCTCCGTTTGAGAACTATAAAACACCATTTTGTTTTTTATAAATTATGCAGTTTGTTCTGCTAGGATAAGATGGCTAAATAATAACAGCCGCACAGGTCGATCGATCAGGTTAAGTTACTCTTGCCGCGGTTGGTCTGTGGACGGGTGACCATCTTTACATACCGTGACCCCTCCGTGCCTCGGAAAGCACGTGCCGTTGGTCCCGGCTGTCATACGTGGATGTTTGACAGTCGTTACGGGTAGTCAGAAGCTCGAAAGTCTAACAACCAAGGGGTATCGTATTACCCAGTAACTGGGTTGTGGAGGTCAGATAGGCAGTCGCTCCATGTACAATACTGGTATTCAGCTGCATCCGGTTAGACTGGACGCCGGCGCCAACATACACACATCAAAAGTGTCTAGGGATCAAGCATTTTTATGCGGATTTCTTGAGATTGAGATGTGGCTTTGTAATAAATTTATGATTTTATAAATTTATATGGATCCTTTTTGGTGCATTTCATAATTTGAATCAGGAACTGTGAATCAAATTCGAGTAAAAGATGAAAATCAGCTGTCAATATTTTCCCTATAAAAACATACAACGCATTGAAGACATTATTAGTGCTACTGTTTCCCTACTACTGATTAAAACCAACGTTATTATGGAGCGGCGACGTCATTTAAGCAGGGAAGAAATGCTCAGAGCCGTGGGAATGATAGAAGCTGGTTCCCGGCAACGTACTGTGGCTTTAGCTCTGAATACAAGTCAGAGTGTTATCAGTCGACTTTGGACACGTTACCGAAGCACTGGTACCGTGGCTGAGCGCCATGGAGGACGGTATCGCTGCACCACACGGAGACAAGACCGATACATTCAAATCTTAACTCGAAGAGCTCCAACAATAACCGCCATGATGTTAGCCGTGAGGCTTCATCACTCTTCAGGGAACTTAATTAGCGACCAAACAGTCAGAAACCGCTTGCATGAAGTGAACCTTCATTCCCGAAGACCGCTACGGGTACCACCTATAGCAATGCACAATCGTAGGATTCGATATCAATGGGCTCTTGAACACAGAAATTGGGCAGAAGAACAATGGCGTTTCGTGTGCTTTTCTGATGAGTCTCGTTTTGGTATGAGACCGGATACAAGACGTATACGACACTGGAGAACCCCTGGACGCCAACAGCGATTAAAATCCTGCCTGGAAGTCCATTCTTATAGTGGTGGAACTATCATGGTATGGGCGGGTATTTGGATCGGCGGAAGAACTGAGTTGATTTGGATCAGAGGCAACCTCAACGCTCAAATTTATGCTGAGACGATTGTATCAGACGTCATCGTTCCTCTACAAGTGCAAATCGGTCCCTTATTTCAGTTAATGCATGATAATGCACGACCGCACACCGCAAGAGTTGTAAGACAGACTCTCGCCGCAGCTAACATCAATGTCCTGCCCTGGCCTGCTCAGTCGCCAGACTTGAACCCGATTGAGCATGCATGGGATATGCTACAGAGAAGAGCTCTGCCGAATATGGAGGGTATCCAGTCGCAAGAAGACCTTTTTTTGTTGTTGCAACGAACATGGGCGGCCATTCCACAGCGTGATTTGGATGAACTCATTTTGAGTATGCCAAACCGATGTTCTTGTGTTGTTAGTGTTCGCGGTAGAAACACGGATTATTAATTGTTTAAGTTACCCAATAAAATTTTAAAGAAAACTGTTATTTCAGTCTTTTTTTCGAACTTTTGTGTTAGTGGTTCAAATGTCAAAAATCCCTTTATTAGGAAAATGGCAAATTTCTTTATTAATGCAAAGGTGACTTGGTTTATCGTTACTGTGACAAACGAAAACACTTTATTTGATGAATCCTTAAAGAAAATTTTAATTAATATCAATCAGGAGAAAAGTTATTGCAAAAATATATGTTGATCCCTAGACACTTTTGATGTGTGTAGTTGGGAACAGGCTAGGCAGATGATGTTCTCCAAGGAAAAGACTATTGATTAAATCGAGGGGCTTTACCCGCCAGCAACACTGACTCTTAATACCAGAATGCCAATTCCTGTATTTAAAAATGTTCAAAATCTAGTCTGAAACTCATCTAGTTTTTTTCAACCATATTATATAAGTAGTAGTGTTGTGCCAACTATGGGTTTTGGTTTTGCCGATCTTTGACTAGCTTTAGTGACTAAACTATTGGTAGTTTAGTCACTAAAGTAGTCAAAACTCATATTTGGCCCATCACTCCTATTAACTTTGTTTGACAATAACTAGATGAGTTTGCGGGGCCGTCTTCACCTAGTGTGCAGGGTGTGCGTTGCACACGGGCGGAGCGGTCCTAGGGGGCGCCGAGCGCCACTCGCTACGGACCTCGACGCGCGCGTTGGCCGGCCGCTGCCTGGTATCCAAAACCGACGAATTTCTTCTTCATCTCCAAACAATAGAGTTTATTATCCATTGGGGAAATTTGACAGTTTGTGGTAACTTGATGTGCTGTTACTTGTACTTTGTACTCATTCCATTTTGACCACGCGCTTACTAGGGGGCGTTTGGGTAATGTTTGCACACGGGCGCTACATGGGCTAGAGGCGCCTCTGTGAGTTTGGGACTAGATTTCAGTCAGCTTAAAAAAATGAGTCTGGTATATCCGAATATATTTGACAGATTTTTTGTAAGCAGAAAAGTGGGAACGCCACAAGAATATGTTTAATTTATTGTCGTGTTATCGTTTCCACCTTGTATACTGCAGTGTATGTGATGCTATAAATGCCCTATTAATTTGTTAATAATTGTTCCTTATCAACATTAAAATTAACTTCAACACCAACAAATGATTACAAAGCATGGAACAACACGAATCGATTGTTCCTCGTAAAGTTCACCTGCCGAGTGTTCAATTTAGTTCCGGAAGCGTCTGGTTAGGGGAAGTGACGTCACGATGCGATGGTACCGAGTTACCGACACTGAGGGAAGTCGGTGCTAATCGGTTTGTGGACTTTATGGGTGGAAGTTTTGGTTTGATTTAAATTAGTAATAAGCACTTTTTTATGACGCGAGCTCATCAATAAAATGATGATAAAACTGTTGTTCTGATCGAGTCTTTCTGTTGTAAATTGAAGTTTTAATTTATTATGATTTATATTACTTATCACACTAATATTATAAAGGCGAAAGTTTGTGAGTGTGTGTGTGTTTATATGTTTGTTACTTCTTCACGCTCAAACGGCTGGACCAATTTTGATTAAATTTTCTGTGGAGGTAGCCGACACTCTGGATTAACATATAGGCTACTTTTTATCCCGATATTCCCACGGGATCGACAATTACGCGGGTGAAACCGCGGGGCGCAGCTAAATAAAAATATAATTCAAGCCATCCAAATTTAATAAAATACTGCCAGACTAGCAGGGGGTCGAAAGGGGGAGGAGGGGAGTGGAGGGGATCAGACCGGAATAACTCGAAAAAAAAGTGTTAAAAATAGGCCACTCCCAGGCTACGCCGCAACACCCTGTCCTGTGCAATTTTGTACATAGATGTATATCAGAATATAAGCAACTAGCTTCTGCCCGCGACTTCACCCGCGTGAAATTTCTTGTTGTGACCCATCCCGTCACATCTCATCGCCTGCCCGCGCTATTACTTCGTTTTTGCTTAGCGTTCTTTCTGACTTTTTGTCTTTTTGCTCGGTTCCTAAGGTCATAGCGTGATGTTAAACAGCCTATAGCCTTCCTGAAGAATTGGGCTATCAAATACAAAAAGATTTTTACAAATCCGACTGGTAGTTCCAGAGATTACCCCCTACATACATACTTTACCTCTTTATAATATTAGAATAGATAGATAGATAAAACGATTATTCCGTGCAACAAAAGACACAATACAGGTATTAAAAAACAAAAAACAGATGAAAAAAAAAATTAAGATTAAAAAGATAAATTGACCCATAGACACCAAGCTCATGTTCATCTATGGATTATTATTATTGCTAAATATATGCAAAGAATAGCTGGATGTACTGACGCTCTTAAGAAAGTGGCTGAGATATAATATACTGGATGCGGAAGGCGAAGGACAGGGTGTTGTGGTCGTGGCGCAGCCTGGAAGTGGCCTATGTCCAGCAGTGGACTGCGATAAGCTAAGTTGATAGACTGATATAAAAAAAAAGGTTCAACCATGCTAATCAAGAATAGGTACCTTACTTAGTTATGTACGAGTATAATAAGTTTATTCCAAATCAATAAACCTATAAAAGGATACTAAACAGTTTTGAGCAACGAGGTCGAATCCGTGACTCAATGATCTTAGCAAATTGCTAATAAAGTGGTCCATGCGCATATCGTAAAATATCTAAATTGCATTTTATTGAATACTTTAATAGGTTCTTTAGCACATGCAAGCAAATTATTTTAAAGATCAAAACATGTTTAGCTTATGCTACAAGCATTGTACCTACATAATATGTGTCTATAGTAAAATTACGCAGTGCTGTAAACTCCCACCCTATTTCAAGTTAAACAAATATCAACATTATTTCAATGACAATTAAGTTGATTTCAGAGTGACTAGCACTATTGAAAAAGTTATAAAAATGTTTGAAGTTGTAGCGTAAACTGAACTTTTAAAGAACGGAGTTAATGTTTTTTTTCCATTAATTCGTATTTGTTTACATTTTTGGCAAATTAATAGTGAACGCAGATTAAGTACCTACCTATAATGATCGAAAATTAACTATTATTTATTGATGTAATTACTGATTTCTGTTTTAATCAAAATTCAGCATGCATGGCATCAAAATAGGTTGTTTTTTCGGCATATTTCGTCATCGGGTTTCAATAATAAAAGCCTATATTATTGTGCCTCTGCAAGGCAAAGGCTTCTTCTCATACAGAGAAGGTACGAACGTTTGCTCAAGACGGATTGGTGATTTCAGACTTATATCAACTCAAAGACGTAATAATTATGGGGCTGCAATAATCCTAACTATTAGGTATATTTGCGAAAGTAAGTTAAGATCCACGAATGACAGCCGGGACCAAATATTATAAAGGTGAAAGTTTGTGTGTGTGTTTATATGTTTGTTACTTCTTCACGCTCAAACGGCTGCACCAATTTTGATAAAATTTTCTGTGGAGGTAGCCGACACTCTGGATTAACATATAGCCTACTTTTTATCCCGATATTCCCATAGTATCTATTCTCGTAACAACTATATCGTAGAAATTATTCTGAAACACCCACAGTCACTGCATAGTAAAATTGTGTCGCAAAAATACTATCTGCTATCTACCCTAAATCTAAGTCAATTAGTCTTTGCATAATAATCTAAAGCTTTTACTTAATGAAAATTGTCGCAAACGTTTTATCAATTGGTACGGTTGTGCAAACGCGTCATACATACATTATAATTATTATCACCACAGATATGTAAATCAAGGCTAACCAAGTACTCCTTATAAAAACAACTTTGCGACATAATAAATTAAAACATAATCTTATAATAAATAAGGGAATTATAATTAGTAATTTATTATAAATGATATGTTATAATAATTGCAAATGACATCACGTTATGTTGAATATGTCTTCAACTAATTTGCAAAATATGTTGCCAACATTGTACATTTATGGTCAGTTCTGTGACCATAAAAACACAATAAAATCATTGTAACAAGGATCACATGATGTCATCAGTCATCTAACATGATTTTATGATGGCGATGCCAATATAACGTAATCGTAAACTCAGTTTTTCCAAGCATGTAATTAGCAAGTATGCAAATATATAATTAAGTTAATTGATTTGTGTACTATTATTATGTTTTATTTTATATTCTATTTATTACTGTAATTGTTATCTAGGTTTTTACACGCGGTAGGTACTCTGTGTTTTTCAACTTGGTGATTGCTCAACTAGATTCACTCGTTGATATCCCAAAGCTTATACATTTATTTATTTAATACTTCAAGCACATAAATGTACAGAGGCGGACTTAATGCTATAGGCATTTTCTACCAGTCAACCTTTGGACACAAAATACTGATAGTACAGAAGACAATCTACATACAAAGTGCGCTCGAGCAACGCATACACAGACACCGCTCACGGACACGTTATTTCAGACGGGTTGGGAGCAGTGCGAGCGCGCGTGTCATCCGCTTGAGACACGCGTCTGTGAAGTGCAAAAATGGAGCAACAAAAAAATGCCTATCTAAGCTCGATTTATATAATAGTTTCCTATTTTGAATCAGTATAAACGAAGTAACTTTTTTGTAAGGTAAATTCACGCCACCGACTACGAGTATTACGTAAGTTGAAAACATGATGTTTTGTTTGTGTAGATATTGTGTTGTTTTTAGTGTAATTTGATAAGTTTAGGTTTAAAACGGATAGGGCAAAATATATTGTGTAAATAGGGTAATCCGTTTTGAAGTCATTAGGGATTTTCGATAGTAAAAATTGACAAATGTAAAATTTTATATGTTTTTGTTCTGTAATTTTTTTTGTATTGTAATGCCATGTTTATTGTTTTGTTTCAATATTGTAGAATATAGATCAACAATAAACCAAACAACTAGATACGAGTGCCACTTTTTTTTTTTTTTTTTTTTTTTGGTTGGGAAATCATCAAATGACTCCTCCCGCTCTGGGTGGAGCGGAAGGGAGTGTCAGTGTCAGACTCTTACTGACTAAAACCCACCCGTGTTCCTTCCTTAGCCCTTTATGTTCCGGGCCAGCGGTAACCCTTTCGGACAATCCCGCTGAACGAGTGCCACTACCACGATCATTTTTGTGCATAAGCCAAAGTTGACAACCCTAGCGCGACCGCCGAGCGTAGGTATGAAAAGTGAAGTACCTACATACATCCTTCAGCCTTCTGTACTATCTGTATTTTGTGCTTTGGATGATGCAGAGATAAACAGTGGTAGGTGCAATCATGAACATTGAGGAATATATAAATAAATCTACTGTTAACTTTTAGCCCCTGGAGGGAGGCTGAGTAGGTATGGAGGTTCCGATATCAAATGGTTGATCCTACTACTTGAAGATTCCACTTCAATATCAGCCTATAATTTTCCCACTGTTGGGACACAGGTCTCGTTTCGGTGAGACGGAGTAGGTATCCACCACGCAGACCCAGTGCGGGTTGGTAGATGTTTTTTTTTTCGAATTTTTGGTTCTAGGACATACCGTTTTCCTCACGATGATTTCCTTCACCGTTTTTGAGAACAGCGGTGCTAAAATAATTTACACAAAGTAAAGCGCCTGTCAGGGTTCGAACCAACGACTTACAACTCGTAAGTCGCGGCCTTTAGCACTGAGCCACCACTGCTCTATACTTACTACGTCAGCAAATTAATTCAAAACTCCAGGATTATACAAGACTATTCACCCTCTTAGGGGTGGAATTCCGAAAAACCCTTTCATAATGGATGGTCGATGCGTGGAAGTTCCAGTGGCTTAGGCATCTTCTGGGCACGCTCGTTCCATCATAGACCTCATCCACCGCTTTACATCAGGCATGATCGAAGAGAGAAAAAAAAAATCTACTCTTCACAAAGAACACACCCTCCAAATTTCATGTCTCTAGGACCAACGGTTTAGGCTGTGCGTTGATATATCAGTCAGTCAGGACCTTGAATTTTATATACATATATATAGATAGATGGATGTGTCTACTTTGGTTATTAGACAAGTCCGCAAAAGTACGGCTATCGAACATGAGGTTCTGGGTTTGATTACCTAGTTAATAATTCGCAAAATCTCAGGAATTTCTAGTAGAAAAGACCATTCATATAGGCATTTAGGGTCTTGGATTATTGCGAAAAATACAGTTTTACATCAGTACCTAAGTATGTAGGTAATGTATGATCTCTGTCTTCGTTACCGCTGTACTGAATGTATTTATAAATTATAGGTAGGTACTTAGTTGATGATAGTTGATGACAATGGCAACCTAGATGACGTACAACCAGGGGAATCCTTTCCCGCATCAGTTCATTTATTTGTATGACCTACAGATGTCCGTTCGGAGTAAGATTGATTATAACATCAGGCGTATATTCCCTGACAATTTCGCAAGTTTCTAGAACCATATCGAAGCTTGATGATATTTTTTCTGAAATGTATACTTTAAACTGTTCTCCAGTAAAGTTAACCCTACGTCGATTAGGGCTGACTTTTCAATAGTCAGATAACTTTTATATCCATCCATACTAATATTATAAATGCGAAAGTGTGTCTGTCTGTTACCTCTTCACGCTTAAACCGCTGAACCGATTTAAATGAAATTTGGTATAGATATAGTTTGAGTCCCGGGAAAGGACATAGGATACACTTGATGCCGATTTTTCTTCGGGATCGAAAGTTATGCGGGTGAAATCGCGGGGCGCAACTAGTAGAGAGTAAATCTGACAGTTTGACATATCCTCTATACAAATGCTGTCAAACCGCAATATTTATTCCTCTAATAAAAGTTATCTGACTATTAAAAAATCAACCCTAGTCAATTTTGCCTTAAATGCGTCGATATAACATAAGAAAACGTGAAACATGAAACTAGGGGCCTTAAACTCGGCCCCTAGTTTAATTAAAAAGGTTTCATGTTTTCACTTTAGAGTTGATCGGTTGATTAAACTACTATGTAGCTCAATAGAAAAGGAAAAGTGTTAAAAGGGGCTCTGTCTCGTATAGGGTCTTAGCATTATGCTAAGCGTTGGCCGTTTTGCGTTGATGTGACGCATATTTTCTCCCAAATTGTTATTTTGTTTTTTTTTTTGTTTGTTTTTTTATTTTTATGCGTTAAGTTTGCCGCAAAGAAACGTATTTTCTTTCTTTCTTTCTAGAATGAAAGGTGAAGAATTAATGATGATAAAGAAGTTAGTCGAGCTATTAAATATGCCAGTAATTTTATGGAATATCAGCGGAATCTGCATAACAGCAGTGGTGGCTCACTGACCCGGTTCGAACCCAGACAGGCGCTTTACTTCGTGTAAATAATTTCATCATCACTGCTCTCAAAATGGTAAAGGAAAACATCGTGAGGAAACCGGCATGTCCTAGAACTAAAAATTCGAAGACATGTGACATCTACCAACCCGCACTGGGCCCGCGTGGTTTATTACAGCCCACTCCGTCCCGAAGAGAGGAGGCCTTTGTCCCAGCAGTGGGAACTGACCTACTTATCATAACTTAATTCAGCCTTGATTCGTCGTTTCAGCCGATAGACGTCCACTGCTGGACACAGGCCTCCCCCAATTTTGGGAGGGTTTGCCATAATCGCCACGCTTGGCAGGTGGGTTGGCGATCGCAGTATGGTATGGTGGTGGAATACATAGAGAACGCTGCTGCCCATTCTCCGGTACGATCCTTAGTCGCCTTTTACGACACCCACGGGAAGTAAGGGGTGGTGGTATTCTTTAAGTCCGGCACCACACAGACAATAGCCTTGATTAACAAGGTGAAAATATAATGAAAACCACATCATCAACATAGATCAAGGAGTTTATCTGTATCTACAAGTCTGTGATTGGCCAAGAAGTTGCCAAGTTATTGAGTAACAACATCATAAATAACATTTACACTTATTGCGTTACTTAGGGAGCGGCTCTAATTCTAAGTGGGAACTTGTAAGTTGTAACTGTTTAGAATTAGCAACTACTTCTATGTACAGTTAGCAAAGGAGATTTGTATGCAGGCTTGTTCATAGGCATGCAGGTGATCTTAATGCTCGTTACAATAAGGTTGCTGTTGGCCTGTTGGGTTGTTGCTGTCAGAAGTTAAATAACTGTGAAAGGACATGGCTAGGACCATTGGAACCCGTTTTCATCGAAATGGACGACCTATGCATTGACTATAATGACATTTCAAAAATTATTCACTTCAAAAACATATTTCGATACAAATGAAGGTCTACCATACGTGAAGGTTTGAACTCAAAACAATATTGTGTATTGTGTTTCGAACAAAAAACATGCAAACTCTGTCTATGTGTGATTTGACATCTTCATTAAAACAATTGCAATTTATATTAATTTTTTTTTTTAACTGCTGTGCTTTAACCTGCTTTAGCTTTCAGCCAGTGTAAGATCTTTTTAACATTATGGAACGCAAATTAAGATGGATAGGAATACGAAGCAAAAGGAGTAGGTATGTAAGGTTCGCAGCAGGTGGCGTTCTTTGGTTTATGCTTACCCCCCAGTGAAGAAGGCGTGAGTTCATGTTTGTATGTATGACAACGAAACAGTTGAGCTATGAACTGACTATACTGATATTCTATCAATGATTGACTTTTAATACACACAATCCGATACAAATGAAAGTCTGCTATCCGTGAAGTTTTGAACTCAAAACAACATTGTGTATTATATTATTAATAAAAACATTAAAAAACGCCTGCACAATTTTTTTCGTCTTAAATTAATACAAATAATTATCACAGTAGGATAAAAATATATACACTGACTGGATAAACTTCTAATACCAAAAAAACTAACAAACTATTAGATAAAATAAAAAAATATAATATCCTAAGAAAACAAAAATCGTCGAACAAATCTTCCGCATCGCTGTCGACTGGTAATGTACCTACCCAAGAGACTGGCGTTGTAAGGCAATACTTATCCTCTGGCCAAGGTGAAAACCAGCCCTTGTTTTACGGCAAGTGTCAACCAGACGTTTGAAAATTTCATTGAACAAGCCATGAGCGCTCGTTTACTACGGTCTAGGGTTTATGTATTTATATTGTGTATCTAATTGTTTTACCGTGGGTACCAACTTAAAGCCTCACATATCTTGAAGGGAGTGATAAGTATTCAACAGCCCGAGTGTTGAATACGTTAATTCAGTTAGGTCTGGTCGCCAAACACACTAGCATAGCAAGCAACACAAGAAAAGTATTAAAGATTGTAAATGTGAATCTTAAGTGGGTCAATTTTTTTCTCGGTTGGTATTAGTCTTTATCTAACAGTTTGAGTAATTTATGCGGCCTACCCAAATGTCCTTTCTTTTGTATTGTTCGTCGAATCGTTGCTGATTTGAGCTGCACGATTAAGCCAGCCGCATACGTCCGGTTTCCTGATTCGGTTTCCTGATCAGGAATTCAGATTCGGAGACCCTGAATGCACGCATTTCATACAAAATCGTCTCTAAGCTTATACATTCTTATATTTTCCGTCAGAAACCGTGACGGAAAATATCTATAATATTCCTGATCAGGAAACCGAATCAGGAAACCGGACGTATGCGGCAGGGCTATTGGTATTGCACTTTTCTATGAAACAGCTGATTGTTTTGTTGATAACCGACGCAAAATGTCAACGCTAGAGGATCTAGAATTAAATACGCGTTAAAAGGCAGTGCATGTCAGGATCATAATTTATACAGAGGGATGCCACCCTGTATAAGAGGAATATTAAGAGAATATTAAGAGGGGATGGGGCCTGCGAGGAATTTGAAAAAATAGGTATTTGAAGAAACTATTGCCGTCGCCTTACCTCAAGTCTGCCCCCGTAGTGTGTGATAGGGACAGCTGCAGCTCAGACCGAAATTATCACAAAAAATTTTACGAGATCGACGTTTCATAATCCCCTTTTTTCTCATAGAAAACTGAGCCGATTCAATTATTTTTACAATAATATTTTAAGAAAGTTAGGTTCCTAACATTTTTTTGGTAGTCCTCTAATCACGGCGGTAAAAATAGGGCATTTCTTGTAATTTTTAGAAGGTGATTTTTCTTTAATAATTGGTTGCTGAAAAAAAGAAAATGACAGGTACGTGTTTACAGAAGACCTTGAATTTATGAAATAAAAAATTGCTCTAGAGGCATTATTCAGGAATAAAAAAGGGGAATACATTTGTGTGGAGAATCGCACGCCCTGTCCTCTCTTAATACCGAGTCAAATCGAAGGTTTGTGTTCAATTAAAGTAAAGTAGCGAAGTAACAGACACCAACTTGTTTGCCCGGCGGCCGCTGAGACGCGAGACACGTACGAAAGGGCTGCATACGTCAGCGGCTTCCTACAGTTAATAATTTCCTTGGGGCTTACATGACCTAAAGCGCGGTCACTGTCGGACTGCATAGAAAAGACAGAGAAGCGCGATGACACAACGCTGGTAATTTATTGAAAAATATGAAGCAAGTATTTAATTTAAAAAAATCTATTGTTTGGAATAAAAAATTGAAACGGTAGTGTTTTAGTATGTTGCTTGTAGAATAATCTGACAAAAAATCACAATGATTGTATGTATATTAGTATGGTTTTTATTGTAAAAGGAAGTTTTTAGAGGTATCTTCATGATTTTTTTCTATCGTATCTAATTAGTTGTATTATGTTTTTAACACACAATCTACCTAGCTTAAATCCTGAAGAATATCATATATTTTTCTGATTTTGCTTACTAGTCGATGATATACTTTTATTGTTTCTAAAACTTGCATTTTTTGCGTTTAGGTCCTGTAAGCCCCTTAACATATCAATTCATCATGAAACATTGATTACCAGTGGAGGATTCCGAGCTCGTGTTATGATGCAGAACTGTTCATACAACATTTTCGCTTTAAAATAAATAAATACATATAAATACCAGAATACATTCATTATCATCTGCCTTTTCCCAACTATGTTGGGGTCGGCTTCCAGTCTAACAGGATGCAGTTGAATACCAGTATTTTACATGGAGCGACCTAAATACCAGCCTATATTATTATTCAATATTTTCATCGCCACTGCTCTCAAAACGGTAAAGAAAAACATCGTGAGGAAACCGGCATGTCCTATCCCATATGACATGTGCCATCTACCAACACGCACTGAGCCCGCGTGGTTGATTACAGCCCACTCCCTCTCGAAGAGAGGAGACCTGTGTCCCAGCAGTAGGCTGATTATGCTATTATTGTCCAACTGTAAGGCAAAGACCTCTCCTCATAGATCCATGTAAATTTAAGGCTACCGTAATCGGATTGCCAAAGTCCTTATCGATTATTAACTCGATTACTATCAAAAATTAAATCGACCAAGGGGCCTAAAAAGGCCACTTTCGCAGAATCATAAAATGATGACATATTGGACAGTTAACTGTTAAGTTAATCGTATCAAATCCCATTGGTGAAGCATTTTTCAGTTATTTTTTTTTTGTCTATGCTAAAAATCCAATCAATCCAATCCAGATCCAATCCCAATCTGTTTGATTGTACCTACGTAGTACAGCGAAAAAAAGAAAAACACGCACTGTGTTCGCCATATTATAATTCATAATGTTATCCTTTTGTGATTCTCCACAGTGACCTTTTTAGTCCCCCAAGTCTTGCTCAGCAGTATGTATGCGCATGCGCAAACTTAGGCATATTACTTCATCATAATCATTATAATCAGCCTATAATGTTCCCACTGCTGGGACACAGGCCTCCTCTCGGTGAGAGGGAGTGGGCCATAATCCACCACGCGGGCCTTGGCAGATGTCACATGTCTTCGAATTTTTGGTTCTAGGACATGCCGGTTTCCTCACGATGTTTTCCTTCACCGTTTTGAGAGCAGTGGTGATGAGATAATTTACACAAAGTAAAGCGCCTGTCAGGGTTCGAACCTACGACCAAAAATAATAATACTCGTAAGTCGCGGCCGTTACCACTTTGCCACCACTGCTCTTATTACTTATTCAATCATTATCTGCTTATAATATTTCACCGCTGGTTCTCTTAATCCCTTAATTATTTTAATCATAATTATAATGGTTCCAGGGAGTGAGCAGTAATCCACAGGGTGTAGACTATTCGCATCGGTGGATGTCAATTTTTTAGGGTTCCGTAGTCAACTAGGAACCCTTATAGTTTCGCCATGTCTGTCTGTCCGTCCGTCTGTCTGTCTGTCCGTCCTCGCTTAATCTCTGTGACCGTTAGCACTAGACAGCTGAAATTTTGTAGGAGTACGTATATCAGTTACGCCAACAAAGTGGTAAAATAAAATTTTGGAAAATATTTTTTTTTAGTGTAGCTCCCCTACATGTGAAGTGGGGATGAATATTTTTTTCATCATCTACCCCATCGTGTGGGGTATCGTTGAATAGGTCTTCTAAAATGGCTTAGGGGTTGCTAAAATTATTTTTCGATTTAATGCTCCATTTACGAAATATTAAAGTTTAAAGTCCAATTTTTGTTCCAGTAGGGCGTCCCCCCCCCCCCCTCTAAAAGCTAAACTACTAGCTTGAAAAACTGGAAAAATTCTCGATGAAAGTGCATTTCATGAACTTTAAAGGAAAAGTATAGCGGTTAAGATAACTTTATTAGTTTAGCAGTAATAGTCGTTGAACTTGGGTGTTGGATAATTTTGTACCAAATACAATATCCTTAGCATTAATCCTTTAAAGTGACTAAGATGAAGTAGTTGCTTGTTTATGATGGGTAAAGACTTGCATTGAAAACCAAAAAAATTTTTTTTTTTTACCTTTTCAGAATAAAGAACAACAGAATCGTACTACATTGTGATAACGGGCTACTACGGAACCCTACAGTGTGCGTGGCCCGACACGCACTTGGCCGGTTTTGTTCTAGGGTTAGGTTAGGTTTCCTGACGATGTTTTCCTTCACCGTTTTTTAAAGCAGTAGTGATTAAAGAAACTGCACAATGTTGCCATTTACACAAAGTTGCAGCTCTATAATCAATTACAAGTAAATTACCGTTGTTTAAGACTAATCAGAATATTCATTGGCGTCAAATGTCAGAACTAATCTGTGTAATCATTCCTACAATTAAAATTAACCTAAATGGCATTAGAACAAAAAACATGTAATCTAATTGTTTGAAAATATTTAAAATAATGTAAATTTAGTAGGTGACCTTGTGCCTGTATCATATATGTTGAATTAGTGCAAGTTTTAATACTAAATCTGTAGCTTAGTGCAAATGCAAAATAGTTCACATGTCAACAATTTAATTAATGAACCTGGGAAGGTTTATTTTTGTATTTACTACTATTCATAAGTTTTTATTCAGATTCTTACTAAATAAGAAAACCTTTGATTAGATAATCAAAGAAGAAAACTTTTTTAATTCTGGTTCTGATGCGAACAAATGAATGAATGCCAAATTGAAGTTGTTTTGGTGTTATAATTAGATCTCGTTTACATCTCTATGGTCTGTTTCTTAAAGGCACCTAAAAATCGATGAAAATATGCTCCACTTACCATCGCTAGGAGTAGGCGTATTGTCGGAAGGTCTATCCGAGTCTCCAGTCCCAACGAGGTTCCTGATGCTGAACGAGCTCGTCTTCCTCGACGTCGTCACTTCCGGTGTCACGGTGTTGACGTCACAACCGCTGTCCGTTCCGTTCACTAACTCCCGGCACACCTGTTCATTCCCGTTCAAAGATAAAACGTCCCCGGTCCCTTCCAACATGTCCCCGCGACGAGTGGTCAAGTCCATTTTTGACAGCTACCTTGGCACAAAACAATTTTCTCAGAACAGTACTTTTGTTTTTATTTGACATCTTCGGTCACGCAGCGCGGGAAAGTTTGACAGATGATTCGTAATTGGAACTCATTGCAATTTTTTTTTTAATGAGGCGAAAACTTTTGCACTTGTTAAGTCACTGGCCACTATAGTTTTAGTCACAGTTAGCGAATTGCATTTTTTTTTTAAAGTTGCATACGTTTTTATTATGTCGATTGTCACAGTCTAATCACTGAAGTCACTCGGATGCGAATGATAAGAGCGTAAGATTCCACTGGAGGCACGTATGTTCCCCGCCGGTAGTTGCGCGAATTTTTGCGACAGTCGCGCGCAACGCGCGGTGACTCCGCGGTGGTGAGGCCGACTGGTCCTCCGTCCTCTTCGGCCGTCGCACTCGCGCGGCCCTCCCTACGCCTCCGAAGGCGGGGCCTCTACGCCCCTCGCTTGCGACCGAGCGACTTTTTAGTCGTCAATGACTTCAATTACTGCGCGATTTTTTCCGCTCGATCGATTTGTTCTAATGAGTTCTAATTGCGTTTATTGATAAGTGCTAGTACTTAAGGTTACAAAAGACACCGGTTGACGCAATTTTCTTAATGTGTTGGCATTTTTGTGTTACTTTTATTTATTAGGCGGTCTAGTTGTATTGACATAATTATGTCAGCTCGTAAGTAGGTGTCATTGTAATTATCATAATTAGACAAGCGGCGACCTCCGGATTGATGAGAATAGGTAAAAAATATACTTCTGTAATACCTAGCAATGGAACGTTTTGTCATTTTTTTCAGTCTTCCTTCTTTATGTGCTTGGCATGGTAATGTGTTAATGTCTATTAAAACCTTATTTATTATGTTTTTTTAATCAATTTAGATTGTCTAATACCATAAAAGTAACAGTAAAGTATCAGTCTTACCAAGTATTACCCGGTAACTGGGTTGTGGAGGTCAGACAGGCAGTCGCTCTAGGTAAAATACTGGTATTCAGCTGCATCCGGTTAGACTGGAAACCGACCCCTATATAGTTGGGAAAAGGCTAGGCAGATGACGAATACTATAAAAGTAACAGCAACATGCACAGACTAAAAACCTATTTATATTTTTAAACACTAAGTATGTACAAAACAAAATTAGTATTCGTGCCATTTAATTTAATTGAAAAGTACTAAAATGCAACAAGGCTGATAGAATACCAATTAAATTCCTAAAACAAATAACACAATGCATATACCTACTTACTACTTAGGTAGGTAGACAATAAATAATGTTTCAATTTACAATTAGCGGTAACAAATTCGCTTTTCGTTTATTTTAATTTAGCAACATAAATTGAGATAGCGTGGGACCCCTAACTAAATCAACTTCGACACTGAATGAAGTAGAAATATGAACAAAATGTGAATAGGGTTGTGTAATCTGTTCTAAGGAAAGTTGTTTTGGCACCTCAGAATCTTCCACAATGTGAGCTCCTTTTTCGTGCACTACGGTCAAAGATTAGCACTTATATAGAGACAATAAACGTTTGCATAACATAAGTATAATCAACCTATAATGTTCCCTCTGCCTAGGTCTCCTCTCGGTGAGAGGGAGTGGGAGGTCTCCTCTCGGTGAGAGGGAGTGGGCCGTAATCCAACACGCGTGCCAAGTGCGGGTTGGCGGAGGTCACATCATCACATGTCTTCGAATTTTTGGTTCTAGGATATGCCAATCGGTACGTCCTAGATCCAAAAATTCCACATAAAATCGTCACGATGTTTCCGTTCATTATTTTGAGAGCTGTGGTTATGAAATTATTTATTTATTTAAAGCGTCGATCTGGGTTTGAGTTTGCTCTTGGCGCATATAGGTACTTAATGTTAACGCGTATTTAACGTTTGTATTATATTATATTAATAAGGTACTTTGCGAGGTCGTTGCCGAGCCTCATTTTTAGTCATACCTACAGCCAGTACGTCTTTCAAGTCTGAAATACTATAAGAAAAATAAATAACGGCACTGAAGAGATAATTGAAGACTTTTACAGTGGTCATGCTTGAACAGACTCTATATAGTTTTCGGAAAGGCACAAAATGTACAGACGCCAGCACATCAAGCTACCCGAAACTGTCAAATTTTCCCAATCAACTTTGAACCTTATGCTTTAGCGATAAAGTTGAAAATTTCCGGCCTCTCTGTGTGAGGAGGTTGGTATGGCCCACTCCCTCTCACACAGAGGCCTCTGTTCACCACGCGGGAATAGAGCGGGTTAGTGGCAGTAAAAAGTAATATACATAATTGGTTTCTAAATTCTCGAAAGGCCAAGGAAAACTTCATCCATCGCTTTCCACTAGGCGAGATCGAGGTAAAAGGCAAGCCCATTTCTTATTTTTAAAAAAAACATGCTAAGACATCCAAATTCCCTTCGAACTGAGAGACAGCAGCGGAGGCAAACTGCAGCCTTACTCCGTGTCTATGGTTATTATTCCATGCTAACAGAATTAGATTCTTCGCTCTTGGACGATGCTTTATCGAGCAGAGAGATACGAGACGGCATTATATCGGTGACATAGAACACGCGCCGAATTTCATGTCTCTAGGACCAACGATAAGGATGTGCCTTGATATATTATCAGTCAGTCAGGACTTTGAATTTTATATTCAGGTTGAGTTTTTTTACCGGTGCCAAATTTTTACAGGGTGTTCTACCCATGAATATGAACAACTTTCACTATGGGACCAACTCTGAAGTCACGAAAAAAAATCAGTTGTTTCATACGAAAGTTCAATATTAACTCATAGCATAATATCACGTCAGTACAATTACCGGCACGTAACTTGGCAAGAGATTTTCGTAGTGGGGGAAGTTCGCGCATATGAAAATGTATGAAATTGTGCGTGCGCAAACCTCCCCCACTACAAAAACTCTTGCCAAGTTACGTGCCGGCAACTATAATCCTCGAAGTGTTGTTGTAGGAAGAGATGTAGATACCTACAGTACGTCCACATTAGACACAATAATAGCGGGCGAGTGTATTGCCATCATCACCTGACACAAGTCCAAACTCCGGCCTACAATTGAGAAATTACTGATGGAAAACCCCAGTAACACTTTTCCCGACCTGGGAATCCAAACCAGGACCTCATGCTCGGCAGTAGAGCTTGCGATCAACGAGGCAATATGTAAATAAGCATAATTCCTTGTTATTATTTATACTTAATATTATATTCCCCCCCCCCCCCCCCCCCCACACACACTATCCTCACACATACACCTTACTCATTATACAAATACACAATCATACGACAAATACCTACTAAACATACTAACACCAAGCAGCAATGATGACTGCAGCAAATTTTCTTTTCTCTTTATTTTTGTCTATATCTTTTCTAAATTCTTACCGCACTGATTACTCAAAGTACACTAAAATTAAAATGTAAGCACTGCCCAAGGGCTGGAGACCTGGTGACCTGAAATACAGATCTCACGTCTAGTTTAGGCACCAGTCTCCCACAGTATAATTTTATTGATGTTACGTATTTTGTATTGTTATCTCTCTAATGTACATGTATTGTGGTGAGAAAATAAATCATTATTATTATTAATACTTAGCAGGTAACCCTCACAGATCAAAATACGATTGTCCAAGCCCTAAACATTCTCTATTTGTCCCCTAGCAATAAATTCTAGTTAGGTCCTCGTCTACGGGACCGCTGCAGGCAATTGCGCGGATTTTACTCAAATCTGTCGCTCGATCGGTCCCCAATATTTATGGCACTGTTAATGGAAATACAGATAATTTAAGCATTTGATTAGCTATTATTTATTGTTGTTCGAAACTACGCCTGATTTTGCAATTTGATTGTTACTGATTAAGGCATTACATTACATTAGCAGTAAGGTCACCCTTTGTATTTCGCCTATTGTCATTTCCTGTTAATTGTGTAAAAAAAAAGAATGTGATAAATAATACATTTTGATTCCATTTTCATGAATAAGCCCGGACATAATAATAAACTACAATTTTATATTCTTCTTCTTTTGCCGACGAGGCTTCGCAGACCCCGCGTAGTATTATCGTAGACCCCGCGCAGGACTATCGTAGAGCCCGTGCAGGGGCATTGTAGGTGCCCCGCGTAGGCGCGACGTAAATTCCGCGCAGGAGCGTCGTAGACCCCACGTAGGACTGTCGTAGAGCCCGTGCAGGAGCATTGTAGGTGCCCCGCGTAGGCGCGACGTAGATCCCACGCAGGAGCGTCGTAGACCCCACGTAGGACTGTCGTAGAGCCCGTGCAGGAGCATTGTAGGTGCCCCGCGTAGGCGCGACGTAGATCCCACGCAGGACCGTCGTAGACCCCACGTAGGACTGTCGTAGACTTCGCGTAGGAAACTCGTAGAGCCCACGTAGGACCGTCGTAGGAACCCCGCGTAGCAGTGTCGTAAACACTGCATTAGCGTTGCATAAAAGCTGTGCGAAAGTGCAACGAAAGTTACGATGAAGTCAATAGCAAAATAGATTACGAAGAGGAAATACTACTGGTAGTTTTGATTTTTATATGAGATTAGCGGCTCGGCCCAGCTTCGCACGGATGCAATTTTTTTTTTCGAATTTCCGAAATTTTCTTTTATACAAACCTTGTCCTGGCAATACCACAGCAAAAAAACAATTATCCAATTTGGTGCAGTCATTCGGAAGTTATGCGCGTACAGACATTTCGGTGATTCATTTTTATATGTATAAATAGATAGAAAGAAATGAAATGAAAAGTCGGAATAAAGAGGACAGATTGTGGAATTTTGGATCAACTGAAAGTTTGTGACTAATAGAGAAGTATGGAAGAATAAGACATATTGCGCTGTCCTCAAATAAATTGGGATACGGGCAGGAGACAGATGATGAGTGAGGGAGACAGCATTGTCTGCACAATTTTATACCTTATGTATATTTAACAAAAGAGGTAAGTATGCAGGATCGTCGGATATAGTTTAAGTTTAGTAAGAAACCGATGGATGTTCTCGAATAAAATTTTATTTTATTAATAGAAAACAAGCAGTCTGTGCGGTGCCGGACTTAAAGAATACCACCACCCCTTACTTCCCGTGGGTGTCGTAAAAGGCGACTAAGGATCGTACCGGAGAATGGGCAGCAGCGTTCTCTATGTATTCCACCATCATACCATCAGGGGCGGGCATTCCATAGAGTGATAAAGACAGTGTCTACCTCGTAGAACTGATCTAATATTACATAAGTAAGTCAATTAACAAAACTTAACAAAATATAAAAATTCTTAAATCATAAATCAGCTCCACCTACCGAGCGTCAGTAGTATTATTAAGATTTGACTAATTTCCTTGATTCGCGCTGCAGTCGCGCCACCACACAATCTCAACGGCGAAGACACAAACTATTCGTCACTAAATGTTTAGATGTGTGCTCTCGCGGTCAGTCGTGCTCATACGATTTTATGAGTGTGTGCGCGCCTATAACTACGTGGCACACAATGAAAAAAATAACGCACACAACTGCGATAATAGGCAGTGTCTTTACTGTAGTTTTTCATACAGCAGAACACGAAAACTGCCGAACTCGCACCGAACTCGCCCGAACGGAAGTTGGCTATGCAATGCAAGTACCTATTTTAGAAAGTAGCATTAGTTCATTTCAATAAACTTTTTTTTTGTGTCTTTGTTACGCAATTACTCCGCCAATTGTGGACCGATTTTCAAAATTCTTTTTTTGTTTGAAAGGGTATACTCTCGAGGTGGTCCCATTATCATCTAGTTGGAATCTGATGAAAGGATCCCATGGAAATCGAGGGAAACTCTCAAATTTTATAGGCAAAGCTATAACGATTTGGGTATTTTTTTAAATAACTTGAGCATTTGCTCTCAGAAATCATCATTTGGTAAAGTGGAGCTGATGAAGAAGACCACAGATGGCCATTGGAACTACTCAATGACAAATATTTCACGGGTTGCGATTCGATTACTTTATTAAGGTTGCTAAGCAATTTATGCTCGTCACAAAGCGTATTGTGAGTGGTTGTTGAGGAGTTCTCCTGGTTCTTACCATAAGAACTCCTCAACAATTAACGTCCCAACATCGGTAAAAGCAATATTTTGTAACAAGTGATGAGCAGTTGACATTAGGCTATTGTAACTTAGATAAATTACAAACGGACCGAACGAAAAAAAAACAACCGACTTCCAAAAAAAAACACTACAAATCGAAAAATAACTTTAATTTCTGAAGTCGGTGTCAATAAACGAAAATGCGGAACCAAAGACACCGACTTCCGAAATTAAAGTTATTTTTCAATTTGTAGTGTTTTTTTGGAAGTCGATTGTTTTTTTTTTTGTAAAATGTCTTTATTTGTCGTAAGTATAATATCCTTTTTTTTCGCGTCAACTCGGAACTACGAGCGACAGAGACGCCAATAAGCGTCAATCTATGGATATTTAAGCTGGCATTTGGCAATTACCTACATCATCGATCGACAAGACGACGAACCGAAACCAAAGTGCAGTATTTTTGGTGAGATTTTTTTTTGCCTACCTTCTTCGAAAAACCTGTGCACGCCCCTGCATACCATACTGCGATCGCCAACCCGCCTGCCAAGCGTGGCGATTATGGCAAACCCTCCCAAAATTGGGGGAGGCCTATGTCCAGCAGTGGACGTCTATCGGCTGAAACGACGAAACAGCTCATTAAATTTATCAAAATAAATTTCAGTCAACATCCATAGGTTTTTTTACTAAACTTCAACTATATCCGACGATCCTGCATACTTCTCTCTTTTGTTGACTGTACATTCAATTCAAAGTAACGTAACAAAAAACATCAAACAGAAAACTTAATAACCCCGACCACAACGCTAGCAATTTCTATTGATATCTCTTCCATTACAAAGTCCACCCATCCATACATACAGGTAATAACATTTTTTACATAAAGCTCTATCGATCCACATTTCCTTATAAACAAATATGGTCACATTTAATCACTATCTACCAATATTTGTGAAGCAATCATTGCGTCCAACACTCACATATATATTGCAGTCCGTGTGTCCGTTCGTTCGGCGGGCTCAAAGCCTCAAAGCCAGCGGGGTGCGGTACCCAATTATACGCTGGGCCAGCGAGGTTCTATTTGTATGGTAATGTTCTCATTACTGAAGACAAAAGGGTGGGTCCCGATTTATGTGGCGAGAGGGTTAGAATCCTAATGTCTTGGTTTGGTGGTGACGCAGTGATGGGGTTAGTTTTTATTCATTGTGTTGTCGTGGTGGGTGTTTCTTGTTCAGAAGCAAGGGCGACAAACTAATAGTACACCTGGGGGCCTAAAAAGGCCACTTTGGAGATTCATAAAAGTAATATGGCGAAGACAGTCCGTGTTTTTCTTTTTTTTCGCTGGGGTAATTAATCAAAGAGTTTGGGATTGATTGGTATTTTAGCACAGACAAAAAAAAAATAACTGAAAAATGCTTCACCATTGGGATTTGATACGATTAACTTAACGGTTAACTGTCCATTATGATATCCTTTTATGATTCTGCCAAAGTGGCCTTTTTAGGCCCCCTGATGACCTGACGATATGAGAATGGCATAGGTACCTACTTAAAGGTTTGCCAACACTGTCCTAGTTTTTCGTACCTATACACAGTGTAATTTGAAAACATTGTACCAGCAAATTCTTTTTAGAATTACTATTCTAAAAATAATTGGCTGTTACAATGTTTAACCGTGGAGTTTCCTGCAGGTTCTTCTTCACGGGAAACGACCAATTGGAACCGTGCACCTAGCTTCTGATGTGTCTTATGTGCCCATGATGGTATACTTAACATAAACATAATATAATCATACCCACTGCTGGGACTTAGGCCTCCTCTCTGTGAGAGGGAATGGGCCGTAATCCACCACGCGGGTCCAGTGCGGGTATGTAGGTATACATAATTGAACAGTAAAAGTAAAAGTAAAAATTTATTTATTTTCCACACTAATCAAACACAGTACAGACATTATTAAAATAAATGGAGTGTACTGGAACCTAAACTAGGGCAGCCCTGTATTCAGGACTCCAGGTCTTCCACCCGCGGCGAGTAAGTTGGAACAATTATTAATGAATGACAACTAGAGGTGTAATTCATTGTATATTATGTGTGTTTGTGTAAGTGCGTGTGTGTGTGTTGTGTGTTATGGGTGTGTTCGTGTGTGTGTGTAACAGCTAATGAAATAATAATAAAATCATCATCATCTGCCTAGCATTTCCCAACTATGTCGGGGTCGGTTTCCAGTCTAACCGGATGCAGCTGAATACCAGTATTTTACATGGAGCGACTGCCTAAATAATAATAAAAATGCTTTATTAATACTCACAATATATTATAATCAAAGAAAGAAGAAAGAAATACGTATATTTGCTTTAATCAGCCTATGATGTACCCACTGCTGGGACACAGGCCTCCTCTCGATGAGAGGGAGTGGGCCGTAATCCACCACGCGGGCTCAGTGCGTGTTAGTAGTTGGTCAAAACGATGAGGGAAAATATCGTGAGACAACCAGCATTTCCTAGAGAACCAAAAAATCAAAGGCTCACAAAAATACAGTATAACCACCATTCACCAATGACCTATAAGTAGGTACCTACCTATAGGTCATTTGAAACTCGTACTGTGACACACATTTATAACTAAATTCATGTATATAGGTGAGAATGAAAATCTAGAGGTCTACCTCTTTCTGCATAATGTTTATCATTTTATTCTGCCAACTACATACAAGGGCTTTGAATTGAGCGATACTAAATTAAGATTTAATAAAAATAATAAAAATCAATTACTTGCATCTTTTTTTAATTTATTATATTTATTTTACATGTATTTTAAGCAATTAGATAACGCCATCGTCATTAATCTACACCAACTATAATTTACTTACCTAATTTAACGCTATTCTACAACTAATACATTTCTTATACGCTCTCATATCATCTAATTTATGAACGATTTTCGATACTACAAAAAATACGACTCCAAAATATATCAGCGACTAAGTATAAAAAAGGCTACCGCTAGTTATAATATCAATCGGTACCACAATGCATTAAAAGTACAAGCTATCCAATATAACTTGACATATCATGAGGGCGCCACTTGCAAAGGCAAACTTCAAAACTCAATACATATTTCAGTGTAGTTCCAAATTCCGCCGCAGTTCAAGACTTTTTTGCCGTTAGTATATAAGTAGTCATTTATATAAGGCGTTATATCGTGTATATTAAACCGAAACGTATAGTCATCGACGTTTAGTTAGTCACAAAGGAGCCGACGCGGTTACAAAGAACTACCGTTGTTTGTTTGTCAGTATTGTGGTGCAGAGAACCACTATTGAATCAATAAATAGATTAAGAAGGCGTACTCTGTAAGCGATATGCCGACTAGATTAAGTTTTGGGAGTCGGAAACTAGAATGAAGAAGCGGTATTTCGATTGGATTTTGATAAAGTTCATTCAAGAAGTAACAGGAATATACCTACAGGGTCGAATTAAATTAGATAGTTTCGCTAGCTAATTAAATCCGGGGACTTAACGGGTATCGACATTGCGGGGTCACCGAACGCAGTTAGTCACTTCAAATATCAATTTAAAAATCTGCTTTTTAATGTGTAAACTTCACAGGCGTGATGGATATCAATATCTCGGTGCCCTGTCAGTTCACCAAAAATTAATTTACAAATTTTTACTTGACAAGCAACAATTGGCAAAAACATGATTTGTCATTTCGTCACTATACAACAACAAGTTTGCCAAATAATTCACTTCACAAAATAATTACCAACGATTGGAATAAAAACGTTTTACGTTATATTGACTTATTATTACACAATTTCCTAAAAACGAAAAACGACATTTCCCCCGTGGTAACGCAGATTGCATGAGCATTTCTTCAAGATATAAAAAAAAATGGTTACCTACTTTAAACCCTTTACACAGAAATACCCCGCGAAGCGCTCCGGCGACATAGAATGCAAGAACGAGTGAAGGGCACCCCGAGGTTAGGTTTGGTTAGGTTACTTTAAACAGTTGTATAGAAAATAAAACATTTGCGGAATGAGTTGTTTGTGAAATAAATAGTATACGAAACGTTGGTTGTAAACTGAAAATTTGTCAATGCAATTTTGGTGAAACATTAGTGAACCCGATATCTCAACACGACAAAACTAAAGAAAACAGATTTTCTCAACTCATGCTTGCAGTAACAAAACCTTCAGCGGTCGTTGAACCCCAAACATTGTTTGTTTAAAATGTTTACGTCCAGTAAGGGTACAGATTTTATTTCCTAATATCTGAACCATCGGAAAAAAAAATCCTCCAAATCCTGTCCAAATTTCAATAATTCATCCAAAATTCCCATAGAAAATGCATTTTCAGTTTTTCTCAAATTTTCCCGGTCACTATTCAAACTTTTCTTTCCGTAAAACATATTAAAGCAAACATTTGCCAAATCGGTCCAGCTGTTCTGAAGTGATGCGCTTAGCAACGAAGAGCATTTAATTTTTTATGACCTGTGAAGCGTGAAGCGCTAAGCTTATAATGTTCCCAAAACAGGTAAGGCTAAACCAGTCTGTAGAATTGCAGACTAACGCCATTTTCTCAATTAAAATCCAAAACGAGCGCAACAAATTGCATTCTATCCTTTCTATGACCGAAGAAATCAATTTCCCTGAACCCTTACAATTTTACACATTAGGAAATTGAAACATTCTTGACTTTAGTCTTTAGTCTTTAGACTATTTTATCCTAATAATTTGTATACGGAACATGATACAGTTGGAAGCCCGAGAGAAGTATACACCCTACCTAGCAGTTTACATGGTGAGGTGGATACTAACTTCGGATCACCAACTGTACATGTGGTGTACCCAATTTCACGGCGAGCCGAGCCGCAGGCGCCCGCGCAACGCGCAAGTCACCGGCGCGCAATCAACCGCGCCCGCGCCGCCTTTGTTTCAAACAACGCCGCCTCGTGTTGGCGCCAAAATATTGAACCGCTCTGTGTTGCCAGTAACGATGTGGCGAATTTTGTAATTAGGAAAAATGGGATAGTTTGTGAATGGGATTTTTAATTTTTAATAGACAAAACTAATTTTCTGTTTAAATTATTTAATGATCTTTTCGTTAACAGTAGCTGAGTTTTTTTGGGTTGTTCAATTTGTCATAGGTTTTTTGGCAATACCAATTTTTTTTTGTCGTGTACTTAACTGTAGAATTCTTAAAATGTAAATCTTTTGAATGCACTTTGATTTGGTTAGCCGTTAGCGTGATTCAGAACTACAAAAGTAATTTATTTATTTAAAAAAAGCACAGCCCAATCACATACATTAAACATATGCTAGAAATAATCTTATTAACTAAAGGACTAAAGTACATAACAGTTACGGCGTACATAGCATTGATTACAATATCTTGCTGCTTTTAAATTTAGTACACTAAACTATAACAGTCGAAATAAGAGGGGAGAAACAAAAACAAAAGAATAGGGCCAAAAAAAATTAAATTAAGGATTGAAAGGGAAATAAAAAAAATAGGCATTCGTTAAGTAGGTAGGTAATCGAAATGTACTAAAACAATCACAAAAAATCGAATTGAAACTTCAAATAAAGAACGTAAAAAAAAAAAGATACTAACCCATGGCAACATAAATTCGTACACACAATCAAAAGTTAATATTAATTAACTGTCAGGCGATATATTAAGAAAATAAAATGGTTCAACGCTTTATTTAAAGAAATTCTATAGGCTTATCTCGAGACGTGTTCCGAATTCAAATCACATGACATGTCAAAATATATGCGCGGATAATTGGCAGCGCGAAGGTTTCTTTGATATTAGTGAATGTATTAAGGAAGAACGATATTTTTTCCCATGTTTAATTTGTGGTAATTCGGCAAAGATCTGAGGCTGTATCAGTGTACTTTTTATTACAGTATCTTAAGCCGTAGCATAATCAGCCTATAATGTTAGCACTGCTGGAACACAGGCCTCTGTAAGAGGCAGTGGGTCATAATCTACCAAGCGGGCCCAGTGCGGATTGGTGGATGTCACTGGTCTTCGAATTTTTTGATTCTAGGACATGCCGGTTTTCTCACGATGTTTTCTTTCGCCGTTTTAAGAGCAGTGGTGATGAAATTAGTTACCCAAAGTGAAGTGCCTGCCTGGGTTCAACCTAGACAGGCAATTTACTGTCTAAAGCCACCATGACACCATTAATTTAGGACGCATTAATCAAACACATTCAAGGCCTCAGTCTTCATAGGATAGACCCTAAAAAGACTCGCAGACGCACCTACCTGTTAACCTAGATAAATCTGACACGGTTGTTCATTTCTTTTGTCATCTCAATCTTTTCTATAGGAGCGAAGAAACCGATTTCTCTTAACCTCAAAGTGGTTCTAATATAACCCATCAGAAAAATTTAATATTCTTTAAAAAATTCCTTGTTTCACCCTTATTCGTAGGTTGCTGAATGTGCAGGTGCAAAACCTAAAATACAGAAATATTTATCGGACACTTTCACGCAGGTATTTCCTTTCTTCTTTTTTTTACGCTTACAATCACTAAATTCTGCCAATTAACTTTAATACACCTTTTCAATTTGTTTTCTCTTAAAAAAATACTGTCTCAACATTAGAAATCTTGAACAAAATAAAAAGCTCGTAACCGCCCATCAAGATAAAACGTACCCAAGATTCATCTCAATTAATCTACCGCAAAAGAGGTAGCTAATCTCAGCATCCACAAACATCCACACGGTTAATTTTAACGATCGCTTCCGTGTACATATACATATACATCTGATGTATAGATGTATATAGGACTACCGACATCGGGTCGTGTATACGCCCACTAATTCAATTTACATTAATACATGGTACCACAATGTTGCGGGTGAATGTTCTCCATGAATTCGATTATATTTGGACCGTCATCATAATAATTATGATGGCGGAAAAATAACTCATAATTTAAATATGTGCTTTTGTATGAACTTAATCTATACTAATATTATAAATTCGATAGTAACTCTGTCTGTCTGTCTGTTTTTCTGTCTGTCTGTAATCGTACCTATGTTACCTTTTCACGCTACCACTGAACGGATCGATATTTGAAGCTGTCGTGGTTCATTAAGGATCCAGTAGGAATAATGATTTGTTTCAAGATTTAACCTTTAATAATCATCCAATTTTCATCATATGGTTCCATAATCTTGTAGTCTAGAGTTTTGTAAAGGACATCATCATCTGCCTAACCTTTTCCGAACTATGTTGGGGTCGGCTTACAGTCTAACCCGATACAGCTGAGTACCAGTATTTTACATGGAGCGACTGCCTATGTGACCTCTACAACCCAGTTACTGGGTAAAACGAAACCCCTTGGTAAGACCTGTTGTCAGATTTTCGGGCTGACTGGGTAGTCAGCCCGAAAATCTGACAACAAGTCATTCGTGGATCTTTGGCAGTCATTACGGGTGTAATGACTGCCAAAGATCCACGAATGACAGCCGGGACCAACAGCTTGACGTGCTTTCCGAGGCACGGAGGGGACTTGGTATGTAAAGATGGACCGACCCCTGATTACTTAGCCACAAGCCCCTCCCTCCCTCAAGTTTTGTAAAGGACAATTAGTTTAGAAATCCTATTATTTCAAGGCTCAACGTCATCATCATCATCATCGTTATCCTGCCCTTTTCCCAATTTATTAGGGGACGGCGCAACATGTCTTTTTCTTCCACACTTCTCTATTAGTCGTCATCTCAGCAGTCGACGTCATCTTTCACACAGTTCATCCGTCGTTCCTTTGGTCTATGGCATGTTTAACAGGAAATCCGTTTCACGTATTGATAAAAATCTGACATCAGCCACCGTAATTAGTTAACAAAAGATTTTTTTTTTATTGATTTTTCTAATCATCATGATTCCCCGATGACTGACTGTTTGAAAGATGATTTGGATAGAAAGGGGGTGCTTTCTATCCATATCATCTTTCAAACAGTCCATCCATTGTTTCTTTGATTTCAGAGCTAACCCTGCTGCCATAGCGGTAGCTAATCATTGCCATAATTCGTTTTTCAACAATTAATTATAATAAATGGCTGCTTCCGTGTAATGGTGCGTCCTCACATGGGGCCGGTACCGCAGTACCGCACAGCCGCCGCCGCCGCGCCGTGCACACGCCCCCTAATTCAATTTACATCGCTCTCTGTTACTGTACAGTCGAACACTCTTGTGTTTAGGCGCTGATTCTTTTTACAAGCTTTTATTTAACCTGTTTTAAACTAGCGACCGCCCGCACTGGGCCCGCGTGGTTGATTATGGCCCACTACCTCTCACAGAGAGGAGTCCTGCGTCCCAGTAGCAGGAACATTAGGCTAATTATGCTTATCCCACGCAAAATATTATTAGGTATACTTATTGAGTTTAATAATTATGTAAAAAATATTCCGGAAGATAGATCTATCTAGAATCTATCTTCAGGAATAGTTTTTTTAAATACCGGTGCAAACCGCATCAAAATCCGTTGTGCAGTTTAGAAGCACAGACAGTCATACAGACAAACAAGAAAAGTGAATTTAATTTATAAATGTATAGGTAGTACAGATAATTAATTCACTGCGGTGACAAAAACGCGGATGTACAATTACCGGCACGTAACTTGGCAAGAGATTTTCGTAGTGGGGGAAGTTCGCGCATATAAAAATGTATGAAATTGTGCGTGCGCAAACTTCCCCCACTACAAAAACTCTTGCCAAGTTACGTGGCAACTATAAACAACTGTAAAATTGACAACTTAGAAGCTTCAGACTTCATGCTATGTTCGTGTGAGGTTGAGGATCACAAACCCCATGGTCTTTTTCTTTATTCTTTACCTAGTTGAGCAAAACGGGTCTTTACTTTTTCTAATTGCACGATTCATGAAATTTTTTTCAAACGTTTCACAACAACGTTATTAAATCTTTTTTTTTACAACTTCAGTCGACGGTACAAATTTCTACTGTAAAAATCAACCTAACCGTGAAAACTTAGTTGAAGTGACCTGTCAATAGTGTCAATTACTAGCATCAGCTAGCTAAAATCTGTGTGAAGTAAGCTTGAAATGAGCTGTAATCCGACATGATGCTAGGAATTAAAAGCTCACTTCACCTAAGTTGTCACGGTAAGATTTTTACGCGATTACGATTTTTATATTTCAACGCCTTAAAACTTGACCGTCCACCAGTACAATGTTTGAATAAATGAGCGACGATGATTTGCGAAACAAGAGGCTGCCGGCCAGTATTAAGCTCGGTAATTATTATAGTACGACTACCCGGCGCCGCCCGTCCCACGACGCACCTACTATACAGGTGGCAGGGATATCAAGAGATATAAGAGTAAAATATAACCATGAATGCAGCACATAATTCTAGACCACATAGCGGTTTTAAAAAAAATCTGATGTTTCATAGAAAAGTAGTCAAAATGTATGGAATACCATAGATTTTTTTTAATCTGCATCTGTCTAGGCTTTTTCCAACTATGTTGGGGTCAGCTTCCAGTCTAACCGGATGCAGCTGAGTACCAGTATTTTACATGGAGCGACTGCCTACCTGACCCCCACAACCCAGTTACGGGGTAATACGATACCCCTTGGTAAGACTGGTTGTTAGACTTTCGAGCTTCTGACTACCCGTAACGACTGTCAAAAATCCACGAACGACAGCCGGGACCAACGGCTTAACGTGCTTTCCGAGGCACGGACGGGTCCCGATATGTAAAGATCCCCACACCATCCACAGATCCACCGCGGAAAGCGTAGCTTAACCTGATCGATTGAACTGTGCGGCTGTTATTATTTAGCCACGGGCCCCTCAGATTTTTTGAAGTGAAACTTCTTTACGCACGCTTGACTTGGGGAGTAAGCTGGCGAACGCGTGACGTAAGCGTTACGAAAAGTGTGATCGGGCAAGGCGAACGGAAGTTAAGTGGGGGATATAAGCAAGAGACAGCAGTGCGCGCGCACATTTTCTTTCTCTCTTCCTCTCTTCTTATTAAAGAAGTTTCACTTCAGTCGTGTGGTCATAAGCACACTCGTTTTTTTTTTTAATAACCGACGAAAACTTTCAACTGGGTAAGGTTTAGAATCATGTACTGACATCATGGTAACAGGTTGCGCGTCGATGTCCTTGCGGCCTTATATTAGTCACTAGCTGAGCCCCGCGGTTTCACCCGCATAATTTTCTATCCCATAGGAATACCGGGATAAAAAGTAGACTATATGTTAATCCAGGGTGTCAGCTACCTCCATACCAAATTTTATCAAAATTGGTCCAGCCGTTTGAGCGTGAAGAAGTAACAAACATATAAACACATACACACTCACAAACTTTCGCCTTTATAATATTAGTGCGACAAGTAGCTGCCGGTCGATTCTGTAAAAATCTCACCGTGAGAACTTAGGTGAAGTGAGTTTGTTTTTGCTAGGAATTGACACTATTGACAGCTCACTCCACGCTCACTTCACCTAAGTTTTCACGGTGAGATTTTTACAGAATAGCACCGCTGATAGGTACATCAAATTGCCTAATTCGATGTTTATACACTGAAAGAAATAAGTAGTAAATAAAAATGAAAAAACCGGGCAAGAGCGAGTCGGACTCGCTCACCGAGGGTTCCGTAACATCCGGGTTTATGCATAAGGTTTATGTTTATGAAATTAAATGTTTTATTTTATTTTTGAGTTGATTGAATGAATGGTAAATTGCGGTTTACTATTTATGACGTATTAAAAAAAAAACTACTTACTAGATCTCGTTCAAACCAATTTTCGGTGGTAGTTTACATGGTAATGTACATCATAATTATATTTTTTTTAGTTTTATCATTCTCTTATTTTAGAAGTTACAGGGGGGGGGACACACATTTTACCACTTTAGAAGTGTCTCTCGCGCAAACTATTCAGTTTAGAAAAAAATTATGTTAGAAACCTCAATATCATTTTTGAAGACCTACCCATAAATACCCCACACGTATGGGTTTGATGAAAAAAAAAAATGAGTTTCGGTTCTAAGTATGGGGAACCCTAAAATTTATTGTATTTTTTCTATTTTTGTGTGAAAATCTTAATGCGGTTCACAGAATACATCTACTTACCAATTTTCAACAGCATAGTTCTTATAGTTTCGGAGAAAAGTGGCTGTGACATACGGACGGACAGACAGACAGACGGACAGACAGACAGACAGACAGACAGACAGACAGACAGACATGACGAATCTATAAGGGTTCCGTTTTTGCCATTTGGCTACGGAACCCTAAAAACATTGATCTGGAACTGCCTTAAACAGTTCCATATGAGCCTAAAGTTATTTTTTACTGATCCGAAAACAGTTAAAGCTTGAGGCAAAATATTACCGTCATGCCAGTAAACTTTAACGTTTTAAGTAGCTAAAAGGTCATAAAATTAACTGTTTTAATCATTTGGTGATATCGTTCAAACCATTGAAATCTACTTACATTACAGTAATGGTGGAATTCCTTTTTTTTGTTGTTTTTTTCAGTAAATAGTATGTTCAAACATTAAAAGTTTCTGTTTTGTCTTTTACTGTTTAACAAACATTAATTTCTTCTTACTGTACAAGTATAAAGTCAGTAAGTCTTACTGTCTTAATGAAATCGCTTTAATGTGGTGTAGTAAGAAATTTTTTTTTTCTGTGTAGGATCTTGAGATGGAGACTGCGACTGAATTCAATCAACTCAGCCTATCACAGTCCACTGCTGGTCTGGCCTTCGCCTTGGCATCTCCCAGACTGTGCAAGTTCACTGATATACAAAATCTGAACTGAAAAGTAAAATGGATATTTAGTTTAAGAAAATTACTGGCTATCTTATGATTGGAGAAAAGCTACAAAGTAAATGCTCATTTACTGTTCGAAGCTTAATATGTGTCTCGATCAACTAATTAACATATTCATATGGGAATGGTAGCGAAACAAAGTTCAGCATTCAACTCGATAAAATTAAGTATAGTATTATTAGAAAATATAAAACAGTTGATTCAAAAAAACACAACCGTCTTTGCCCATCAACGTTCTGCGAAAAAAAACAACCGACTAACTATTCCAAAATTAAAAATGAATAAAGCTTCCTATTCGCTCCTGTTTGGATACAATAAGAAAAAAAAATAAAGCTTCCTACTCAACCCTACCGTTAATACGTCCGCCATTTGATGATTTCTGAAAACAATTTTGTTAGAGTTGCAAACTGTTCAGGCCAATTGAATGAAGTGGTTTAATACGTGGTTCTGTCTAAGGCTGTGCTTAGTCATTGTGTCATTCGACTGTTCTAGAGCCAAACGCTCTACCACATAATACCTAGGCTCGACTTATGGTAGTAGAAGGAACAATAGAGTTTTAGTCAGTAGGAGTCCGACAAAACCCTCGGTTCTCCTCAGACGGAGTATCCATGGAATTTAAGATTGTTATCCAAAGTTTTGTGATAATTTAAAATCTTTTAATTTGAAAATAACACCATTAGGTACTATGGTAGTCGATAGAAATGCGATGTTTGACTGAAAATCAAGTCGAAACTAACAACGCTCTGCTCGTCACCAAAGACATTAGGTACCTACCTATAGGACAACTCACGCCTCTGTCCCACACTCAAACTTAAGGTATACGCACCACCACTCAACCTACACCTAACAATCCACCATATCGTCACGTCCATCCAAAACTAATTAAGAAAAAGCAAGGTAGCTGCACCTATTACCGTCCGGCAATAAATTGGTCCAAATTGAGTTATCGAAGATCTGAGGTTTTTTGCTGAATGTTCGTGAAGGCAAGGGTTGTGGATCGAATCGCTCGTCGTACGGCTTTTTGTTGAAGAATCAAGTTTAATGACTCCAAACCTGGCCTTGAGACGTCGCTGATTGAATTTTTGTTTAGACATTAATGTTTGGAGTTATTTAATGTGGTTTTTATGATGTTTTGAAAATCTTTAGGTACTTTATGCACGGGATTGAGTAAAGCTTAGAGATAAATAGAATAACTCTTTATTGTATACATCACGGCTAATAGCCGAAATGCGGCTACATCTAGTTTCAGTCGGCCGAAGTGCGGCTACACCTAGTTTTAGCCGGGTACAACTAGGTGCAGCCGGCCACATGCGGTTCGTGTTTACTTCGGATGACATCGGTTGCATGGTTGCGGTCGGTCGATAGGCGACGTAGGATGCAAGCACGAGCAAAGGGCACCCCGAGGTTAGGTTTGGTTAGGATACGTTAAACCCTGTACACTGAAATAGGAGCCCCGCTAAACGGGGCTCCGTCGACGTAGGAATCACCTAGTTGTACCCGGCTAAAACTAGGTGTAGCCGCACTTCAGCTATTAGCCGTAACATATACACAATAAAATTACAGATATAAATGTAGAAATTTACAAGGTGTGATAGAACGCTAAAATAGTGATCTTTGGATAGATTAAGGCAGAAGGAGAGACAATACTGAAGGTAGTTTAGTCACAGAAAATGCAAGGGTGAGAGTAAAAGGTTTTCGCTTAGTAACATGATTTTTGTCTACCTGAAACTTGAGTTGAATATAAATATTTATGAATATAAATATGTTATGTTTCTTAAGTAAATCTAAAGTAAAACTATGTATTTAATTGGACAAATAACATTAAAACCTGAATATCATGACCAAGTCAAACACTACAGATTTTGATTAAATTTGGCAAGGAGATAGATGGCATCCTGGAAAAGGACATGGACTTTTAGTCGCGCCAGCACGTTTCCTTGGAATAATTTCCGACATCCACGCGAGCGAAGCTGCGAGCAGAAGCTAGTCTACAATGAAAGCCAAAGAATTTCCTAAGTCCATGCTTCGCTGGCGAAATTGCACTAACAAATTGTTTAATAAAACATATTACTAATAACGATTTATTACCCAATAATTAATTTGAATAGTGAATTAAGAAAATTGATTAAAATTATTACCTATACAATTGAAAAATATTATCTTATCAACTTAGTTTTTTAATCATTTATTTTATGACATCAGCTAACAGGAAACTATGAGTATGATGTCACCATAATTATTTTATATACCTGACTGGGAGACTGATTAAGAGACTGCACTGCAGTGACTGCAGTGTTTTTTTTTTTGTTTTACTTAAATGGTGTATGCACGCCTCTATTTCGGCAGAGATAATGTAAAAGAAACTATACCTAAATCTGAATGTAGATTTATATAACACTTCTCCAAAGTTAATTTAGAACGAATTCTAAATAAATATCGATTAAATCAAACCCGATTGTGTTTCCATTCGATTAATCGCGAAGCACTTTAAATTCGCTCACAACACGCAAATAATGTTTTAATTCAAAACACTCTTTGGGAATTCGATAAAAGGTTAAAAGAAACATCGAAACTCGAAACAAATAATGCTGGCTGATAACGTTAGCACGAACCCGGGCCGAATCATCCAAACTGTACATTAGACACAATCAAATTCTAACCTTATTTTTTGTGCAATAAATTCTAAAATAGCTTACTAAAAGCAGTTCGTGACAGTTCTTAATTTTTTTCCAAAAACGAACCATTGGGTAAAGCTTTCCATTAGCGGGCACGCGCCGAAGTCGACAAACAAATGACATTTATAAAGAACTCGATTTGAAATTTGTTTGAAATCGGAACGTCTCGGCTGATACAAATGGCGTCTAGACTTTTGATAAGTTGGCCACGTAACCACAAAATAAAAAATGATTGCATTTAAATGTTTACCTATTTTTGTTGTTTATGATGAGTTCTAAGATTTAAAACACTGATTTCAGTTTTATGCTAATTGAGGTTACTAAGTAATGCTAAACTAGTGACTAAGCAAAGATCGATGGCAAAACTGCCCGGAACATTGCCCCCAATTCGTGCCTAAGAGCAAAGTTATTTTCACACACACGTATCAAAACTCTTAACATGCAATTTAGACAAGAAAAAAAAATAGAGAAATTTAAACCCATTGTACTTGATTACCCATAGTCAATAGTCATAGAGTAGAACCACTTTACACCACAGATAATGACAGATAAGAGCAAAAGCAAACATCTCGATGGTTTCGATCGATTTGGCGCCATGATTGCGGTTGCTCCGAGGAAGTCGCGTGCGATGGCAATTGATCGCGGTCGCAATCGTAATTGTTACTGTGAGCTACGAAATGTTGCGATTGAATAGATAAATAATTTGAAAATAGATTTGTTTTCTAAGTACTATTTGAAGATGGTACCTACTTAGTTGATTTGTGTTTTTCAGAAATCTTTGCCTCCTCTTACCTAAAAAACAAAAAATGTGTTTGATTTATAAATTATTTTGGTATTACGTTTGTATAAATTACGCATGCTCCCCCGGCCCCTTAAGTGAAATTTATAAACTGAAACACATAAATACAGGGACACATAAATAAATGATTTTGGACGCCCGTGGGTTGAACATATTCGACTGTTATTAAAAAATAATCAGCTGTTTCCTACAAAAGCGCAATACCTACGCAGTCGATATTTAAGGAACAGACATTTTCTTTGTTTTAATAACCAACTAAAAATTTAAATATATTTGAATTTCGTAATCATGCTTCAGTGAGTCTATTAAGAAAGTTAAAGATTGAAAACACTTTCCACAGCCTTCTTTAGAATGGCAATAAATTATCACCTTCCTGTAAATAAAACACACTAATAGCTTACAAAATCCTCATTTAAATACTAGCCAGATCTATCGTAAGATAAATGTAGAAATGCCTTTTCCAATATTCTTAACGTAACGCAAACCATTTATGAAACCACAATGATATCGGTTTGTGTATCGAGGCGAAACAATTGCCGATCGGCAGCCATTAGAAAATAAGAATCATTGTTAAGACATGAAAATTATTATAGAAAATTATCGTTATGCAAACGGATTATTTGAAATGGCTATTTGTAGTTGTGAAATTTTATGCTCAGATGGATTATAGTTTTAGCACTGGTTTTTGTAGAGTTGGCGCTAAAGACAAAAACTATTGTTTGCTTTAACAAGACCTTTACGAACCTTTAAGTACCTTTCTTGTTAAAGCAAACAATACAGTTTAATTAAAAGGGCATCTAGGGTTAATCAATGCTGTTTTAACCATCATCTAGGGAATTTATTTCAGGTTTATGAGTAAGTGAGTTGTATGAGTACTTTTCGATATTTTGACATATCGCCATTGCATCCGTGCGAAGCCTGGTAACTTGTTGTTAGTAGTAGGTAATACATTTTTTATCACATCTATTCAAAAAGAGCTAGTGTATTCTTCGTAAATAGGGACTAAAATAGCTCTTTAATCCCTAGGGACTAAAAGTGATTTGAATTTGGAATGTGGATATTGTTGGTAAAAGTTCAAATCACGAACATTGTGTGAACAAGTAACAGGCTGTATGATAAAGTAAAAGGAGCGCGAGCAAATTTTTTTTAAAAGTTTGTGAAAAAATAAAAAAACGCGTGAAAAGCAGCCTTCGTTCGTAATTGTTTACTCAAAATTGTATGTACCCCTACATAAATAAACGTACTAGTACTTATTCATAAGTTGCACTTACTTATTTTTTCATAGAGGGTGATGAAAAGTAAAGTTTCCACCTCGGGAGCAACACTATTTTAAGCTCGAGTGACGTATTTTGAATCCCTCGCTGCGCTCAGGATTCAAAGAAACACTCTCGCCTTCAAAATAGTTAATTGCTCCCTTGGCAAACAGTATACAAGCTCTAGGAGAATACACTATGTACTTATATCTTACTAGCTGCGCCCCGCGATTTCACCCGCGTAAATGTCGATCCCGTGAGAATATCGGGATAAACAGTAGCCTATATGTTGTTAGTCGTGCAGTATTTGAAGGTGAAGACCAACTGGACTCTGAGGGTCGAAACGTTGGAATCGCGCCACAACATCAACTTTAAGTCTTTCGTGGTACGAGTTCCAACCCAACATCTACAAACCTGTCTGAAAGAGGACTTTTGGCCGAAAGGTGTCGTATATCGACGTTTCCGAGGACGGTTACGCGACACCACGCAGCGAAACACGACGCCGTCAACGTTACGTGTATAGTTAATAGTTTTAAGGTTTTTTAATATGTATTAGTTTATTATTTTATAAGGTTATTTTGTGTATTTTATTTATGGGCCTTATAGTTGCCTGATAATAAAATTATTATTATTATCTTTTTTTTTTCTATTTTCTCGGAACCATTGGGTCCCGCAGGGTAATTGCGTAACACACTATCAGTAGCAATGGGTTTCATTTTGACAGTTCAACAGCATTCATTGCATTATTTACGTTGTTGAGCAGACATATTTTTTGAGCATATGGAGCAATGGATTAGAAATATGCTTCAAAATGATTCAAATTGATAGTAATAGTGTGTTACGCAATTAGGGCGCCGGTCCTTTGAAAGGCGTACGAGGGGCGGAAGCCAACTCGCAGAGGCCTCTTAGGAAATTTTAATGAAATGCGGCACCAATTATTATTATTATTAATCCAGGGAGCCAGCTACCTCCATACAAAATTTTATCCAAATTAGTCTAGCCGTTTGAGCGTGAAGAAGTAACAAACATAAACACACACACACCTTCACACGCTCACTAACTTTCACCTTTATAATATTAGTGTGATTATAAAAACAGTCTGTGTGGTGCCGGACTTAAAGAATACCACCACCCCTTACTTCCCGTGGGTGTCGTAAAAGGCGACTAAGGGTCTTACCGGAGAATGGGCAGCAGCGTTCTCTATTTATTCCACCATCATACCATACTGCGATCGCCAACCCGCCTGCCAAGCGTGGCGATTATGGCAAACCCCCCCAAAATTGGGGGAGGCCTATGTCCAGCAGTGGACGCCTATCGGCTGAAACGACGATAAAAACAGTGTTTTTTATAGTCGAAGCCTCACAAATATCAGTATACCACTGATATTCGTAGTCCTTCCTACTTCTTTTTACCGACTTCACAAAAAGGAGGAGGTACTATGTTCGGATGTTTGTATATTTTTACCGACTTCACAAAAAGGAGGAGGTACTATGTTCGGATGTTTGTATGTTTTTTTGTATGTTTGTTCATCGAATACTCCGCCAATTGTTCACGGATTTTCAAATTCTTTTTTTGTTCGAAAGTAGATAGTTCTAAGGTGGTCCCACTGTCACCAAGTTAGGATCTGATGATGGGATCTTAGAGACAAACAACAAACAAGAGACAAAGACACAAGTTGTCTTAGAGACAATCCTCAAATTTTATAGGCTCACTTATTGTTTTTCGTATATTTTATGAAGTATATTGTGTATTTGCGTATGGTTGTCACCATCTCAGGTAGCTGGGCTGATGATGGAAGGTACAACTCCCTAACAGTAAGAAGTTACTTGAACAGGCAAGGACTGTTTTAGTAAATTGTTTTGATGTTTGATAGGGCATTTGCCACATTTGGTCTCACGATCATCAAGTCATGACCTGATCCTGCAGTCAGGATAGTCTGCAGAGTACTTAACTCCTCGATAACTAACAGCAGATATATCGTGTTTAGGCTCATTGAAAAGGGCTCGATGTGTGGATAAACGAGGAACACCGAAGTACATAGAGACCTGATGCTGAAGCCAGGAGCATCAGAAAAAGTACAAACCTTGAAATTATTAACTTCCAAAAAAGGAGGAAGTTATATGTTCGACTTTATATGTATATGTTTTTTATTTTTAAATGTATTTTCACCGATTACTCGAAGACGACTGGATCCAAAAATTATTTTTTTGTTTGAAACTTGGTGACAATGGGACCACCTCGAAACTATACGTTTCGAGGTGGTCCCATTGTCACCAAGTCGGAATCATATGAAGGGATCTCATGGAAATCGAGGGAAACCCTCAAATTTTATAGGCACACCTATAGTGATTTGGATATTTTTTATAGTAACTCGTGCATTTGCTCTCGGAAAGCACCATTTGGTGAAGTAGAACTGACGATGAAGACCACAGATGGCCATCGGGACTACTCAATAATAAGTACTTCACAGGTTGTGATTCGATAAGTAATATATGGTCGTCACAATGCGTATGGTGAAGTGGAGCTAATGGTCAATTCTGAGCTCCAGTTCTCCTGGTTCTTATTAGGAGAACTCGTCAACAATTAACGTCCCTGCATCGGCAAAAGCAATATTTTGTAAAAGGTGATGAGCTGTTAACATTATGCTATTGTAACTTAGATAAATTACAAACTGACCCACTAAAAAGTGAAAAATAAAAACTTTTTTACAAAAAAAAACAACCGACTTCCAAAAAACACTACAAAGTGAAAAATAACTTAAATTTCGGAAGTCGGTGGCAAAAAACTAAAATACAGGTCCAAAGACACCGACTTCCGAAATTTAAGTTATTTTTCACTTTGTCGTGTTTTTTGGAAGTCGGTTGTTTTTTTTTGTAAAAAAAAATTTCCAACCTTACTTTCAGTTATCGCCTACAACAAAGCAATACTAAGACGTTGTAAATAACGCATATTAATATACACCACAGATTGTGGTATTGCCACATTGGATGTGCAATGCTGATTCTTTGACCTAAAATAGGCCAGCCCTCTGGTTACGTGAAGAGTCGACCAACCGCTTGGCGATGTCCTGAAAAAATCCGATGAATGTCAATGTTAGTAAAAAAAAACACATTTTTTAATATATATTTTTTTAAGACGGAAAATAGTGGTAACTATAGGTATTAGTTTTAAGGATTTGTCGAAATAAAATCTTGTCGTATTACGGTTTGTCGAAATTCAGTTGGTAAGTCTTGTAAAGTACCTACCTAAATGGGTTAATTATTTCGTACAGTTTTAATTATGCAAAAATCGTTTGTTCAAAGTGTTGTTATTTCTGCACTAATCGAAATCAAGGTGATTTTTCCTGATGCGCAGTTTTTAGTTGTTCGTTTAAATGGTACACCTACTTCATTTAAGTATTTAAAGCAATCTCACTTTTCCTGTTGACCTCTTAAACGGTGCTAGATTATCGTACAAGTAATAAGTTGCAATTAATATAAATAATAAAACAATGGTGCAAAATGACCTCGTCTGTGCGCAGACACCATTTTATTTTCATTCTATTGTTCGATTTCTAATATTGTCATTTATTAACTAGAACCCGTAACCGAAAACCGTATTTCCATTGCTAGAAGGCACCTTTTCGTCATTTTTTCAGAGTTGTAAAAGCGGAAAAAAATGAATTTCTCGTTCAAAATAAATTTTTATGAGTTATTCCGGTCTGATCCCCTGAATCCCCCCTCCACCTCGATCCCCTCCTAATAGGTAATCTTTTGGCCAAAGGTTGTCTTAAGGGCGTCTATAATATTATATCGATTCCAATAATTTTTACCCCATGTTATATTTTATCCCAAAAATATTTAAAAAAGGTTAAAAGCTGGACACCGAGCGACACTAAGTAGGTTATCCAATCTCCGCGCCGAACAGTTAGGTACCTAGGTACTATTATCAATGAGCGCATGACGGCGCGGCGCGAGCGGCGCGGGTGAGCATGTTTTTGTACGGACAAACATTGTGATTTTTCATAATACAGGTTTGAAATTTTGTTCATAGATTCTTTACATAAATACACCTGTTTCGGGTTTCGCATTTACTAAAAATAATGTTATATTTTAAAATTTTCAAGTTTTATTTATAGTATTGTGGGCTCCGCAGCTTAATACCAGAATCGCTAAATACCAGATTCGCAAAATACCAGATTCGCAAAATACCAGATTCACCATAAACCACGATAGTGGGTATTCCATCTATCTGTCTTTTAAAATAGTAGCAGCCCAGAGTCTGGTTTTTTGCTCGGTTGATGGCAATTAGGTCAATAAATACTGACCTACACAGTAACACACTTTCTGTCACAAGCCAAAGAATTTTAAATGAAATGCCTAATAAAAATTCACCTGCACGTCAGTAAATAACGTAATGAAGGTTGTTGAATAGTCAAAATTAAAGACTTTAGACTTTAGACTGTATGTGTCTAGACTTTAGACTGTATGTGTCTAGACTTTAGACTGTATGTGTCTTAAGCAGTTACCCCATTGATTCAACGGAATATTAATTTGAGTTGAGCTGCACGATTTCTGACAAATGCGTGCACTGACTGGACAGGTCCTCTCAATCTGTGTGGTTCTTTCTTCAAAAGACCGTCTCAGACATCGATCTACAATAATCTACATGGTCTTCATATAACCTGACCAAGATTATGTCTGGACTTTAAAAGAGACTGTGACCTCTGAGTTTGTTTCGGCCTTTCTTCTCAGAGTAGTCAGATAGGAAACGCCGACCTCATCTAGTTTTAAAAAAACATGATTGACGTGTAAAAGTGTTTGTACAAACCTACTTACAAAAATAAAATCATTTATCATTTATTATTTAATAAATCTAGCCTCAACTTAAAACAACTTGTCCACAACAGCAAACACAAATAACAGAACAAAATACACCTGTTTCTTGTCCTACCACCAAAAAATCGTGACACAGTTACGTCTCATTCAGCATACCAACTCCAGTTTCGAGTTAATCAGGTAAACTGCTAGCACAAGTCAACGGCTGCGGTTTGCGTCCAAATTGCTGGATCCCAGTTGTTAGGCGGTCATTAGTTGCGGTTAGTCTACTCGACCGGCTGACTGAAACTGTGGCATAATGACGGTAATTATGACCTGTGGTCGCTGTTTGAGGATTTTTGTGACAAAGATTTAGTATGGAAGGTTGTACCTATCACCACCAACATTTTAAAAGAGTAACGGTAGTGTTTCTTGCCCATTCTTTTCCTTAGAAAACTACATTTTGAAAGGGGCGACTAGAATCAATAGTATTCTAGATTTATATTATGCGAGTGAGACCCGTCTCTGCCTCGCAAGGTTTTTACGACTTCGAGATTTCTTTCTTATTATGTTAGTGTAATGTAATTGTCTGTGTGGTGCCGGACTTAAAGAATACCACCACCCCATACTTCCCGTGGGTGTCATAAAAGGCGACTAAGGGTCTAACCGGAGAATGGGCAGCAGCGTTCTCTATGCATTCCGCCACCATACCATACTGCGATCGCCAACCCGCCTGCCAAGCGTGGCGATTATGGCAAACCCTCCCCCTTTTGGGAGAGGCTTATGTCCAGCAGTGGACGTCTTTCGGCTGAATGATGATGTTAGTGTATGTATAAAATAGAATAGAATACTCTTTATTATGTACCTATCTACTTACCTACCTTAATACCCAAAATAACGAAGCAACATTAACAATGGATAACAGATTAATCAAATTCAAATTAATTATGATTAATTTGAATTTGATTAAAAGTTAAAACGTATTTGTATAATCATTGTACATTTTTGACAATGACGTCAAGCCCAAAATGTGCACATGTAATATTGATACAGGTCAAAGATCTTCACATGCTATAATAGTCGTATTGTTACTAACGAAGCGACGCGACGTCCATAATTAGTTCATTCACAATTCTACAAATAAATAAATGGTAAACATGGCTATTGTGGATAGCCAAGTACAGTGTAGAGAGACCCGTCGACCGTAAGGATGTACCTAACTAATATTTTTGTAAAATAAGTAATTTAAAAAGAGTGTCCATGGAGTTTCTTGCCCGTTCTTCTCTATGGGTACCTACTACGCTTTGAAATGGGCAACTAGCTTCATATTTTCTGACTGACCGACTTCTTGACAATTCAAAAGTGCCTGTTAATGGTTTAATTGAAATAAATGCTTTGAGTTTGAGTTTGACCCTCGACTGCTTCGTTGGTATCGTGGTCGCAAACGCGACTGCATAGGGTTCTAGGTTCAACTCCCAGGCCGGGCAAAGTGTTATTGGGTTTTTCCACTAGGATTTTTTTTTTTAGTAAAGCCCGGAGTTCGGAAGTTGGCGTTAATAGTGGTACCCCCGTGCCTCGGAAAGCACGTTAAGTCGTTTGGCATCGCTTCATTTTTATAGCTTGAACTAAGTTAGCGTTGGCATCAGTTACTTTTACACATATCCCTCGCTACGCATCCTCGCTCATCTCTGGTGGAAAGGCAGCCTAAGTCGGAGGACTTGAGAGAGATGAGGTGCAGACCTCATCTCTCTTCGGTCGAATGATTTCGTGCCGTTCCATCGGACAATGAGAATGAGGGAAAAGAGAGTGCACCTGTGTCAACGCACTCACTTGTGCACTATAATATCTCTAGCGCCGAAGGAAGGCCGGTAGCTCTGCTGAGATTGGCCGCCATGGGCGAAATACGGTCTGGAGGACTGTTATCAGCGTATAATGTTCAGGCCTCCTCTCAGTGAGAGGAAGTGGGCCGTAACCACCACCACGGCACGCGGGCTCAGTGCGGTTTAGTAGATTACACATGTCTTCGATTTTTTTGGATCTAGGACGTACATTATAGCGGGGGTATGCCTCGTCATGGAGGCGTGGATCGAGAGGCGGCATGGCGCCCTTAGCTTCTGGCTGACGTAGGTATTGTCTGACCACGGCTGCTTTGGGAAGTACCTGTGTCGTACAGGTCAGGAGCAGACGCCGGTGTGTCACCACTGTGCGGCTTGCCCTGAGGATGCGGCGCAGCACACGTTGGAGGAGTGCCCAGCTTCATCGCGGCAATAGGCACGAGCGATCTCTCACTCCCGGCCGTCGTTCAATCGATGGTTGAGATCGGGAGCGCATGAGACGGAGTTTCCTCCTTTTGCGAAGATTTTTGCTTTTTTCATGTCTGCAAAGGAGACGGCTGGGCAGGAGACAGAAGCCGCATCCTCTCTCCCCTCCCGCAGGAGACGCACCAGGCACCCGAGAAGGGCGCAAAACTATCTGGGACCTCCATGAGAGGTGGCCTACGGGCGGCGGACTAGGGGCGTCCGTCGTCCGACCAGACAGGACCGAGTTGGCGCCGCAGTATTCCAAGCGTGCCACTCGAGAGTGGGTGCAGCCATTACAGGAATGGCCGCACGGGGAGGTGGGACCCGCTGAGGAACAGCGGGTCGAAGCCTGTCGGGGGAGCGGTGAATGCTTATGCGAATCCCGCATCCGGCCATAGGTAGAGGTGGAACACCGCGGTGGTTTTAGCCGGTTAAGAGTCCGGCATGCCCCTCTGTCACCTCCACGATGGAGGAAGTCCATGAAGATTTCCACCGCGGACCAAAAAAAAAGGACATGCCAGTTTCCTCACGATATTTTCTTTCACCGTTTTGAGAGCAGTGTGCAGTGGGTGATGAAATAATTTACACAAAGTAAAACGCCTGTCTGGGTTCGAAGCTACGACGCGGCCGTTCCGACTGGTCCGCCACTGCTCTCTGACCGAGGCTGACGTTTTTCCAATTCATAAAACTACATTACCTAATGCCGTAACAGGGTCTAGTGAGACTAATAAAAAACCCGTGGGTTATTTGGGAACAGCGTATAAGCGCCGTTCCGAGCAGTGTTGATAGTTTTCTATTATGAATTCAATCAACATAAATTAGTTTTAATTTGGCCGATGACGACTCGGCTACGGATTCATCTTGTCCGCTTGTTAAGGTGGGAACACATTCAACCTAGGTGAGGCTCTATATGAAAGTATGTTGTCTATTTCATTAACCGCTTGTGTGCCGTAATTACAGACACAATTAAAAAGCCACTGTGTCTCGCGTAGATCTACGTTCCGGCAGACTAAGGGTTAAAGCACTTTTTTTTTTGCTTTACTGCTTGCTAAGCGACGACGACGGTTTGCTAAGCTACGTATTCGAACTAACACAAACCCCTCTATTCAAAAACGTTGCTTATTAAAGTTAAGTAGTAATTAGCGACTGTTTAACCATACATTTTGAAGTTTAAGCGTCACTTAACTTTTATCATTGTTTATAAATAAGTGTTTTGTAGTTTCGTCAATTGTTTTCATAGAAATTAAATATTAAAATACTAACTAGAACTTTAATATATTTCCAAGATTTCTGTATAAAAAAATTATGTACAGACGCCAGCACATCAGGCTTCCCGAAACTGTCAAATCTTCCCTATCAACTTTAAACCTTATGCTTTCGCGATAAAGTTGAAAATCTATTAAAGAAATTTGACAGATTGTAGTAACTTGAAACTTGATGTGCTGGCGTCTGTACCTACAGATGGTTTGTAACACTTTGTAATTTCTGTTCAACTTGGTCAAAGAAAAACTTGGTGTGGAGTGAAGTGTATTGTTTGTCAAAGTACTTACTTGTAATCTTCTTTAAATATATAAAACTCAAAGGTGACTGACTGACATAGTGATCTATCAACGCACAGCCCAAACCACTGGAGGGACCGGGCTGAAATTTGACATGCAGGCAGATGTTATGACGTAGGCATCCGCTAAGAAAGGATTTTGATAAATTCTACCCCCAAGGGGATGAAAGTTTGTATGAAACTTTGTCAATTTTAAACCGATCGGGCTGAGACTTCGCACGCATATAGCTACTATGACGTAGGCATCCCCTAAGAAAGGATTTTGATAAATTCAACCCTCATGGGGATAAAATAAGGGATGATGGAGGATGTAAATGTATTAGTTTTTTTTTTTAATAATACTTAACGCGAGCGAAGCTGCGGGCAAAAGCTAGTAATATAATATACCTACTAATAATGAAGCTGAAGAGTTTGTTGTTTGATTTGAATTTTTTTTTGCATTTGATAGTCTAATTCTAGAAGAAGGCTATCTATTACAACACGTCAGGAAGAACGCTAAGCGAAAACGAAGTAATAGCGCGGGCAGGCGATGCGATACGACGGGGTGGGTCGGGGAACAAGAAATTTCACGCGGACGAAGTCGCGGGCAGAAGCTATTAAATTAAAAATAAATCATACCAATTCACACGTACCACAACCACGCCACAGCCACAACCACACCACAACGACGCCATGTGGTCGGGCGTATATTTTGTATTGAAAATGAATATTACAATTTACACGTACCACATTTTGCCGTTGTTATCGACCACCTGTGTAATACGACCACATCGCAACCACATCGCGACGGCAACGCCACCACCGGCGGCGGCACCGTGGCCACATCGCCACGACATGACGTCATCAACAGCGCGCGCCTAGCTGGCGCCCAGTGTAACTGTGTAACTGCAGATGACCACGTGGTTACCACATCGCAACGACAGCGACAACGCAACCACATCGACATTTTGTCGGTACCACAACGCAACTGCAAAAAGCCGCTGCGACACTATTCACACGTAACCACAGCTTGACCACATTTTGTCGCTGCTACGTGGTGTGGTTGTGGTACGTGTGAATTGACCGATAAACTTTTCCTTTTCCTTGACGTCTTCTGTGTAACCACACCCTAACGCGATCATTCGTTTTTGTGAATCCACGTTGATTATGAGTAATCAATTTTTTTTTTGTTTATTTATAATTTAGTATCGAAATAAACGGAATTGAGTGGATAATATATGTGTTACGTAAACATGTCCAATGTCAAAATTCGTGGGTTAACTTCTTGAACTATAAGTTAATTGAAAGCAATTGTCGCGAATAATACCTACCTATTGTATTCAAATAGTTTATTTTGCAATACTCACGTCAATTAGACTTGTTAATAAAGTAATAATTCATTCAAACAGGAAATTCTAGTAACTTTGAAACTCAATGTTTTAAAAACACCTCATGAAAAATGTTAATCAATATTTATTATTTCCTGATTCAACTAAGTATCTAAAAGCTTCCAGCGGGCCACCAGCTGCCATTTCCAGGTAAACCTGGAAATCTCTTAACCGACTAAGAAGCCGCTGCAGGGTGAATCCAATAGGGCACGCCGCGATAGCGGCGATAAGACCCCTCTTTGAGGAGTAGCTAGAGAGGCGCCACGGCGCCCTCACCTACCGCCTGACGCAGGTCCTCACCGGACACGGAAGTTTCGGGAGGTTCCTGCACATCATCAGGCGGGAGGAAACGCCCGGGTGTCACCATTGCCAGGATCGCCCAGAGGACACGGTGGAGGTCTGCCCCGCTTGGGCGGAGCACCGCCGTGTCCTCGTAGAGGCAATCGGCAGCGACGGCGACCTCTCGCGTCCGGCCCTGGTGCAAGCCATGATCCGGGGCGAGAGGGAGTGGGAGGCAGTCACTTCCTTCTGCGAAGCAATCATGCTAGCGAAGGAGGTGGCGGAACGGCTCAGGGAGAGAGCCTCCCGTCCCAGCCGCCGCGGGAGACGCTCCGGGCGTCGGGAGCCGCATGACGACTCCCGGCCACCGTAGGCGCGGGCCTGCGGGCGGAGAGTAATGGGTAGCTCACCGCCCGATCAGGACCAGGCCCGTGCCGGACGGCGCGTACGTGTTCCACGCGCGCCTCAAAGAGATGTCAGCATCGGGGAGGGGCCCCTTAGGGCCGAAGCCTGCCGGGTCAGCGGGATTGTCCGAAAGGGTTACCGCTGGCCCGGAACATAAAGGGCTAAGGAAGGAACACGGGTGGGTTTTAGTCAGTAAGAGTCTGACACTTCCTTCCGCTCCACCCAGAGCGGGAGGAGTCATTTGATGATTTCCCCATCCGCAAAAAAAAAAAAAAAAAAAGGTGAATCCAATATTAATAATCAAATTACATTCGTAAACATTTAACCGCATTCATAACCTTTACCGGACTGGGGACCTTTATTGTGCGTGGTTCTAAACGCACTTGCCGTATCTATACGTTTGTAATGTCCTGAACAAAGAATACATACGTCCCAACACTACAAACTATGCAAGTGCCGTTCGGGGACTGAAAACAATAACGATAAATTGTTCCACCGAACCGCACGTTACAAAATTCTGTTTCAGTGCGGTTAGTGGGAGTGCTCAGGTGCGGATCGTCCAAGTGCGGTCCAGATCAGTGCTCTGAGTGGAATACCTCCAACTTTGTGAGGTGATGAGCCAAAGTGCGTCTGTGGCGCCACATCGCAAACGATGCCTCACCTGTTGTCGTGCTCTCTGTGCAAATACACCTTCACTATGGAAGACCTTTGCGAGGCCAACGCTAAGGCCCTTTCGTCACACTCGTGTTTGTTTATACCGTGAAAAACTACAATTGATTCGCCGTGTGTAGGCACGATTGTCAGTGTTGTATGGATCACTATGAAAGTTTGTTGACGATACGGCGGCACTACGGCCCGGCGCCGCCGTATAGGTACCATACAACCGTGTCATATACGAAGTCATACGATTTTTCTACGGTGCTGTGCACCCCGTCCGTAGGAAAAACGTGTCTGTCAGCATGCTTCCATAGTGATCCAAACACCACTGAGGAACGACGAATAAACCGCAGTTTTTCACGGCAAGAAATACCTACATGTGTTTACATAGGGGACCGTGGCTAAATAATAACAGCCGCACAGGTCGATCGATCAGGTTAAGCTACGCTTGCCGCGGTTGGTCTGTGGATGGTGACCATCTTTACATACCGTCACCCCTCCGTGCCTCAGAAAGCACATTAAGCCTTTGGTCCCGGCTGTTATTCGTGGATCTTTGACAGTCGTTACAGGTAGTCAGAAGCCCGAAAGTCTGACAACTAAGTAGTCTTACCAAGGGGTATCGTATTACCCAGAAACTGGGTTGTGGAGGTCAGATAGGCAGTCGCTCCATGTAAAATACTGGTATTCAGCTGCATTCGGCTTACGCTCTCGAATTGGCCGAATTCTGCTCGAAACTTATTATTAATGGAATCATCTATACGACAAAGAAGAATATTGCCTAATTAACTCCACAATAACCAGCTAAAGCCATGATTAGGCGGCTAGTTCGCAAAGTGGCTAATTTTACGATCGGTTAAAGGCTTGTGTTCTTAAATGTTTTCACACGAAGGCAATAACTGAAACTGCCTATTAACAGTACCTTGCTATTTCTTTGTAAATACTAACGTCTGTAGATACCATTGAAGATCCCGCAATTTCGTTTTTATAAGTAATACCTAAGTAGGTTCATCATCATCATCTGCCTAGCCTTTTCCCATCTATGTTGGGGTCAGCTTCCGGTCTAACCGGATACCAAGATACCCTTACCTTACTAAGATACCTTTACCGGGTACCCTTGACTTATCAAGGGGTATCGTATTGCCCAGTAATTTTCCCAATAAACTTTGAACCTAATGCTTTAGCGATAAAGTTGAAAATCTATTAAAGATATTTAACAGATTGTAGTAGCTTGATGTGCTGGCGAACTTATAGGTAGGCACCTTCATTACATAACTACGCAGCACACTACACAGTACGCTAATTTTGTACATTTTGATTAATTCATGAGCACTACTTATTTATGCAAATTCGCAATTCTATTCCTGTGGCCCCTTGGCCGCATAGCATTTAGGTATTACCAATACCTGTAATCATTTATTTATACATACTTTATTGTACACCAGAAAATACATAACAAAAAAATACAATTATTAATACAAAACATACAATGGGCGGCCTTATCGCTTTCTGCGATCTCTTCCAGGCAACCTTGGAATGTACAGTGATTGCATGGATATAAAAAATGGGGTTGTCAGTGGTGCAAAATAATAATTATACTATAATATATACATAGATATATATATAATGCTGTATAATAGATACCTACATAAATAAATACATACCTACTAAACATACTTATAAACAACGAAAATAAATGAAGACTATAGATTATTGCAGCTACGATACTAATCATGTATCCTCAGAGCAAGAACGCGCTACGTAAACTTGAGGTAAATGCAATCGATTCTTTAATCAAAAATACAACTATCCTATAAGCTAGTATTTTTATTTTTTTAAACAAGCCCGATTACCTATAGACATGAATCATCATCATCATCATGATGATGATTCATACTTAAAGATTTATGAATAAAGTCTTAAAACTAAGAAAATTTTATTTGGAGAACTGGCATTTCAAATTCTAAATTCGTTCGAATTTGCGTTTTGTTTACTCCTCGCATTTATACTAGGCGAGGGCCTGGAGAGTCAAAATAAAATTGTTTTTGTGAAGACAAAACAATTTTGACTCTGGTAACCACTGTCTTACAAAAATATCAACAACTAGTTTCTGCCCGCTTTCGCCCGCGTGGTTGGTGTCTAAATGATTCTTAGTTTGTATTTATCGATAGTGTACTATTTATTTCCTAATTTATGATGTTGGTATTTTGCACCGACATTTTTTCGTTTTTAATTTTGATGTTTATCAGTGGAAACTAGACCTTTAATTCCATACTAATATTATAAATGTGTAAAACGTAAGTGTGTCTGTCTGCACGCACAAATTTAGGTGGTTATAGAGATAGTTTGAATCCCGGGAAAGGACATAAGATACTTTTTATTCAAATATTCGCACGGGATCGACACTTATGCGGGTGAAACCGCGGGGCGCTGCTGGTACTGCATAAGTTAGCTGTTAGTGTTCCGAACATAATAAAATAAATACATAAACTTATTATGGCACTCGGTATAGTTTTCAGCCAGTGTAAGAATATTCTAAATCGGATTTGCGGTGCTATTCTGTAAAAATCTCACCGTGAAAACTTAGGTGAAGTGAGCGTGGAGTGAGCTGTCAATAGTGTCAATTCCTAGCAAGAACAAACTCACTTCACCTAAGTTTCCACGGTCATGGCCTTTGCCATGACTTCCAGCTCTTTCGATCCTAGGCTAAAGTGGACCACTGGTCATTTATTTTCTCCAACTAGTCCCGCCATCTTTTACAGGGATGCAACGACATCTTCAACTTAACTTTACTTCTTTTTAATATTAGTGTAGACTTACAAACCCGACCATTGCTAAGCTATTGCTAACTTAGAAAGCTCTAAGTTATTACCATAAGGCCATATGCACATGTAGATAATGGCTGTTGTACCTACGATTAAGTAAAGGTGGCGGTACGGCGGTACCTTTCAAGTATAGGGCTTGAATCCATGCCGATTAATTACTAAACTTGCACATTGCAGGTAATTATTACAAGAAAAAGCGGCCAAGTGCGAGTCGGACTCGCAAACGAGGGGTTTCGTACAACCCTACAATATTTAACACTACATATTTTTTTTAACAAAAAATGACGAAACAACACGCTTTTTGTATTGTGGAATTTTTAAGTGTAATTTATTTATTTATGTATATACTTTATTGTACACCACAAAAACACATATCAAAAAAAAATTGATCGAACACCACCGAACCTATATACAATGGGCGGCCTTATCGCTTAATTTAATGTGTCATTTTTATTCGTCGTTGCTATAACAGCTATAGGCTGTCTATAGGGCTGAACTGTAATATGTGAAATATTACAGTTCAGCCCTGTGACAGACGGGCGGACAGCGGAGCCTTATACCTATTGTCCACCCGCCCGAACGTCAACTAGAAACGATATTATTCGGACCGAGCGTGATGTCCCGGTGATGGCGTGCGGTGGGCATGCGGTCATTGTAAATATATTTATCACTTCTTCGGCGCCGTCATCTCGTTTTCGTTGACGTGGCGGTAGACAAACGGATAGACGTTGCATGCGGAACCCTAAAAACCGCTTTGAAAATACATTGTTGTGATAGTCAATGATCTAATGTGTTATTAGTAGTTAATAGTTAATTTATGGAAGAAATTTTATGTGAAGAAATTGTAGGTTTACCTTGGCTGTTTTATTTAATGTTCTTGGTAATAAATTCCTGATTATTTTATACCTAGTAGTTTGTATATAATGATATAGTGAAGTAAGTAATGCTTATTTATTTAAAGGGCTATTTTATTTACAAAGGGTAAAATGACTTGAGCCTGTAACTGCCACTGCCACGGTCACAAGCCTCCTCTCGGTGAGACGGAACAGGTCCACCACGCGGGTTGGTAGATGTCACATGTTTTCGAATTTTTCGTTCTAGGACATGCAGGTTTCCGGCAATGGTGATGAAATAAAAAGTAATTTAAAGAAATTAAATCGACTTCAAAAAGAAATTAACTCAAAATTATAAAATACTTAACTTTAATTTCGGGAGTCGGTGTCTTGGGATCTCTATTTTAGTTTTAGTTTTTTGCCACCGACTTTCATAATTTTGAGTTAATTACTTTTTGAAATCGATTTAATTTTTTAAAATTACTTTTTAATTCGTAATTTTTAGTTTTAAGTAAAAACTGGAATATTTGTTTGTAATAAGCAATGATAGTAGTTGTAATAAGCAATGAAGTGTAGTTTGTAATAAGCAATGAAGTGTAAATAATATCATTGGTAATAAGTAGGTAATAGTTTTGTTGTAAATATTGCACTAGAATTTGACCAAGGTTTTGAGATGTTTTCCCTTTGACACTACACTCATATCTCGTATCAATAAGCCATTCCATCACACTTACACGTATTAGTCCATATCTTGAAAATTACTGAATCGATTTTGATGAAACTTGCACTGCACACACTAAGTTGAAGTAAATGTAAGCCAATAAAAAAAATGGTCACGCTCTGATTAATAGTTGCGGAGAAATGCGTGGACAAACATACATAAATACATCTATAAAATTTTGTATATTTGTTTGGAAGCCCTAGTAGATTGTCATATGTGAATATAATGCAGTTCCAAAAATATTATATAGGTACATACGTGTCGAATTTAAAACCTCCTTTTTTTTTGAAGTCGGTAATAAATTACACAAGCTTAGCTTGTTACTTGTTTGGTCTTTAGTCCCACTTTCTTTTTGTCACAACTATTTGCCTCTGAAAAAGAAGCCCCTGAAGCCCCTGAAGCCACAGACCACCACGCTGAGAGAGGGAGTGGGCTGTAATTTACTACGCGGGCCCAGTGCGGGTTTGGTGGATGCACGGGATATCTATGGGTGGAGGTTACTTGCCTTCTCACGATCTTGAACTACTTAGTGGATTTTAGTTTAAGAATTTGTCTAGGATGGAAGAAGAGAAAAACCTTGAAGAGCCAATAGTTATCAAACTATTGGCCCTTCAAAGTTTTTCCGTAAATTAAGTAAAGTGCAAATATAGTTTCAGGATTGACGTCAATTAAATTGTAATTGGCAACGAGCAAAGGTCTTTTAGAACAGAAATAACCACCTACCTACAGTATTTGTCTGTCCTTCCCCGTTTTAATCCATCCAAAGGTTGTCTTTAAAAGATCGCTCTTAGCGATAAGACCGCTCATTGTGTCACCCTTTGTACAGTTTCTATATTTATGTCTGTAATTTATAAGGTGTACCTACATAATAAAGAGTATTCTATTCTAAATAACAATGCATTTTAGGCACAAGGAACTGCTAATTAAGTATATGGTTCGGTCAAAGTATACTTAAGACTCCTTCAAACAGGCGCGACACGCGATAAAATCGCGAGCGACACAAAGGCACCACAAGTAGCGCAACGAGCGGTGCCTTTGTGTTGCGCGCGATTATGTCGCGTGTCGCGCCTGTTTGTAGGAGCCTTTAGCCTACAATGTTACCACTGCTAGTACCCAGGCCTTCTCCCATGATAGGGAGTACCCGTTTCCGCTAGCCCACAACTACTCTAATGAGAGTGAGCGAAGAGAGAGTGCGGCTAGTCTCCACTGAGATTGACCTCCAATGCCGAAATTCGGTCTGGAAGACTCATCATCTGCCTAGCCTTTTGCCAACTATGTTGGGGTCAGCTTCCAGTGTAACCGGATGCAGCTGAATACCGGTATTCTACATGGAGCGACTGTCTATCTGACATCCACAGCCCAGTTCGAAACGAAAACGAAACTCCTTGGTAAGACTGATTGTCACACTTTCGGGCTTCTGACTACCCGTAACGACTGTCAAAGATCTACGAATGACAGCCGGGACCACTGGCATAACGTGCTTTCTGAGGCACGGAGGGGTCTCGGTATGTAAAGATGGTTACCCATCCACAGACCAACCGCGGCAAGAGTAGCTTAAAATGATCGATCGGCCTGTGCGGCTGCTATTATTTAGCCACGAGCCCCACGATCTGGAGGACTAGATAATAAAATGGTTTGGTCGTAAAAAACAACAGAAAATCATATCTATTTCAACAAACTAACGAGACATTCGAAAGTATTTCATATTTTCTGACGTCTTTCTCCTAATGAGACAAACAATTCTTCTATTTTACAAAAAAAAAAACTGATTAAAATACAAACAGGAAACTATAACAGTTGCCACATCCCATATGTTACCATTAGCGATAACTAGACGTTTATGGCATGTCGATACAATAATCGATATAAATAGAGAATCGATTAATTTCTATAAAATGTTAATTCGATCATCAAACAGTATCTTGCTCGTTATACTAATCAATGTATAGTGCAATAAAAATTTATGTTTGGGTATGCTATAAATAATTTTACGACTGATTGGGGTCCGACTAGTGTTCTTGTGTATTAAAACTATTAGTTTTGAAGTTAATTGCTTATTATTAGTGTTTATAAATGTATTATGACTTAATCGGGTAAGTTCATGTTTTTGGCGCAATATGGCGGCATGGGAGTTTTTTTTTCAGGTAGTTGGAGTAAACCGACTATGTCCATCTGTCTACAATTCGATGATAATTGATCAATTATTTTATTTCTTTTAATATACAACCTGACACTGACCTACAAATTCCAAAAAAACTTAAGAAAATTTTAATTTCGCTGGCGCATCCCGCATAACTATCAACAAAAAAGTTTGAAACGAACTATTCAAAACAAACCTTTAGGGTGATTAACTATTAAGAAACGGTGCTTTTTCCGACTTGGCATCGAATCGCTTTCCAATAAAAAATTGAACTTTGTAAGTAGTTAAAAAACTGATAACCATCAGGACTAGCTAATCACACCTAATTGGTGATACTAAGCCGTTGTCAAGCTCGTAAAATAAATTAAATATTAATTCCATTTCAAATTAAACTCATCTAATTAGCAGTTACGCAGAAGATAAACGTGTAGTACCTACTTAACTATAAATTCTTTTTTCAAGCGAAAATAGTGATTTATCTATAATATTTTAATGATTCAAAAGAGATTAGATTTTGATAATTTATTGAAAATATATGTTTTGATTGAGCCGGTGTCTCTTAAAATCGTAACTCCTTTTTAAGTAATCTGACAAAATATTCGAAGTGGTGATGTAAATCAGCGAAATTGGAAAAATATCGAGACAGCTATTCACGACTGAGAATGAAAACAAACACATAAGTTAGAGCGTGACACACAACGATGCCAAATATTAAAGCGAAATTGATTCAACACAAAGCTTATTATAAATACGGCCGCATTAAACCGTGAGTGTATTTAAAATAATTTAAATGGAAACGTCCCAGCATCGATGCACGTTCACAAAACGTCTTTATTCCTTCGTATAATTTACGACAAGCTATAAACTCGGGTACCTAAAGATCGGTGAATAAAAGTTAGCCAGGCGCAGGCGCTTGCACCAGCCGAGGATCCAACACTAAAAAATCAAACGCAATGACGCGGTATTATCGATAATTGTATCGATAAACATTTGTATACGTGGAAATCGATTTGACACGCCACTTATTTAATCTGTCTATGTAAGAAAATTCAATATAATAATAGGAGTGTTTAAATTTAATTTAGGAAATTGGTATAACTATGTGTGACCTTTGGAGCGATTTTCGTTTGTTAGTATACCTATTCAGTTGATCTTTTAAATGGTTTGTAGAGCTGTTTCTTGTATGTGGGAGGCGAACGTTTTCACTTAAATGTGGATATGGATTCCATTTTTTTTTAAATTAATACTCCCGTCCGTCTTCTCTATACCTACTGTTCTGTTTTAAAATTAGATTGCATTTTTACTGCTTAGATACAGAACAATCAGCATTGCATATAGCTTCAGTAATCAGTAGTATTACAACTGGTAGATCCTATCTTCCTAAGAAGGCATCTAACAATTAGCATCTCAATTCGATATCGATACTAATTCCCATCACTAATCGCGGTGCGCTGGCCGGTGGAGCTCGTAAAATGTTATGATAAGCGCCATTATCATCACAAAGGATGCGTGTAATTGTTTGTCAAATAAATACTAATAAAATTTTGATGTTTATTAAATATAATTTTGAAAAGGACCCTTTTATGTATTCTTGATTGTCGTAAAGAAAATAGTGCTTTAGGGATTGCGTAGTCGATTGTCGAGAGACTGGTCGAGTTGTGTGAGATTGCCTGACTATTCAAGTTTTGTTAAAAAAGATAATGAGATGATGATTCGGTATTTGGAAAGGGTGATTATGAAATATTTATGGTTTCCTTTTTGTGAGTTTCTCGATAATCTGTAAAATAATTAGAAATAATATTTATAACAGAACCTTTTTGGAAAAATAGTGTTACAGCCAAATTAGACCGATTTTAAATTTTCAATAGAAACAGAGATTTCCAGTTATCTTTTTTAAATAAGACATTTCGAAAATGTTCTTAAGTATCTTTTTAGACCTCTGTGTCCTGGTTATGAAGCTTCATTAAAATCGGTTCATTTCATTCATTCGGATTCATTTCGAAAAACAAGGGTTTGAAAGTTTGTATGAAATGCCGTACGTCGTAAACCCTCTAAAACGCACAATTTCACCTAATTGCAACATACCGTTTCACATAACTAAATTCGTTTTGAAGTAAAATATAATAATAATACCAGCCTATTGTCTCACTGCAGGACAAAGGTTTCTTCTCATACTGAGAAGGCACGAGCATTGATCACCACGCTTCTCATACAGAGAAGGTAGGTACGAGCATTGATCACCACGCTTCTCATACAGAGAAGGTACGAGCATTGATCTCCACGCTTCTCATACAGAAAGGCACGAGCATTGATCACCACGCTTCTCATACAGAGAAGGTACGAGCATTGATCACCACGCTTCTCATACAGAGAAGGCACGTGCATTGATCACCACGCTTCTCATACAGAGAAGGCACGTGCATTGATCACCACGCTTCACATGCAGAAAAGGTACGAGCATTGATCACCAAGCATCTCATACAGAGAAGGCTCGAGCATTGATCACCACGCATCTCATACAGAGAAGGCACGTGCATTGATCACCACGCTTCACATACAGAGAAGGTACGAGCATTGATCACCAAGCATCTCATACAGAGAAGGCACGAGCATTGATCACCACGCATCTCATACAGAGAAGGCACGTGCATTGATCACCACGCTTCACATACAGAGAAGGCACGAGCATTGATCACCACGCTTCTCATACAGAGAAGGCACCAGCATTGATGACCACGCTTCTCATACAGAGAAGGCACGAGCATTGATACCACGCTTCACATACAGAGAAGGCACGAGCATTGATCACCACGCTTCTCATACAGAGAAGGCACGTGCATTGATCACCACGCTTCTCATACAGAGAAGGCACGTGCATTGATCACCACGCTTCTCATACAGAGAAGGTACGAGCATTGATCACCACGCTTCTCATGCAGAGAAGGCACGAGCATTGATCACCATGCTTCTCATTCAGAGAAGGAGAGAAGCGTGTATGCGAAGCGTGGTGATCAATGCACGTGGCATTGATCACCACGCTTCTCATACAGAGAAGGCACGAGCATGGATGACCACGCTTTCGCACAGTGAAGGCACGAGCATTGATCACCATGCTTCTCATTCAGAGAAGGAGAGAAGCGTGTATGCGAAGCGTGGTGATCAATGCACGTGGCATTGATCACCACGCTTCTCATACAGAGAAGGCACGAGCATTGATGACCACGCTTCTCGCACAGTGAAGGCACGAGCATTGATCACCATGCTTCTCATTCAGAGAAGGAGGGAAGCGTGTATGCGAAGCGTGGTGATCAATGCACGTGGCATTGATCACCACGCTTCTCATACAGAGAAGGCACGAGCATTGATGACCACGCTTCTCGCACAGTGAAGGCACGAGCATTGATCACCATGCTTCTCATTCAGAGAAGGAGGGAAGCGTGTATGCGAAGCGTGGTGATCAATGCACGTGGCATTGATCACCACGCTTCTCATACAGAGAAGGCACGAGCATTGATGACCACGCTTCTCGCACAGTGAAGGCACGAGCATTGATCACCACGCTTGCTCATGACGGATTCTTGGCGATTCGAGGTATGTAATATCAATCCAAGTTTCCTCACGATATTTTTCACCGATGTCAGCTCATCATGCTCTATAATTAACATCAAGCTTTTTTATTTTAGCAAAACGAGGACCATGTGCCTCTTCAGAATAGAGTCTCGGATACTAGCTTCAACTTTCTGACTAACTGACAGACTTTCATTTTTTGACAATTCAAAAGTGCCTGTACAACGCTTTGAGTATGAGTTTGATAGTGGGTGTTTAGTACATAATCAGACCATAATGTACTGACAGCGAGGACACAGGTCTCCTCTCTGTGAGAGGGAGTGTGCGGTAAACCACCACGCGGGCCCAGCCTGGGGTGGTATATGTCACATTTCTCTCTGTCTGTCATTCTTCGAATTTTTAGTTCTAGGACATGCCGGTTTTCTCACAATGTCAGTGATATCCAAGAGAAATTTAGAAAGTACAATAAAATAAAAACATGTTTAGGAATTTACTTTTTTTTAATTAGGCAGCTATCGAGGATAAAAGTTACTTACTTTAAGTATATTTGTTGGACAAATTAATTTGTGTCTACCAACGTATCCTATAGTTATATGATTAAGTTTCAATTACTTTTCATGAAAATTAAAATAATTATTAGATAAAATACAACGAATAGATCAACCACTTTTGTTGTTAATTAAAAACAGGTAGATACCAGTTTATTTTCAAAACTTGAAAACTCAAATCTATGATCATATCGATTCGTATTCAAATCCCTATTTAATCGTCAGTTATTTAATTAGGTAGAGGGGCTTGTGGCTAATTAATGACAGCCGCACGGGTTGATCGATCAGGTTAAGCTACGCTTGCCGCGGTTGGTCCGTGGATGGGTGACCATCTTTAGATACCAAGATCCGTCCGTGCCTCGGAAAGCACGTTAAGCCGTTGGTCCCGGCTGTCATTAGTGGATCTTTGACTGGATTACGGGACGTCAGAAGCCCGAAAATCTGACAGTCAGTCTTACCAAGGGGTATCGTATTACCCAGTAACTGGGGTTTGGAGGTCAGATAGGTAGTAGCTTCATGTAAAATACTGGTATTCAGCTGCATCTGGTTAGACTGGAAGCCGACCCCAACATGGTTGGGAAAAGGCTAGACAGATGATGACTATTAAAAAACAACCTTTTTTACAGTGCGTTCAACCGATTTTGAATTCTATTGCGTTGGTGGCATGACATATGGCAGCTGCAGTGAACAGTAATTGCTATGGTGACTACTTCTTTGCTTTTAATACCATCCTTATGCCTATGGTATAGAAGTCAAAGTCGGTTGAACGGACTGTAAAAAGGGTTTATTTAAATGTCTAATCTTATTTCAAATGGCGTATAAGTAGATTTATCTCGTTGCTTTGTAGGAAAGAAAGAAAGAAATTTTAAATTATTTATTTATTAGAAAGCTTGCGCAGTGGTGGCCCAGTGGTATCTGTCCCGACTCCCGACTTACGAGTTGCAGGTCGTGAGTTCCAACCCAGGCAAACACTTTACTTTGTGTATTTGATTTCATCACCCACACTGCTCTCAAAACGGTGAAGAACATCGTGAGGAACCGACATGTCCTAGAAATTCGAAGACATGTGATGTGACATCTACCAACCCGCGTTGGGCCCGCGTGTAGAATTACGGCCACAGATATAGATATACCTAGATAACGCAAGTATCACGAACTGTATGAAAACCAAGCGTGCCATTTTTTGACTACCTACTATGACGTCACAAGCTCGCGCTCTCGCTCACACTTACCCAGCCAGCAGTACAAAGGACTGAGCGCGAAAGGGGCGGCTTACGATTTGTAATCATAAGTTGGTGCAATTTTTGGCAAGCGAAGTAGTTACTCTTGCGTTATCTAGGTACATATATCTATATCTGTGATTACGGCTGACTCCCTTTTGCAGAGAGGAGGCCTGTGTGTGTCCCAATAGGATCATTATAGATTATGATTATGTTAGAAAGCTTGAGTTCTGTACGCTCTACGTGACATAATAGTCAAATGTATTGCCGCCATAAACGAAAGGGACGTACTTGAGAAAAAAAAAAGTACCTAATTTAAATAAATTAAATCGACTTCAACAAAAAAATTATGAAATAACTTTAATTTCAGAAATCGGTGGCAAAAAACTAAAACTAAAATACAGATCCCAAGACACCGACTTCCGAAATTAAAGTTATTTCATAATTTTAAGTAAATTTTTTTTGAAGTCGATCTACTTAATTTATCTTTGTAAATTACTTTTTTCTTTTTTTTCGCAGGTAAGTACGTCCTTTTTGTTAAGGAGAATAGCTTGGACAAACACATACATACATCTATAAAATTTTGTATATTTGTTTGGAAGCCCTAATAGATATGTGAATATAATGCAGTTCCAATAATTATACATACGTGTCGAATTGATAACCTCCTTTTTTTTAAGTCTATATGCTATAATTAGTAGCTATGTCTAATAAGTAAAGCTTATATGTTTTTTCTTACATTTGCTCCTTTTACTTACGGGGCACGATGCCGATGGGTCATTTTTCGTTACCATACAGTCGTCGGCACGTAACTTGACAAGAGTCGCTCGTTAGATAAGTTTTTCCTGTCTGCTAAACAGATATGTTTAATAATAAATTATTGGCTTCCTTAACTTCAGACATAGTACAGACGCCAGCACGTCAAGCTACTACAATCTGTCAAATTTCTTTAATAGATTTTCAACTTTATCGCTGAAGCACAAGGTTCAAAGTTGATTAGGAAAATTTGACAGTTTCGGGTAGCTTTATGTGCTGGCGTCTGTACAATTTGCAGTCCGAACGCCTGTCAGTTTTTATTAACATTTTACTTTGTATGAAATTCTATTAGAAAGGTCTAACCATCAAATAATAATTATGTATATATCGCTTTATCTTGAAAATCGCAATCGGTAACAGTTTAGACTCAGCTGAATGGCTGAATGCATTTATAATCGCAATGAGTAACACTATGGTAATAAATTAATAATATAACTGTCAATTTAAAACTATTATTAGTTGTAATAAAATTTAAATTATACGTATGGTTTTGCATCATTGATTAATTTACTGAAAGCGTACCTATCTGCATAGCATACGAAAAGCTGTTCCGGGTTCAGCTGTTTGTCTATATGTCACTAGGGATGTCACACTAATATTATAAAGGCGAAAATTTGTGAGTGTGTGAGGGTGTGTTTATATGTTTGTTACTTCTTCACGCTCAAACGGCTAGACCAATTTTGATAAAATTTTGTATGGAGGTGGCTGACACCCTAGATTAACATATAGGCTACTTTTTATCCCGATATTCCCAAGGGATCGACATTTACGCGGGTGAAACCGCAAGGCGCTAGTTATACATAATTGTTCACACGTGATGCTCAGATCTCAAGTGTGTATGCGTCACCTCCCCACAGACAATGGCCCACCTTCCATTCTGGGCCGCATGTCCTGTCACCTGTGCACTTGATGGTCTTTTGACTACATCAAGAAGCGGAATTCACACAGCAGTATTTTGGGCCAAAAATGTTGGAACTTTTTGCCGTTGATACGCTAAGAAGAAGATTAGGGATCCCGAATCTTCTCCGCATGAGCAGTGGATGGTCACCATTGATTGACACCGGTAGATGCCTGTTATAGCTCGCCTCAGCCTTACCGTGTTCATGAGTATGAAGGGAAGGTAACATCTGCCGTGTGTCTGCAAATCTACTACGTATTGTTGAATGTTCCAAAATTCAATTGAAAACTATTCTTAACAAGCAATGAACGCTTATATTCATAATAGGGACACATTGTCAATTCCAATAGATAGCCTGATGAACTCGCACTGAGTCCGCATGTTGGAATACGGTAAGTCTTCTCCGTCTCACATCGTGTGGAAACCGGCATGTCCTAGAACCAAAAATTCGAAGACGTGTGAGATCTACCAACGCGCACTGGGCTCGCCTGGTAGTTTATTATAGCCCACTCCCTCTCGAAGTGGGAACATTATATATTAGGTATAGGTACATCCCATGCCGATTTCGACTATTGTGACCGTTTTTTTTTCCGACAACTATACAACAAAGGAGATAAGTATACAGGAGCGTCGGATATAGTTGAAGTTTACTAAGAAACCGATGGATGTTCTGGACTGAAATTTAATTTAATAAATGAGCTGTTTGTTTTCTATTAATAAAATAAATTTTTATTCGAGAACATCCATCGGTTTCTTATTAAACTTCAACTATATCCGACGCTCCTGTATACTTATCTCCTTTGTTGACTGTACATATGAAAACAATAAGGCTGATTATGACTCCATCTTGGGAGCAGTGGTGGTCAAGTGGTAACGGCCGCGACTTACGAGTTCAGTTGAGTTGGACGAAGGTTCAAACCCAGACAGGCGCATTACTTTGTGTAAATTATTTCATCACCACTGCTCTCATAACGGTGAAGGAAAACATCGTGAGGAAACTGGCATGTCCTAGAACCAAAAATCCGAAGACATGTGACATCTGCCAATCTGCACTGGGCCCGCGTGGTGGACTACGGCCCACTCCCTCACACGGAGAGGAGGCCTGTTTCCCAGCAGAACATTATAGGCTGATTATGGTTATTATGGTTATGACTCCATCTCACAGAATCCTAGTTGTACGAATATCATAGGCTGGTTGTTTATACAAGGTCACCGTTTTCCTCTTAATAGGTTATTGTACTCATCGTTATGAACAACTTTTACTGTGGGACCAAACCTGAAATCGTGAAAGAAAAGCCAGCTGTCTTCAACATTTACGAGTATGTTCGCATAACTCGTCAAAATGTAGGGACCAGCTGTTTTTTTTTTTCGCGATTCCATGTTTAGTCCCATAGTAAAAGTTGTTCATAATGATGAGTACAATGACCCCTTAAGAGGAAAACGGTGATAAATTTTCAACCTGTATAATTATCTGGCCTTAAAGTTCATCTTACAAACATTACAATCCAAATCATCACAAAGCTATTTAAATCTATAAAACCAGACCAATTACCAAAACACACTTAGTGCTATATTTACGTACAATCTAGACTTAGCTCCAACCGCAGCATCTTCCCTATGCAGTATGAGGTCAGGCCTAATTGCGGCACGTAGAGCCGTCCCTTCACCGGCCTTGGGTGACTAATGCTAAATTGGTGATGATTGTGTGTGATTGACGGTGAATCATTGCGACTTGGATTGTGATGGGGGCGGGGTGCGAGTGGTGGCGTTAAGCGGTTTTTCGAAGTGCATAGTTCTTGAACACCGTTCCTATATTGTCGGTAGCTAATCAGATGAGGCACAAGCCATTTTTCTGAAGAGTCATGCTAAATAATTACAGCCGCACAGGTCGATCGATCAGGGTAAGCTACGCTTGCCGCAGTTGGTTTGTGGATGGGTGACCATGACCGAGACTCCTCCTTGCCTCGGAAAGCACGTTAAGCACTTGTTTCGATTCGTGGATCTTTGCCAGTAGTTACGGCTAGTCAGAAGCCCGAAAGTCTGACAGTCAGTCTTACCAAGGGGTATCGTATTACCCCTGGGTTGCGGAGGTCAGATAGGTAGTCGCTTAGAAAACGGCAAAGGTAAAACAATGGATAAGTATCTACCTTTTTTCATGCCTCATATGTTATCTTTTGATATAGATCTACATCTACATCAAAAGATAACATAATATGAGGCACGATTTATGCTATACCTACTTATAGCTTCCTAAAGTCTTAGCCTAACTAAAGAGAGAATGAGCAAGTTTTAATGGATAATAAATCCATGAATGAATATGTACCTATAACACTCGTAGATTTCGATTCTCAAGCAAGCTTACTATAATTTTAACCTATGTAATTCATTAATAAAGTATAGAAGTCATGTTTGTATTAGTAGATTTTAATTCTCAAGCATAATCCAATGTGAAATGTTTTAAATAGTAACCTTTGCCATTGTTAGTGATACAATAACTAAAAATAACTACCTACTTAACACTATGATTCCGAACACGACTCGCTACAAAAGTATTTTCTTGATAGACCGTGAAACACGCTGACCGCCAAAGAGTCCAGAGGGGCACTGAGGTTATTCAACTATGCATTATTTTCATCTCACGCCTAAAGTCGCATAACCTTGACCTACGTTGTCAGTTTCCTTTCAGTAGTTTTTATTCAGGCCTATTCAAGTATTCGTCTGTGTGGTGCCGGACTTAAAGAATACCACCACCCCATACTTCCCGTGGGTGTCGTAAAAGGCGACTAAGGGGCGTACCGGAAAATGGGCAGCAGCGTTCTCTATGCATTCCACCACCATACCATACTGCGATCGCCAACCCGCCTGCCAAGCGTGGCGATTATGGCAAACCCCCCCGTTTTAGGGGAGGCCTATGTCCAGCAGTGGACGTCTTTCGGCTGAAATGATGATGATGATGATGATTCAAATATTGGCTCGTTGCTAAATGTCGATCGATGGCTAAGCAAGCTTGCCGCGGTCGGTTCCTGGATTGGTGACCATCCATTGCACATCGAGACCCCTCCGTGCCTCGGGAAGCATGTTAAGCCATTGGTCCCGGCCGTCATCTTTGACAGTCGTTACAAATAATCAGAAGCTCCATGTGTAATACTGGTATTCAGCTGCATCCAGTTTAACTTATAGAGGTATGAGGTACAGGGTGTAAAGTTCATTCATACTCCATAGAAAAGGGAGGATCCTCCGACCAGATGGGTGTTGTGTCTGGCGGGCAACTGCCCAATGGTTCATGACGGGGAGTTGTATATACCTATGCTAGTTGAGCGGTAAACTCTGCTTGCGCGGAGCAGGATTTTGCGTTACGTCAGTAAGACGCGTTGTTCGCATGTGGCGTTGTAGATACCGCTACAAACTAGAAGCCGACCGCATCATAGTTGGGTAAAAATTAGGCAGATTGAAAGTTACTAGCCCGCGTTGTTTGGTCCACTCCCTCCAACAGACAAGAGATCTAAGTCCCAGCCTAATAGATGAAACATTATAAGCCGGTAATGTATTGTATCCATAAACTATTACACGCAGAACGGATGAGGCCGAAAGGTTATGTAGTGGAGACCGAATCCGCGTATCGGTAGCGTAAGTATGCCCCCTTCCTAGATGGACCGAAGAGTCGAAGACCTTTACAAAAACTTACCGTGAAAACTTAGGTGAATGTAGTTTGAAGAGAGCTGTCATTAGTGAAGCAAGTTGAAGTGGCAATGGGCTGGCTATATTAGCCGTAGAACCGGACACCGTTCGGGTAGACGTGTTCTTGAGTGGAGACCGTGAATCGGCTAACGTAAGGTAGGACGCCCTCAGGCTAGGTGGAGCGACGATCTTCGCAGGATGGCTGGTAGCAGCTGGATGACAGTTGCCGAAAATCGAGTTGAATGGCGTGCAATAGGAAAAGTCTATGACTATCAGTGGATTGCTATAGGCTGATAGGTGATGATAGATGTCATTAGCGTCAATTTCCAGCGTCTTGAATGGCAGCTCCCTTCATCTAAGTCTTCACAGTGAGATTTTTACAGAATAAACAGAATTAAGGCTCCTACAAACAGGCGCGACACGCGATATAATCGCGCTCGACACAAAGGCGCCGCTCGTTGCGCTACTTGCTGTGCCTTTGTGTCGCATGTCTTGTCGCGCCTGTTTGAAGGAGCCTTTAGCTTTAGCCGATAACCGTTCAATGCCTACGCAAGGTCAAGTACACATACTTTGTAAAACCGCTACTCGCTACCAATAAGACCTTATTCCCACGTATTTCTCAGACGAACAAATTGGTCGTAACCATATTTTGCGGATGAAATCGTTGATATTAATTACATTAGGCTGTCATGGTGAGGTTTAGACCATAATATATTATGGTTATCCACGGGTAGAAACGTACGATTGATGACCTTTGGGGCTTGAGTCATCCTTTTCTATTGGATAATGATGGATTGTACGACTAGTTGTTTCTCTATTTCAAGTGTCCGTTTCTCTAAGTTTCTAGTGTGTGTAGGTGATGGTCAATTGTTTTTCTTTCTAGCTTTTTCTGGCTCTAGGTCCTTTTTTCACTTAGTTTGATCTCAATATTAAACTCAATGAAGAATAGTGATGTGCCTCGTCTTTTAAATCCTTTCAGAATATCGATATCATTGTGTTATGTTTCTTGTGTGCGTTTTAAATAAAGAAAATGGTCTTTTGAATTTTTGTGTGTTACTTGTGGGTAGACTTATTTTGTGGTAGGCAAAATAAACATCTATAGTAAAAATAACTGTATTTATTTATTTATAAGTAATACTTAATTACATATGAAAGGACGGATTTATGAATGAGAAATGGAAACTTAAAAACTAAAATAACATGCTTACTATAAACTTATTTACAAAATCAAAACTTACACGTCTGGATACCAAATCAATGTTTAAATAAAATCTATAGAGAAATATTTACATTAATATTAAGAAATTATATAAAAAATAAGTAGTTTCATAATCAACACATCATATCAGCTCTCTGTCTTAACAATTCAAGTCTAAGTTCATGTTCCCGAGCCGCTAGTCTCAAGGCAGCGATACTAGAAGTACGCACATCCTCCATTACTGGATGCATATGCAAGCTTTCACTGCCTGGCGATATCGGCGGAGACATGGAAGGTGCAGGGGACCGGGTAACCTCGGGCGACAATCGTGAGTGATCGGACGACGGCCGGGAAAGATCGGGAGATGGATGTGACAGTTCAGGTGTCGGTCGGGAGTGCTCGGGAGATAGTCGGGGCGGCTCGGGAATGTTTAAGTTTGCAAAGAGGGAGTGGAAATGCGCTGGCGATGTGGCGTAGAGTGGGGCACCGAAGAGAGGCGGGCGCGATAGCGGAGGTAAGTACTGGGCGCCAAATAGTGGTGTGCTTGCGTACCTATTGGGAGAAAAAAGAACATTAGTATATAGAAAAATAATACACAACTGACAGGGGTTCTGAGTTGATTCGAACTGAAATTCACGAGCAAAATCTGACAACAATTTGTAAAAACCGACCCAGAATCAAAATAAACAGTCACATTAAATTCTTACCTAAACGAAGCCAGTGCAGCATCAAACGGCTTCCTCAGACCGAAGCCAAGCTGTGACAATGGGTGTGGTGGCCCAGGCAGAGTGGCTGACGTGGGCAGTTGCTGAGAGCCCCCCAGGTAGCCACTGTAGGGGTGAGCGTGGGGACCCACCTTCTCCTGCTTGCGCCATTTCGCACGACGGTTTTGAAACCATACCTGGTGACAAGCGAAGGCGAATTTAGATTAGCTGCGAATGGAATGCTATGAGGGTTCATATACGCAACGACGCTTTTCAATCCTACTATTCTACTTCTTACTAATATTATAAACTAGCACTAGCTAGGTTTCACCCGCATAAGTGTCGATACCGCATAAGTGTCGAGATAGATAGAGATAAATTGCATCCCGGGGAAGTCCCCGGGATGCAATCTATCTCTGTGCCAAATTTAATCGAAATCCGTTCAGTGGTTTAGGGTGAAAAGGTAACATACAGACAGACAGACAGAGTTACTTTCGAATTTATAATATTAGTATGGACTAGTATGGATTAGTATGGATGTGAAAGTTTGTGAAGATGTTTGGATGTTTGTTCCTCAATCACGCGTAAACCGTTGAACAGATTTGGATGAAAATTGGCACATAGATAGACCATTTTATGGATTAACACATAGAATACTTTTTATTCCGATATTCCCACGGGATTGAAACTTACGCGGGTGAAACCGAGCGGCGCTGCTAGTATAATAATAGTTTTTAATTCTTCACCACATAAAGGAAACTTTATGTGGTTGAGAAATAACTTTATTTGTATAAAACTTTTATACAAATAAAGTTACACATAGATACTAAAACAAAATAGGTACTAAAAGAGACTGTGACCACTGAGTTTGTTTCGGCCTTTCTTCTCAAAATAGTCAGATAGGAAACGCCGACCTCATCTAGTTTTAAAAATATGATTGACGTGGTAAAGTGTTTGTACAGACCTCCTAATAGAAATAAATCATTTATCACTTATTACCTAAATATAAAGGTGGAAAAAGTTCTGGTCTCCTAATAGGTTATAGAATACTTAACTTGTATTAAGGAGTAACTATCCAAGTCCCTAACAGTACCTACGTCAAAGTTGTATTTTAATGTCGTTCGTTGTCAAGCTTTCTTGACGAGAAGTAATTTATCATATATAATATTCATACAGCTGCACGGGTCGATCGATCAGGTTAAGCTACGCTTGTTGCGGTTGGTCTGAGGATGGGTGACGAACTTTACATACCAAGAAATCATTGTGGATCAATAGAACCAAGATGTCATTCGTGGATCTTTGACAATCGTTACGGGTTGTCAGAAACCGAAAGTTGGTTGTCAGACGTCTTACTAAGGGGTATCGTATTACCCAGTAACTGGGCTGTGGTGGTCAGATAGGCAGTCGCTCCATGTAAAATACTGGTATTCAGCTGCATCCGGTTAGACTGGAAGCCGACCCCAACATAGTTGGGAAAAGACTAGGCAGATGATGATGCCATAGGGGCTTACGCTGTAGAATTGGTCGAATTCTGGTAGAAACTTTTAATTAATGGAATCATCGATACGACAAAGAAGAATATTGCCTAATTAACTCTTAATATAACTATATTAACATAGATAGGCCCGTCGCTCCATGTAAAGTGAGTTGGGGAAAGGCTAGGCAGTTGTCAAGTTTTCAAGCCTCATATTTCTTAATTTTACCAGAAAAGGCAAAAAGTACAAATTCAATATTAATAACACTCATCGGCTTCAAGAGATTGTCAAAACAAAACATAACTTGTCATCACAATAACAATTAAATTTTATTTTAAGAAAAAAACAGTCAATAATCAATTTCACTTCTTGCAACAAAATTAATTTAATGGCTTCACACTTAAGACTCACAATATGATTCCCTGTCTGTGTTAAATGTAATTATCATTATGCTATAGCCACGGTTGAACTTTAAAAACGGGCGAATAGCCACCTGGCAACATTCCGCTTTTTCCTCAATTCCAAATTATTATCGTATTAAGCGATGGCAACACTCATTCACTATGTACGACTAATCAATTTCCACATAGATTTACAAGCTGCCTTTCTAGTTCTAGTAGTTTTTAGGGTTCCGTACCCAAAGGGTAAAAACGGGACCCTATTAGTAAGACTCCACTGTCCGTCTGTCACCAGGCTGTATCTCATGAATCGTGATAGCTAGACAGTTGAAATTTTTACAGATGATGTATTTCTGTTGCCGCTATAACAACAAATACTAAAAACAGAATAAAATAAATATTTAAGGGGGGCTCCCGTACAACAAACGTGTTTTTTTCGGCGTTTTTGCCTTATGCTATGGAACCCTTCGTGTGCGAGTCCGACTCGCACTTGGCCAGTTTTTTTGATAATTCTACGAACATAATTAAACAATCAAGTAGAAAGTTTACGACCTATGGACAGTGTTATTAGTCTATAACATAAAACATAAAAACGTAAGAAATCTAACATAAATCAAAGTTAATTAAGAGTCACTGCTTGTTGCTTGCAAAGGCCTAATCTGGACATAAATGGAACGTCCACTCATTAGCCGGGGTTCGCTATTGAAGGCAAAAAGGTTTTAATTAATACGCGGTTAGCTATGTTACATGGACATGACTATTATATTGTATATTTATTTATTGTGTAAGTATAATCTATTGATAATTATTTTAGTGTAAACTGTTTATATTTTAATTATATCGGTGCCACAATCAACTTTATGGCATCTATTAAAGAATTTGTTGAAAGATCTGTTTTCTGCGTCGTCGTGACGCGAGCGATGAGTATTTTTTTCTAAGCATGATTAAATTGTTCATTTAAATGATTAATGAAACAAATTGTGTTTCATTTTAATTACTATATCAATTTGATGATTAACGTATTCCAAAAAAAAAAACGTTAAATCATAAAATCGTACAAGGTTAGCAACTTCTGTATATGAAATAGTTGTTTATAGATTTAAATCTGTATGTGATTTATTATTTTTGGCAGTCAATTGACATTTTGTCAAAATAACTACTTATATTTGCATTTGCCGACCGTAGGTTTATTGATGTATTATTAAAAACCTTGAGCAAACGATGTTGTAAATGAAGCTAAGGTTAGGAAAACTTTGATGAAAAAAATATCGCAAAAAAAAAAACTAAAGTTATTTTGTTAAGGGCGAATTTCACCAAACTTTTAAGTGATATCCTCACAAAAAAAAAATTCTGACAGTTTTTCAATACAAGACCTGTCGACGTCCATTTTATTCAACGGACAAAAGATTGACTTTGGTCAAATCAGCCTTAGTAGGTAAAGTTGACAGAAATTCCCTTCTTAAAGAATTATAATACTTACCTAAGTTACTAATTGTAAAAAAAATATATTAACATGTCACTGACACGTCTCATTTACATTGAAAATTGTGCATTGAGTCATTATGGAGACCTAGACTGCTTTCAATAAGAAAGATCGCAACCGATACATACAAATTAATCTAATCAATAAACGGAATATCATTCTCCTCACATTACAACGCAGTGACAACAAAAAATAAACGCTTTCCTTTAGAGACATTACGTCTATCAGGTAAAAACCATCAACGTTTTCTAAGTAATTGGCAATATCCAACAAAGTCGTATTTCCAATTTTGCAGTGACTTGGACATTAATGAAAACATCCGACGGTCGCGTACGCAGTGATTAAGTGATCATTAAGGTGTCGTTCCACCGATATGTGTACGGGCGGAGCCACGTTTCCCCACATGTCTTATAAGGAAGCTTGACTTCGTACTGTGACCATACTTCGACGTCGTAATGACAGATATTAATCGTTTTAATCTCTTTTAATACTGCACTTTAAGCAAAGTATGAAAAAACTAACTTCTTCATGCGACCTTTTTGAAAATTGAAGGTGGTTATGTGTTTTGTGGAATTCAATTTTAAGTATCATTGAGTACCATGTTGTGAATTGTGACCACAGTGTTATGCTTGTACACACGGCTACACACCAAGATATACATAACCAGTATAACCTGACTTCCGAGTGTACAGACGCCAGCACATCAACCTACTACAATCTGTCAAAATTCTTTAATAGATTTTCAACTTTGTCTAAAGCATAAGGTTCAAAGTTGATTGGGAAAATTTTACAGTTTCGGGTAGCTTGATGGGCTAGTAGCGTCTGCACGAAAAACTTAGACAATGCGAGGTCAGCTAAAACTGAAAAAAAAAAAACTTAAACTGCTTTTGCCCGTGGCTTTGCCCGGAGCTGGAGTGTAGGTCGGAAATTATCCCAAGGGAATGTAGTACTTACCGAGGTAAAATATACCCTATGTGATTATCCAAAGGGGTAACTGCCGTAACACACAAACAGTAGCAATGTCTTTCATTTTGACAGTTCAACAACATTCATTGCGTTATTCACATTGTTGAGCAGACACATTTTTCGAACAAATGAAGCAATGGATTAGCTTTATCCTTCAAAATGATTCAGGTTGTAATTGCTAGTGCGTTACAATTTGGGTACAGGTTATCACACTAATATTATAAAGGCGAAAGTTTGTGAGTGTGTGTATGTGTGTATGTGTTTATATGTTTGTTACCTACTTCTTCACGCTCAAACAGCTGGACCAATTTTGATAAAAATTTGGTATGTTAAATATAAATTTGCTACTTTTTATCCCCATATTCCCACGGGATCGAAACGTATGCGGGTGAAACCGCGGGGCGCAGCTAGGCAACTATATGTGTGTACTCATCCAAATCCGTTCAGCCGTTTTTGCGTGATTGAGTAACAAACTAATTTGGATAAACTTTCACATTGATACAATACAATTACACGAAGAGTACACAGTCAAATTAAATAAGCTACCGCCGGTCGATTCTGTAAAAATCTCACCGTGAAAACTTAGGTGAAGTGAGTTTGTTTTTGCTAGGAATTGACACTATTGACAGCTCACTCCACGCTCACTTCACCTAAGTTTTCACGGTGAGATTTTTACAGAATAGCACCGCTACACCGTTATGGGTACCTATCAATATCTAAACAAGATGAAATAAATTGAATTGATGTTTGTTCTTGGGGGTCAACGACTGCTGGTGGGTTTGTTACTTGAAGTTTCTGTTCAGAAAATCTGTTTTGTTTTATAGTGTTTAGGGGGCCTAAAAAGGCCACTTTGGCAGAATCATAAAAGGATAACATTATGAATCACAATATGGCGAATTTTATTAGTTTATGACGTCTAAGGGAATCGAGATGCGAAAGGCCAGTCGGTTGTGCCGTTGATTGGAGGAGACTAATGTCCAGTAGTGGACAGCTGTCAACTAGAAATTATGCCTATGTTGAATTAAACTGATCAGGGGGCCTAAAAAGGCCACTTTGGCAGAATCATAAAGTGATAACATTATGAATCATAATATGGCGAAGACAGTCCGTGTTTTTCTTTTTTTCGCTGCACTACGTAAGTATAATCAAAGAGATTGGGATTGGATTTCGATTGATTGGTATTTTAGCACAGACAAAAAAAATAACTGAAACATCCTTCACCAATGGGTTTTGATACGATTAACTTAACAGTTAACTTTTTATTATGATTCATAATGTTATCATTTTATGATTCTGCCAAAGTGGCCTTTTTAGGCCCCTAGATATCGTTACCCATCACATAATTATGCGGAGTTTCACTACCTAATTTAATATTTTCCCTGTATGGAAAAGATCATTCCAATACAATACTAATTGATATGAACATTATTAACGTGAAAAAATATGTGCTAATGATGCTTTATTAGACGCGTTTACTTCTTTATAAGACACTAAGAATGCCTTGTCTTATTATAAATCTATCTAAATCATATTTATTACAATATTAACACACAATGAGCGTTATTAGCTGTATATGTAACTGCATAAAGAAATCATAAATCGTTGGTTACTTAACGAATTCCTGAGTAATTGTATTATTGTTTCTACTATCTGTTTATCTTGTTCAGCAACTGCGATTGAATTCCTCTAGACACTGATACTGGCCTGGGACTAAAATGGCGAAGACAGTCCGTGTTTTTCTTTTTTTCGCTGCACTACGTAGGTACAATCAAAGAGATTGGGATTGGATTTGGATTGGATTGATTGGTATTTTAGCACAGACAAAAAAAAAATAACTGAAAAATGCTTCACCAATGGAATTTGATACGATTAACTTAACAGTTAACTGTCCATTCTGTTATCCTTTTATGATTCTGCCAAAGTGGCCTTTTTGGGGCCCCTATTTGTTACAAGTCTGTAGATATCGTTATATTTTTTTTTATACACCTGCGTTTTTCCGTTGCAGCAATCTGAAACTTGCTAATTTTGAAGAATATTGCTAAACCATTGCTTCATAAATTTGAAAAACCGTCTGCGCAACCACGTAAAGAACGCAATGAATGAGGTTGAACTGTCAAAATGAAAGGCATTGCCATTGTAACTGTGATACGTAATTACCCCGTTGGATGCAAATTTAGGATTAAAGGACACTTTTTAACATATACACAAGCTTTAGGCTCAATTTACACCTCCGCGGAACGGAGTGGAATCGAGTTTTCGTAATAGCAAAATGAACTTTATGTCAATTGTCTAACGTACAAACTAGATACGAGCTTGTTACTGCGGGAATTCCCGAGAATGCGCGATAATTCTCCAGAAGATGCGTAACCAGGGGCCCTAATCTGCTATTTTTATAAATTCGTCATTCCAACACGATTCCACCACCATCCCATTGTCATTTTGCTAAAAGTTCGTAATCTGCTAAATTCATAATGTTTGATCATTGGATTCATTGGTCGGTCAATGGCACAGAAAGTATACGATACTCGTAACCAATTAAAAGCAATTACTGCACAATGACGTTCTAATGGTAGGTCACTGATTAAAAGAACTGTCAAAATTTTAGCAAAATAATTCATTTTTCATTATGCACAAGATTAGCATTCTATGCCATTTCTTTCAATGGAGTGTCAGTGGTTGACCATTGGAAAGTCATAATGACGCCAAATTAGTAGATTACCAAACTTGTCAAAATTAACAATTATGAAATCAATGATAGACCATTCTAACACTATTGTAATAGCTGAGGCCCTGTGCGTATGGGTGTATCTAATTTGTACGTTACACTATTGACATAAAGTTCATAATGATTTGTACAAAAAAAAATCGCTTCCTTTCCGTTCCGCGGGGCGGGTGTAAATTGAGCTTTATGCATAGTCAATCGCACATATGTAAATGGAACATTTGCACTGAGAAAATCGCTCTTACTGCAACAACATAAAGGCGCTGTCAATTTCAAATAGTTACCGCTAATGTTCGGTTGCAGTTCCCCTAGGATGCATTAGCTAGTATGTCATAAAATGACGGACGTCCATTCCTATTTGTCGATACAAAAAGCTCATAAAATTACAGTAAAGTGGAATGTCAGAATAAGTTAAAATGAAGCATTTTTTACGCGTAAAACACTCAATTTAATCAAGTTTATTGCAAGTGTGCACCAGTATTTTAATGGAAATTGTCCTTTTAATTTACCGTTTAATATGGTCAACGTTATAAATGCGTACCCACGGGCAAACTTTTGTACGTGAGAGAAATATTTAACTTTTACAACTCGAGTAGTTTACTTAATTGCGGTTTATTTTATTCTGCGGAATAATTAAGAGCTTTTTAAGAAGTTTTATTCAGTAATATGCTATACAGGGCGAATTTTTAAGATGCAATTAAAATGCCCAAGAATCGAAACTATTTGAAAAAATCGTCTAGATTATAATAATAGAGGGGCCCGCGGCTAAATAATAACAGCCGCACAGGACGATCGCTCAGATTAAGCTACCCTTGCCGCGGTTGGTCTGTGGATGGATGACCATCTTTACATACCGTGACCCCTCCGTGCCTCGGGAAGCACGTTAAGCCGTTGGTCCCGGCTGTCATTCGTGGATATTTGACAGTCGTTACGGGTAGTCAGAAGCCCGAAAGTCTGACAACCAGTCTTATCAAGGGGTATCGTATTACCCAGTAATTGGGTGTGGAGGTCAAATAGGCAGTCACTCCATGTGAAATACTGGAATTCAGCTGCATCTGGTTAGACTGGAAGCCGACCCCAACATGGTTGGGAAAAGGCTAGGCAGATGATGAGTCAAAGGCTTTGTGCGCAATTTTGGAGAAAACTAAAACACAATTTTGAGAATTTGATATAATTAGTACCCATTTCCAGGCTGGATGCAGGAGGCGGAGGACAGCCTGTGAAAGGCCTATGTACAGCTGTAGACTGCGATAGGCTGAGTTGATTTTTATTTTTTATTTTTGCTAGGAATTAAATCAGCTTTTCATTTGCATATGATCAATATGAAAAATAGGAGAGTTTTTCATTTTAATAATTTCCTCTGGAAGTTCCTATATGTATGCATCCAACAACTTTTCAAACAAGCTAATTTTAGGCTAATCAATGAAATGAGTACCACAAAGTCATGAATAAGTAATTATAATGTTATATATGTTAATCAAACGGACAGCAGTGCGATTCTGTAACCATCACACCGTGAAAACTTAGGCGAAGTGAGCGTGGAGTGAGCTGTCAAAAGTGTCAATTCCTAGCAAAAACAAACTCACGTCACCTAACTTTTCACGGTGAGATTTTTACAGAATCGACCGGCTGATTGCTTGATTGGAGCAACACGCGTGGGATTGTTTGTCCGTATGTCATAACTTTTATTGTAACTTGTAACGTGTGAATTTTTACACATATAAACTTATCTTTAATTTATAGAGCAAAGGGTCCCGGTTTATATGCTAAAAATAGCAATAACTAACTCTCTACCAGTATCAGTAGGTACCTTTTTATTAACAAAATGTAAATAACTTGTATTCATTATGTATTTTATGTAAACTTGATTAAAGAGTGCAGTTAAAGTGTTTTATTTATTAGTGTCTTTAATTACAATTAATCCGTTTTAAGAACACGAGTTTTTGTAAAAAAAAACTCTTTTAGCTAAACCTTCTTAAAAAAGAACCCGTGTATTTAGTTATTTATTTTATTCATTCAGTAGTAGGTACACATACATTTTAGTTGGTGACAGCATAAACTCATTAGGGTTTTACCGTGCACCAAAATCATTGACTAAATAATTTAGAGAATTAAAACCACTTAACTAAACAGAAACTACAGATAAAATTACAACGGGCTTAAGCGAAATATTATCTAATATTAACGAGCGAACATCGGTGACCAAACTCGCTGTCCACATCCTTAAACAAAAGTGGTGAAGAAATGTTTTCGAATCGATACAGGTTGTTGTAGTTATTAACGGGTTCTTGTGATTACATGATCTGACAGAGATTATGTCTGGACTTTAAAAAAGACTGTGACCTCTGAGTTTGTTTCGGCCTTTCTTCTCAGAGTTGTCAGATAGGCAATGCCGACCTCAACTAGTAAAAAAAAAATATGATTGACGTGTAAAATTGTTTACAGTACAAAACTACTTACAGAAATAAAATCATATAAAAGCAACTGGAAGTTATATTATTATAATCAGTAAAAAAACAATTTTAACGCATCTCACCCCGTAACCCCATTCTGACTAACTCCGTGGGAAGCTAACAGCGGAACTCCTCTGATTCTCAATAAGAAACATCTCATTAATATCATATTGAAAATATCTCATCTTAAATATCCATATAATTGAATCCAACTGAGTAAATTAACTAGTGTAAATTATTAAAAGCGGTACTTACAACTAAATTTTATGTGCCATATTAATAGAGCATGGAATGTGTAAACTATCCGACTGAGCGTGACTTGTGAAGCAGACGTCCTGTCGCGAGTCTGCAGGGGGCCCAACGTGCGACTTTTTGTCGCACCGCTCAAGAAAACTCACTTTGATTTTATTACTTTACCTTAACCGACGTTTTGATTGACTTAATAATATCGCCCCAATGAATATATGGATGATTCCGAAATTCATTAAAGTTTCAGAGAACAAAATTACTAATTTATTAGAAAAAAAACATGTAATTTGTATTAATAATATGGTTCTTACCTGTATTCTAGCTTCGGTGAGGCCGATTTTCAAAGCGAGTTCTTCTCTGCAACAATAAAAATGTTTTATTAAAATTGCGGCTTAATAAAGTTGTTGATATTTCGCAAGATGGAGACACTTAATTGTTTTTACTCGTTAAAATGGGGCTTTTATACGACATGTAATTTCGGGAACCCTTTGAATAATAAACATTTAATTTTTATTCAACAAAGCACTTTCGTTTGTGCCCGCAGTGTTTGGCTAAGGGAAGCGATAAAAAACATGCATCTGCGAAATCCTTACTTTATAATAATAGGTATGGAAAGCATTACATCTTCTAATCAATCGTCCAGCCATAAAAATCTAATGAACTCACCTAGTAAATACATCAGGATAGTGTGTCCTTCCAAAAGCCTTCTCCAGTTCATCGAGCTGGTAGCTCGTGAAGGTGGTCCGGTATCTCCTCTGCTTCCTCTGCGGAATATCCTCATCATCCAGACCGCTACCAGACCCTGGACGCTCGTGTTCCATGGGTGGGAGGTCAGGGGTGGTGGAAGAACCAGGCTCAGATACACCCATGATGAAGTGAGGGAAGTAGAAAATGATGAGGTAGTTGGAATTGAGTTCTGTAACAAAAAAAAAGTCGTTGGTTAATCTGGAAACCAAAATTGGCTTAAATGTTCAGACAGTACTTGGATAGAGAATCAAACCGAAGAATTTCACAAGATAAAAGAGGAATGAAATACATCATTTATTTATTTATCACATGACATGTTTCCTTTAGCCTTTTTTCCAGAAGCAGGAATAAAATATCGAGATCCGATAGATGATGACATTGATGAAATTCTAGAGGTATGAGGAACAGGGTCTAAAGTTTCGCATCCTCCATAGAAAAGGGATTTTGTATATGCTAGTTACGCGGTAAGCTCTGCTTGCGTGATATAGGGTTCTTCGTGACGTCAGTGTGGTGTGTAGTTCGAATGTGACATTGTAGCTGCCGCCACAATATAGAATCTAACAATCCAATGTGAAACAGTGTGAAAGATGACGTCTGAAATATCACACACTGAAAGTAAATTAAAGCTTGTCATGAAATTGATGCAAAAGTAGATACATTCACCAGAAAAAGTTACGAGCATAGCAAGTGACCATAAACTTGACTTTATAATAGCGAAATTGATAGGCAAGTAGTAAATATCGACAAACACATGTACAAAGATAACTATCAGTAATTAAACCTGGAAACGCCACTATCATGTGAACCTTTCACAGTTTTATTTACGTTGATTATGAACAAGATATAATTATATTAAAAGATAGAGTTGCCAGTTATTACAATGCAACGGGCTGTGTCGGGCAGACCTGGGCGAGTCGAGCCCTTATGATCAAACGTCAAGCACAATTAACCGTCTATCATTATTGCCCATCTAAATTGCAATACCAAACATCCGCTTTCTTCATTCGCCATTGTTAATGGAGAATAAAATGTAAGTACCGATGGAGATAGCTACCACTGAAACGCTTTTGGACGTGTCCATATTGACAACCGAGAAAGTAATGGCTGGTGATAAAAACATGTCGAATTTTAAGATGGTGTAAAAAGTTAACGTTTATGGAAATCGAATGATTATCTTCTGATGGTCTTCAAAACAGATATTAAAACAGAAGTTATCTTAGTGTTTAATTTCAATTTAGTATGGTTCCCCATATCAGCTTCGCAGTAGAAATATGTTCATAAGGAAAGCTTCTGTTCAGACAAAATTTGATGATATAATGACCGATCTGATGGTATTCATAAATGTTTTTCTAAACAGGTAAGAAACAATAATACTAAACAATTTGAAAAAGTCTGTAATATTAGTAAGTTTCCAATGGCTAAATATACTCACAAATATGGCGAATAAGGAATACACAATAGCCAGGGCCCCTAGATCTGCATTTAAAATTAGCACTAACAGTAAAATAAAATGCTTTTTAATACCGTTTCGCTTGGAAGACTTTAACGAAGTTACCGCAATGTAAAACAGAAATTATCACCATTTAGTTAGAAAAAAGTGTTTATAACTTAGAATATTTTAACTTAACATTTTTATTGATAGCAATAAAATACAGCGTAAAAGATAATATTTTATATTTATGAAGAGGAAGATAAAAAGTGAAGTATTGGTAGAGTAATTTCCTGTTTTGTCGATTCTGATGAAGAAGACGTGATCTTTGATATTGTAACTGTGTTTAGTGGTCTATCCAACAGGCACAAGGAAAAAACTGGCAACTTTTTATCTCGTTGCCACAAAATTCCTGTTCTCTCCGCAATGGTAATTAGTAAGCAAACTGTAGCACACAACGTCGACAACGCTAATCATGAAACAACAAGAACAAAACTAAGAATTACCGTAATGTAGTTAATTACAGCATATTTTTCTAACCAGACTACGACAGCGATTCGTTTTATCTGAGAAACAATTAGCACAGTTAATCAACTAGAGAGATCCAATTAAACAAGTGTTTAATTACATTTCAGTAATAATTAAACGCTATATTTTGTTCCAGCATTCAGCAAAATTCGAAAATGTGCTTTAATTCTTGGTAATTGAGTTGATTGTCGTTTGGGTGTTAAATGGTGCAAAAAACTAATTTAGTCTGCCTTTTGTGGTTGATAAGTAGCGTCTTTTGTTTTGTCGTTGTCTGCCTATTGTAGAAGTGAGACTGGATTCTTCATGGTAAATTTTGCAGTAGTAATAAATCTTTAACCCGATATTGTGAGGTAGCAGATTAAAGTTGAAAAACAGTATCCAGACTACAAAAAGATATACTTTTAGTAAGTGCTTATTCTTACCTATATACATGTCATTAGGCTTAGACTCGAAGATCCGAATGATCAGATTTAATAGTATGTTGGCCATATGAATAAAATATAAAAATATATTTTAAAATTGTGATCAAGATGTTTTTATTTATCCTTTATTAAAAAGAAACAGGTTCTTAATAATTATTTACAATCTAGGCTTTAACACTAATAAGCAATTTTAATCTAACTTAATTTTTTACGTGATAGTGATCAAGATGTGACAAAATTCTATATAATACGAAATCTTGCAGCAACGTACTGCAAATCCTTCTGGTTGCTTATAAAAATTTAATTTTGTCGTTTTTAGAACATAAAATAAAGCTCAATAGGTACAGACAATACGATGATATTTAATAGGTAGTATTACTCATTTATTCGTTTTCCATTTCCGTTTTCCTAATGACAACAACATCGTTTACCTACAATCATTATTATACATTTAATTTAGGGAATCTATAATGTTTTTTACCTACATAATAAATAGGTAGGTATTTTAGGTATGTACCAGACGCCAGCACATCAAGCTACCCAAAACGGTCAAAGGAGAAACCCGTTTCTGGGCCTAACCGTTACACGAATAAGATATGTACCAAAAAAATCGTCTATTTTGCTAAATTAACCCATTTAAATCTTAGCCTCATTTACAATGGCCAAGTGTAGAAAATAATTAGATTTCATTTTTTTTTGTTTTAAACCACCTTTGTAAACCGTTACAACACTTATTTTGTTATACGTCACTAACTTCATAAATGCTGGTATTCTATCAATAGAGCGTACCCTAAGAATATGATCGATTTAGTGGAAATCGATGCTGATACAAATAATTAAATAACACTCCATTGTTTTAGTATAAATGACTTTTTAGGTATTAAAATCAATGTAAAACAATTAAATCTGGAAACTAATTGATATTTAACGTAATCGCCATTAAAAAACATTAAAAGAAATAAATAATCGGTAAAATCGACTGCACCATGGATTGCACTAGTAAACGGCAAATGTCAATGTCAACGTCTGTCAATTGTCATGGTTGTAATGTCATGTCATTAATGTCATTCGCTTTTCGGATTTTTGCGCAAGTCAATGTGTTGTTTTTCTGTATTTCTGGGGATATAATTTTTTAATAAGACCTCTAATCGAATACTGGACTCCGAAATTGATTGCATTCTGACTGACCCTCGCTTGAATAATGGACACCGTTACATAACCTGCCACCTGTGCTGACTTTTGCTGGAAAACCGGATCTGATTATTGCTCTTTTTGACGACTGGCACGACATCATGAACCTGTGCATTAATTGCGGAATAGCAACGGCACTGCCATACAATAGGGAGGCGAAGATTGGAAGATGAAAATGATTCTTTCAATGACGTGGAGTTGCGGACACCAGCCCGTAGTACCTATTACCTATTATGGCTCGCGCGCGCCTCAAACGGTTAGTAGCCGATATTTCTATATTGTAACATTTTTGTACAATATATGTAATAATTTAATGTAGTCGAACTTAATAGTGTTATCGCATTTGTTCAGTTGTTTGTTGATAGTTGTACTTCATATAATGATACCAGAGTGTGCAGATGTGATGCTTCATATTCGAAGACATGACTGTGACATCACCAATCCGGACTGAACCTGCATGGTTATTGGTTAATTATATTTCCCTCTCAGAGAGGAGACCTGTGTCCCTGCAGTGGGAATGTAATAAGGCCGCTTATGTTTACCCAAATGTGCCACTCGGATGTTTATTGCTAAATGCTAATGCTAGACCTAATAGTCAAATGATAAATGTTTGCTTGCTGTTTGCAAATGTGTATTCACTGTGGACGTTCTCTTCTGAGAAGAGTTCGTTGCCATCAACTTACGACTACTGGTACAGTGCAAGAACACAGAATACACGAAGTTATAAGAGGATGGATCCTACCACGCACGGTTAATATAATAGTTTTTTTCATGCTTTTTTAATAACATTTTTTTTAGTTTAGTTTTGATAACAAGGGCATTCAAAAGTTTTATTTGGTATGCTAAAACATTTAAGTGAATTAGAACAGTGTGATAATGGTTAAGCTATCTCAGGCTTACTAACCTACATCAGAATTTCTTTAGATCATTCTTTTTCAAAGTGGGCCACCACACATCTCTGGTGTAAAGGCAAATGTAGATATAATTATTTTCAGGTGGGTGCTTTAAGTGTTGTCTGTCACTCTTGTTGGGTGCAAGCAAATAGAGCATCCCGGCGTTTCCATGATCTACAGCAAGAGCTGTCAACATCGGACTCAAACTTAAGAGGAAGAATAAAGTCGAGGCATATTAGTAATAGGATGTATTTCGTTTATACATTAGTCGACAGCTCTCTAAGTGGAAGGGATGCTATAACCGAACCTGTATCGTTAGCAAAAGAACGGTAGGATGCTGTACCCACACCATGAGCATAATATGGTATCTTGGTTAGGCACGGCACCAGGGTAGTCAATTACCTCCTGCACAATTTCTAGATACCTACTGTGTTATTATACTATGATAGTCCTAAAGAAGAAAGTAATTAATAAAACCATCACAATAACCTGTTTTTTTAATTTTAATATATAAAGAAAAAAAAATCATCAAATCCCTAGGTACAATATTAACAAATGCAAGCCAGTAGTGATGTAAGTGGGCCTTGTATAGTATAATAAACATAGTTTTCTGCTGAGGTTTTCAGTACCGCTACAAGAACAATCAGATAAATCGGAAGTCATCCCCTAAGCGCTTTTTAGGGTTCCGTACCCAAAGGGTAAAAACGGGACCCTATTACTAAGACTTCGCTGTCTGTCCGTCTGTCCGTCTGTCCGTCTGTCCGTCTGTCCGTCTGTCTGTCTGTCTGTCACCAGGCTGTATCTCAAGAACCGCGATAGCTAGACAGTTGAAATTTTCACACATGATGTATTTCTGTTGCCGCTGTAACAACAAATACTAAAAACAAAATAAAATAAATATTTAAGGGGGGCTCCCATACAACAAACGCGATTTTTTTGCCCTTTTTTGCTCGATATCAAAAATGGCAACAGGTAGGCACTTGAAATATTCACAAAATACTCAGTTGTATTTTAACTTTAATAATAAATAATAAAATTAAAATAAAATAAATATTTAAGGGGGGCTCCCATACAACAAACATGTTTTTTTCGGCGTTTTTGCCTTGTGGTACCCTTCGTGTGCGAGTCCGACTCGCACTTGGCCAGTTTTTATATAAGTACTTACCTAAAACTTCATCGTGATAGGCGGCAGGTGCTGCAGCACAGCATATGTGCGTTCCAGATTTACGTAGGAAACGAAAGTCTCAAAAATATCATTGTTTATCTAGGTACTAAAAAGTGAACATTGTTGTCTGATTTTACCAATTTGGCCATTGCTGGGAGACGTGAAAATTGGGCTCGTGAAACCTTCCTTAATGCTCTAATTTATGGCCAAATTCCAGCCCTGTAACGCCAGGCCCAAGTTTCTATGGAGTTTGGGTTTCTCCTTTTCCCAATCAACCTTGAACCATATGCTTTAGCGATAAAGTTAAAAATATACAAAATAAATTTGACAGATTGTAGTAGCTTGATGTGCTGGCGTATGTAATATTAGAAGGGATTTTATTTCGGTCGCAAGACATTTTTGTAGCATATAATTCAATACACAAATATGCTTTGATGAGCTTTGATGATTTAAATTTTCCTATACAGTAAATAGGGGGCCATTGATATACAATAAAATAAGAATATAATAACTACATTCACAAAATAACCATCGAGATGAAATTTGTGTGAGACACTGATTAGATAAATAATTTATGAGCGGTAATTATAGGTAACTTTTAAAATTATTGAAACGCTCCAATAAATTCGAGACACGTCGAATAAACGTTAATTAACCATGTAACATTTATAAAGAAGTACATTAGAAAACGTAAAGTGTTTTTGCTAATTAAGAAAAAGAGGCATTACACGTAATTATAGTTAATCAGTTAAATAAACCAGAACTCGAAAAAGATGAGCCACAGATTTAGAAAAGGTAGAAGCAGACAATAAGATTATACAAGAATCTGTAATTCCAGAGATGGCATCGTTTGTCACAACCCCAATAACAAAAGATAGATTATAAGTAATGACATAACAACACTTGAATGTAAGGAAACAGAAAGTAATTATTGTTATCTCTTCTAGGATGGATTAAGCGATTGTAAAATTAGGTGAGACTTACACAATATATATATGAAAGTATTTCTCACGGTGAGTGACACGCAATAGACATAAAATCAATTTATATAAGTGTATCTGGTTGTAGTGTATTCGCAATTAACGGATTAACTATTCTTTTGTGGGAAAGGAAAGTCATTTGTGACACTGGCACAACAGTACAAATCAAAAGAGCTAAGTGTGGATCAAATACTTCCTATACTAAGTTCTATAGACAGACTATTATGGCTAGAAAGAAGGTGAATACCTAGATGACCACAGAAGAAGATGTGTGGATGAAAAAGACTACAGGGCTGAACCTAAATCAGTCGGCAAAGGCCTGGATGATGATGATGATAACTTCACTTCAGTAAATATTTCATCTACTAGACACAATATGTTGTAATTCAAGGAAAACCCTAAACTTGGGAAAGGTTGTTGAAGTTTTGTTTATAAAACTATGTCATGACTACATGATGTTCATTTGAGGAAGGAAAATAATATCACAATTTACCGTTTTGTTTTGATTATTCGAATAAGTATCCATTATCAAATTAAACCGCAAATAAACTTAATTAACGAAATTTAAAACCATTTTTTTCCCTATGCATAATCATATTGGACTTTCCATAAATATTTAGCATGACTGTAAACATTCCATTTAAATTCTTGATTTAATTTTTATTGAGTTCAGTTGTGGTTGGAAGTCGATCCTCAATAAAATTAGTAATAGTTCACGAATGATTAGCTAGCTCGGACTCGTCGACTGTCTATGGTCACTGTCTATCTGCTGTTTCTATGGTGCGTGACGACACCTGCGCAGACGCATCTGTCGCACGCGCCGGTAATCGCGATCTATTATACACAAAACGTAGGTTTATTTATAGCCTATGATGTCCCACTTTAGGGCAAACGCCTCCCTTTCTCCTTTCTAGTCTTTTCAATCTCCATTTTCTTTGTAGGCGTCAAGCGACGGCGTTCTATTTGAAACTGTTTTTACAACACTTCAGTCACTTGTCCCTAAAAGTTATTTAGAAAACCAGTGTCAGACAGCATGTGTCTGGCATTCATTCCGAAATAGACCTTTTTGGTTTCATAACACAATCCTATAACGTTCCCACTGCTGGGACACAGGCCTCCTCTCGGTGTTTCATGAACTGTTCTCAAATAAATGTTATTCTTTCTTTCAAGCTCGTCCCGCCATCTTTGCCTGAGTCTGCAACTATGCTGCTGGATGTTTTCCTTGACCTACATTGTGGTAGATTTAGTCCAATATTATCTTAACAAAAATAGATTAGGTATATTCAGTAATCAATAAGTAGTACTTAATAAATATTTGAGTTATAGGCCCACCTATTACTAAGCTCATTCTATCTAACTTGTCTATTAACTTGAACACGCAATAGAATAGAAGTCTATCAACTCCTAATTATTATCAATTTACTTTTCTAAGTTATATCTGCAAAAAATTCTAGTCACATATTTTACCTGTCATCTACGAGCGACGTAAATAATAACTTTTTTCGTATCTAAGGGCCATGTCTAGTGTATATTAGATATTTTTCCTTTGCTCCCCAGATGTCCATGGTAATAGAATTCATTTTCAATAAGGTGATTACTTTCAAGTTATATAAAACTGCCGCGTCTGCAATAAATTGAAATTTTCAACGAATAAAAATGTAATTATAGCTTCCAAATAATACAAAAATTTTGAAAGGCCACAGTGAAATTCGCAAACAAACTGTTAGCAAACGAAAAAAATAAATTAACCACCGATACGGTCCAGCGTTTCCTCTTTGAGATGTAATAAACAAAATACTTTGGGTAAATTAAATAAAGCAATCAAGATGCAAATTTTAACGCTTCAGCGGTCTCGCGGCGAATATTGACGAATATTACCCACTGATTGGCTCTGCCGAGCAGGTAATCGACACATTGTTAGACAATTTTTTTATTTACAACTAGCGGTACCGAGCGTCCCGAGTTCGTTTGCCCCCACGACTGGTTAAATAAACCTTGACTTTTTGCTCCATTACCGCCAATTTTCAAGAAAACTTTCGTTTCTATAAGCCTTTTACAAAACAAAAACTATAAGTTCCACATAATTATGACATTCAATCTATAATTGAAAATGTGTGAATAAGGTATACATACGCGAGTTTTAGCATATAATTAATTAACGACTCGATCACTCGACGTGTATCGCTTGTATACGATATAGTGTTTCAATTAATTCCCGCGTAATAAATATTGCAAAGATCGTAATAATTTAATACACTATTGGATAACACTGGTCGTTATAGAGAATGTAAAAACTTGTAATGTCAGAGTTTAGTGACGTAAATGAACATGCTTTTGGAATAGCTAATGTTATATGTGAAGCTATAGGGCCTAAAGTGGTTGTACCATAATCGATTCACGTAGCGATATAATTGTAGACCGTGTTTGTAAGAATAAATTAAACTCCGTATCGGCGAGGCTTGTGTGATATAGAAAAAGTGTAATAATTTGATTTATACGCAGCCTTATAGAGTTAACAATACGGTGTGAAATTAGCGATGAATGATTTATAGAAACTATATAAGACGTTACTATACTTTACATTCAATGTTCGTTACACCTAAATCATAACCTGAATCTCAATTAAAAGAAGAAAATGAATAATCAATGAGAGGCGATAATTTAAAACTGGACACCATAAAAGCGAAATACTACGATGATGTATAATCATTTTATTCTTCTCTTAAAGTATAGTTAATAGGAGGTAAAATATTTGAAAACGTACGTAGGTACCTTATTAAACAAAAAGTTAGGAAAACTGAAGGTACTAGCAAGTAGTGGATAACTGCTAGTAGATAACTATGAACTACAAGTTGAAAATTCTCAGTTCCTAGATCCCTACTGCAGTAATTTCCTAGGTTTTTACAACATCCTCCGTGTTACCAAACACTAGGTATAAAATGATCAGATCTTCGCACCACTGGATTAAGTATGGAAATGTGAAATAAACTCCATAAAATACAAGATTCTATGGCACAAGACCACGATTCTATTAATTCAATTACAAAATTAACTGTCTATTTCCTGTTTAGTCACAGTAAAAAGTATGTTCGCAGAAAATAATGGTTTGAATAGAAAAAAGTACAAAGAAAAACAATTTAGTAGCGTTGATCCAACGATAAGCTATTATGGAGCTTTAATGTATGCAGATTAGATAACATTTCCTTTATTCAGGGGTACAGTGAAGAATTATAATATAATAGGATTAGGAGCGATAGGAAAGAAGAGGCGCCTGCTGGATTATTTTTTTTGTGTCTATACTAAGGCTTGGTGATAATCAACTGGTTTAGCCATTGTAAGTAAAGTTATCTATTTAAGCTCATGAGAACGTTTTTAAAGTTTGAATTATTAATGATTGAATTTATTTCAATCGGAAACTTTTGTTTTGGGCTTCAAAACGTACAAGCACATGTGTATACCTATGCACGGTTTTCATATAAGCTATTGTAAATCATATTCTAACAATGTTTTCATCATGTGTTATATCAATTTAAGCAACACCTTCAATAGTAAAACATAAATAAATATTTATCCAAACTTTGGAATCTCCATTCTGCACTTTATCGTTGGCTCTAAGAATTGAGGGATTAAACGTTTTTGTCCATTAGGTCTGGAGTTAAGTGTTAATGGCGTCTCGGATTATATCGCTGAGCTTCAGATAAGAGCTGCAAGTGTCTGACTCATCCGTCCCCTGACTGATGTCTGTCTGCTACCTGATAACCCTGACATTACCACGCTAATGCTATTACAACAAGTTGAAATTCCTTTAACGCATCATCCTTCACTCAACCCAGTGCCAGTCACTCAGAAAATTCTATCTGCACTTAACACATAGCAATAAAATTCATAATTGTATGATTTCCTGATTCTAGATTAATTTGATTATCAATTTAATTATTCCTTTGTTCCAACTGCATTAGTGCATTGCATAGTTTTTCCATTACATTCTTTGTAATTCCATTGTCAGCTGCAAAATTATTATCAATTGGAAAAGCGTACATTTCTACATAATTCGTTTCTTCGGGGAACTTGGGAAAAAAAACGTCTGCGCGTCTAATAACATTCACAAAGCTAATATTATTTATCGTAATCACAATCTCAATAACATCCGATTCAATTTCATCACCCCATAACGAACAACGGAGAATCTTAAATTTTAATATTATGAACATTAAAAAAATAATCAAGATACAAGAGGTATGGATGTAAATGGACATTCCTATTACGAACGCGGCTAGTAGCATCGAGTAGCGTGTAATGAGAAACCAGAATGTTAATTAAGATCTAATTAAGTCTAATACAATCAACAATGCTGCTCGCGTTCCGGAGGCATCCGCAAGTCATCACGAAGGTTTCGTACCGTCTAGTCTATGGAGATCTCTGACCTTCAATGCGATGCTGATCTTCGGATCAATTTCTCATCGACGCGGGTAGCGACGCGGGTCTTTGTAACTGGTGATGTTAATCGAATTGAGATCGGCCAACCCTTTAGTAAAAAATCGGTTAAAATCACTCTTTCCAAAGACTATTGTGATGTGAGAACTCAATTTAGTGAACATTGCAGCAATGTAGACGTGAGATCAGTTGAAAGGGTAATAAAGATATCTAACGTCTGTACGCGAGTTACAAATCATTTCTGAAGTAATAAATGTGACTATGAGGAAAAGTAATTACTCTTTACATCATAAAGTAGTACATAGCAATTATTATTAACTTTTATAAGAAAGTTTATGATAATAATTATAAAACTATTAAGTGTTATACTTATTTAAGTTTGGGTAATTCCGTAGCGTTACCCACTTATGTTTATTTTTCCTTCATCCATAAAAGTAATTTTAAATTAACACAAAAGAAAATTATAATAGCCGTTCATATTAAAGGTTTGGGATGCCTATAATTTTTGTTCTTATTTTTTATGCTTATTATGAGCCTAAGCGTAACCAAGCTTCATATTCAATCTACACGACACTATGCGCCAGCCGTCGCCGCCGTCGGCAAAAAATATGACTAGTTTAAATATTTTTATTATATAGGTATTTAATATCAATTAAAAATAGATTTTATAGTTTTATAATTAACATACATGTTTATTGGACAAATTATGATCACGACATATTTGCCCACAAACAAGACGGTAATAAAATAAATAACACTACACGGGCTCAAGCTGATAAAAAATATGAAATGACCCACACATTCCACCGCGGAGGCTAATAAAATCAAGATCAATAACATAAATACGCTATTGTTGTCCATCTTTACAATATCTAACAACTTTTATAGAGCTTGAGATATGGGAATAACATTCAAAGCTGACCATAATACAAGCTATAAACAAAATTAACAACACAAGGCACCCTGCTGATTTCAATTTTGAGCCTGACATCGGCCCTAATTCAATAAAGCAATAAAATTCACCTAATTATGCAAATGCTTTTAAAATATCAGGTATTATGCCTTTTTTGACTCCCAAAAAATATGATGCGAGCCGAAATAACCTAGTGGGCTTTGATTAATGAAAGCCGGTCCTACTTGTTATAGTAATGTCATTATTTTAATAGATTGTTGTAACGCATAATTAGAAAGATGGGAAGCGTCATGCAGATACTGTCATTAATTATTTCTAACTATATCATTAACTTTGTTATAATTATTATCATTTCACTTTTTGTGACTGGAGAGATATTATTCTCTAAACATCACTTGGAAATTCGAACGATGTAATGAGGAGAACGATGTGAAGAGTGAATTTAAGATGGTAGAGTTTATAGCCGAGTATGACGCTAACTGTATTCTAGTCAATTCAGTAAGCTTCGGAAAATTAAAATTACAAAATAGCACACTTTTAAACTGTATTAAGTACTTTGAGGTGATATAATTAAAAGCTTTTATGAATTGTTATAATTCAGGTAGCCAAGTGATTGATAAATATTAGGTATGGGAATCACATGTCAAATGATTAGGTATAAATATATTTTTTATAAATATACTTACGTATTTACAACTTTCATGGCCACTTTTAATTCAATTTAATTTCTTTACAATTCAGTCATAATCCCATTCGATAAATTGCGCAATATAGTATATTTTTATGCTAAATAAAATAATATGCATTTCAATATTTGCACCCAGTTTTAAAATTATTTTTAAATATTAAAAATGCATAGGAAAGTGATTAAAAGTTTATTTTACAATGACATGCTAATAATCGATTGTACTTCTTCCCATAAGAAGTTAATTAAACGTTTGCAATAAAATAATAATTGAAAAACACTTACCACACTCAATTCACACCGATGAACTCCGAAATAAAGTCCTTATTAAGCACGAGACGAAAGATAGTGAACACGAATAAATTGCCGTCAATAAAGGCCACAATTTACATGATACCCCGTGACGTCTCAAACGACAACAGAGCAATAAACTATAACACACCAACGCCTTCAATCGACTGGTAGAGAATAAAGCCGGCTACGGTCGCCTACGCACCGCTCGAAAAAGTATAACAAAAAAGTAGCGGGCCGAGACCACTCCCCTCGGGCACGCCCGGCCAATGGCGGCGCGCTGATATCACCGCCGCCGCGACGGTGGGCTGAATCACTTGATACGGGTCCCTACTTCGATACCGCTAATTGACTTTATCAACAAACTGACTTTACTGGCCGAAGTCACGATATATGCGTTTGTCTGCCGTGTCAAAAGCCTAACTGTGGCCCACTAGCGCTGTAATTAAGTATGCTGCGAGTTAATGGGTGATTTCATCTAGAGAGAGATTATTTTGTACCCATTACAAACCCTAAGTGAAGGCCGTAAAGTTAGTTTAAGCTAGTTTAAGCTAGTACATGTCAGTGATAAAGGAAAGTAGTCATGAATCGGTCTTGTTGTTGTAATCTTAAAGTTTTATAATATATGATACAAATCCTATTCTTATTTTAATAAATGCATTACTCTAGAATTTAATTACTACCTCTAATGATTTCTTATTCCAAATTCAGCATTATCACATTTGTAATTAAAATATATAACTATTTTGATTCCGTTTTTGGCCTTATTGGTTACTTTTTATTCTAAATGATGCCTTTATCCCTGTAGGACATATAGAACTCCATATTAGGCATCCAATTAGAAGCTATGAAAACTTTATATAGCCGAGAGTACTATTTATCTGCGAGTGTCGGCTTCTTTGAGCAAATTGCATGTAACGCTATAAACCGACCTCTATTGGTATTGCAACTAGCTGCAACTTAGTTAACGGTTACAACTTTGGCAGTCAAATGAATTCTCTCAGTGGTATAAATTTTATGGTCATGATAATAAACTATGTATAAGGTTCTAAAATGTTAATTAATCTGAGTTAAATTAACTGCGAAAGGATTTTTTTGGCAATTTTACTTAGAATTAAATAAGATAAACCTGACTGATGTAACCAGAACATGCCTTTGGAAATGATATTTCAACAGGCTCACAAGATGGATGAAACGTTCAGAAAATTATTAGAAATCGGAAACGGTTTATACCACATCACTTTAAAATAAAATGAGGACTACAAAAAAGACCTCTCTGTATTTCAGCTGTCAATATCAATCTTAGATTTGAACTAAGTTGGCTTAACTCGATTTGAGGATACATCATGCCTGCCATATGTAACCCACCGAAACTAAATTTCTAGTCATGTTCTTACACAGTAAGAGCCGTCCAATGAAAATATAATATGTAAACCCAACAACAAAGGAGCGTACTATTTCTGATGATAATGATGATTTCCCATCCTGAAAAAAAAAGAAACGAGCGTATTTTACATATATTTTTAGACTTTGTAATGAAAAATGGCCTAAGGTGCACCATGAATATTTAAAGTCCGTGTTGTAAGACAGCACTACTTTTTTTACAATTAGTACCTTAGTATTTCGTAGCCAGCCCGTACACTGACGGCCTGAAAATATTGCAATGCAATTCAGGAGTTGTCTAAATATGTAAATGAAATAAAATACTTCCATTAGGAAGCTGCTCGCCTCTTCAATTGGAAGCAAATATTAATGATGATTTTATGTAGTTGCTGTTCCACTGTGTGGCGTTTTTCATAGCGTCAGGCCCATGGGTAGGTCTTCTTCACTGCTTTAAAGGGACTACATGACTAAAGCGCGGTCACTGTCGAACTGCATAGAAAAGAAAGAGAAGAAGCGCGATGACACAACTTGCTTACTGTAATCGAACTTTTATTGCTTTTAAAAATTGCGTTTAGGTCCTGTAATTCCCTTATTAAGCTAGATAAATTGCTGAGGGACCGTCAGTTAGTCAGTTCAGATCAGTTTAATTCAACATAAGCATAATTTCTAGTTGACAGCTGTACACTACTGGACATAAGCCCTCTCCAATCAACGGCACAACCGACCAGCCTTGTGCTTTTCGCATCTAGATTCCCTTAGACGTCATAAACTAATAAAATAATTAAATTATGTTTTTATCATCACTACCCACACCCTGACTTCATCCAGCCCTTGAGAGTCCTATGTCCAGCAGAAACATAGGACTCTCTTTGTTTGTGCCAAATTCCACACTCCTGTTCCAACCAAAACAAGGTTCTATCCGCAATGGCAATAATGTCACCCGCCTATCTCGCCGCCGGACGGCTGGCACTTCTTCCAGTTCTCGGACGTGGCTTGGTAGCAGCTTGTCGTCACCACGTCTTGCCAATTGTCCACTTTCACCCAAGTTCCATGACGCATGTTTTTTAGCATTGAAGATCTGTATATCTCTTCGGATCTCAACGTTAGGAGTTCGATCTTCTTCTTGATCAGCCTCCTGCGTGAGCATCTACAGCTCCACACCATAACTCATATGATTATGTAGGTACTTACTTGTTATTAGTAAATTTAAAGTTTTTTATATAATCTAGCCCAAGCCAATGTAGATACCTATTTTTAAAACAGTGCCAATTTTGAAGGTATCAAAATCAGCAATTACGAAACTTTTCAAATCACTATTTAACTCTGTACCTACTTGTTTAGTTGTTAAATATATTTAAAGTTATTTAAACTTACTAACGTCTAGTTTCAAGAAATAATTACATATAGGCTTCTTTAAAGACACTCCTAAGCTTCATAAAGAAAAAATCTTCCACGAAGAAACATTACCACGAGATTAAAGTAGTGTACAGTAATCAGTACGCAATTATCCTCCCCCAAGAGATGTAATTAAAACCATTAAAATGACATTTGGCGCAATCCAAAGCCTTCTACGTGCAGTTCCGTGTATAATCATATGAAATCGCTTTACGGGTAGTTATTCTAACATAATAATGTTTAACATAATTTTAAATTCAAACAAAGGAGAATGTTTCATTCAAAATTGTCGTAGAAAGTAAACTACACCACTTTAGGTGATTTAGATGAATTTTGGTGTTGTGTGAAACTTTAAGCATGATTTTTACCTCATCATCTTGAATGCTGCCAGTTCCTTTTAAGTGTGTTTTTATTTCATACAACACTGGTTTATGTCTGTGTAATTCATCTTTAATTTACTTCCATGGTATGTAATTTAAATTACTTTAGTAGCTTATTAGAGCATTAAAATTGCTCTGAAATCTAGGTTTCCTATGCTTTCATGTCCCAGCGTTATTTATTTTAAATAAAACCAACTTCAGATATTAAATCAAGTCATGTTATCGTCGCTGAAAAACATGATTTCCGCAAATTACTTTGTACTTAACCTTTTTTATTGCAATACCGTGTTCATATTCAAATCTAAATATATTATAATGAAACACAATCATCATAATAACGTTAGATAAACAGGCACTGGAAACTGATTGCGCATTACGTACGACTGATTACAAAACAACGAGGATTTCCTCCCACGAGTAATTACTGCTGCGACACAAATTACACAAGTAATAACACATGAATAACAAACAAGCGTTAGGCTATATAATTATTATAGTTGTCCCAATGCTCGCCCTTGCCACATTTTGTTCTGAATCACACAAAATTATAACTAACTACGTAATTCCCGCTCCGAGAGTAAATTGGCCCATATTTAATTTTGGGAAAATGTAAAAATAAACGTTTTTATTTGTGTAAATAGCACAATAAAACTGCGGCCGCCATTACCGGGCGACACGAAATTTGTACGCGCACCAAATTACATAGATACGATCTGCGTCGATGTAATTGTTATTTTACTGTCGTTAGTGCCCCGGATCGCGTAAATTCAGTTAGGGGATATGATTTTTTTTTCAAATTCAATATTCAACTTTTTGTTATGGCCGGAAACGGACGTGTTAGAAAAAATTACGCGCATCCGGTCCGGCCGCAGCTTTTGCGCTATTGCAATAACGGTAATTAGTTTTTGATGCGAACGTGATAAAAAATGATGCGTTTGCAATTAATGTGACAATATTAAAGAGTGTGCGGAATAATAAAAAAACTGGCCAAGTGCGAGTCGGACCCGCACACGAAGGGTTCCGTACCACAAGGCAAAAACGCCGAAAAAAACATGTTTGTTGTATGGGAGCCCCCCTAAAATATTTATTTTATTTTAATTTTATTATTTCTTATTAAAGTTAAAATACAACTGAGTATCTTGTGAATATTTCAAGTGCCTACCTGTTGCCATTTTTGATATCGAGCAAAAAAGGGCAAAAAAATCGCGTTTGTTGTATGGGAGCCCCCCTTAAATATTTATTTTATTTTGTTTTTAGTATTTGTTGTTATAGCGGCAACAGAAATACATCATCTGTGAAAATTTCAATTGTCTAGCTATCGCGGTTCTTGAGATACAGCCTGGTGACAGACAGACGGACAGACGGACAGACGGACAGACGGACAGACGGACAGACGGACAGACAGCGAAGTCTTAGTAATAGGGTCCCGTTTTTACCCTTTGGGTACGGAACCCTAAAAAGTGTTGTCAACTCAATTTATTCTGCCTTTACAGAGAAAAAGACCGTAGCGTGTCAGAAATACAAACTATTTTGGTGTGAACGTGTGTGGTGTCGGAAATATGGCTGTGTCGAACGGATGACCAATTGTGTCCATTTGCGGTTAACTAAATCAATCACAAGTCACAACGCATCAATTTTTTTCTCGGCCCCGGTCAGCGGTGACTCGGTACTCCGGATGTGACTGTCCCTGATTCTTGTCTCGGGTTTCCTCCGTTTTTTCATTTCACCAACTCAATTTAAAACAAATTAGTTAGGACGTTCACTCCAGTTCTTGTCAAGTTTTCTTGTCCGACTATCGATTGTGATTTTACGTCGGTTTTTCAACAAAACGAACAAATAATTCGATTCGATGCTTTGTTTTATTACAAAAGGTACGGTTAATTGACTAAAGTCAACGGAGTCACTGACTTTAAACAGAATTGGCGGTCAAAGGAAACGCAATTCGATTCGGATAAGTGTTGTAACGTTACAACGGTTAATCTAACTAGTTTCTTGTTAGTCAGTTTGTTTTGATAACTCTATTCATTGATTCCCAGAACTGGCAGATTAATTAAAGCTAATCGATATGAAATTTCTTCATTCACTTACCTCTTAATAGTAGCAATTTTAGATTGATAAACGCATACCGCGAGTTTTTAAATATACATTTATGATATTGGCAATTTTAAAGCAGTAAATCATTGTAATCAAAGTTAAATTGCCAATACCAAACTTGGTATACATCAGACTAAATCCGAGACTAAATCCTAACTCAATATTTGTTTTAATGACAAGGTAATTGATTGTGCACGCCCGAATCGTGTATCCTCCCGTCCCGAAAACCGTCACGACGCTCTCAAAGTCTCAAACACGACCGAGAAATAACTTACTAACGAAATTTAGTCGCCTTTGTATCGGGAGAACAAAAAGCAAATCGAGTTACAGGCCGAAAACAGAGAAAATAAACAAACAAATACCATTACCATGGCCATTTCCGAACGGGATGCGCTCGTGATGAGAGCGTTTTTCAGTGCGCCCGTCGATACTCGACAACACGATTTGTACACTACCACACAAAGAATAACCACAATCACTGCTGCATTTATTCGTAAATCATCTCCCCAAGTCCATTACCAACCAGCAGTGAAGTCTCATCAGACAATTTCATCTCAGTTTAACATGTTTTCGGGGTGATGCCACAGGGATTCAATTCACGACTCCTCTTTTTGGCCAGATTCGGTCTGGTTGTGGACTAAACAAACTCGGATTCGTCTCTGAATCGATTGGTCTCGGCTTCGGCTTCACCAGTCAAGAAGTTAAACATGATGCTTTTTTATGTCACTACATAGCTTGATGCGGGTGGTGGGAACAAGTACGTCAGACGGTACATAATGTGGCACAAATATCAAATTAAAGTGGGTTAGGTACGGTTTACTGTTCCCTCCTCAGGATTAATATAGCCAGTGTTTTTCGTAGTTCAACAAAGTGACTTGAATAATGGAGACCCGAAGTAAAGGGTGAGTACACAACCATGCGGTATCTTTTCTAGAACAGCCGGTCTATTCTATAAAAATCTGACTGTCAAAACTTTGATGAAGTGAGCTGTCATTCCACTAGGGATTGACACTATTGACAGGTAATTCAGCAGTTTCCATTTTGAATCTCGGGCAGACGTCTAAAAGATTAACGACCGAGTTGCTGTTGAAGAAAACTGGCCTAAGGATTGCAAATATGTATAATATTATGCTAATTACTATATGCGATATGAAATCAAAATTATCAAAAGAAAATAATACTAATTCTGACGAACCCTGTGTGTGGCTTTCTTCATTTGCTTTAACGACTACCACTACATCTGATTACTTAAATTTTTTGCTCCACACCATCAGAAGAATCATGATTAATTATTCGTATTCACCTTAATCAAACTCTAGACGACGTTTATCGCTAATGACGATCGATTACCGACGTTTAACTACCCGAAACAGACGACTAAGTATAATTACGAATCCAAACATAGTTTTCTCATAAAAAAGGTACCCTCAATTCTAATCGGTGCCATTAATTACCAAACTGTCACTATAAACATTAATCATATACCTAGTAAAAAGGATTCGCTCAGTTAGTTATGTTAGTACATCGTTTTGTGTATAGGTGTCGCCGTTGACATTAGAAAGCTCGCCTGCGCCAAATCGACTTTTAATTAGTGAGATAAGAGGCTCATTACATCGACATTAGTTGTGCCAACTAAGGTTTTTATGGAACATTTTTAGGGTACAGTGGGTTAAACAAATAGGGTAAACCATTCTGTGTTGGCACCCTCATTTTATGAGAACTTTATGACGTTCTTTTTTATTATTTTAATCCCTTCATGTGATCGCTATCCACAACTGAACATCCCATCCATGGTCCCTGACCTCCGCCTTCCGCATGTAGTCCATCCCAGCTACCTTCTTAAGGTCGTCGGTCCATGTTGCTGAGGGGCGTCCCATACTACGCTTGCCGATACGCGGTCTACGCACTCTTTAATCCCTATTTGATGGATAAGTACACTGTAAACTAATCATTATCAACTCAGATGAGTTGGATAATAATTAGTTTGCATCAAATCGGAAAATCCAATCAATCAATGAATTATCTAGACAGATAATTCATTGATTGTTTGGAATTTCCTACATTTAAAGAAACACATTAAGCAGTTCTGTTTGAAATAGAAATGAGCATTTAGGTCGATGATGAATGCTCTCTTAAGCGACATGATTAGGTGTGGTAACAAATTTTTCACCGTATTATGTAAAACATTTAGTACTACTTCCCTACAATTGGAACCTTTTGTAGCACTTACTTATGGTTTATTCAAATTTTATAGGAATTTAACGCAGACAATTGAAGTTTAGTGTAGAATTTTATATGGAAATGGACGATAACTCTCACTTTGTACAGTCAGATAGAATTATCATCTGTTTTCTTGTTTTCAAGTTGTAACTTGGTAAGAAGTAACGGTGGAGTTTCTTGCCCATTCTTCTCCATACGAAAACTGCCTTTTGGAAGGGGCGACTAGAATCAATTCTATTTTATTGTAATTTTTGACATTCAAAAGTGCCTTTTATGTGCCTATTTGAAGAAAGAAAGAAAGAAAATTCTTTTATTTGCGGTAAACATAACGTAGAGATAGAGCACAACACAAAAAATATCAAGTTTAGCGTCACATACACGCAAACCGGCCATCGCTCAGCATAATGCTACTCATAATAATGCATAATGTTACCCACGCGCATTCTATTACATCTTAACTACCTCTAAATAGATTCTGATACGTAAACAAATAATTAACTTTACAACTATACTATGTGCAAATCTGTTATCAATAAGATATATTCTCAAACCTACCAATAATGTTTTAATCAACGGCCAAGAACTTCATTAATATCGACTCTACCAGCCGCGGCTTCATAAAATATCCACGGAGTTCATTCCAAAATCCACACGCAATCAAATACTGAACCCAAATTAAGTCATATCTCATGGTACTAATATACGGGACCTTTATAAATACGCTACGCACCCGGCGACGCTCACAAATTACGTCAACTTCGTAATATTAGCGTTTCCGAGCGCGGCAAGCGAGCGTATCGCGCCGGTAATGTTGTTTTAACAGATGTTAATGGTATTCTTTCTTTATTACCAGCCGTGGAAAATGTCTGCAGGTTACAAAGAAACATCTAATACGAAATACAGGCAAAGTCTAAGTCAAATCATTTATTTCAAATAGGAAATTCGAAGGCACTTTTAAACGTCATCGTTTACTAAAACATACATACACTCGAAAAACATTACTCCCTTCTGACGCAGTTGGGTAAAAATAGAATTGATTCTAGTTGCCCCTTCCATAAGGTAGTTTCGTATGGAAAAGAATGTGCAAGAAACTCAACCGTTACTCTTTTAAAATGTTTTACAATATTTTGTACATATTTGTGATTATTATGTGAAGACGATGGACCTAGAATGAAATTACTATAGTAATCGCGAAAAGAATATCAACTGTCCCATACAAAAGTGCATAATATTACTTACTCGACCCAAACACACATATGGACATATGGACACATATGTATGGTATGGGACGGCTGAACACCTTTGTTTATGCTGCATACTCATTCATATACAGTAGGTGTATCAATTAGCAAAGCAATTGTTGGGTCAGTTGCCTGTCGCGTGCGATTTATTGACGAAACATCTCGTAAACTGTACCAGCCACCTGATGTAAGAGTTTAGAATCTATATTTCATAAGGCCAGTATTAGCATTGAACTAAGGCACTTCGATTCCTGTTTTAAACTATGTAAACGATGCAGACGTAAAATGGAAAACGCCTAACAATCGACCGATACATGCACTTTTAACGTTCATGATGTCAAAATAAATTGCTTTGAATTTTTATGATGCTATTGGACATCAATTTTTATTTATGCATTTTTAAAACATTGTACACACAGCTATAATTCATTTGTAAAAACAAAACAAGAATCAATAAATTGTAACGGCTAATTCAAAGATTACGCCCCATTACACGCACTTAGAGATGGAGCGGATTGAGGCAAATGATATGTTCGCGCAGTCCCACGGACGGGTAATCTCGCCAACACATTACGGGACGATTTTCACGGCTAGCTATAATTTAATATAATCCAAAGAAATAGTTGCACTCGTAACATTTTCGAACTGCAGCATGCGATCCATACTCGATCAAATTGTCATTGCAACTCGGTTCGTAATTTGAATCAACTTCTTTGATCGACTTTATGGCCATGGAATACAGTCCAAGTTTGAAGATGGAATTGTATTTTCTTATAAAATAAGCTTTATGGTAATATTCATAAGGATTTCTCGTGAAATACTAACGTTGCACACAAATGATCGTGATTTCGATAATCGGATGGTATGTTATCGATCACGACGCTAAAGTTTCGATTCGATTTGATTGTGGATCAATGCTTGTTTTGATTTCCAATTCGCGCTTGCGTCGTTTGACGCTAAATAGCGTCACGTAGCCGGCGTTCTCCTCTCTTATTACGTATGCTCGCAATTTTCGTTTTCAATTTGAAATTGCAACGTTTCCAACGTTTTTTGGTATGTGTGATTCGGTTCTGTGGAACGATCTGAAATATATCAAATGGAAGAACCGAGAAGGAAATTAGGTCCGTTGCTGTAGACACCTCGTTTGTTGCACCTAAATTGAAATAAAGATGCTAGATAGTGTTATAATCTAACTCTTCTTCATATGTACCTACAGAAACTTACAAAAGACAAACAGTTTCGTAAGATTCTCATAACAATCAGAACATTTAGAACAAAAGATGACCTTCCAAAGTGACAGCGACTACCAAAGCAATTTAATATGGAACTTAACCCCCAATTATTTCGAGTCAAACACACATTACCGAAATGAGATAAACGAATCGAATAGTCCTGCTTGATTATTAGTTATACAATAGCATTATGTGGATCGAAAGTAATAACGTGGTTCTTTTCAACCGAGAAACCGTTTTTACAATCGATTCTAACCTCTGTGTCGCAGCACTACGGACATTTTTGATTCGCTTGGTTAGTTTTTCCTTTGTAAATGGTGTATTTTCGTAATGTCGGTCTCAGCGGCCTGACGTCGATAACAGGTTAAGTAAATGACACAAAATGGCGGCTAAGGGCAATAAAAAATAATTCGGGACGGACATCTCATATTACTTTTCGAAAATTCAATTTCATTTCCACGCTTACGTTACTTTTTTAATGTTACCCCGTACTTTTATGGCTACAGGAAACAATTGGTAAAGTCAATTTAGTTTTTTGTACAGATGTCTTCATTTTAAATCCAACATTAAATTCCACCATTAAAGATGCATTTAGGTAATTTTAAACTATAATCTGGGGACTATTAAAAGTTGTATCAGAATAAATAATCGCAGTAAATAAGTTAATATGAGTCAACATTATTATTTACGTATTAAAGTTTTAATCTGCTTTATGTGGATCTAAGATTACTTCATAATTCAAGAATTCAGAAAGCGTAGAGTTGGTTTTCCAAAAGTTTTTTGGAAAACCAACTCTACGCCACATGAATTGTCATACTTACCTATTTATTTTATGGTTGACAAATGAAAAAGAATAATAGCTTTTCCCATAATTTGCAAAGCAAAATGTTTTGGTTAGGTTTACTCTGCTTACGAGGAAAATCTGCTGATGAGTAGTTTACCGAAAAGGTTGTAGGTGTGTCACACGAGGTGTTCTGTAGATTCTGCCTACCCCTATGAGAAAAAGGTGTAATTTTTTTCATAAATGCTTTTTTGCAAAGAAGCTCGACAAAATGTGATAAAACCTTAGACAACTTCTTTTGTAAAGTATCGAATCAACGCCTGAAGTCTACTCAAAATTGACCCAGGAAACGAATAGGCCCAGTTTTAAAACCTCTTTTAGTCATAAAACCCTGGTTATTTTCGACCATTTAAACTGTTCCTAATACTTCATAACGAGGGACAAGACGTGACATCCGCCACATCCACATCAACCTTCCTCAAATCATTTTTTACCAATGATACAAAAATTACTGAGGAAATGCTAAGGAAATTGATAACCGATACTAATGTGGTCCTAATTTAACAGAATTATGTTTATTGATTCATATACTTAGATATTGTTCTGAGAAAGGCGGTTTTTTGAAGGTTCTCGAACGTATTTTGGGATTTCAGTTTTGAAATTGATTTAAGTACATCATTCAAGGATTTACCTGATCCTGACTCATTTTTGTTTTTCGTATTGGTTGCGCTGTCGCATGACGGAGGAGCTATCGTTTTATAGAGGTATGACGAAAAAGGTGTAAAAGTTCACTCATCCCCCATAGAAAAGGGAGGATCCTCCGCCCAGAAGGTTGTGTCTGGAGGGCAACTGCCTGTCGATTGATGTCGGGACGTTGTATACTTACATGCTAGTTGCGCGGTAAATCCTGCTTGCGCGATGCAGGATTTTGCGTGACATCTAGTGATGCGTACATCGCACGTGGCGATGTAGATACCGCCACAGTCCAAAATAACCACACAGTGGGTCACAAAAACCAGCAAGCGACAACGCAGCAGGCGCAGAAGGAGATGGCGGGACCAACTAGACTTTCTCATAAGGATCGGCCACAAACAGCAATAGAAAGGGATTAATGCTTTGGGTTTGAGTTTGAGTTTGACGAATCAGGAGTGGAATCTTATAAGACTAGACATGTGTAAACGAACTGTTTCTAGCGACATCTTGCTGCGTACTTTTCCAATCCACGGCTGCCATCTTTTCCTTGCTTGCTGTTACATAATCGACTTAGAATCTATATAATTACATAAAATTTAAACTCCTGACTGAGTGATATATCAACGCACAGCCTAGAAACATGAAATTTGGATGGTGTGTTCTTTGTGAAGAGTAAGTGTCCGCTAAGAAGGGGTTTTTAGAAATTCCACCCCTACGAGGGTGAATGGGGGGTGGTTGAAATTTCACGCGGACGAAGTCGCAGGCAGAAGCTAATGTTTAATAGAAATAAAACATTTGCTTGCATTGCAGATTTTTGCATACAGCGCTAAAATATACCTACCTACGGATAATATTCATGAACATGCACTATTCTCAAATGACTAAGCTAAACCTACTAGCATGTCGCTTGTCTACCGACCAGACATGGCACTTAAAGGGCACTTCATGGAGATTACTGTTGAAGTCTGCACTTTTTATTACCTACAAAAACGTAATTTTTATTGTTCCCTTTATTGTTTCGCGAACATACGTAAATACAAATTCGCAGCTGTTACAAACATTTCTAGTACCTACCTAGTGGTTAAACGGCACAGTTATCGAATAACATGGCCCAGTGACTTCGGCCGACTTTCATTGCAATGACGATTTCGGTTAAATAAATAAACGTAAACTGCTATTCATTAGGGCTGACCTAATGCGCAAGTGTGAGCCTTAATTAATTAAAAAGTTCATTATTTCCTTTAAGTCAATACAAAAGAAAGTTAAAAAACGTTGTCAGTTCTTTATCTTTTCGTGATAGAGTGTGACTAGTGTGATGTTTGAAAAAATACGGCGATTTTTCTTCGGAACACCGCAAATTTATTAGTACCTGGCTCTAATAGAAACGTTGTAAAGTTTACAGCAGCCATTTATCATTCGGATATAAATGCGAAGGACAAGAACTTTACAAAAAGGCTTAACCCAAATGTGCTAAATTTACCCAACCGTATCGCTTGACTCTCACGCAAGTGAACTTGAAGCTTCATAATATACTTCTAGACTTGCTTGATATTTGACGAACCCGATGATAACCTTTAGACGCAATAATTAAACATTCATAATCAACAGAATAATGGTGATCTTATATTATATGCTAATGATTAATAATTGTGTTAAAAAACTCCAAGAACACAAAAAAGACCTGTCGACTAAAAGAAAGAAAGACATCTATTTTTTCCACGATGCACGCGAGAACATTTTGCAGCAGTCAACCGTTATCTAGGTATGTAAAACTGACAACCCTAAGCTGACACGCAGTTTGAACACACAATGAAGCGAGGTGCAAGGGAGGGGAAACAGTAAAGGGGGGAGGTGTGAATTGCTCACGCGCATACAAAAGTTAAATAAACAATCCGTCGCAGGAACCACGCTCACTTGCGACTGAATTGGCCGGCCTTACTCCGTCAAAGCGGGTTCATAACAAATTGATTTTTTTATCCAAACGACATTAGGCCAGCCATTGATGTTGGGAAGGTCCGCTGGTGACAATTGTCGGGGATTTTATTTGAATTACCGTGCTTTCAAATATACATTAAAATGCGATTACGAGTTTGCCGGTACGTTAAATATGGTGTAGATGTGTTTCAATTGGCAAATAAATACAATATTCCTGTTAACATTAGAGTCATCATGTCGTAAACTCGGACGGTGATGATGATGTAGTATGCAAATTAAATAAAAATCAAGAGGAAATGACAAGTGTTAAAAGTAGCTGGAAAAGTGACTGTAAATACGGTCAGAGAACTTGAGTAGTTTGACACACTTTGTAATAGTCATTTCAAACAACTGACAAAGAATGACAGCACTCTACCTTTTCTGTACAAATCTCACCGTAAAACTTAGGTGAAGTGAGCTACCATTCCAATTGATGCTCAGTGACACTTGACAGCTCACTTCATCTAAGATTTTTACAGAATATATTGGCTGTTGTAATTTTAATATAGACAATTTAAGATGATAGACAATCAAGTTCCTGGGTCTGAATGCTGGGCCGTGAAGAAGACGGATGAAAAAAGATTGCATGCAGCGGAGATGAGAATGTTGAGATGGATGTGTGGAGTGACGAGAATGGATAAAGTAAGAAATGAGTATATAAGAGGAAGTTTGAAAGTGGCGCCAGTGACAGAAAAGTTGAAAGGAAATCGTTTGGCTTGGTATGGGCATGTGATGAGAAGGGATGAAACGCATGTGACTAAAAGAGTAATGAATATTCATGTTGATGGATGGAGAGGGAGAGGAAGGCAGAAGAAAAGATGGATGGATTGTGTGGGGAATGATATGAAAGAGAAGGGAGTGAATGATAGCGTGACGGCTGACAGGGGAGAATGGAAGAAGAAAACGTGTTGCGCCGACCCCAAGTAACATGGGATAAGGGCAGGAAGATGATGAGACAATCAAGTTCCTGGCCTTTTCAATTAATTAATAACACTCCATTGAAGATGTCCATCAAAAACAGTATCGATATCACTTGATTGTTCTTTGTCAGTTAGTGCACTTCCTTTTCCTTTTGCCCCTTTTTATACACCAGCCCATAGGTCTCCTAGGTATCATTAACAGACTTTATCTGTCTCATTATAATATTATCTAACTCGTTTACGTAGATGGACACGCTCGATCAATTACAATATTGCCATAAACATACCTTAACGATATGTAACAAGTTTTTATCACATCGTATTTTTTTTTTTGTTTGCGAACTATTATCTACTGTTGATACTAACAAACGAAACCTAAGTGTTAATTAAGTTAATGCAATTATGAGATCATATTGGACTATGTAACGGACACCATCGCAAAGTTGGAAAAACAATACAAAAAATAAGCCACCAACTCTTGCTCAAAGCCACAAAGTTCAAAATTCACTGAGAAATAGTTACAGAACTGTTGACGTTCGCTTGTTTTTCCTGTCCTGCACAAGTGGCGAAGCCGACCTTTTCAAAAGAGGGAAAAAATGTTGTTGAACAAGTAAGTGAATGGTACATTCGTGAAATGCCAGCTGCCAAGTCGAATGGTGGCCATAATAAACGTATTGTGACACTGTCGGTTGGACAAAGGACGCGAGTCAATCAGTCCCGTGCCATAGTTATTGCTTGCCGCACTCAATGGAAGCTTCTCTCTTGATTTCATAATTGATGGTGGCGGTTTAGGGTTCTGTGTGCACTTTGTTCTGTTATGGTTTGCTGTTTAATATTAGGTAACTACTACCTATTATAAATTTAATGTGTAAGTGAGTTGGTTAACGATTGAGCGGATTTCGATGAAATCTGACAATCGGATAGACACATAGGATACTTTTTATACCGGTAGGATGTTTCCGTGGGATAATTTCCGCAATCCACGCGAACGGAATTGCGGGCAAAAGCTATTACGATATATGTCATTAAAGTATTTTTTCGTCTGGCAAATATATTATCCCATAGCCACGTAAATGGCGCGACTCCTACCGAAAGGACTGGCCCTCATTTAGGCACCTAAACCTTTAACAAACACCACCCCTCATCATCACCCCTCGTCTGTTAGACAAGCTTATTAAGTTTGGTAACAATAGAAAAAGTAATTGTGTCTCATTAATGGCAGTCGAGCTCTTAAAGAAACAAGGCACACTCTTTTCTTCTTCTTCTTTGAGTCGCTGGCACGACTGTATTTTAGATCTTGATGGCCCAAAACTTTGGCACGTCCACGGGGAAAGAAAAAACAAAAGACAAAAGACGAAGAGTGACAGTTGAGCGCTTAAAAAATACTGCACACGATCGGAAGCCAATTGCATAAAACACAAATGCACAAAAAATAATCACACCAGCATTTATTGGCACATTAACTACCTTCCAGTTTAGTATTCCCATTCGCTTTATGATATCGGAGCCGTTATCGGCAGCTCGTTTTGAATGAGACATCAATAGGAACACAATCTGTGGCAGGTTTGTAATGGCCGCCCGCACGCGATCCCTAACTATTGCGTTAGAATTGTTGGCCATAGGTTGAGTTGATATGTGTATTGTAGCGGTCTTTATCCTACTGAATTATTGTGGTGAATGTTCCTGGATGTTTGGATGAAGGCATACGACAAGCTGCTGCCTTTTGTGGGTAAAATAACATGTGGTAAAGAGTCAAGGGCTTTTGGGCTCAGGATAAATACCTATGCAGAAGCGTTTTCTTAATCTAGCGTCCCCAGTCCGATTGCAACTCAAACTCGCATAAACCTAGTCAAAGTTATCAAAAGCCTTCATGGAATACTGTTTTAACATGGTTTTGGTGTTTTGATAAAACCTTAAACTGTTCTGTTCGCAGACAAAATTGTTTTGAATATTGCGCTCTGTATAGAATTGTTACATGTATAGAAGTGTTATCCTGCAAAGTCAAAAAATACGATAAATATTCATTTCTTTAATATTAAAAAAAATACCGAACGCAAAATACGCGCATTGACGTGGAGTTGCGGAAACCAGCCCGTATAATCTATTACCTAAGTCAAAAAATATAATAGGTAATTGTTATTTGAAACATAGTAGGTACTGTGAAGGTCTACGGATAATTTATTTATTTATTCATCATTTCAGGCGACGCAGGCCCATACATAAATACCTTAACCTAAACACCGGACCTCCACAGTTCCTAATTAAAAGACCGTAGACTTGGAACTATTATATTGTTAAAAGAGAACTTTACAGCATCAAGGCAAATATATATATCAATCTTATCTATTCAACCAAAAACACCATATTAAAATATTTGACACATTCGTTTGAATCTTCGAATGGAACATCGATACAATTATGACCAGCCTGTCTTACTAAAGCCTCTACAGTACTTACCTACCTACTTGACATTTTATCAAGTTCATAGCTAAGTAGCTATAAATATTATGTTTACATCATTTTCACTCCATAGTAAATTGTAAATTTTATCATTTTACGAACAACACAGACTGGCGGGAAAATTTTAACAATGGAACGCGCGTGTTTTTTTTTTTTAATCTACGTTGTGTTGCAATTTGTTTATTCTACAGCCTTTTGTAAGCGTTTCAAATATTTTGAAACAACATTATAACACCGATGAAATTAACTACGAATGAATATTTTAGTTATCTAAGCATGTTCGTAAATTAGGCATTTTTCAGGCAAATTGATATTTGAATAACTTTAATTTCGGAAGTCGGTGTCTGTGCTTTGGATCTGTATTTTAGTTTTTCGCCATCGACTTCCGAAATTCAAGTTATTTTTCACGTTGTAGTGTTATTTTTGTTAAAAAGTTTTAGTGGGTCTATTTATAATTTATGATCTAAGTAACAATAGCCTAATGTCAACTAACTCATCGCCTTTTCCAAAATATTGCTTTTGCCGATGCAGGGACGTTAATTGTTGAGGAGTTCTCTTGGTATTCCACCATCAGCTCCATTTCACCATTCGCGTTGTGACGAGCATAAATTACTTAGCAACCATATTAAAGTAATCGAATCGCAACCCATGAAATACTTATTATTGAGTAGTTCCAGTGGCCATCTATGGTCTTCATCATCAGTTCCACTTCACCAAATGGTGCTTTCCGAGAGCAAATGCACGAGTTATTATAAAAAATACGCAAATCGCATTAGGTGTGCCTATCATATTTGAAGAGTTCCTTCAATTTCTCCAGGATCAATCTGGCCTAATGACAATGGAACCAACTGGAAAGTATACCCTTCCAAACAAAAAGAGAAATTTTCAAATCGGTCTAGCCGTCTTCGAGTAATCGGGAAAAATACATTTTAAAAAAATGATTCCGACGAACCGAGAATCACCTATTTTTTTTCAATGCGGTTTAACAAAATCTCTGCTAAGAAGTTTAGTGACGTTTTTATTAAAACTAATTTTTTTTGAGGCTGTTTGTTTTCATGTCCTTTGCCTGCACAAAGATCTTTGCTTAGAACACTAAACCAATGCACTAAACTGTCATTTTATTTTCGGATGGTTTTTGTTTTATAGGTTTTCAAGTTTTTAGTGCAGTTTTATCTTTGAGTATTAAACCAACCGGAGACGCCACGAGTACTAATATCTATGCAAATAAGTCTGTCACTTTCATCGCGGGGGACGAGGGAACGCAAAAATACACTAATGCAATTCGATCGCGTTGTTATGCACGCACACAAAACAAAAAACAAACACAAGCATAAACTATACGCACACATGTGTATAACCGCTATGACCGGCGGTCTCGTACCTTTGGCAGCGGGGATCGCCTGACAATGGCGTCTCCAGTTGGTTTAATACTCAAAGAGTTTTATAAACAGTCTTTGCATGTTGTGAAACCTTTTCCACATCCAAAAACCATAAACAATGAGCCATATTTGTCTCATTATAGTAGAACGCATTCTATGATATTAATTCTTTGTGAACCGTGTGAACGGCATACACAATGTGCTTTTCCTCATCCAACATAAGTTTTACGCCATTCAGCGGTAAGTTAAACGGAAAACTAGGAAAGCGTTCAAGTTAATTTTATTCGTGTTGGCTCAGTTAGTAAGCTATTAGTTAACTCTGTTTAAGTTTTACTCACGCGAAGTTAAGTTGTAGTTATTTACGTTGGAAAACCAATGATAGGCCGCCATTGGAGTTTTTCGTTTTAAGTGTTAGCCTAGTTTTTTCATAGTGGGTTTAAATTACCGTAGTTTTGTTGTTGATTTTTATTTTGTTTGGTATGGCACGTTCTGACAGCATAACGGTATTTGATCGAGTTTGTTTTTTAAAGATACTTTTACTTTATAGATTAGGTACCTAGTTGAATTCTTGGTTTTTAATTTTGTTGCGCGGACCCCTAATTATTTTTCTAAAATAAAAGTAGCCTAAGTTACTTCCTATAACATCAACTACCTGTCAATAACATACTTATGTAGACTCATGTGCGTTCGCTCACCATCGCACACACACACACACACACACACCCACCCCCTCACACACACACACTCACATACACACATCCACGCAATCACGCGCTCGCTTTGTTGCTTTTTATTATTGTTTAATTTTACTGTCTCAATACCTACTATTGTTACTTACTATTTGTATTTTATTACATAAAAATTTAAATGTGTATTGATCTAAGGCGGAGGACACTGATTCCTGTAACACAGGTTCGCCTAGCACAGGACTCGGGGGTTTAACACGTATGGTTATAATATTTTTATGTCAATAAAGATTATTATTATTAATAAAAGTCCAGTCAAAATCTGTCCAGGTGTTTCGGAGATTAGCCAAAACAAACAGACAGACAAAAAAAAAAAAAAAAATCTAACTACCGTATTTACATGCATTTATTTATTTATTATGTCTTGTATTATTATGCATACATTAAATTTTTATATACAGTAAAAAGCTGTTATTTTGACACTTCAATTTTATCTATTTCTATAGAAGTCTACTTGTCCTCACGATGTTTTACCGATGTCAGTAAGGTACAAGATAAACTCAGAAAGTACATGATTATGAATTGAAAAAGTCACATTGGGTCAAGAGCTCATCATCTGCCTAGCCTTTTCCCAACTATGTAAGGGTCGGCTTCCAGTCTAACCGGATGCAGCAGAATACCAGTACCTATTTTACATTGAGCGACTACCTATCTGACCTCCACAACCCAGTTACTGGGTAATACGATAACCCTTGGTTGACAGGCTTGTGAATACCCGCAACGACTGTCAAAGATCCACGAATGACAGCCGGGATCAACACTTAACGTGCTTTCCGAGGCACGGAGGGGTCACGATATGTAAAGATCGTCACCCATCCACAGACCAACCGCGGCGGCCGACCTGTGCGGCTGTTATTATTTAGCCACGGGCCCCTCAACACCAGCTAAACATAATAATATAAACTCTTGGCTCAACAGCTAAGCATAATAATGTATACAGATAAAGTGTAGGTAAGCCAAGAAAATGCTCCTACAATTTCCTTCCACCGAGCCCAATTACACATTTTCCAATTAAACTTTCAGCGCGTTCCAGACATGTTGGCAAATTAAATTTGTTCAGCTGATTAGCGGCGGTTCATGAAGTTATTTCAGCTGTTTATCGTCTGTTTGCATGCGCGCGCTTTACTCGAAAACTGTTCGTGGTGACGACGTAAATGTCGGTGGTTGGTGCAAGTTATAAGCTTTTATGTTTATTAGGAGATTTCTTACTGTTCCTGTTAGCCCATATTACCCCACTGCAGGGTAAAGGCTCCACGACTTCCAGTGCATACAATCCAGTGGTAATGAGGACAACTAGGGGCCTAAAAAGGCCACTTTGGCAGATTCTTAAAAGGATAGCATTATGAATCATAATGGACAGTTAACTGTTAAGTTCCCCAATCTCTTTGATACCTAGGCAGTGCAGCAAAAAAGAAAAACACGTACTGTCTTCGCCATATTATGATTCATAATGTTATCCTTTTATGATTCAGCTAAAGTGGCCTTTTTAGGCCCGCTGGTCGTTTATTTTGTTGTGTTGCGATTATGATCTGTTAATTTGGCGCCTAAAATCCTCGACTTCCTCGAGTATCTCGGACTTCGAAGTCATGATTCTACCATCCGCAGTTCTTAGTTTCGTCGGCTGGGACCTCCTTAATTACTGAGCGTACACTTTCGACCCTCAGTTCTGTTCAATCGCGACCTTGATGTCACGGGTATTGGAGCAACAAAGTTCGCGTCGCGTCTTTCTCATTTTTAGGTTTAAGGCCCTCTTACGAAGACGGCTGCGTGGATGGCAACCAAGGAACATAATATTTACTCGAGGGGAGATGGGAACTCTCGTCTTTCCCTCATAAGTCCGATAGTTTCCGAGGAAAGTTTGGCCACATTACTTTTTCGCTGCGAAGGGAAAAGTCTACGGGAGACGTCACATGGTGTTTTGACCACCTCGTAGGCTTTCTCGTCGACAGCCTGTGGTTTCCAACAGGGCGAATCGATTTTGAAGTTCTAATTGGAACTTTTCGGATCTTAGAGCGGCTTGGAGCTGCGTAGGTTGGAGGATAGGCCTCGTAAGCCGCACAGTAGTTAGAAAACCAGCCAGCAAGTTTTGGACAAACCGCTTTCAGTCCACAACTCACACCGTAATGATTTCCTTATAATTGGTGGGCTAAAGTCGGCTTGTTCTTACAAATTGTTTATTTCGGTGTAACGAGCGGCCCAGACTGGCAACAGCTACGTCTAATTATGTAAAGTAGGCAAGTTATATGATCGTAACTAGTTAGCTTACGGCTCACCGTGAGAACGATGTTGAATAAGGTGCTAGGATTATTTTCATGCGGATTTTATGGGTTATGTAAACATGGTCCTTATTTTTTATGAGCTCCAGTTTATATTTGATGCAGGACAATTACTATATTCTTTTAATTGATCAACTTGTAGTTTACAGCTGGAGATAAGCAGAACTAGGCCAAGTTGTGCTACAAAATGTATTTGTAAGTTCAATAATGGGCTTAGTAAAATGATGCGTAGTACAGTCGGTGACCAACATTGTCTGACCCACCCAACATTGCCTGACCCACCGGCATATCTTGTTAAGCCATTTTAATAATTATCTTCTTGTCGTTAAAGTTGAAAACCTCTTAAATAACACGGCCACACTTACTAACTAATCTTTAATTTCGCGTATTCTCAACCAGTCATTGTGGCTTCGCGGTTCGATGCTGGATTCGCGACGAACAACATGTGGGTTCGAAAACACAATCCACCTTTTATCAATTTATTTATAATTTCTTTTTCTTTATTTATTTTCATTTATGATTTCTACAATATTTCTTGCATTATTATAGAACGACCAATATGATTTTTGCCTTACAACTTTTCTGGAAAACAAGTGGGTAAATAAAAAAAAACTATAAGTCCTCAAATAAGTAGGACGAAGTAAAAGTTTACGTCGTGGGGTAGAATACTAAATTGATTTAAGTGATAAAAGTCAGTCTACATACGCCTAAACAGTGACTGCGGCGCAAAAACATTTCTAAAACGTTTGACGTAAATCGTGAAAAGTATTTTTAATTAATTTGGTGTAATCAAAGCGTCATGTCGCAACTTAATGACTATACAAAACATTGCTGGCTGGATGGTTTTGTCCTGCTGCCGACTGTGCGAATTGCCTATCCAAATACAGATATTTACTTCGTGCAAGATAACGCTCCATCCACCGTGCAGGCATTGTGAAGAATTGGTTAGCTGCTCAAGAAGGTGTAACTGTTATTTACTGGTCATTTAAAACTCCGATTTGAACCCTATATAAAACCTATGGGGTCAAATGGTTTTAAATTGGGACACATCCGAAGTGCGAAATAAAAACAATTTGGCTGAGCTCGTGTCATCGACATGGGAGCACAAATGAGAGGAAAAGATTTGTGTTGGAACATGGTGTGCGGTATGCGTAGCCGCTTTTAGCAAGTTATAGCAGGAGACGGTGCGCCACTTCGCTACTAACTAATCTACTTACTTATAAGTATTTTGAAACACACTATGTAAGTAAATGCTCAATTGAATGAATGCTAAACCATTAAAATGTAAGATTCTGTGGTGATATTATTGTTATAAATGAAAATGCATTTTTCTATTTAAATAACATGTTGATTCACTACTGACTACATATACTTAGCTATAAATCTGTAAAACATTTCACAAATTCATTCATTTTCTCGCATTTATACATCAATGTTTTCTCGATAACACACTTCCAAGCAATTACCATTAGCATGACTTTTTTTAAATGTTTATAAATGGTTAGGTTTGAATATGATATTATAAAATGTATTAATTTTGAACTAAGAGCATTTACTTACTTTATTTTACTTATGTATATTTTAATGAATTAATAAACATTTTTATTACTTGCAATGATTTTGTTTCATTTCTATACAAACTGCCAATTTAAAAAGATATTTCCCGACTTCGTTCGTTAAAAAAAAAGTAAAAAAATAGATAATAATTAAAAACAAAACATTTAACAAAAAACTGTTAGGTTTTTCCTGGTTTCGAAAGCAGTCAACGATTAATATCGAGCTGCCTTAGTGACCACGAGACCAACTCAACTCTTGTAATATGTTTTGAAATTCGATATTAGTTGTGATGACAGACGCAATATTCTAAAGAATTTGAACCATATCGTATATTTTCATAAAGTTCATTATCGCACAATCACAACCAGCTATTAAAATGAATCACGGAATTTAGCTATTAACCGTATACACCTTTAAAATGTTACTGATGCGCGATATTTTTTTTTTATTCATCCACCCTCGCCTTGGTTTTTTTTTTAGTAGTCTTGAAACTCATTAGCCTTTCAACCTTAACAACAACAATATAATGATTAAAATCGCCTAACAACATGATTTATCGAAATGCTTGCACGGAGTATTCCAAATGTTCACGATAAGGTTCAAATTCGCTATCACTCAAGTGGGTCAGATAATGTTGGCCACCGACTGTACTAATCTCTTGCAGTCTATATTATATTTTTGAGTGGAGTCCGTTGATGTGTTCCACGTCGTCTAGTGTGTGTTCTGTAGAGATTACAGCCTATTTCGTGCAACCTTTATGTCTTTGTGAACACTTTGAAAGATAAATGGCAGAAATACGGGACAAACATTGATTTATAACAGGATTATCAGAAAAAGGGTAGGCGTCAGATTTGGCTGACAAGCCAAAGGGCTAGGATAAAAATGAAACCATCTTCTGGGGATAATTATTGAAGTAACATGACAAACTCTCTGTGTCATTAACTCGTCCCGGTACTGAGAACTCGTAAAGCTCTCACAGTACTCATACTTAGTTCAGTCTTCAGAAGATTCTTCTCGTCCAGCCAGCATTTGCTTCATTTTGAAGTGACTCCCCTTAACTTAGGTATCTCCCCAAGATACTTAGAAGGTGCACTAGACACTAACTATTTTGAAATAAAAAGAACCCTTACTTACCATATTATGAGCCGCTAAAACCGAGCAAAGCGTACCCGCTCTAAGCTTTCCCCTAGAATTCGAAACAGTAGAAGTAGAATATAATCTAGCAATTACTACTGATTACATCTAAATGTGCAAAGGCGCTGCCAGATTTCTATTAGTAAATAAATCGTGCACTAATCTTTAACATCCCAATTAAAACATCTGATTATTAGCATCTGAGAATTAGTCAGCGCCTGACGTAAATTGACGTATTTTTAGTAGCCAATTTTTTAATCTCGTCTAAACTTGTCTATGGAGTATCTTAATTTGACAGGACTAAAGTCTTCTGTCCTTTTCTTAATGAAATAGAAAGAAAAAGATGCACTGAACTTAAGTTTAGTTTAGTTTGTGAACAAGGGAGTCGGCGCCATTATCTACCCTGTTTCCTTAAATTGACTGATTTGATTGCCACATTGGTCTAGTGGTCGCAACCGCTACTGCTGAATATAAGACCCTGGGTTCCTTTCCCGGGTCGGTCCAATAATCAACCTATAATGTTCCCACTGCTGGGACAGGCCTCCTCTCTGTGAGAGGGAACGGCCCATAATCCACCACGCGGGCCCAGTGCGGGTTGGTGGTTTTCAGATGTCTTCCAATTTTGGGTTTGTTCAATTTGGTCTTGCCGGTTTCTTTAAGATGTTTTCCTTCACCGTTTTGAGAGCAGTGCAGTGGTGGTAATGAAATCACACTTCACAGTCACACTAATCACACTAATATTATAAAGGCGAAAGTTTGTGAGTGTGTGTGAGTGTGTGTGTGTATGTGGGGGTGTGTGTGTGTTTATATGTTTGTTACTTCTTCACGCACAAACGGCTGGACCAATTTTGATAAAATTTAGTATGGTGGTAGCTGACACCCTGGATTAACATATAGGCTACTTTTTATTCCGATATTCCTACGGGATCGAAACTTATGCGCGTGAAACCGTAGGGCGCAGGTAGTCACACTAATATTATAAAGGCGAAAATTTGTGAGTGTGTGAATGTTTATGTTTGTTACTTCTTCACGCACAAACAGCTGGATCAATTTTAGTAAAATTTGGTATGGAGGTAGCTGATACCTTGGATTAACACGTAAGCTACTTTTTATCCCGATAATCCCACGGAATCGAAACTTATGCGGGTGAAACCGGAAGGCGCGGTAGTAATAAATATTCCTGGTTCGGGCAAAGTGTTATTAGGTTTTTCTATCTGGAATTTCTCAGTAGCAGCCCGGAGTTTGGATTTGTGCCCGGTTGATGGCAATAGGCTTGCCCACTATTACCTACATGGGACTTAAACATAACTGGCGAAATGTGGGTGTAGGTAAAGTGGTAGGAATGTAGACTTGGAACTAATATATTTATAATAAGACTTTACAATTCAACGTTATTTCTAGCACTCGCTGCTACTAAACAAAAAAGCGGCCAAATGCGAATCGGACTCGCCCATGAAGGGTTCCGTATACGGAACCCTTCAGCAGCACGTAATATAATATAAAAGTTCTCGTAGTTTGAGTTGATAGAATGAAAAGTAAATTGTGGTTTACGATTTATGACGTATTAAAAAAAAAACTACTTACTAGATCTCGTTCAAACCAATTTTCGGTGGAAGTTTACATGGTTTACATCATATATATTTTTTTTGTTTTATCATTCTCTTATTTTAGAAGTTACAAGGGGGGGACACATTTTACCACTTTGGAAGTGTCTCTCGTGCAAACTATTCAGTTTAGAAAAAAATTATATTAGAAACCTCAATATCATTTTTGAAGACCTATCCATAGATACCCCATACGTATGCGTTTGATGAAAAAAAAATGAGTTTCAGTTCTAAGTAAAACACCATATAAAATATTTGACAGTTCCTTGAACGTTCGAATGGAACACCTGGCAATTATGACCAGCCAGCATCTATTGCTAAAGGTAGTTCTACACAGACTCTACAGTACCTTCGGAGAATATAGGCGTGGTGCTATGTTCTGCTGTTTCCAAAAACAACCATCTGACTTTAGCAAAAGCTTAGTTAATGAGTTTGCAGAACAGGTTAAAGACATAATGGTGAGCGATTATTATTTCACTTATCTCTGCCATATTTAGAAGCTAAACACCGAAGTTAATAATCTTTCCTTATCTACAAAGTGTAACGTTAATGTTTAGTTTAACAGCTGGTAATTGCAGGTTAGCAGTCGTTTAACTATACCTTGTAGGATGTCTTGTGTGTGGATATAAATAGATATTTTATCATACGCTACCGGGCCTGACAGACGTTGTCCTACCGAACAGCGCCATCTACCGAGTCCAATTGTGAATCCAAACATTTCATCAAAATCGGTTCAGCCGTTTAGGAGGAGTTCAGTGACATACACACGTACAGTAGAATGATTTATATAAAGATACGTACCTACATACATAAACTTACGCCTTCCTCCCATGGGGGTAGGCAGAAACTACAGAACGTTAATTCAATCATTCTGATTCTAATAAGTCTAAACTTGTATTGTAAAAAGAAAGTTTTTCTTTTTACAATTCAAGAAAAGAAGAAGTTTTTTGTTAAAAAGAAAGAATCATGACGATACCTCTAGGTATCGTCATGATTTTTTCTATCGTGTCAAATTAGTTGTATTATGTTTTAAATCAGAAAAAATATATGATATTCTTCAGGATACATACATATATGCTCTGTATCCTGTATCCTGAAGAATATCTTATATTTTTTCTGACTGTAGTCGATCATATACTTTTACGCATTATAAAACTTGCGTTTTTTGCGTTTAGGTCCCGTAGCTCCCTTAAGTGCCCTTGTTGGCAAGAAACTGTATTATTTCAACGTTAAAATCCATTTTAAAGTTTCCTCCCGGTTAACCCCTTCATCCCTATTCACCCCGTTTGTAGGTCCATGCTGAAACTTTTCTTCATTATCATAATTTTTATCAAATTACTTAGATAAACACACCAATGTAGTACAGACGCCAGCACATAAAGCTACCCGAAACTGTCAAATTTTCCCAATAAACTTTGAACCTAATACTTTAGCGATAAAGTTGAAAATTTATTAAAGAAATTAGACAGATTGTAGTAACTTGATGTGCTTGCGTCTGAACTTAACAGAATATCTAATATATCTTAGTATCGCAACTAAGCTGTGTAAACAGACCATCTGTATATCTATTGACCCCTTGCAAACCTAGGTAATTAGCGCAGTAATATCGTAGCAATACTCATAAAGCTAATTACTAACATACCTTGGTTATATAGCCTGAGTTGACCTATTTTATGTGCAGAACATCGTATCTTTAACGAGCGCCTAATAAATGTAATTGACATAATTATAGCATACTTTGTAAGTCGAAATTAAACTGTGTAGGATATTGAAACTGCTAAGTTTAATTACTAGGCAACAAGTAAATGTTTGTACGTAATGAAGCTAGATTAGTTATACAACCTCTAAAGCTTTATAATCTAGGGAGGAAACTAGAAAACCTGATGAAATAAGTACCTATCTACTTAATTCAAATTTTTCTTTGCACTTGCCTACTTAAATTCGAATTATATAATTCAAGTAAGTCATTCGTTCGCGTTCTAAAACGGGCATACTGGATGCAGGAAAGAAGGCTGCCAGGCTCAAATGGGATTGGACAGGTCACATCAGCCGTGCACGATGACCGCTGAGCAAAAATCTCCACACAATGGGTGCCTGAAGATGGACGGTGCCGCCGAGGCCGGCTCAGAAAGAGATGGCGAGATGACCTGGACGCGGACCGCGAGGACTGGTTCGAGGTGGCGCGGGAAAAGAGTTCCTGGAAGGATTTGGGGGAGGCCTTTGCCCAGTAGTGGGACAGCATAGGCTAGCAAAAAAAAAAAGTAAGGCATGTTCAACAATACCTAAAAGTTTCCTTTAAATTTTTTGAAACTGTGCGGAACATATCATCACGCCTTTCGCTAGTTATGTTTGAGTCCCATGTAAAAGGGGGCGAGCCTATCAATTTATAAAATAACAAAAGAAAAATGCCATTAAAAAATCATAAAGAAAGACATACGGCCTTTCAGGCTTTTCTAAAAACTGTAAATCTGCACAATACTATCCCATTGCTGTCGCCAATTATTATGATATTTATCAACTAGCTTCCACCCGCGTGGTATGTCGAAAAAAGTATTAACTTCCCCTGGGTTCAAAGTATCCCCATATTATAATCATGTACTAACACTTGTGTTTAAGTTGTGTATGTATCTACTAACAAATTGGGTTTTATGATCTGAAAAATAAATTAATTGAAATGAATACTTATTAAATTTCATCAAAACCGGTCGCCGTCAGCCGTTTCGCAGATCAGCCAGAACAAACAGACAAAAATTTTAAAAATTTAAATCTTTTCTTTTTATAAGTATCGTGTATACTGACATAGGTATGCATGTAGTAAAAAGCTGTTATTTTGACATTACAAACAGACTTTTTAATTTAATTTTTTGTATAGATAAAGATGTATAGATTTTCCCATACAGTATGTAAACCACATCAACAAATTATACATATGAAAAAAAATTTGCTGTTCCCTACATTTTGATGAGTTATGCGAACATAGATGTAGGGAACAGCAGATGTTTTTTCGCGTCCTATTTCTTTCATTTTTTGTATATTGTCAGAAAAGGCCTATGTGGTATAATTTATTGCATTTATGTGGTGTCCATACTGTATATTGGGAAAGTACACCTGCATTCTATCCCACCATACAATTTTCTCATAAAACCAAAGAAAACCAATATACCCGTATTAATAAATGACTGTAACTCCTAACTCCGTCCACAGTTTATTATGATCGTGCGCCATTTGACAGATGTTATAACCCTCACTCGGCGACTGTGCTATTATAAAATTACCACAATAAACATTTGAGCACGCACAGCGTATACAATTATACAGGCTGAATTTTTCAAGTTTGCGCAGATTACCAAATCGGAAACTGTAAGAAATAGCGGAAAATGCTCAACTACGGGCCGTTTTTTAGGGTTCCGTACCCGAAACCCGGTGCCTACGTAACCCTATCACACTAATAATATTATAAATGCGAAAGTTTGTATTATGTGTTTATATGTTGGTTACTTCTTCACGCTCAAACGTCTGCACCAATTTTGAAAAAAATTATGTGTGGAGGTAGCTGACACCCTGGATTAACGTATAGGCTACTTTTATCCCGATATTTCCACGTGATCGACACTTATGTGGGTGAAACTGCAGGCGCAGCTAGTTACTAAATACAGTTAAAAATTAAACTCAAAAAGTACATTTGAATTGAAAAAGTCAAATTGGTACTTGACCGGATTTGAACCAACAACCTCATGCATGAGAGACGCAGGCGAGGCATAAGTTTCGGTTTTTTTAGTCATTTGTAATAGAAAACAAACATTTGTATGTTTTTGGCCAAAGAATCAGCATTGCCATACAACATGGCAATGCTGCCAGCCTTTTGGGCACTTCCCCGCTGACATCGATGCGGACAAATTTTTGATAGGTAGGTATTTTTGGTACCCTATCATGCTTTACCCTTGTTTTGTTTTATTTACATGTTTATTATATCATTATTTTAAGTTTGTTAGCATATTATAATATATTATGTAAATATTGTCTTGGTTGCGAATATTAATTATGTAGTGTAATAAAATTAAATAGAAAAAGCCATAGTCTTAACAAGGAGTATCGTATTACCCAGTAACTGGGTTGTGGAGGTCAGATAGGCTGTCAGTGAAATACTGGTATATTCAGCTGCATCCGGTTAGACTGGAAGCCGACCTCCTACCGCCTGACGCAGGTCCTCACCGGACACGGATGTTTCGGGAGGTTCCTGCACATCATCAGGCGGGAGGAAACGCCCGGGTGTCACCATTGCCAGGATCGCCCAGAGGACACGGTGGAGCACACGGTGGAGGTCTGCCCCGCTTGGGTGGAGCACCGCCGTGTCCTCGTAGAGGCAACCGGCAGCGGCGGCGACCTCTCGCGTCCGGCCCTTGTGCAAGCCATGGTCCGGAGCGAGAGGGAGTGGGAGGCAGTCACCTCCTTCTGCGAAACTGTCATGCTAGCGAAAGAGGTGGCGGGATTGATGAGGGAGAGTGCCTCCCGTCCCAGCCGCCGCGGGAGACGCTCCGGGCGTCGGGAGCCACGGCAGGCAGATGAAGATGATGTTTAAAATTAAATAGAAATTACTTGACCATCCAAGCACACTTAAAAAATACCTACAGCCTGTATATGAGAGTGAGCTTAATAAAGCAATAATCCGCTAGCTCGTAATTACAGCCGTAATATTGATCATTACACTACTATTACTGTAATATTCATTACAGGGGCTTAATAATGCTGAGCTTAGCTACAAAGTATGCGCGTGATTCGATTTAATTAATACTTCGCTAGTCTTCGTACTAAGTTTTATAGTTCGTTTAGTGCTGGTAAGACTATGGCTAAATCTTAGCTTTAATGAAAATCGTAAACTGACAAGCTATCTCTTTCTTATTTTAGATAATAATATATTACGTACTAGATACTTTTTTAGCTGCTTTTAATGGGGTCTCTAATTGGTCTTAACTAGACTTTCTTTTGGAACGCCAAAGTTGAAATTTCTAATCCTGAGGTGCTATTCTTTAAAAATCTCACCGTGAAAACTTAGGTGAAGTGAGCGTGGAGTGAGCTGTCAATAGTGTCAGTTCCTAGCAAAAACAAACTCACTTCACATAAGTTTTCACGGTGAGATTTTTACAGAATCGACCGGCTGCACCTGATTTTGTAACAGGTACAAATTCATACAATCAATCACAAGCTGAATAATTTTAAAGGATGCTGCTAATCCATTGCTTCTTATGTTCGAAAAATGTGTCTGCTCAACAACGTAAATAACGCAATGAATGAAGTAGAACTGTCAAAATGAAAGCCATTGCTACTGATAGTGTGTTATGTGATTACACCGCTGACAACGACTATACCATTATAAGTAACTGTGTGGGTCGTCGTTTTAGCCGATAGACGTCCACTGCTGGACATAGGCCTCCCCCAATTTTGGGGGGGTTTGCCATAATCGCCACGCTTGGCAGGCGGGTTGGCGATCGCAGTATGGTATGATGGTGGATAAATAGAGAACGCTGCTGCCCATTCTCCGGTAAGACCCTTAGTCGCCTTTTACGACACCCATGGGAAGTAAGGGGTGGTGCAATTCTTTAAGTCCGGCACCACACAGACGGGTCCGGCACCACTGTGTGGGTAGTAGCTAATAAAAAAAATCTTTAAGGGGCTTACATGACCTAATGAGCGGTCACTGTCGGACTGCATAGAAAAGAAAAAGAAGCGCGATGACACAACGCTGGTAATTTATTGCAAAATATGAAGCAATTATTTAATTACAAAAAATCTATTGTTTCAACAAAAAAATTAAAACACTAGTATTTTAGTGTTGCTTGTAGACTAGTCTGGCAAAAAATCAGAATGATTGTATGGTATTAGTATGGTTTTTATTGTAAAAAGAAAGTTTTTAGAGGTCTCTTCATGATTTTTTTCTATCGTATCAAATTAGTTGTATTGTTTTCAACACACTATCTAACTAGCATATATCCTGAAGAATATCATATATTTTTCTGATTTTGTTTAGGTACTGTAGTCGATCATGTACTTTTATTGTTTCTAAAACTTGCGTTTTTTGTGTTTAGGTCTTGTAAGCCCCTTAAGCAAAATTGAGTACCTAAAATTGTGAAGCTGAAACTTTTCCTCCTACCTGTGGTGGAACAATCTAGCAAGAAAATGTTAGATTTGAGTACGTAGGTACAGTCACTGCCAAAAGATGTTGTACACCTTTTTTTTTTTGCTGATGGGAAATCATCAAATGCGGAAGCGGAAGGGAGTGTCAGACTCTTACTGACTAAAACCCACCCGTGTTCCTTCCTTAGCCCTTTATGTTCCGGACCAGCGGTAACCCTTTCGTACTCCTACAGGGCTATTTTTGTCAGCTCATTGCACGATAAAATCTGCCTTGTTCGTAATGTCAATACCGCAGAATGACATTCAGCCGTCTTCTTTACAAGCATTAAAAATGTGACTCTGACAGGCTAACAATTTTTAAAGTGAAAACTTCTTAGGCGCATTGGCACAGATTACTAAATAGTTACTACGTAAGCATTGGGCATTTTTTGAGATGGGAAAAAACCATTGCACTCGTGACACTGTTGCCGTAACCGACACAGCGCGTGTTTTGTTTATAAAACGACTAGCTGCGCCCCGCGGTTTCACCCGCGTAATTGTTGATCCCGTGGGAATATCGGGATAAAAAGTAGCCTATATGTTAATCCAGGGTGTCAGCTACCTCCATACACAATTTTATCAAAATTGGTCCAGCCGTTTGAGCGTGAAGAAGTAACAAACATATAAACACACACACACACTCACACACACACTCACAAACTTTCGCCTTTATAATATTAGTGTGATTAAAAAAATACACGTAATTGTTCAAATTTTCAGTTCTGTCAGCACTCCCGGAGTGTTTTATTTTTGACACAGAAGTACCGATAGTTAAGATTTTCTTAACTCATACTTCAAGTCACATACAGCGGTCAAACCCCCAAAAAAATCATCAATTATTTTATATTATAAAAAAATATTTAGGTGGGGTCCGTGGCTAAATAATAACAGCCGCACAGGTCGATCGATCAGGTTAAGTTACGCTTGCCGTGGTTGGTCTGTGGATGGGGGACCATCTTTACATACCGAGACCCCTCCGTCCCTCGGAAAGCACGTTAAGCCGTTGGTCCCGGCTGTCATTCGTGGATCTTTGACAGTCGTTACGGGTAGTCAGAAGCCCGAAAGTCTGACAACCAGTCTTACCAAGGGGTATCGTATTACCCAGTAACTGGGTTGTGGAGGTCAGATAGGCAGTCGCTCCATGTAAAGTAGCTGCATCCGGTTAGACTGGAAGCCGACCCCAACATAGTTGGGAAAAGGCTAGGCAGATGATGACTTTATCATATTTAGATATCGTACCCATCACGTCTGCACAGTTTCGCTAGCTAAGTTAATGTGACCCTGTAGATATGTTTCATATAATAGCCAGACCATTAAAAAGATTTTAAGTTGATGTAAACTCGACATTGGTCAAAGGTGCATGCTATTTTGATCTTTAATGGCGCCGATTCTGTCGTTCACAAACTAAACTAAATTTAAGTTCATGCATCTTTTTCTTTCTATTTTGACAGAAGATAAATATTAGTTTAGTCCTGTCAAATTAAGATAGATACTCCATAGACAATTTAGACGAGATTAAAAAACGTCAGGCGCTGACTAATTTGACAGGACTAAACTAATATTTAGTCCTGTCAAATTAGTCAGCGCCTGGCGTAAATTGACATATTTTTAGCAGCCAATTTTTTAATCTCGTCTAAATTGTCTATGGAGGATCTTAATTTGACAGGACTAAACTAATATTTATGTTCTGTCCTTTTCTTAATGAATTAGAAAGAAATGCAATAACTTAAATTTTGTTTAGTTTGTGAACAACAGAATCAGCGCCAATATCAAGTTATTAAATTTAGTTTTAACTGGCGAAACGAAGGTGTAGTATAGGTGCACCTCTGCCTATAACCCTTCGAGGCATACATACGTGATTCTTATGTTATACAAAATATAGTTTTCTATGCAACAGCTTAGTCTCCTCAGTGCCTGAGCTTTAGAAGGTGTTAAATGTGACGAAAATATAACGACAACTGTACCTAATCCCATATCAGTATGCTTAATAAGCCTACAGGTAATGTGGGAATGGGCCGTAATCCACCACGCGGGCCCAGTGCGGGTTGGTAGATGTCACATATCTTCGATTTTTTGTTTCTAGGACATGCCGGTTTCCTCACGATGTTTTCTTTACCGTTTTTGAGAGCAATGGTGATGAAATAAATTACACAAAATAAAGCGCCTGTCTGGGTCCGAACCTACGATTCCTCGTAAGTCGGGTCCGTTACCACTGGGCCACCACATATATCAGTATGTTTACATAATATACCTTCACGATTTCTAAAAGGCGAAAAGTTGTTTCGCCTGGAGCTCACGGTACCTAAATAACAAATTTCAACCATTCATCCAAACTTACATAGTAATTCTAAAAATAACTACTTTTAAAATAACATCTATAATCTTTTGTTATTTTTAGATAACTTATATTTTTTTGTGTCAGGGTTTTATCAGAGTAAATAATCTTTAATTTCGGCAGTTGTGACAACGGCGCCGTGGCTTAGTTGGTTAAAGCGCCTGTCTAGTAAACAGGAGATCACGAGTTCGAATCTCGTCGGGGCCTAGGTGGTTCTTTTTGCATTGCAAATATTTTCTACATATTGTTATTTGATTCCGGTGCAAATTATAGAATACTAAACACATTTACTATTATGTAAAATAAAAAATAAGTGGTCTTAATTATACATTGAAGCAAAGTACACACAATACTAAAATAGCAACCTTCTTGCATTCACCTTGTAAGAATAATTAAAGTTATTAGCGTAGAATACTACTAGTACATCCAACGAGCGGTTATAAGGCCAACATAAAATTAAATTACTAATATAATTACGGTGTTAAATCCAAAAACAATACAAGAATCTTTTTATGATCTAGAAAATTTTAAAACTGCACGTCACGCGCCGTCGGCGGGTACAAACAGAGTCGTAAACGGGAACAATAAAGCTGGCTTTCGAACTAGCACACTCGTCGACACGATGGCAACACCGACTATCAGACTCTACGCCGTGGAAGGCGCGAATCAGTCACAGTGTCCCACTGTGTTCAATCGAGCGCCTAGTTGAAAAACATCAATAGCCCATAACAATAACAAGGGTAATCAAAATAATAAATGGCGGCCCAGGGCGGATCGCTTTTTGTGTCCAATTATTTTTATTGGTGTTCAGTTAATTACATTCTTTGGCGAGAGCGGTGCGCGCGCGCAACTTACGCGAGCTTAACTTTTTTATCAACCATATTCTGTGATCAATCGAAATTTGTTGGTTTTGCCTACATCTTCATGAGCATAAAATTTTCATGAGCCTCATAAATGCTCATGTTCGTTTGAGAATGTAACTTTAGTTATTACAAACAAAAAGTAGATATGGAATTAAGAGAATGTTTTATGACTTGCCTGATTAGGTACCTATGGTAATGACAGTTAGTAGAGAAACTCCATAAGTGATTGAGGGCCTGGAAAGCCCACAAGTTATTTTTTTAAATTTATTGGTATAGTGGACATAACCTTTTTGAACGTAGGTATGGATTTTTTTATAGTTAGTTCATAACTCATCTAAGGATACTTGCTTATCTGGACGTAATTATTAAGTGACACTAGATTCTAGAGTCACTTAATAATTACTAAAAGTTAAGCATTTGGAGAAGTAGATAAATAGTAGGTAAATAATGAAAAAGTAGTTATCTGTTAACTAGGTTAAAAATATAGGCACTCAAGTTTTAATCTGTTTTTATCACTTGTATAATAATAATCATCTATATTTATCACATTATTGCGAACAAGGTCACCTAATAGAATTTATCTTTTATCGGTTAAAATAAAAATCCAAGTCTTGTCCGTATATTCAAATCATAACTGTCATTCTTTTTCCTTTTTGGAATACATTTTTTTTTTCTTTGGTGTATTGTCGACGAAACTGATTGTTTGACAAATGGACTTGCAACTTGGTAAATGAGACAGTGATCCGTACCTACTTACATTAGGTAAATCAGTCTTATTAGGTAGGTACCTAACTCGTATGCACTGACTTCGCACGGCATGTTTCAATTTACAAAAAAAATAATTTCCCTGACTGTACCGCATTTAAGATGTTGGTTAAATGCGGTACGTTTTCTCTCGTACCCAGCTCACTCAATTATTGTATAAACGGCCATATTTGCGCGTCCACCGACGCTTTGTGCTGCGCTCGCGCCGTTTTTGTCGCTCGATCACCCTTTATTGATTAAGCTATTTGGCCGACCGCGAAATTTTAATAGGCCCACTCTGTTTAAAGTCGTACGTGTCGATGTAAGATATTTAAGATTAATTCAATGATTTTAAGCTATACGTTTTAATTGAGGCGAAACCTCTTTTATTTATCTTATGACCAGACTTGAAAATCGCCGGAAATCGAAGGTTTGAGGACCATTTTGGGAGAGTCAATTTTATTTCTTGCATTTTCTCTCTAATTGAATTCAGTTCTTCAGCGATTTTCTTAAATGAAAATAGGTAAGTACATAAATACTTAAATTTCGGAAAATCTGAATGTTAATTAAAAATTACGAATGTTCTTTCAGATTTTCGTAGGTACCTAATAGGACACAGTCACATACACATTAAGTATACTTGGATTACACTTTTACCTGTAGATACGTATGATGAGCTTTGATTGATTCTGGAGAAATTAAACCCCCATGAAAATCGACCATCAACTTCATCAGAGCTAATCATTGCATTTGACTAGGCCAGACGATAACCTAAAACTATAACCTAACCCCGACCCCGTAAAATTCACTAAAAACGATAAGTTGAAGTAAATTTGAAACAACTCTCTACCTATCGTTTTCAATTCAATTCAATTCATTTATTTAGTCAGACAAAAAATATCCATTAAGTCACAAATGCACAAATTCCACATAAAATAAAAAATATTAAATAACACAAAATTCATACTAAGTCAAAATAAATACTTTAACAATTAAAAATTTTTTTTTTGTTTGGCCTGGTCTGTCCCACTGCTGGGCAAAGGCCTCCCCCATTTCCTTCCACATTTCCTTATACTGTGCCTTCTCCGTCCAGTCGGTCAGGAACGAGTCTAAATCGTCACGCCAGCGTTTCTTAGGCCTGCCTCGGTGGCGACGCCCGTCTTCAGGCACCCACTGTGTGACGATCTTAGCCCAAATTAAAAATAATAATAAAAAAATAAAAATGTAAAATAACAAAATAAGGAATATAATGATGTTTTATTACTCGTTTCCTAGTAAGTTTTATTAACCCATGGCGCCTATAATTGTTATAATAGCTAATAACTCCGGCATGGAAATCCGTGGTGAAGATTATTAAATGGAACTATTCAACCATGACATGTGTAGAACAGGGATAACCCATTCGACTGTGAATGACTTCGGACACGATGTTAATGATTTATTTTTGGATTAATTAACGCGAATGGTTTTTATTGTTAATTTTATTGCAAAGATCTAGACAGCAGGTTCCTGGAAGTTTTTTATCTGGTTTTTGCTGCAATAATGTAATTAATGCTTGCTTTTTGTATTTTTGCACTGACATTGTTGTAATGTTGGCAATACAGTTTTGTTATTGTAGTTACGGAAACGAACCGGTAGCCAATACCAAGGAGTGAATACTTAACTCATTCGTATTATTTTCAGAAAGTGCTGTCCTACTGCAGTTTTTATAATCGTTATTTTTTCTCTGTCTAGCTGTATTGTTAAAACCAGGCAGACTTCTGACCATATTTCAGGTACCTTGGTACTATTTGTCTGACCTGTTGCGTCTTCATCATCATTTCAGCTCAGAATCACCCACTTCTGGGTAAGGACTCTCATTCGCATATTTTCTTTCAACTTGTTCTTTTCAAGGTTCGTACCCAAAGAGTAAAAACGGGACCCTATTACTAAGACTCCACTGTCCGTCTGTCTGTCTGTCTGTCACCAGGCTGTATGTCATGAACCGTGGTAGCTAGAAATTTGAAATTTTCACAGATGATGTATTCTTGTGTCGCTATAACTACAAATACTCAAAACAGAATAAAATAAATATTTAAGGGGGGCTCCCATACAATAAACGTGTTATTTTTTTCGGCGTTATTGCCTTGTTGTACGGAACCCTTGGTGTGCGAGTCCGACTCAACAAATAAACGTATTTTCTTTCTTTCTTTCACTTCTTCTCTATCTTTTCATGTCCCCAAATCTTTTGTCCAGGTATTTCCCGCGATTGTGACGATATCGTCAACCCAACGCGCTTTTGGTCAGCCTTGGTTTCTATGGCCTAACTTTGGCGGGTCTTACTAATACAACTCTGGACTAGGTTTTATCCCTGTTTCCGTTTCATCACTGTTTTTCCTCATAAAATCTGTGGTATAAGGCGTCTTTACGTATAGGTATCCCACGCAGTGGGTCCCAAATTGCAGTAAATGGTAATGCGGCAGGTCCAGGAGAAGATGGCGGTATGAACTCGACTCTATTCTAAAAAGATGGACCACATACAGCTGTAGGAAAGGAGGGATGGAAGGCCTTTGTCCTGTAGTGGTATACAAACGGCTGATAATATATAGTATTAAGGTGTCTTTAAATGTCAATCATGTCATTTGTTTTAATAGTAGATTGTTTGCCAAGGGAGCAAATAACAATTTTAAAGGCGAGAGAGTTTCTTTGTATCCAGAGCGGAGCGAAGGATTCTAGAGTAGAATTCTGAGCGCAGCGAGGGATTCAAACTCGAGCACTCGAGCTTAACATAGTGTTGCTCCCGACTTGGACACTTTACTTTTTATCACCTTAACTTATGAATAAGAATAGTACGTTTATTTATTTACATACAATTACTTGAGGAAGACATACTTATTTTTATAAAACTAAGTAAAATCCTAATTTGAGTAAACAATTACAAACGAAGGCAGAATGCTTTTCGCGCGTTTTTATTCTTTTTTTTTTTATATGGCTCTCGCATTTTACTTTATCATATAGCATGTTACTTGTTCATACAATGTTCGTGATTGATCTCTTTGGTAATTGGAACTTTAACTAATAATATCCACACTCCAAATTCAAATCACTTTTAGTCCCTACCCAAGTAACATTTAAATCGGGCCTAGGTTGTAAAAAATGCCTTTAGGTTTTATAAGGGTCGTAAAAAGGTTAATGCTTTGCTATCTGGTCATATTAAGTACTTGAGAATGATTAATAAGTCCTAAAACTAATTGTTTATTATTACAACCTTGGAGCCGATTACAAGAGTTTTAATTAACGTTATTTTGACTTGGGTTTCAAGAGCATAGAGTCCTAGGATCTTATAGTTGTTGTAGACTCCTGATTAAGTTCTGGAAAGGCTAGCATTATTCTAAAGTGAGCTCTAAAGGTTTAATTTTTAACTTTGATATAACCATAAAGTTATGGAATGTTGAAATCGCTTATTAGTAATTTCTAAAACCTACTTTAAAGTTTTAGGCTGTATTAGAGCTGTCTAGGTAAACAAATTAGGACTGTGTGGTGAAAACCCAAACCAATAAGCTATTTTTATGAGCTAAAGGCATGCTTAAAGTCCTACAAGAATATTTTAAAGCTTTAGATACATCCTCTAAAAATGTTAGTGGTGTCCGCGACTTCAAAGCATTACGTTGTCTTGCAAAATGAACCGACACAGAGTGTTATCAAAAAAACGGAGTGGAAGTTTCAGCACTCTTGTCGAACCGTCGAACGCACGTCCTCCTACAACCAAAACTTAAAAGCAAACAATTGTGCGTAGAGGTTTTTTTCGCAACTCGCAACTCTTGAAGGACTCCTGGAGATAAACTTAAAGCTGCGAAAACAGCTTTGTCGTTTTAAGTAGCTCCGCGAGATTACCTTTAGCTCCTATTTTCGTAAACAATAAGAGCTTTTAGCTGTTACAGTTCTGAAAAGGTTAATTGTAATGCTTTTTAGTAATTTCCTAACGCCAGCCATTTTGTTCACTGAAATAAAAAAAAATCTAAACAAAAAGCAATATTTTAAGTCAATAAGGCAAAATTAAGTAACGTGTGCTATGTGATTTAAAATATATGTTTTTTATATGAATAGAAGTTTTATTTCTAATGCAACTTACTACCAACAACCTAATTTTATAATTTTTATTTCATTAAAATATCTTCTAAATTTTTTACTTTCGGAAGGCGCGTCTCGTAAGTCGCACTATTTTTTTGATTTTCCCTGACTTCAGCAAGCTATTTATTATGTTTTATGATTATAACACTTACTTACATCTAGCCATTTTGACTAGCCAACTTGGTATAATGACAGGGAATGGCGCCATTATAAATAAGTATTAAATCCACGACTAGTGTTTCTGTGTAGAAAAAATCTTACACAGAAACATTTTAAAACCTGAGAGTCCTGGAAAGGCATCAAAAAGGTTTTAAGTTGTCATTTAGTTACATCCATGACTAATTTAGAACTTAAAAGCTGTCTTACAAGGTTATATTAACGTTAAATTAAGGCTGTGAAGGTTATATTTGGGTTCTGTGTAAGTAGTTCGAAAGGTTCTGGATTTGAGCATTAGGTTTTGCTGTAGCTCCCAGAAAGGTTCTAAAACGTGGGCCCTTTTTGCACTCAGGAGGTTATTACAAGGTTAATATAACGTTATTAAGTCTATTAAGACTTACGAGCAGATGTCCATACAAAGGTTCTAGAACCTTTTCAAAACCTTTCTAAAACCTAAAATGTTACTTGGGTAGGTATTAAAGAGCTATTTTAGTCCCTGTTTACGAAGAATATAGGTACTAGCTCTTTTTAAATAGATATGATAAAAATAGGTTTTTATACAGAGTCTCGTTCTCTTTGGTTAGACGAACTGAGCGCTGTGTTAAAAATTTGTCCATCTATTTTAATGGGACCATAAATTTTATTTATCTCTTGCGGCGGAAAACAGAAATAAGATCAAGAAAGCTGCTAGTGTGATTTACAAAAAAACCGAAAACGGACAGTAACGAGGCATTCGACGAAGACACTGAAAACAGCACCATTAAACACAGCAGAGCAAGGACATAATAAAAGAGCCAGGAAAGCAGCTGAACCCCGCCAAAAGATTTACCGGTGAAGTGCGACCTGGCGGCGGAGTCGTTAAAAGATCCATAGATAAATATACCAATGTCTTCATTAGTCCAATGACTACTTTAGCATGCATATCCGGTACGAGCCTATACTACCTCAAATAGCTTAGCATGATCCGCCGTTATGTCGAAAGTATTGCAGCATTCATTTTGAAATAAGTATATGGTAAAGTTCAGGATTAATGTTTGGCGAAAACACGATTCCATAAAATTTTCTCGATAGAAAAAAATTACAGTTACTTCCAAATCGGACAATAAGCCGCTAGTATTAAAAAATACTCCAAATTAGATCATGAAACTTTGCATAACAACTGAACTAAATATAAAGCAGATACTATGTTTCTTATTTTTTCAAATTACCATTATTTTCACTGTAAAAAACAAATACTTACCTAAACTATTGGCGCTGCCTGCCCCCCAAAACCGCACTCTGTCTCGCTCTCACTCCGTCCACCAGCAGTATCGTGCGAGCAAGATAAAGAGTGAATTTTAGCTGAGGTAGTTTGGGCTCTTAAATCCTTTCCTATCCTAAGGCACGTCTTCCTTACCATTACAGCGCCCCCGGTCTACTCCTTCATATGCACTGGCCTATGTAGCACCACGAAACATGAGGCTTCAGGGTCTAGTATCGAATCTTGAGGTTCATTCGATTAATCGAGTCTAGTCAAACCACTCTGGGTCGGTGCATTTCATTCATTCATTCATAGATTCTTTTATATTTTGTGAATTTGAAAATGTAGACTGTAGATTTGTAAATTGTGAATTATTTTCTATTTTATTAAGTACCTGGTATTTGTTGACAGGCCTACACTGTCTTCCCATACCTATTAACACTGTATTTTGAAAACATTGTAAAAACCAATTTACCTTTATAAGAGTAACCGTGGAGTCACTTGCCGGCTTTTCTCCATAAGTGCCGCGCACCTAGCGTCTGACGTTTCAAGTGCCCATGTGGGTTTATGTCAAATAAAATAATTTGATTTGATTCTTATAAGAAACAACCAGATGTCTGATGACCAACCTAAAAAAAAAAGATCAAACTGTGAGAAGAAACTTCACCAAACTCTTTAAAACTACAAGTTTTTATACTGCCCCAGATGGGAATCTATAGAAATCAAATTAACTCATTTAATTGTGTAACAAACAACGTTTATGATTTTATACTAGGAACGGCCATATAAGTGATACCACAAAACTGAGGACTGTAAACAGATCTGTAACAATGATTGGGTCGTAAAGTCCAATCAACGGGATTGCGTTACAATGGGAACAAAGACGTTTTTATTACCTAATTACCATGATTTGTTTTCTCTAATGAGTGCTCTATGTTTCATCGCACTATTTCGTATTAAACCACCCTTTTTACCGTTAAAAATCTTTAAGCCACGGGATTTTATAGCTTAGCTGAGTGGCTATACGGTTTGGTGTAAAGTATTCCAGATGAAAAAGTTACGTTGGTAACAGTTTTATGATATTACGGTCCTCTAATTGGAACGGATGCTTTGTTTCAAATGTCATATTTTAATGTTTTACTAATTGTTATTATAGTGATATAAAAATGTTATAGTTTCTGTAACTGCAGAGGTACGTCGGTTTTTTTTTTTGAGATCGCAGTATTTAGGTACATGACGATTTTATAAGGTAATAAAAAGGTTATTTTGCATTATATTTTATGTCTTAGGTTGATGGTCGTTTCTTTGATTAAAAACATTATTTACTAACTTAATTGGCCATTTATGCGACAAAATGTTTAAGTTCAAGTTTATCGTAGAAGTTAGTAATTGATATCATTGGTAAAGACCCCACTTTTGTCCACTTTTAAAATGATGATAAAAAAAGCACTTCCTCTCTCCTTAAACATCATCACTATATTTTCTTTGCTCCTGTTTCATGTTTATTATTATTATGTATATATATTTGTCTGTCCTTCCCCTTTTTAATCCATCCAAAGGTTGACTTTAAAAGATCGCTCTTAGTGATATGTCTTCCCATTGTGTCACCCCTTGTACATTCATATGGTGTACATAATAAAGAGTAATCTGTTCTATTCTAAAGACTTTAATGTCGCTATGTGAAAGATTGAGAAGTAGTAGTTAAGATCATAAATTATGGTAAAAGGTTCATCATCATACTATAGCAGTCCACTGCTGGACATAAGCCTCTCCAATTGTACGCCATTTAGCCCGATTCTCGACAACTCTCATCCAGCTGCTACCAGCCACCTTACGAAGATCGTCGTACCTACGTTTGCGGCAAAAGGTTACTGTGTCAGTCTTTCTTTGTCATGCGCCTTCTTTTTCCATGTCGTCCCTTGACATTTCATGTCTGACTTTATTAGGATGTTATCTAAATCATATTGGCTTATATTATCCACACTCCCTACCATAATTAGATCTTTTTTTTTCGGTTGGGAAATCATCAAAAATGACCCCTCCCGCTCTGGGAGGAGCGGAAGACCATATTTATCTTACCTCGCATTTAGGTAACTCCTTTCATTCTGAAGTCCTTACCTTTGCAAAACATGACAGTAGGTTACGAAATTGAAATCAATTCAAATTCAGATCTAAATATAATAGTAGGCTATAAAATCGAAATCCTGTACCTAAAAATATAAAAACATATCAAATCAAAAAAAGAATTATACCCACATTCATACCATAAAGCCGAAACATACCTTCATTAATTTCAGTCGAAAGACGTCCACTGTTGGACATAGGTCTCTAAGCACCGCTTCTGCGACCGGTCCTGTGCTTCCTAGGTACCTAATACCTAACAATCAAAATGCCTCTAAATCAAAACCTGTTGGTAAAGCAGCCTGAGGGTTAACAATCTAACATCGTATTTTATGAATCACTGTATCATATAATTGGGTGCGTATAATGATATGGCTCTGATTCAATTGTCAAGCGCGAGGGGCGGGCGGCCGGCCTCCGCCCATCCCGCCCATAGCCGCAGGCAATGTGGTTACCGAGCTGTGGTACTGGCGGTGACAAATAACGTGTGTTGGAATTGTATTGGGTAAGTTTGTGGGGTACTGTAAAGTAAGCAGTTCAGTTATTGTTTATTATAAGTTTATTTTTTATTATTATTTATTCATATTATTATTTATTTATTAGTTTATTATCATATATTCAGTTATCTTTAATTTAAGAGGAAATGCGGGTGATCTTTTCTCCATAGAAACGCTCTCGCCTGTTTTCTTTCTGTTTTCTTTCCATAAAGCAATGATTTTTTACAGAATAATAAATATTAACTATTTGTATGTCCCTATGTTTTCCTTTTTGATGATACATTATTTTTATAAGCACTAGAACCCTCAAAAAAAAACCGATTTAAACCGCTGTCAACAGAAGCCTAGTGTACAAATTTAACAACTATTAATGAAAAATAAAACAGGTACAGTAAACAGGAAGGTTTTTTTATCACCATCCAAATTTTTACAGGGTGTTCTACCCATGAATATGAACAACTTTCACTATGGGGCCAAATCTGAAATCACGAAAAAACAATTAGCTGTTTCATACATTTTGGTCAAGTAGGTAGGTATTGAACTTTTGTATTAAACAGCAGATTTTTTTTTTCGTGATTTCAGAGTTGGTCCCATAGTGAAAGTTGTTCATATTCATGGGTAGAACACCCTGTAAAAAATTGGATGGTGATAAAAAAATCATCCTGTATATAATTCTTATTCAATTATTGAAATACCTTTTAAATTTGTCGAATATTGGAGGAGGAAATAGCCGAGAGTCTAACCCCGAATTGTGAATTTCCAAATGATGCAGATGTTGGTGCACCATTTGGAAATTAAAATCACAAGTAAGTAACCATAATCAGCCTATAATGTTCCCACTGCTGGGACGCAGGCCTCCTCTCTGTGAGAGGGAGTGGGCCGTAATCCACCACGCGGGCCCAGTGCGGGTTGGTGGATGTCACATGTCTTCATATGTGTGATTCTAGAACATGCCGATTTTCTCACGATGTTTTCCTTTACCGTTTTGAGAACAGTAGTGATGAAATAATTTACACAAAGTAAAGTGCCGGACTGGGTTCGAACCCTCGACCTGGTGCCTCGACCTACAACGCGTAAACGGGGCTGATACCACTGAGCCACCATTGCTATAAGCTGTATCATAATGGGAGATGCCTAATTCCTTCCTTTAAAAAAGTGCCCATGGAGTTTCTTGCCCGTTCTTCTCCATAGGTACCTACGCTTTGGAATGGGCAACTAGCTATATATTTTCTGACTGACCGACTTCTTGACAATTCAAAAGTGCCTGTAAATGTTATAATTGAAATATATTGTTTGAGTTGCATCCAGCAACGTCACACTCGAATTCGCTCTGCATCATTTGGGATGAAAATCGCAAGTACCTTCTACTATAAATACTATAGGGTATAATCCTTCAGACAATTTTATCTGTAAACCACTTATCTGCCTGAGCGTACTCGTAGGTGCGACGGCTATAACTTAGGCCAGTCCTGATTGCGTTGAGCGGCCACTTAATGAGAGCCTTATTAAATAATATTATTAATTGCCGACGACCCGCTGCGCGCACCGATTGCAATACAAACTATTGAAATATCATTTAGCTTTGTAACTAACTAACTATCGAGAGATAAAGGCTTTATAGGTTTTTATAGAGTGAAAATGATGTTTGGGGTTTTTGTAATTGGGTTCGTTGTGGAGCTAAGGAGACTGTTGAAACTCTTAAACATGGCAACGAGGTATTCTTATGGCATGCGATGTCGAGGAAGAGGTTTTTGAGAAAAGAAGAAGAAACTGTAGGATAATGATTAAGAGCGGATTTAACCAAAGTCTTTAATCCGTAAAATATAGCAGCTGAAATTAGTTTTTTGTATAGAAAAAATTATAAAATTATTTTCAGGATAAAACTTATAGGTACTAGGTATAAAAATTGGTCGAATTCGCTATTAAAATTGTTGCCTTCCTCTACACTACATTTACGTAACTATTTAACTGAAATATTAGCAGTAATTTCTGAACATCGATATTAAAAAGCAATTTACATCTAATAATGAATGAAATTCGCATAGGTAATCTTGTTTTAAGGTCATGTATGTGTCGAAGCCAATTGGTTAAATTAGCCGTTTAGTTAACCGCCTGGCCTTTGGAAGCAGTGCTCGCCTCGCTTCGCTCTCTCGGCTCGCACGCGGTTAATCACAGTTCTAACCTAGCCTAATCCATTTGGTCGGGGTGCCCTGGCTTAGTTTGGTGCATTTGGTTAAATTAGCCGTTTAGTTAACCGCCTGGCCTTTGGAAGCAGTGCTCGCCTCGCTTCGCTCTCTCGGCTCGCACGCGGTTAATCACAGTTCTAACCTAACCTAATCCATTTGGTCGGGGTGCCCTGGCTTAGTTTGGTGCATTTGGTTAAATTAGCCGTTTAGTTAACCGCCTGGCCTTTGGAAGCAGTGCTCGCCTCGCTTCGCTCTCTCGGCTCGCACGCGGTTAATCACAGTTCTAACCTAACCTAATCCATTTGGTCGGGGTGCCCTGGCTTAGTTTTTGCCACCAATTCGGCTCGCGCGTGATTGGTTACAGACTTCCAACCTAAACTATAATTGAATATCATTCAGGCCGTTATTTAAACGGCTGCCGTTAAGTTAAAAGGCTAGGCGGTTAACTAAACGGCTAATTAAACCAGTTGGCTGCGACATATACATATACCATATTTATAAAAAAATAATTGCACATAGAGTCCAACAACTTGTCTGATTCAAGTTTATATTTACGCAACATTAATACTTAAAAATTATAATTGATCAACTTAAATTATTAGTTGATGCAGCCTTGCCTCGTTTATTTACTTTAAATTATTCATGTAATACATAACTCAGGGTTAAATTAATATTTTTATTTCTAATTAATGCAGTAACTAACTTATGATTTAGAACCGAAACTAAAAGTCAATTAGGTCACGAATTGAACGCGTAAAGCTAATTCATTACGTTTATACAAATCATTATGAGTACAAACACAATACCTACCTACCTATATCTTTTGAAAAATTGCTTGTATACAGCATGTATCAGAAACTGCCCCGTTGGTCTCGTGGTCGCAAGTAAGACTGCTGAGATGGTCCTGGGTCCGATTCCTGTGTCGGGCAAAAGTGTTATTGGGTTTTTCCATTGGGAATTTCTTAGTAACAGCCCGGAGTTTGGAAGTTGGCGGTGTGATAGCCGTGTCTCGGAAAACACGTTAAGCCGTTGGTCCTACGCCTGATCTCACTCCGATCGTGTCGGATTTCCCGGTCGTGTCCCATCGGAATATGAGAGTGAGGGAATAGAGACTAGAGAGAGTGCACCTGGCACACACTTGTGCACTATAATGTCTCCCGTGTTTGCCGAAGGCTGGTCTCAACTGAGTTTGGTCGCCGTGGCCGAAATTCGTCTGGATGACTTTATTTATACAGGTTGAAATTTAAAACACGCGACAAACCGCAATGGGAGACTGTACTCATCATTACGAACAACTTTTACTAAGGGACCAAAGCTGTAATCGCGAAAAAAAAAGTCAGCTGTTCCCTACATTTTGACGAGTTATGCGAACATAAATGTAGGGAACAGCTGATTCTGTTTTCGCGATTTTAGGTTTGGTCCCATAGTAAAAGTTGTTCTTAATGATGAGTACAATCTCCCATTTCGATTTGTCGCATGTTTTCAATTTCACCCTGTATATCAGTAAAGTGTGGTCAATTTTAAGCGTGTAGTACCTACAGACAAACAATCTGGATAACTTTCACCATGGGACCAACATCTTAATCGGGAAAAAATTATCAGCCGTCTCATAATACATTTAATTCGAGTTAGTATTGAAGTTTTGTTGTATGGGACAGTTAATATTTTTTTTGCGATTACGATGTTGGTCCCGTGAAGAAAGTTGGTCAGTTTGATGGTCAATACCACATCCTTTTTGACCACACTTTTCTGATACATGCTGTATACATAAATGTATATTGTATAATATATCTTAAGGCGAAGTCTGACTTATTGTCGGCCGTCTACTCCGCCGCCATTTTCGTATTGAAATTTAACCACAATATATTACGTTTGTTTGTTAAGTTAATTGTTAAATGGAGAGGCTCGTTATATTCTCGCGCATATTTTATTTGATATCGGCGCTTGCGCACGCTCGTATATCACCTGATTGTAAAAGATGCATCCGCTTTTGGTTTCTTTGAAAGCTCGACTCGCCCCAGGCCCGAGCGTGTTGCTCAATAATTCTGTTAATTTTCATTAAAATCATCGGGAATATCTTAAATTTTTCGGCCTAAACTTAAACTCCAATTTATGAAACAAATGTTTTTAATTTCTCACAAATCAAAACTCAATACCGATACCCAAAGGCGTTTAGAGCGTCCCGGTATCTTCCAAATTTAATAACGAACGAAATTAGTCGTTATTTACGATATTAAAACTATGGCGCCTTTTTAAACAAATACCGGTCGGCCATTTTAGTACGGTCCCGTCGGCCATACATCGCGACCTACAAAACATAAATGCCTGTAACGACCTACTTATGTGAGATATTTACTGCCAACTGTATCGTAAGAGTCCTCGAATGTAATTTTGTCCCATAACGCGTGCGTTCACGTCGAATTCCTAAAGTTTTTATTTCAAGAACGTAACGTTAACGTGTGTGTTAACGTAAATCTTTAGTGGTTTTAAATATCTGGAGACGTCGGCTTTGGGTCCTAAAGAATCATAATTAAAAGCAATAACGTGAGATGATTGGTTGGCATTAGGTACCGAAACGCGATTAATGTTTACGATAACAATTATTAGGGAATTTCATTAGGAATGCAAATATGGGGAGCTCGTATACGAGCCTCGATTAGTCTGTTGGGTAATCTCAGGTTTAATTAGTAGGTACCTTTATAAGTGCTTTATTTACTTTGGTACATGTTGTTATGTCTTTTAATTGTGTGGATCAATAATTTGGTACACGCCATAATGCTGATCGGTTGATGTGTTTTTGGAGAGCTTACAGAGAATTTGGCTGCAAAATCCCTTCTTCTCCTTTACCATCTTCTTCTTCCTTTAGGTAGTCTCGCTTCCGTAAATTCCTCTTCTATCCTTTACTGAAACTAATCTTATCTCTATCGATGCAATAGAATCTTTTTAAAGCGCCTAAATCGCGTGCTAAACTAGTGTAATCAACTAAAGATTAGGCAATATCGGCGATCCACAATAACGTAATCAATCCAATAATAAAGCATGTGATAACATAAATCCATTCCATTTGATAGTCCGTTCCAATTCAGGCCCTTACACAATCAGAATTTGTTAGCACAATAGGCACCTACCTACTTTCCACATCTAATTAATATCCTGAGCCGAAAGCAATAAATTAAAAGAACGAACTTCCTAATCACATAAAACATTAACAAACAGTATCCAGGCCTCAGGCCAAAAAGGAATTTAATTATTTTCGAAACTGGCCTCAAAACATTTGCATAAGAAAACTATAATTTATCTATACAAGAAATTAACCTCTTGCCTCAACTCAATTACGCTAAACCAAAGCGCATACTAAAAGGGTTTAAATAAGCTGGCGCGGGCTTTTAGGGATCCGTGCCAGAGAACCGGTGAATGTGTTGAACCAACTGATTTACCATTTGGTAAAGAAAACCTTGTATCAAATACTTAGGTACCTACCACAAATATAGCTCTATTTATGATGTATGTGTTTCGTTTTTTAAATGCACAATTTTTAACAATAAAATATCTACTTATATTCCTCTTTGTCATACTTAGGAGTCTTGGACAATCCGCTGTGCAGGGCCTGCATGGCGGCGACGAGACTCATGCGCAGCTCATGTGCTTCTAAACTACCCTGCGGTCGCCACGTACAGGGCAAATTTCTTCGGTAACCTAAGTACCCTCCGTGAGGTTGTCAGTAACGTCGAGTCGTTGCTGCCCTTCCTTGAAGGGCTGGGGTAGATTAAATGATAGGTTTCCCCACCCGTACGCAAAATACGCGCATTGACGTGGAGTTGCGGACACCGGTCGGTGTTACCTACCTTACCTACCTACATTATGAAACTGAAACCGACTTCTTTTTCAGGTCGCATTGAGAAGAAAAGTTAGGAAATCTCAAAAAAGACCCGAGTTCATCTCAATTTCCTATAGGTAATGTTGAAGAATATGTACCGTAAACCAATTGAAAGAGAGCGCAAATTTTGAATCGCATTTCGATCAACATAAAACCATTTATTCAGGTTACCTGAGTTTCATTAATAAAGTCAACTATTTCTCTTTTAACATCTTTTATCCGTGGAATAAAATTGACGTCGGACAGTTCTATTATAGAAAAACTGTCAAAAATTCCTGATTTAGTCTCAGGATATGACTTATTTTAGGAACAAAAAAAAAGTTAGTTGAAATTCGCCCTCGGTATATTTAGCGAAAACCCTTTCACTAAGACTCAACCCACGCTTGCACAGTAATTGTTTTTTCGTTGTCAATTTAAGATTTTTTTCAACGTGAAGCTCATAAGTCAAGCTATCAATTAGACAGAGAATCAGTCAAGTTGCCTTTCGTGACAGACAGCATAAAGCTGGAGGCAGTTTGAGCGCGGGCGAGTTGGCAGCGGCGCGGAAACAATTATTTATTCAATAGGTAGAATAGGCTGCAAATTAATCACCATATGGATTTTACTCAATCTTGGCTTAAACTTTTACCCCTTTATTCATAAACGTTGCTTAAATTTAAATAGTGATTTGCAACTGTTTAACCATACATTTTTGACGTTTCAACGTCACTTAACAGTAATCATTGTTTATAAATAAACCCCATTAATATTTTTGGAAAATTATCGTCAAAATATTCGTCACCATAGCGTTCCCTCAAGCTTTTAGATATGTAGGTATCTTCTCTGCATCAAATGCATTAGATATTGTATACTGAACACTCTGTTAGGCATTTTTCATTAGATTTGCCTTTCGAGTAACTTATGGAATGTCATCCGCGCGATTTAGGTCTGTATTGTACCTTGAAACTTGTACCTTGCACTACCCACGTCAGAAATAAGGGGTTATATAAGATTAGACTCGCTAATCGCTCTCTGTGAGACAAAGTCCCGAGTGAACGTTACCGACCGATGTGTTTAGATGACCCTGACTTTAAATTAATGGCATGAAGAATGATATTTATTAATTTTTAATTTCCACTCACGACTCGGCTTATTGGAAAGACTTTAGGTAGGTTGAAGACTCTGACTTGCGAAATGTTGAGATGTAAGTATACCTAAGTCCCTCATTGAAATTGGTTTTCGGGGAGGCCTATGTTCAGCAGTGGAAGTATTTCTGCTGAATTGATGATGATGATGATGATAGATTTAAATGTTGAATATGATTTGATTTGCACTTTCATAATCGTGACACGAGTTTATTTGAAAAGAATGTTGTGTCACAAAATGATGGGCAGCTGAATATACAGTATGTAACGGCTAACCTTTCATTGCATCATCTATGACGAAATACTAGGTCTACAGATTTGAGTGATAGGTACTAATTTTGAACCCCGTTAAAGGAGTACTTCCCACATGACCAACGGATACATCATTACGGCGCTATTTTCGTATACACGTACAGTAACTGACCCATTACCTCAAAAAGTCCAGCACCTAACGTTTGCTCAAACTGTGAAGAATGCTTCCCCAAGAAACTATAGGAAGTGAATAACCTCCTTTTTTTTTAAATCGGTAAAAATGAAACACTTCTTTCTTCGCTAACCCTTTACAGCGCCCTCCACACCAAAAAATTAACCAATCATACACAATCGTCCAAATCAAACACTGTCCGTAAGTTATATGGGGGAACAAATGTAAGCAAAACATCGGCCGGGTTGGCTGCGCCCGCGCCGGTAATTGGATCGCCCCGAGCCGCGTTATTTATGCCTCCATACATCAGAAGGCGAAAACAAACAAGCGGACAGACCGAATTTGTTTGTAAGAGATCCTGAAGAACTTATTTGTGAATGATGTCATGCTTATGAGCTTATACACCCTGCAGTAATAATTCTCTCGTATTGGCATGAACTACACAATAATTATACCTATTATTAGAACAGCCGATCCATTCTGTAAAAATCTCACCGTGGAAACTTAGGTGAAGTGAGTTTGTTTTTGCTAGGAATTGACACTATTGACAGCTCACTCCACGCTCACTTCACCTAAGTTTTCACGATGAGATTTTTACAGAATAGCTCTGCAGCTCTTTCCATAGTAATATTTTTACAACGGAAAGAGCAGCATTTTTAAGGATGCATCATTGCTTCATGTGTTCGAAATATGTGTATGCTTTACAACATAAATAACGCAATTAATTTTGTTGAAATTTCAAAATGAAACACATTGATACCGATTATGTTACGCAGTTACCGCTGTTCTTACATTACTGTATCGTATAACAGTCAATGGTAATCAGATAGTCACCTAGCGGGACTGGTGCACCCAAGGGGATTGCCCAGGGTGCACCGGACGCACTTTTATGTATCGCCACTCGTGAGAGCTACTTAAATGCAATGGCATAGGATGAAGAATAGGTATTAGGAAGTCTTGAAGAGGTACTAAACTGAGGGCTGATAATGTAGAATGTAACGATGATAAAGAAGGAGAAGATAGGTATGGAAAGACAGGAAAGAAAGGATCAGCTGATGACTCATCCTATCGCTGGTATGTTGGAAGAGATTTCTTATGAAATAAGCATCATCTTTGTACCTATTTTTCTGTTCTCCTTTTTTTATTGCTGAATGGGCCCGCTCTTTACCTAGATCACGCCTGATGGAAAGCGATGGATGAGATCTATGATGGAACTCTCACGCATCGACGAAACATAGCAGGCTGCTTGACACCTTGGAGGCAGGCTTAGAGGGAGGGTGGTCGCAAACCAGGCGGGCGTTAGCCCTACCACCGCATAGGAAGAATTGGCCAGTCAAATAAGGTGTTGGGTGTGACTGTCCAGGATGCGCCAAGCGCTCGGTTCAGTTGAGTAACTGGCGGAACAAACTGCGCTAAACAAGGAGGCTTCTTCATGCTTTTGTCTTGTCTGATTTTATGTGTGTACTTACATAAGTGGTAAAATAAATAAATAATTATCTGCTGTTCTGCCTAAAGACTATAATATACCTGTGGCTTGACAGTAAAAGTAAGGTTACATTCTATTAAGATCCATAGCAGAAATAGCACAACTAACATTTCAGTAGCAAATAAACTTTTACAACTAAAACTAAACATATAAGCACGATTACATTTAAGGAAGTGTAAGATGACGTCATAAAAATGTAGTATGTAAATGTGATGCTGTCGGTGCGATGCGCGCGGCTAGCCGGCGTGTTGCGCAGCGTGACGTAACGCCCACTCCTGCGCAGCCGAGCTGCGGTAGTGACACCTATACGAGATTTGATCTTTAGAATCTGGAGTAGGATGTAGATGTATAGGTGTTCTGTTGGTGTTGTGTTGAGTTGGGATGTCTAAATTATTTTGGTATAATATTATGATCTCCCATATACGAAAATAATTCAAACTCAAACTCAATTCAAACTCAAACCATTTATTTCAATTAAACCAATAACAGGCACTTTTGAATTGTCAAGAAGTCGGTCAGTCAGAAAATATGAAGCTAGTTGCCCATTCCAAAGCGTAGGTACCTATGGAGAAGAACGGGCAAGAAACTCCATGGACACTCTTTTAAATTGTATTTTTAGAAAAATATTAGTTACTTACATCATTAATGTTGAATTTACAATTATATGTGAGAACGATGTTAAAAAAATACTTATGCGTTAAGAGCGTCCTCACCTCAGTACCAGCTCCTACATAGGTTCCTGAAACTATGTAGGTGTTGGTACTATGCAGGTACTTAGGTATAGTGTTTTTTGAAGCTGTTACAGATAGGACGAGGGTAAATGAGGTGTTCAGAAATCATTCTCCATATAGGTAGGTAGCAGGAAAGAGTCAGGCTTTGTATAGACTGCTTTGCAAGTGTTTTCTTGTCACAAATAGATGCCCGTATTAAGTTTATGAAGTAACTATAACAGCTGGTTTAAATAGAATGGCAGACAGTTAGCATTTGCAGCAAAACACAAACATTTATTTAACAAGAAAATATCAAGACTCCATTATTAGTTGAGAGCTTACTAATGAGTATTAAGACACAGTATAAATAAATTAACCCCATCAAAAAACAACATTATAACGACACTAAATTATGCTAATACACCGCCATTTAAATGAATTCGTCTATTATAGAAACGGTTTAATTTAAATAATATAGCAGTTAATATAATATTAATTCAATTGTCAGTTGTGCATCCCACGTATGGTAATAGTGACGGCGGGGTACGGCGCGTGCGCAAGCCGCCATGCTGCGAGTGCTGCGACACCGGCGTAAATGAACTGCCTTCCTTAACTACGCGGAGATTGTGACCATAGACATGGAACAGAGAAATAGGACACTGGTATACTACAGGTGGGATCAAAGCAGCGCCAGTAATTGGGTTGTGAAGGTCACATAATCAGTTGATCTTCTGGAAATCGATTGCATCCGGTTAGACTGAAAGCCAGCCCCAATATGTTTGGAAAAAGGCTATGTAGATGATAATAATAGAAGCAATACGAACGCTGAGGCTTCTGACATACATGAGAGCAAAGATTACTGGCTAGTCCAAATTCGGTTTTGATGCCCCTGCCACAAATTCAAATTCAAATTCAAAGCATTTATTTCAATTAGACCTTGTACAGGCACTTTTGAATTGTCAAAATTAAATAGTCTGTCAGTTAGTCCGAAAGTTGAAGCTAGTTGCCCATTCCAAAACGTAGATCTCTATGGAGAAGAACGGGCAAGAAACTCCATGGACACTCTTTTAAATCAAGATATTACAAATTCCTGGGTACATTATTCTTGTTGCTTCTATATGTGAGAACAATGTAAAAAAAAGACACAAATGAAGAAACAATTCAAAATATAAGATTAAAAATAAGCATTGGCAGTTAAGAGATGACCAGTCTCAACCGACGGCGCCCGTTCACGAACATGACGCGTGGATCAGCACCATCCAGCTCAACCAGTTTGTAGGGAACCGAATGATCCAACACACGCGCCACCATCGGTGAGACATTTAAGTGAGCATGACAAGTTCTCAACTGCCATGCTCTTTCAAGTCAACATCAAAATTAAATCATAATAATAAAGACAATGGATCCAACCGACTTGAAAGATCAAAAAGTTGTAGGTAGATAGATACCTACGTACCTATTGGTGTAGGAAGACTTGGGTCGATTGCTTCTTATGCAGCAATATTGTATCTAAGCCTTAGGTGACAGCCTTGTTAACAGAATCTTATTTGAAAAATAGGCTATTTAGGTTGCCGGTAACACAAGTCTAATTGCCAAATTCTGTCCTTGTTCAGTTCAGTTTCTGCTTCAGGTTTGCCCTCAAACCTTTTCTAATTTATATTTCTATAGAACTCATGGAGTCCCTACAAATGCTATATGGTGGTAATGTGACAATACGCGTCCCAGTATCCTTACATCTGCACATCTATCGAATGAATAAACAATTGTGCGCATTGCATCCATTTTATTCGCGAGCACGGACATTACTTTATGAATTTACTACTATTGTAAAATATTTTGATGTCAGCAATGTGGGTAGGCGCTTTCTGGTTTTATTATCATTGAATTTTAATAAAACATCTCTTTACCGGACTGTACTAGGATTGTGTACTGTTGAGCGCAAAAGTTGGACTAGTGTTTCGGTGATTTCCATGAGTTATGACTCAGACCTACATTATGCTTTTATTTCAAGAAAACAATACAAAGGGTTTGATTGGTAACTAGACTTACCATCTTGGATTAATTTTCATGCTAGGGATACCCACCGCTGCAGGATGATTGATCATTGGGTTTACGTAGCTAGCTAGCTGAACAGAAGATAAGTAAGTATCTAAAAATTATGTCCCACCAGACTTTTAACAACAGCCTGTACCTAGGTATAGGTGTACCTACCTACGACCGCAATCTACACATTAGGTTCACTTTTATTGAAGTCAGTAAAGTCCATTCCATTAGACACTTTAATAAATGCATATGTCGGCCCCTTTTCACCGCATACAAGGGTGATTGTTACCAATTTTCCGCTCGATTTACCCCAAAACTGTAAACGTCCTATTATACAAAGTACAACGTCATCGCGGGAACAAAGACAATTAAAAAAAAGCTGAACAGTGCGTTCTCTTTGTGGGCGTTTAATTAATTAGTTGTAAACAAGAACGATGATTTTCGTAAATGTAAATAGTAGAAAGGAATGGAAGCCGTAAAATTAAGCTTGTCTGTTGATTTTTAGAAGTTTTTGTAAAAGTCAATGAATCGGGTTTATGTGATAGTGTCGGCCCCGTCAAAGCGTTGTTTCCTTCCTATTTCTATTGTTGTTTTTAATAAAGTTCGCCTAGTTGGGTTCTTGTTATCGTTATTAGGATGCAGCTGGTTTTGGGAACTTATTTATGTCTATTTAGGTAGTTAGGTAGGCTTATCATCATATAATTTATTAGGGTTTTAGAAGATTGCCTGTTAACAAACTTAAATCAATCAGGTAGATAGGTACGGTATTTAATTTTCAGTTCGAATGCTCGATCTGTTTTTTTCAAAAAGAAATAACGTTAGGTACCTACGTAGGAACCTACTTTTTCTCGGTATTGCATTGGTGGCAAGTGCCACGGCGACAACGACGCCAGAAATTTCACAGGTTGAAAAAAAAACTACTAAGCCCTACACACTGAGGTACCAACTGCAATGGCCCTACATTGTTTTTCATAAGTTGTAAATTCATTTGATATACCTATTTTAATGAAGAGCAACTGAGACTGTTAGTTTACGATATCGAATAGTTTTAACACACATCATTCGATATTGTAAACAAAAAGCTTCACTAACTCCAGCCGCTTGCCGACCACCATCATTTTGGAAAAACGTGGTTTGACGAATATCTTGAAAAAGAGTTTGTTTGACTTTCAACGCGCAAATCTCTGGAACTAGGTAGGTACTAGTCTGATTTGATAAAATCCTGTTTGCATTTGCCAACATCTTAAGCCTCCTCTACACGTAGACAGATTCATCAGCAGATGGCCATCTGCCAATGCCTCCGCCGACGTGTAGACGGGATAATTTGCTAGTCTGTGGTAGGTATTTGACATCGGCAAAGGCATCTGCCACCTCGGATAGGTGGCAGATGCGTAGGAGTTGCGTCTGTCGAGAATTAACACAGACTGACGACGTCTGCGCACGCATCTGATGCATCGTCTGATGGACCATCACGAGCCGACCACACGTCTGTTGATCGTTCAGTCTGTGTTAATTCTCGACAGACGCAACTCGTACCTACGCACGCAACATTAAAAAAATGGATGTTGAGACCGTAGCTGCGGCAGCTATTTATTTATTTAGTACTTTTAACTACTTTTGAGTGTGCATAGTATGTCATGTAGGTATTTAAGTTGTTTTAATTCCAACCGAAATAAAAATTACCTAGTTAGACTCTGTTAGATGTCCAATTTGCAATTACAGTAGGTATCCAACTTAAAGTAGCCTCAAAATAATCAATTAATTGAAATAATTAAATTATTTTAATTAATTGTATAGCTCTAAACTTACAACATATTTATTATTGTGTACTTATTTTTCGGATTCCACATGGAGTTTTCTCTTTGATACCTACAACTCAAGGAATTGAAATGTTTAGTCTGTGCTCATATTAGCCATTTCAGCGAACGAGATTAATAGGTAAACGAGAAAAAAACTGCAAGAAGCACGCTTGCACTCTTATTCACGACTACGATAATACTGATGTATCGCCAGACGTGGACACACGCCGGGCGCTCGGGCTGAAACCCTTTGATCCGTGCCACAAAAACCGACAACAAGCGGATAGGTGACAGATGCCTCTGCCGATGTCTAAAGCCTCCTCTACACGTAGACAGATTCATCAGCAGATGGCCATCTGCGAATGCCGCTGCCGACGTGTAGACGCGGTAATTTGCTAGTCTGTGGTAGGTATTTAGGATCTGCCGACGTCAAATACCTACCACAGACTAGCAAATTACCCCGTCTAGACGTCGGTGGAGGCATTCGCAGATGGACATCTGCTGATGAACCTGTCTACGTGTAGCGGAGGCTAAATACCTACTACAGACTAGCAAATTAGGTACCCCGTCTACACGTCGGCGGAGGCATTGGCAAATGGCCATCTGCTGATGAATCTGTCTACGTGTAGAGGAGGCTTTAGGAGCCGAGCAAGAAAAAAGAAAGAACGCCAAGCAAAAACGAAGTAATAACGCGGACGGGCGATGAGATGCGACATGGTGGGTTGGGGACCGAAAGTTCACGAAAAGTCGCGGGCAGAAGCTAGTACTAAATAATAGCCGTACCGAAGACAGCGTGATTTAAGAGAGGTATACAACGCCATCTATCGAGGGGACGGGAGAACTTGAAATTGAACTAAGAATTTTAAATTGCAGTAAATCAATTTACGAGTAATACTCATTTAAGTCTCCTCCAGAGACACCTTTCAGATGTAAAGATAGTCGTTATGTTCATTTCCCCATAGCTCTTGCTGTCTTCTAGCTGTTATTTATTTTGAACACCTGCTTCATATGAACTGAAAGCATAACTGGCACCACTATTACTGCATTCGCGATTTATTTGCCAAAAATGAGTTTATGGAAAAATTACTTTAATCCTACACAATAAAGTTCAGTTTACGCTACAATTCCAAACATTTTTATAACTTTTTCAATAGTGCTAGTCACTCTGAAATCAGCTTAATTTCCATTAAAATAAAGTTGATATTTGTTTAACTTGAAAAAATAATAATTTGAAATATAAGTTTGAATAAACTTTACATAGGTAAGCTCACACCCCTAATCCTAATATGTTGATAAGGAACTATTCATAACACTGCCTTGTTGGTGTAGTGGTCGCAAACGCCACCGCTGAGCTTGAGGTCCTGGGTTCGATTCCCAGGTCGGGCAGTTTATTTTTCTATCAGAAATTTTCAGCAGCAGCCCAGAAATTAAAGTTAGAGTGGTGTGAAAACGCGTAAAGCCGTTGGTTCTGCGCCTGATTTGTCCCCAGTCGTGTCGGATTGGCGTCCTATCGGACTTTGAGAGTAAAGGAACAGCTAGAGTACTGTGTTTGCGCACACACTTGTGTACTATATTTTTTGTATACGTGGCTAATCTCCGTTGAAATTGGCCGCCACGACCAAAATTCGGTCGGAAGGATATTATTTCACACAAAATAACATAACGCCTGTACCCCCCGAAAGGTAACGCAGAGGTGTATCTACCCACATGGTTCCCCCACATTTCGCCACTTATTAAGTACATATTCCAACTTTCCAATAACATAATTGAAATCTAAACCGTGTATAAAGGTAGCCACACAATGGCGGCGCCACGTAAGGCGTGGTCGCGACTTGCGAGTCAGCGTCTGACGATTACGCAGCCCCGCCTGCTGACGTAATCACTGCGTTACCTTGCACATTTTTAATAAATACAACCTTTTTCTGTTAATTGTTTGCAATAATAGAAGTTAGGGAGTTAGTTGCGTAAAATATTCGTTTGTTTGCTTGTTAAGAATTTGGTTGACTTGTGTATTAAAGGGTGTTTTTTTTTTTATACAAGTTATGTTATTTCACATGAACAAGGGCACTCTCTCTCAAAACGGTGAAGGAAAAAAATACGAGGAAACCGGCATGTCCTACAACCAAAAATTCAAAGACATGTCCTGCTAACTCCCCTCTCACCGAGAGGTCTGTTTTCCAGCAGTGGGTGGTGGCTGAGTATCTACGTGATGTGCACATGGACACTTATGAAATGTCAGAAGCGAAGCTAGCCGTTAAGAAACTCTATGGTTACCTACCTACTCTTAGGCTGCCCGCCCACGTCCGATAATCGGTGACCGATTTTTTGTAGGAGAAAAATAGAACACACTGATAACAAAAGTGCAACGCACACGTCCTACAAAAAGTAGGTCAGAAATAAAATCGGCGCATCCCGACCGATCCGATCATCGGTGAAAAATGGAACGTTCGGAAATGTATGCGTTAACGCACACTACTCACAGACAGTCGGCCGCATGCACTTGCTACGGAAAGGACGTTGTGTTGAAGACAAAGTGACGGACGTGTACGTTGAGTCGGTCACAAAATCGGTCATAAGAATCGGAGGTAAAATCGGCCCGATTATCGGTGCTACAAAAAGTCTGACGTGGGCGGGCAGCCTTAAAAGTAATTGGTTTTTATAATGTTTTCAAATAACACAGTTAATAGGTATGGGAGGACGGCATAGGCCTGGCCTGGCAACAGAACAGTGTATGGTAATACACTGTATAAATAAGATCATAATTATATTCCCAATTTTATATCTCATCCCTATCCAATGATAATAATAATACGACCAAATAGATAAGTTGTGTAAAAGGTGCAGTAGGTGGGTTGTTTAAAGAAAAATAAAAATTATAATTTCGAAAACGTATATACCTTTATTTTATCTACATATAAACATGTGTGTATGATATTGCTACATCAAAGGTACTTATACTAGGAGACCAGTGCATTACACAAAAACGTTAATTTTTACAATCAAAATAAAATCCTTCACCTTAGTCTTTGGCACATTATCTTTGAACAGGACAAAGACTCGACTCTAACTTTCAGTTCTTTAATAATCCTTAATATCTATTACTTTATACACAATCCATTTCACAAGTTTTATACAAAGGTGATTTATTTTGGAATAGGCATTCATTGCTAAAATGCAAAAGATTATTGCTATTGTCTACGGCAAACTATCTGACATTACGTGGACGTCTTTCGGCTGAAATCATGATCTGACATTACTGATTCATATTAATGACACTTTGACACTTTCACATATCTATCACCTTTAGATAAATATATTTCACATATTTATCTAAAGGCGAGTATAGACGAGCATTTACTTGAAACAGAACATCGAGCATTCGTCGTTTTTGTTTTATCGAACCGCACTACGAGCATGACCCTCGATGTTTTGTTACAACCTGATTTTAAAAACCGAGCGTATTGGTGTAATATTTTATCGTTCAACAATGAACGCAAGGTAGAAAGAAATGTTACAGGTAAGTGCTCACTCGCCGTGGGCATTATGTCGAACGCAGCGTCGAGCATTCGCAGAAACGTTACACTACATGGAAATGCTTTTGGAAACTGAGCTTTTGCCTGTATTATATCATACGTAAGAACGTTACATTACATGAAAATGCTCTAGTGTGTACTCACCTTTATCAAAATTACCTAATTTATATTTTTTTCTTTAATAATAGAAACACTACAAAAATATATATTTACTATTCCATTCTATCGACAAATACAGTGGAATAACCTTTGTTCTCAAAACCAATCGCCGTTGTATAAAACCAGTATCTACTAAGAACAACAATGTTGTTGGTGATTATTACAAAATACATATTAATTGTAAAGTTTATGAATAATTTCAATTATAATTTCAAATCAGTGGTAACACAACTCTAAGAGCGAAATAAAAACTATTACGTATAATGTGAGTTGTTCACAAAAATTATAATATTTATAATTAGGTAAGTTGGCAGTAAAACCACAACGTGAAATGAAAACTTAAACATAAAATAATAAGAGCTTTTTCTTTCTGTAAACAAAAGTTTCAACGAACAATTTGTGCCTTTTGTTTTTTATCACACAAAGACATTTGAGTGCAATCAAATCAATCGACTATTCAGGTAGTTTGGTTGAATTACTTGTTTGAATTATATGTATTTTGAATGAAAACGAATTAATGCATTTTTATTAATCGAAGCAACTTTGGTTTTCTTTTGTTTCATACAAATAAATGCAAACTTCGCCTCAAACGAAGTTTGTCAAAATTATGCGAAGCAATTTCGACTACATTAATTATTTATTCTTCAAGAAATTAATTCCTTTATTATTAAAGGAAGAAAATTAGATCGCCATTACCTGACTTCATATAATAATGTGAACAAAAGGAAATCATTACAAGACACCAGGCCTAATCAATAATAAAGCATTCATTTCTGATAAATAATGAAAAATATTCTAAACACAACACTAATTATATAATTCTTATAATTACATATAATATTATACATCATTATTGTGACTTATATTAATGAGAATTGACTATATTTAAAAGTGACGAGAACAAAATTATAAACTAGAATATAATGTAATAGTTATAGTACCTATGTGAGTATTAGAATTCCATATCGTTTAGAATTCGGTGGTAAAAAAGATATGTGAATAATATTTACAAGTTTCTTTTTTATTTGATGATAATGAATGAATATGTTGTGAATTTATTTTAAATTTTGTAATGTCGTAAGCCATTCTACAAATGATTTCAAACTTGGTTGGGCGACTTAAATTTTAAGGACAGTATAATACATGGTTTTATTCGTTGCCAAGACGTTAATCGGTATACAGCTTAATAACCCACGCTGCAAAATCGTTTGTAATATGCCTGCAATTAAAATGATGATGATTCTTATAATTGATGAAAATTCATCTAGAAGTCAAAAAATATACGACGAAATTCCTTATTATATCACTGCACACGAGTACACGAGTCTATTCAGAATTCAAAAGTTTTAGAATAATTTAAACCCTACACAATTCCTAAATAACGCGAAACTCGTCCCAATCTATCACGATTTTTTTTCTTACACTATAATTAATTATGGTGCAACAACACACTTGTAACATGTAATGTAACTTGTGGTGTAGCACAACGTAGTGATGACTTGCGAACGTAAAACGGCCATCACCAGTCCAGTGATACATCACGTTTATTATACACCCAAATTGAAATATGCAATAATGTTGCATTACAAGTTCGGTTACATTTCATGTTGCACAGTGTAAATTCACTATCAGGTAAGGACAGTTCTTATGCTAATTTTGAATATTACGAAGTGAACAAACCCCTTCAATTACTTAAGTATTTCACGGCCGTGTTATAAATCGAGAACAAATCTACTAGCTTCTATTTCGCGACTACTTAAAAGTAGGTAGTTTCTAATGACAGACGCACAGCCCGAATTATGGTACAATCACATTCGTGTTACAACTGGCCCTCTGAAGGTAAACCAACCAGCTTTTGTTAAGAAAACTTTGATATTAATTAAAATTGACTTTGGCCTGCGCCTACGCATATCCTACAAGATCATTAAATACTGATCTTGATTTACTAAACAAACTAACTTGAGTTTATGAGTTGTTACTAAGTATCGGTGTTTAATTAACGGATACCAAGACAAATGAGGAGACTACAGAGGTAAAGTAAAAATCAAGAAGAAATAAACGAAATATATATTTTGATCAAATATAGTTTCCAGTCCTCAAACCCCCTTATTTTTTAACACCTGTCTCGTATCAAGGGGATTCAAATACTATAGTAGGACTACTCATTGACATCGAAGTAAATACTAACATTCATAAGGCCCGTGCAATTCAGTACTAACTTGCCAATTTGCTAAGACACTTCAAGAATCTACTTCGGAGAAAGATGATAGTACACTGTCGAGCAGAAAATGACACATTTTAACGGAATTGCTAGAGGATTTAAACACCATACAATCGTTTTGATAGTAAAATTATTCTAATGACATGTTGCTTGGAAAAAGTTTATTGCTTTTTTAGAAAGTGGTCAATATTATGCTCGCCAGTGTAAAGAGGCACTTCGAATAAAGACGTCATAACAATTTGTCTACTTACGCGGCCTATTCAACTTGTGTAAAATGTTTCATAGAAAATTCACTAATAAATTCGTGTATTGTGCATTTACTTAAAGCACCTTATTGTGATGTTTGCTATTATGTACTACATCGCTGAAATGTTTTATTTCTTGTATTGCCTAACTTTTCAGTAAGCATCAGACCTTCAAATGGTACTTATGTTTGGGCCATTGGTACCATTAAAAATGCCATGAAAAATTTACGATGTGCATAAAAGTCGTATTGCACAAGAAAGTCTTACGCGGTAGAAAAGCAATTGTAAAGGATACGCTTTCTACTTTTTTTTCATTTGTCTCACCCGAGGCTGTCATGGGTTTATTAGTATTTATTTAACTTTATTAAAGAGAGCTTATTTTACTCTTTGAACATTTTAATCAAACTTTTTTTATAGTTACAAGTTACTTATGTCATCGACATAAAATCCACATAACGTGAAATGAAGTGTTTTAAGGAGACTACACAACCTAAAGCGCGGTCACTGTCGGACTGCATAGAAAAGAAAGAGAAGCGCTATGACACAACGCTGGTGATTTATTGCAAAATATGAAGCAATTATCTATCTACAAAAAATCTATTGTTTGGACTAAAAAAATAAAACACTAGTTCTTTAGTATGTTGCTTGTAGAATAATCTGACAAAAAATCAGAATGATTGTATTGTATGTAAGTAAATTGTATGGTTTTTATTGTAACAAGAAAGTTTTTAGAGGTATCTTCATGTTTTTTTGTCCATCGTAACAAATTCGTTGTATTATATTTTCAACACACTATTTAACTAGCATATATCCTGAAGAATATCATATATTTTTCTGATTGTTTTTACTTTAGTCGATCATATACTTTTAGACATTATAAAACTTGCGTTTTTTGCGTTTAGGTCTTGTAGTCCCCTTAATAATCTGTTCATTCATTGATTAACGTATTGTGAATTATTCTTATTCAATATTGACATACTTACTAATTTAATTTGTTCATATGATACTTGGACCGTCTTTCGATTCCAAAGTTAAAACACGTAATTTTCACTTCTTAATTATGGCTATCTTGCACCTAGACATTATAATTGAAAAATTACCGATATGATCGAAACGGTGCTTTGGCGTTTGTGACACATTTTTTTACAGGAAAAGGAACATCTACATCAGTGTAAAGATATCAGCATTTCAACCATCTTGAATCAAATTACGAGACTTATCGTTCATTAGACTAGTTCTAAAATGCCTAGCGCATTCGGTAACATGACGTATGCAACCGCAATACGTGTGATAATCGCACAAAAGGACATCGCGCCTACCGAGCTTCATTCAAATGTCATAAAGACGCAATAATTAAAAAACTAGATCAATTTTATTTGTACATCCAAACTCACGCTTTCAACCTCCTTAAAGTCGTCGTAATCCACCATTATACACCAACGTTCGTCAACAGCAACAGTCATAAAACGGGAGAGCGAGATGACACGACCTCCTCGCACGTTTTATGACGGCGACGGCCACGCATGTTCACGTTTCGTGTAGTAGTTACAGTGACAGTCCGGACATGGGCGCGAGTGCGAGTTTCGGGCGCTAGGTGGCGCTAGCGACGGCGTGAGGTGAAGCGCGCAGGGCCGCGTGTCGCCGAAGCAGTTCGGTTACTGTGATGGCCACTTGAACTGTTCCTTTGCCTTCGAGCACGTCGGCTGCGCAGCACATTAGTTTCTGGAAGAGAGTAGTAAAGGTTACAAGAGTGTGATAGGGTTGCCCAAAATGTGTTTGAGTGAAAAGTACGCTGAATGCCATTGAAGATGTGTTTGAGTGAAAAGTAGATATATGCTTGCAGTTGGAGACGTCTGAAGATAGGTAACGTGAGATCACCAATCACCTTGAAACACCTTGTGAAAATAGCGTGATCATAACGTTTGTTGACTGAAAATTTAAAGCAAAAGGATCTATCCTGAAGTATATAGTGGTATTTCTACCTGTTTCGATATGCCTTGAATATGACCCAAATAAATAGTTGTATCTAGGTTTAATGTATTATGTATTTGACCTTACTGAAAATAAAACACAAGGGTTGCCAATAAGAAATTTATTTCTTTAAGTAGTTGAAACATTGTAAGTACATACAAAAAAAAGTACACTTTAAACATTTTTCTCTATAATAAAACTATGACTAATAGCCAAAAAATATTTCGAAAAACTTCCACATTATGTAGTTTCGAATAAACATAATGAAATCTCTCTCAAAGTGCATTATATGAAAAATGCGTGTAATTAAATGCAAATTACGTCTAAAATATAATACTGAATTTTAGTAGAAATTATTTAGAAAAAAAGATAAGTAAACCAATCAACTTAAAATTTAATTAAATATAACTGGAATTAGATATTAGACTGGCTTTAATATGTAGAGATTGGCAAGAATTAGTCGAGTTGAAAAGGGTTTAGTTTGTTATTTAAGTCGGAAAAAGCTTCCAAAACAAACTATATTGAGTATATTCGAGTGTGAAGCTTTTATATAAATTCCTATAATACTATTTATTTAATGTATTTTTAGATCGGTCGAGAAACTTGTTTGGGCTATTCACAAGACGTTTTGTTCCTATTAAAGTTCCACTCTTAAATACAAATAAATAGAAAACTCGTTATACAATCCAAAAACAAAAATACGTCCAAATATGGAAAAAGCAACCATTTTCTGTCCAAACACACAAACTATTCAAACATTCATGGAAACACAAAAATAGGCGGGTAGTTGAAAATATTTAGGTCAAATTAAAACCAGTCACTATAAACTACGTAAATAAGTACCCAAGCACCTCAAGCTAATAAATATATGTACGCTATAAGCTTTTAAATTATATATTAAACATCTATTATATCTCTTAGTTATATAATTATCGATAATTAGCATTGTACTTGCGACTTTAAAGCTCAAAAATAAGATTATATTAAGAAGCGTAGAAAGAAAATACCACACATATACAAATAGCTCATGACCAGAATAATATTAGAATAAATAATACGTTTTGCTTTTTGGCGTATTTATTGAGGATATTCTTGTTATATTTCTTAGAAGGAAGACTTATGTTTTGTGTAACTGGCTGTAGAACATAATTTAGTCATTTCAGACGTAAACCTTGCTCTCATCAACTTAGCACATATTTTTAAAGAGGTATATTTGGCTTTCTTGGAGTGATTTCAATAAGAGTTAAAAAATACGGCCAAATAGCAAAACTATTAGAGAAAAATATAATTTCGAGTGTACGTTACAAAATTAGTAAGAAGTATGTAAAACAGCGATATTAAGTTTAAATAATGTAAAAAGAGATTAACAGAAGCTACAGTCTTTATCAACACATCTTTGGAATGGTTACAATATAATAATAATTATACTTTTTATATATTTACGCATACTTTAAATTTGTCATATTCTGTTACTTTATAAATGCATAAAACATCATTATTATCATATATAAATATAATAAATTTTATACTGATCTTATTGGCATCAATTTTGTTTGGTTGGCGTCGTTAAGGAATATCGGTTGATTAGTATAAGAACATTTTTGTAAAAATTGTCTTTTTATATTTATTATCTTTCATAAAATCGTTACGCAAAAAGCCTCGAAATACTAAATACTACTTCGCTACCGATGAAAAAGTTGCCTACTAGAGACGCGGTGCGCATTGCTTATGAACGTTGTATTTTTTTTGTCGAAACAATTTAAATCGCGACTCTTTTTATTGGTTTCTGACGCGATGTCTCGAGCGGAGCACACAATGTGGCTAAGTAAGGAGGCTCCGCTCGTGTCGAAAATCAGTCGGACATTACCAAATTCGAAAGGAAATATGTCTTATACCGATTATTTAGCCAGTTTCTAATATCTTCATTAAACTAATTCAATTCCGATTCAATTCAATTCAAGACACGATTCCCTCGCTTTGTTTAAGCAACTACCACTTCATCAATTTCTCACCATTTTTAAGTGTCATTCACCCCTCTTCACGAAATAATTCCTAATTTAATCGTTCAATGCGCAATGCGCACCCGCGCCAAACTTTTACCTAAAAACCAAGTTAGCTTTTGCATTAATAATACAATAACGATATGATGTTTCGAATAAGGCATATAATTCTTATTTGATAAGAAGTATCGAGTAAACAGCTAAGCTACGTTATCAGTATAATATATTAGTTAATACATATCCTTTCATCTCAATAATACTTCATGCACCAATGTTTTAAGAGTATGTTTATTGTACTTTTAATTTTGAAATATGATTAGGATGTGTTATGTGATTCGACAAAGTCTTTTACCTCTAATGCTATCGCAAACGATACTCACGTTTTCGTGTCAGGATTCCTTTCGCAAAGCGAACTCACTTCTTTACCTGTTTAAGGGCTGAATTTTCAATAGTGCGGTAACTTTTGTCTAAAGAATAAATATGACATATTTTCCATACAAAAGCTGTCAAACAGCAATATTTATTCCTCGGAGAAAAGTTATGAGAGTATTGAAAATCAGCCCTAAGTTAACTAGCTATAGTTTGGCATTCCCTTTATCCAACTCGAAGCACAAGTACGTATAGCTAAGTTTTGTTTGGAGTGGGTTCAATAGTGCAACAACGGATGGGTATCGAATTCATGACACCTCGTTTGCAAGTCCGAGCCGTATTGCTCGTATTATTATGCTATTGTTCCTTTTTAGTTTGTATCTTCTAGTTTCCTATACCCAATTGATTCTTCAACCCCGTTGATTTAAATCGGTGGTATACGCCCCATTTGGGCGCCACCAATTAATCAACCTTATCAAAGTCAGTTTTTTATTGAATCACACAACACACCAGCTACTAAATAGGCTCAAATGCCACTATAATTTTATATGAGAAATTCCTTTATTTGTTAATTTCTTTACTTATAAACAGTGTTTAAACACTACACATTTAATCAGAGATTTATTATCATCTAACAAAGTTTATAAGTAAAGAGTGCTTCTAACTATAACGTGTAAAGTCGGTATCGTATGTTGGTGCAAAGACTACCTAACCTTACGGCTGCTACGTATAAGAATTGCATTAATAATTGCATTGCATTGTTACGTAAAATAGACAAAAAAAAACCTAAATTATACTTAATAGCGAATCACTCTTCAACACAACAAACGATGAGATCTCGGGAATAATAGTTCTGCAGACCGTATGATAGCTATTACAGTCAATCGCTCGTTAGCAGTGATACTTTAACTACGAAAATCACCCTTACTGCTTCGAAATAAAGGTCAAAGGGTCATATATTACCACTGACGTGCATTTGACAATACTTGCCTAGGCGCGTATCCAGCCATCTAACTTTCTCGATTTTATGTGTATTATACAACTCATTTTAGTGCATATTTTACAATCAGCCCAAGAATGTACAGTCTGCAAAACGTAATACAAAAACCAAACACACAAAAATAGCCGACAATAGCAACCAATAAACAAACCAATTGGCAAAATATGTAAAAATATTAATAAGAAAAACAAAACTAATTAAAAATTTAAATGCCTCAATTGGGAATGAACTTATAACAAGTGGAATTATACCAATTAATAATTATATAAAACTATACCAATCAATACTACCAAAAAAATTCACTGCAACCGTAATGTTTTTATAAAACAAGAAAATATAAATTCCATTGTATAAATACCGTCCAATTCCTTTCAGACTTCTAGTTCAAGATCATTCTAAAAAGCTAGCCTCAAAATTCGATTTCAGACTACAATCACAGTCAGACTGTGTAAAAGGCATACAGGTAAACTTGACCGATGTTGACAAACCCCAAAATAATACATTGTCTGCGTATGAAAAGGACAAATAAAAAAGGGACTGACTTTTTTCAGCATCATACTAACTTACTTTGATGCGCTTGCATATTCTTATTATTCAATGACGTCCACTTGCTCTAGAATACTCACAGTGGGGTCACCTATATGTGACTCAAATGATAGCTACAACGTCATAATCACAATGGGGCAAAACGTCAATCTTTTTTCTTATTTTTATCAAACTATACTGTATAATTGATAATTATATTGTGTCAACATATGGAAAATGAGGTCTCAAAAGTTCGGTCTGTTACAAATCACAATACTATCAAGTAAAGTTTACAAAGGGTACATGATTAGCAAAATGGTGGACACGAAGAACGTGCCAAGGCATAGACAAGTGAAAAGAACTTTGTTCTCGTCCTCCTTAGGAGCTTCAGTCTCAGTAGCAATCACACTGTTCAGATTGTTCTGTATATCGAGATTCATTTTACCCCTATCATATCTTTCAGCATCCACTTCTTCCCTCATCAATTCCGTGGGAAAATCAACTTCATCTGTGTCGTATATTTCGAAATTATCGCTTTTTAGTACGTGGTCTTCCTTGCAGAAGGGCGTCACGAATTGGACTCTATTAGTCTGGTAATAGGGTCCTCTATTCCTTAGCTCGTTGGTGCCGTATATTGGTGAGTAGTGAACGTTTGAGTCTGTGTTATTGTTTTCTGTGTTTTGGTACTCTTCGGATTCGTCGATGGTGTAGTGTTGGTTGTTGTCGGAGAAGTTGAAGTTGCTGATGAAGCGTTCTTCTGAGTATCTTCTGAGCTGCCTTTGGTAGTAGTTGACTTCTAGTGATGATTCGGGGTCCTCTGTCTCGTCGTATTCGCCGCCCGCGCATTCCTCGTGTGACTGTTCGAAGGTAGTGTAGTAGGGGTCTGTTGGGATATCCCTTGGCGGGCAGTGAGGCGGCGTGGCGTGTGTGAGGAGAGCGGTCACTGTGCGAGCGAGAGGCACGATACTCTCCTCTCCGTCGCTCTCCAGGTTTCCCAGTATGTCTTCGGGCGAGCAGATGACCTCCTGCAACACACGCCACCCGTCTCTTAGTTTCATTACAATAATCTGTGTTGCTCGCGAAAGGATATCTTACAAGACCCTGCAACACTCGAAACGGACACGGCAGGAATGTAAAGTTAGAGCCGATTTTAAAATATTAATCACAATAAACACCCACTTTAAATCGCGTAAATAGGTCAAACAATTATCAAGGTAAATAAATAATTAGCACAACTTAACACGGTTATAAAACGTAACAAATAAATATAAAACATATTGTAATATCACTCACCTCTTCAACTCCAATTTTTCGGCACGCTTCTAAGAAATTGTCCACGTTTCTCCTACATCTCGCCATTGTTAGTTTGGGCTGAAACAAACATTCGTTCATTATACACTGTCGACTAACAGCCAATTTATTTTTTGGAAATAGTTTTACGGAGCTGGCGCAGCTCTTGCATAACGTACACCTATGCTTACGCTTAGGCTCAGTGTGATGATACTCTTTGGCTGGTTCTGTTCTCGCACTGATCACAGGTGCTGGCATTGGAACCTACGAACGCCACCTGCTACGATTCTTACATACTCATTTTGCTTCGTTTACATTCATACATCTGTGGCCTTTTTCCTTTTTTTTTTCGTATTGGAAATCATCAAATGGGGTCATTTGATGATTTCCAATCCGAAAATTTGGAAAATCGATTAAAAAATCCCGCTCTGGGTGGAGCGTAAGGGAGTGTCAGACTCTTACTGACTAAAACTCATCCATGTTCCATCCTTAGCCCTTTATGTTCCGGGCCAGCGGTAACCCTTTCGGACAATCCCGCTGTGGCCTTAGTGTCAGTTTTTGGAAAAAGTTATAGCGCCACCTGGTGGTCACTAGGAGAAACCTTATTTCCCGTACAAAATTCTAACGCGCTCGCAATCAAACGTGAGTCGAAAAAACTCACACTAAGGCCTCTGGTCATACCTTGTAAATTAGTACTTTTAGTTAGTCGCTTTTCATTCATACTTTCAACATGACCAACCTATCTCAGCATAGCCTTTTAAATTTTTGTCACTATATCTTCTTTTAATAAGTTTATTATTGCTATAAGAATAATTACTTTAGTGGCTACCTGCGCAGGCGAGGGCACGTGCACGGACGCGACGGAGCGCGGGCGCACGTGGTTGGCCAGGTGGCACAGCACCACGCCGTCGCACAGCACCGGCGCCAGCTGCTCCGGGAGGGACATCTTCAGGCGGGACTCGATGATCTGCGATACAACAATTACTTTTAATAAAAGATACGGGAATTACTTTCTCAGCTCCTGTAATCCAAGATAAGGACGTCCAAAGTATTTCGAAACTGGCGATGTGCCTTACAGGCGTTGCACGGGGGTTTCCGGAATTGGTATTTTAAGAGGAACCCGGACCACCCCTATGTGCTGATGATGATCACCGGGTTGGTTTTAGTGAGGTTAAAATCCCACACTCCCCGACCTCCCCGGAGTTCGGGTGCCTTTTGAACGTTTTCCACCCGACAACAAAACCAAAAAAAAAAGGTCTGTATGTTGATTAAAATACGATTCGCGACCGTAACAATTATGTATTTACAGAATTCTAATCAATAAAATAATTCAGGAAGAAGCCTTAATCTAATACTTGTAAGTAATAGTGGTCACTAACATAGGGTAAGTAATATCAGATACGACAACAATTGCGGGTTGGTAACCCGGACTCTTGGAGAAAATTATCGCTCGTTTCAACTGTGAGATTTATTGACTAATTAAATTATAATTCTTGCATTTCTCGAGCGATCGTATAAGTTAAATCACATGCGCTTGTGATTTGCAACGACTATAAACTAGGGACTTGAAGCTTTACTCAAAATAACGTTATGCATAGTTCCAGTACCGATAATTTGTACCGTTCCACCAGGATCGGAACAAAATTAATTCCTTGGCTATATATACGATACTTGTCTGTGTGGTGCCGGACTTAAAGAATTGCACCACCCCTTACTTCCCGTGGGTGTCGTAAAAGGCGACTAAGGGTCTTACCGGAGAATGGGCAGCAGCGTTCTCTATTTATTCCACCATCATACCATACTGCGATCGCCAACCCGCCTGCCAAGCGTGGCGATTATGGCAAACCCCCCCAAAATTGGGGGAGGCCTATGTCCAGCAGTGGACGTCTATCGGCTGAAACGACGAACGACGATATACGATACTGACAAACGGAACGAATTTTTAAACTGTTCACTAACAATATGATCAATATATCGTTGTTAGTTTAGCGATATAATAACGTTATTCATTTCGATACTCAACTTTGCTAGCTTCATGACATAAAAAATGACGAAAAAGACGCTACAAATGAATGTAACTTTTCACCTGTAACGTTATTGCAAGCAGATAAGCTTAAAGTTACTGTGTTACCTATAACGTTACTTATAACCCCCCCCCCCCCCCCCTTTTGGGGGAGGCCTATGTCCAGCAGTGGACGTCTTTCGGCTGAAATGATGATGATGATGATGATGTTTGTAATGTTATTAATATTTTTAGCTTTTAGTATCGTTACAAATTTTGGTACGTTATACGATAACATTAGTGGTAACGGAACGAAATTCATTACGTTTTCAAGTCCCGATAAACTGACAATTTACTAAAAACAAATCAAAAACTCACCGATCTTAACTGCGTCAGCAGATCCAGCTCTTCCTTCTGCTTATCGAACTCTCTCTTCATAGTAAAGCTGAGCTTATCAGCCGGAGCGTCCTTGTTCCACGCCATCTTCCCCGGGGGCTTCGGCGCCGCACCTTTCAGAAACGACACACTCGTCGTCAACAACTTAGCACTGTCCCCGTTCACTTGCCGCGGTATACTCGACTTCACTAAATTGTTGTACCCTATTGTATTTGTTGGTGATTTTGTAGGGGAATTAGGCTTTATGTATGCGTCTGTTTGACCATTGATGCGTCCGTTGTAGTCGACATTTCCGTTGACACTCGAGTATATCTTGCTATTGACATTTCTCGATGGCACAACTTTTTGTACCGGCCTTTTATTCTCTTCTTGTTTCTCTATGACTCCGTTCCCGTTCGTCGATTGGTTCTGGAATCTTCTGGGGGTGGAGTGTAGGAGGGGGGAGTTTGGCACTTGGGAAAGGTTAGGGGATGAGGTATTGGATAGTGTACTGCTATTGGAAGAGGCGGTTTTGTAAAGACTAGGAGATACGTTACTACTGTATCCGTTGACTGGGGAGTGGGAAGGTTTGTGGACTGGGCTCTGGCTGTTGGAGTGCGGAGACGAGTCCAGTTCGGGGGAAGGCTGGTCGGTGCGGGGGCGATAGATGTCCTGCTGACGTTGCTGTCTTAAGGCTTCTTTGTATTGTCTGGAATATTGCAAAAATATAGTAAGATTTTATCTTTATGGACATGTGTTTGAAGGCACATAGATTTCGTTTTACAGACTATTATTTATCTATAATTCAGTACAATTTGGATTATTTACATCAACCCAAACCCAAACAAAAATACTATTTATTAGTTACTTTCAAGTTTTTCAAAATCATTATTGTTTAAGATCGCTATACGTTAGCCCACGCCTCACTAGGAAGTACAAAACGAGTATTAGAAGCACTTCGTTTATTAAAGCGAGCAGTGTGAACTATTTGTTAGTACTGCACCCGTAGTCGGAAGTTCGGGAGACTTCAATTAGTGTGTTTACGGACAAACGATACCGTGCATGCTATTAGTAATATGACCCATTCTACTGGCGTATGAAGTAAGAATTGTTTGACTTTAAATATACTTAAATTCATTTCTCATCAAGTTAAAAATTTTATTTACTAGAGGTTAGAATTGAATGATTGGATGGTAGAATTTGTAACTCAGGGGGATCGGTGTTGAGGCCTGAAATACAAGCTATGCCTAATTCGGCCTTAAATGCTAATACTTTTGTGTACTGTAAGTTTAGATTAAGCACTCTACTTGATAAAAAATGTACCTAAATTTTTATGTGGATAAACATCATTATTATATTGATGGATACCGTTATTGCCCATGAGTGAGTCTCTTGTAACAATCGCATTTTATCGATAGCATTCTAAAAAACTGGCCAAGAGCGAATCGGACTCGCACACGAAGGGTTCCGTACCACAAGGCAAAAACGCCGAAAAAATCACGTTTGTATACAACAAACGTGATTTTTTCGGCGTTTTTCGGCGGGGAGCCCCCCTTAAATATTTATTTTATTCTGTTTTTAGTATTTGCTGTTATAGCGGCAACAGAACTACATCATCCGTGCAAATTTCAACTGTCAAGCTATCACGGTTCATGAGATACTGCCTGGTGACAGACGGACAGTGGAGTCTTAGTAATAGGGTCCCATTTTTACCCTATGGGTACGGAACCCTAAAAACTCACAGAGAGGAGACCTGTGTCCTAGAAGTGGAAACGTTATGGATTGGTTATATGCATTCGAAAAAACATGACGTATTATTAGTACCGTGTATTATAAATTCTAGTAAATTGTATATTATGTAACAATACAGCTCTCCAGTTCAATATTTCGAGCTACAAAAATGTTGACCTACAATTTATTTTTCTTAGAGGAAATTCTATCGACATTAAACGCGCACGGCAAACAATAAATTCAAAGTTACCATCTTTGATAAAAATAGAATTATCGATAGTTCCGTTCACCGTGTAGTACCTACCTAGTAGATAGATATTTTGGGAGGATATCGTGAAAAGTAGGTGTGTTCTCTGTTGCTTCATAAGACTAAATGAACTGACGTCGGGTTAAGGCGCTGAGAAGAATTTATGATTTACTAGCTTCCGCTTGCGGCTTCGCCCGCTAGGTATGTCGATAAAAACTATCCTATGTCCTTCCTCGGGATGCAATCTATCTCTCTGACCAATTTTATCGAAATCCGTTCAGTGGTTTCGGCGTGAAAAGGTAACATACAGACAGACAGAGTTACTTTCGAATTTATAATATTAGTATCGATAATATAGGTAACTAGCTTCTATCCACGACTTCGTCCGCGTGAAATTTCACCCTCCCCCCATTCACCCTCTTGGGGGTGGAATTTCGAAAAACCCTTTATTATTGGATACCTACTCTTCACAGAGAACACACCCTCCAAATTTCATGTCTCTAGAACCAGTGGTTTATTCTATGCGTTGATACGAGATAGCAGATCAGTCAGTCAAGACTTTGAATTTTATATACATAGAGAATGTTTTGTGAGACTTGACCTTGGTGTTTTAGACTTCATTATTAAATAGCTAGTGTTGTATTATTTCTAACTAAAAAATGCGGTGCAATGCCTTTTTAGGGTTCCGTACCTGAAAAGGGAAAACGGAACCCTTATAAGATCACCTAGGTGTCCGTCCGTCTGTCAAGACCCTTTTTCTCAGGAACGCGTGGAGTTATCAAGTTTAAATTAATATCAAATAATCAGGGCTGCAATCCCTTGAAGCAGACAATTATCTAAGTCAACGCAATCAAAAGATACGGGCGTTTATGTTCCGAAATCAAAACTTATAAGGTACTTCCCGTTGACCTAGAATCATGAAATTTGGCAAGAAGCAATGTCATGTAGCACGAGTACCTAAAGAAAAAAAAAACCGAAAACCGTGTAGTAAGCCTACAAATTCGTACGGAACCTTCGGTGCGCGAGTCCGACTCGCACTTGACCGGTATTTTTTTGTTAGGTACCTTCTCCGGCGCGCGCACACAATAACTTACCAAAGTTTCATCACAATCGGTCGAGCCATTTTCGAGTTTTTGCGAGATAACGCACGCCAATTCATTTTTATATAAATATAGATAGATTGCTAATAGATAAAAGTTTTTAGTAGAGTGATTAATTAATAGTAACATGCACGATTATGTATCGTAAAAAGACAAGTGGGATGTTGTTATAAACGAGAACAATAGATACGTTTATTCATTTTCTGACTAAAAAGCTAGATATTTATTTAATTATATTTTTCAATGTTTTGATACATTATGCCCTTTTTATAACAACAACACCACAAACTACGAAATCTATGTGACATCAAACCTCATTAGTAAAACCACATTCATATCAAATCCAGTGCGTATGTTAGTGAATGTCGTGCGTATATGACAATGTACCTGTAGGTTTGTTGATGGGCTAATTTACTCTTATCATCGCCATTGGACATGTTTCCATCGGGTGAAATACGGACGCTGAAAGGGACAACACCGGGGTTAATTAAAAAAAAAAGAAGGCGAAAGTTACAACGATATCTGGGTCGAGTCGCTGTTCAGAATAAAGGTGTTTCTTTTTTTTTTATTGCTGAATGGGTCTGCTCTGGACCTCAATCACGCCTGATGAAAAGCGACGGATGAGGTCTACGATGGGATGAGCATGCCCAGAAAATGCCTAAGACACTGAAACTCCCATGCATCGACGAAACACAGCAGGGTGCTTGACGCCGGACTTCAGTGGGAGGGTGGTCGCAAACCAGGCGGGCGTCAGCCCTACCACCGCAAGGGAAGAATTGGCCAGTCAAATAATGTGTTGGGTGTGACTGTCCAGGATGTGCCGAGCGCTCCCTTCAGTTGAGTAACTGGCGGTACAAGCTGCGCTACACAAGGAGGCTTCTTCATGCATCCCTAAATCTATCCAATCCATTAATTATCCAATATTCGCTTTGCAAGATTTTTGTTGATACATATACTGCCAGTGTCAAAAATATCAGCAGAAAGCTAATACATATTTAGCTAGCTCCTAAAGCTTTGTCCCGATATAATGGAGTTGACGCATAGTGTATATGAAACTTTTTAGTTCAATTTGTGATTGTTGCAAACAATATGTCGGTTTTAAAATTTTATCCTGAGACTCGATACTGAATTTGTTTTCTGTTTTTCAGATTCATTGACCGAGCTACAACCTATATATACCCTGAATTAACCGTAATTGTATGCTGTTTTTATTAAATGAACCATCGCCTGACCATCTTTATGGTGGATAGCTTAGCAATACTCCGTCTGCACTAACTCATGTGAAACATCTATTTTGAACAGCGTCAAGTGATATCGTTGCGGAAACATGAGACAGAGGAAAGGGGTGAAATAATGGCTGTGAAGAACGGAAAAAGTTTCAAGTTTACCTCTGTTTCGGCCAATGCGAAAAAAATAAAAATAAATATATAAGCAACTATTAAAGTCTACACAGTTATAGAACACCCAGAATATTTTTAAATTATAGCACTCAAATTAATTTATTTCTACTAAAAAGCGAAGGCGAGCTGAGCAGATAATATTTTGTATGTCCGAAATCTGAAGTAAATGAAAATACTAATTCTAGAATTATTTTGTGTTTACTCTGCTAAACTCGTTTCCGCTATAACAATTGGTAATTGTAGAAATTAAAATTGTTTAAAACTGTTACTGTAATAAAAAAGCTATTAATATTAAACACACAGAATTCTTCAAAATATTAAAATGAATACCAGTGCCACGATGATAAGTTATTTTTTAAGTTATTTTTTTAAAAGGCTAGGCAGATGATGACTTGCAAAACCTTTAAGAACAAAATCGAGTCACTGGTATTCACATGTCAAAAAAAACCTAATACTTTCTTGTATTTGGTGCATATTCCAAAATTAAAACCAGTAAAAAAATCATTATTAATTTTCTCTACAAGCCACCCCAAAAAAAGGTCCCAATTTATTTTATGAAACTTACCCAGAGTGTAGAGGGGTGAGGGGCGCCAGGGGTGTCTCGCTGGATAGCGACTGTGCCCTGGATAATGCTGCTCCTGGTGACAAGGTGGACGGTGTACTAGGAGTTGAGCGACCGCTGCCACCTCCACCTGAGTCGCCGCCACCTGTAGGTAAAGAAATGCGTTTTCTATCAAAGGTTCAGGTAATACTCACATACATAATACCACGCATGTTTTCGCCAAAGAGTTACACAGAGGTGTAAAGTACACACCGTGCCACATTTCGACATTTATGTTTATATCTTTCCAGGAATTACAATATTAGATAACAAAGAGACAGTACACAGTCACCACATGGCGAACTTCGGACTTGTGGACTGATTAGTCTCTTGTGGCTCCCGTAATTACGATTTAACTCGCAGTTTTTGATGCCATCTTAAGGATGATTTCCACCAAACGGCTCTCATCGCATCGGATCGGACGGATTTTACAATCTTTAAACGATATCCAATTGTGTACACAGTATTTAAAGTCAATAATACCAAGCCGCGCACAGCAGCTTGGCAGCAGCAGATCGGCTCCGTTCGCCTGTCGTTGTATCCGATCGAACCCTTTCGGCTGTCGTCCAAATTTTTCTTTTCCTCTTCTGTGATTATTTTCTTCTTCTAATGCAATAGCCAACAATACTACGTCAACTTCATCAACCATTCTTCGTTCACCATTTTTAAAAATTAGAACACGTCAACACGGTAGGAATGAAACTATTTGATTAGTCGCAAAAACGGATACGTTCGCAAGCGACGGTACGGAGCCGATCGTATGCGTCGACATCGTGCCGGACGCAAATGGCTGTTGCCGCATCCGTTCGAATCCTATCCGATGCTATGCGATGCGAGCCGTTTGGTGGAAATCATCGTTTAGTGTGTATACATACGAGCTACACGCGTCAACGGCACGGTCAACTGCAGCCGTCGACAACGTGCCGCTCGTGTATTTGAGTACAGTGCTCAAATACACGAGCAGCATGTTGTCGACGTTGCCTCTGCTGTTAACGCGTGGCGCTCGTGTCTATGAGCACTTTCATAACACTGTGGCCTTAGTGTGAGTTTTTTGCACTCACGTTCGATTGCGAGCGCGTTAGAATTTTATATGGAAAAAAGTTATATCACCACCGACGGTGGTCACAAGGAGAAACCTAATTTTCCATACAAAATTCTAACGGGTTCGCAATCGAACGTGAGTCCATAAAACTCATACTAAGGCCACTGATAAAATCAAGACATGTTTTTGAACTGCCTACAACGAAATCGGCATCTTCGGGTAAGGATTGCTTTAAGAAATCTGATATAAATGTAGTATATTTTTATTGCCCGGGAAGTATATAAATAACTAATCAAACTGTATGCGAGCACGAATGCACGTTTATTTTGTTAGAAAACATTCTGATAGCTCCTAACACTATTCAAACTGCATTGCAACATGACTCAATCAATAGTTGAACTCTTTTTAGGTCATTGGCAATTTGGGAAAACAATTAAGTTAGAAGAGATTTATTATATAGGAGACAGTAAAAACTGTCCCATAAAAGGTTGAAGAGAAATAATTTTACTGCGTTTCTATTTACGGACGTAAAAAATGCGCGTCATTCATATTTTATGGTCGGGAGCCATTTCTGAATGCCAGCAGTCATTACGGACACTTGACACAGCGAATGGCCCGTTAACGGTGTGTATACCAAACGTGAATGAAAATAATTTCGTATTAAGAAATTTTAAGTACTATATTACACAATTTCGTGTCTTGTTTATTAAAACCGCCAGAGCTCCATTTGTTAGACTTAAACACTATAAACGTTAGTTTCGAAATTAGTTCAGATACCAAATTAGATACCCACTATGCAACTGCTATTTATAATCCAAATGAAAAGGTTAACCTTTCTTTGCTAAAACATATTATTATTAGACTAGACGGCAATGTCTGTGTTTAGTGCCGAGAAGTTATGTGATATGTGAAACCTCATATCTATTCGTTACTGTATAATGAATAGGCGTGATCGAGGTCAAGAGCAGGTCCATTCAGTAATAATAAAAAATAATAAAAAGAGAAATACAAATACTGTATGGCTCCTGCATCGGCTCTTACCATCATTGGACCACCTCTTGTCCACTCCATCAGTGCTGTACCCGCTATCAACGACATGCCTCGGCTTATGGCCCAGCCAATCTATCGTGGCATTGCCCGAAGTGACCTTATGCAACACCCTATTTATATTTTTATTAACAGTATCATCGGCTCTTACCATCATTCGACCACCTCTTGTCTACTCCATCGGTGCTGTACCCGCTATCAACGACATGCCTCGGCTTATGCCCCAGGCAATCTATCGTGGCATTGCCCTTAGTGACCTTATGCAACACCCTATTTTTATTAACGGTATCATGGGCACTTACAATCATTCGATCACCTCTTGTCCACTCCATCGGTGTTGTACCCGCTATCAACGACATGCCTCGGCTTATGCCCTAGGCAATCTATCGTGGCATTGCCCGAAGTGACCTTATGCAACATCCTATTTTTATTTTTATTAACAGTATCATTGGCTCTTACCATCATTCGACCACCTCTTGTCCACTCCATCGGTGCTGTACCCGCAATCAACAACATGCTTCGGCTTATGTCCCAGGCAATCTATCGTGGCATTGGCCGAAATGACCTTATGCAACACCCTATTTATATTTTTATTAACAGTATCATGGGGACTCACCATCATTCGACCACCTCTTGTCCACTCCATCGGTGCTGTACCCGCTATCAACGACATGCCTCGGCTTATGCCTCAGGCAATCTATCGTGGCATTGCCCGAAGTGATCTGATGCGTGGTACTCTGGTTCGGTGAACTGCTGATGTAGGAGCTGTGTTTGGTTGATCGCCTCGTATCGTCTACTCGTCTGTGTGCTGGTAAGATGTCTTTGTTCGCCATGTTTTCTAGGTACTTGAATATGTGCACGCGCCCGCGCATGCATATCTAGAAAGGATGAAGACATTTTGTCAGGTAACATAATTAGAAGCTGTGATTTTGTTGGCGTTGTGAAGTTTTAGTTGTTGATTAATAGCAAAGGGGAAAGATGTCGGTAAATCGAAGCCTCGCCAAGTTATGGTGGTTTTAAATTATCTTTTCCTTGGGATTTAGCAATATGAAATACTAGCTTCCGCCCGCGGCTTCGTCCGCGAGGTATGTCGATAAAAACTATCTTTTGTCCTTCCCCGGGATGCAATTTATCTCTCTGCCAAATTTTATCGAAATCCGTACAGTGGTTTAGGCATGAAAAGGTAACATACAGACAGATAGACAGACAGAGTTATTATATATTCGAATTTATAATATTAGTATGGATGTCTGGAGTGTTGGAAAGTTTGTGTTCACTGGAAAAAGAGAAGAGTGCAGTTAATCTGAGCAACGCTCCTTTTTGTTGTTTTAAATTATTTTGCTCATGATGTTGCGAATTGCGATGTCTAAAGATTATGAAAAAACACAATTTCAAAAGACAACAATAACGGCTTATGGTTGTTTGTGTTGCTAAAGGAAATAAAATCGAGTGTTAGGAAATTTCCGACTTTGTGTAAGTACTTGTATGTATGTCATGTACTTCATTATTGATTAACATAAATCTAAGGGAACAAACAAGGAAAAACCTTCAAAGATATTATTTCATTTATGTCATAAATATACCCAGTTAATTAAGCCATACTAAAAATAACACAAACCACGATTGACGGCAGTGTTTATTTGTTTCATATTCACACTCTCGCCTCGATCGGAAAGCAAAAGAAAACAGAATGTATTGACAGCTTCACATACCACGCGAGTCATAAAACCCGAGGGAAAGTGTTGCAGTTGTGCTAGTTAAAGCAATGAAAACAACTGAAAATCGTGGCGGCAGTAGTAAGGAGTTTTATTGCCTTTTAAACTGCACTGTGACGAATTTAGCTTCAGGGTTTCGACGGTAATATGTAAAGAGGTCACTTCGACAATAATATTTTGCATAGAGCATGAATGCAGTCACATTTTAGTTTCATTCGTTTGTTTTAGTTTCATGCTGTAATAGGGTAGTGCCATTGCTTTCTATTTTTTAAGGGGCTTACATGATCTAAAGCGCGATCACTGTTGGACTGCATAGAAAAGAAAGAGAAGCGCGATGACACAACGCTGGTAATTTGTTACAAAATTACCAGCGTTTGTAAGAAAAGTGCGTCTCTGCTCGCCAGATTGCGTGGCAGTGGCAACAGCCTCCTGAAAGTGATAGCTGACAGGCATGATGAGAGCCCCATAATGGGACATCTCATCAAAACAACACTGTCTGTCGTAGTGTATAAGTATTAACATAGATCATAAGCCACATTGTTACTAACATACTAGTATATAAGTACTAACATAGGATATATTGTTACTAACATCTTTTATGTATTTTTGTTTTTGTCAGTGTGGACCTTTTTGTTGTCTGTCAAATAAATGAATTATTATTATTATTACAGACTAATGTAAATCAATGTCAAAAAAAGAATAAATTTTTTACAATTAAAATATGAAGCAATTATTTAGTTACAAAAAATCTATTGCCTGGAGTATAAAGTAGTAGTAAGTAGTGTTTTAGTATGTTGCTTGTAGAATAGTCTGACAAAAAATCAGAATGATTGTATGTATATTAGTATGGTTTTTATTGTAAAAAGAAAGTTTTTAGAAGTATCTTCATGATTTTTTTCTATCGTATCAAATTAGTTGTAATTAAATTTTCAACAAATGATAAATGATTTATTTTCTGTAAGTAGGTTTTTACAAACACTTTTACACGTCATCATATTTTTTAAACTAGATGTGGTCGGCGTTTCCTATCTGACTACTCTGAGAAGAAAGGCCGAAACAAACACACTATCTACACCACCTAGCATACCTATATACTGAAGAATATCATATATTTTTCTGATTTTGTTTACTGTAGTCGATCATACTTTTACTGTTTCTAAAACTTGCGTTTTTTGCGTTTAGGTCCTGTAATCCCCTTAACCGGTGACTAACCCACGCGCCTGGCTATTACTGAAAATTTCCCCAATTACACAATCTCTGCTGGAGATCGAACCCAGGATGAGCTTGAACCACCAAATCTTAAGTCAAAACTACGAGTATTTTTTGGGTTTAAAGATTCTTTATTTATTCGAAAAGAACATACATTTTGTTCACTTAGCGAATAAATACATAACTAAGGATAGTGTAATCCAGTAGTTAGTAGGTTTCTTCTACGAAAACTTCTTCTAAAAGACAAGCTAATCATCAGTATGGATTTTCATCATCAGCATGATGAAAATCCATACTGATATTATAAATTCGAAAGTAACTCTGTCTATCACGCCTAAACCACTGAACAGATTTCGATAAAATTTGGTAGAGAGATAGATTGCATCCCGGGGAAGGACATAGGATAGTTTTTAACCCATTATACCCACAGGATCGACGCTGCTAGTATTTAAATAATATTCTTACTGTGGTGGGAGGTGAAACGAGGGGATTATTGTCCAAATTAAGCGTAACGAGTGTGTTCATGTTGCGAAGTTCCAGAGGTAGTGACGATATGCAGTTACAGCTCACGTCCAGGTGTTCCAGCCTGAGGTAGGTGATCTCTGAAATGTGAAGAAAAATATATTAATTTTGTAGAAAGGTAAAGTAATTTTTCAAGGGCACCCTGAGTGCTGAATCATGTTTGTTACTCTAATCTAATAGCACTTTGGTGTTTTACCCTTTTACTCCTGTACGTGTCCTTTCGTTGCTGTACTGTACTATTATTATAAATAGGTATATATTATATTAACCCCTTAATACTTCATCATCTGCCTCATCTGCTTAGCCTTTTCCCAACTATGTTGAGGTCGACTTCCAGTCTACCCGGATGCAGCTCAGTATTTTACATGGAGCGACTGCCTATCTGACCTCCACAACCCAGTTACCGGGACATACGATACCCCTTAGTAAGACTGGTTGTCCGACTTTCGGGCTTCTGGTCTAGGTATGATGATGAAAGATGGTCACCCATCCACAGACCAACCGCGGCAAGCGTAGCTTAACCTGATCGATCAACCTGTGCGGCTGTTATTATTTAGCCACGGGCCCCTCTAACACCTTAATAGATATTCCCCTTAATACATATTCCCTTTAATAATCATAATTTGGGTTGTCTGTCATATACATAAGGACTCATTGGTATAAAGTTCAGTCAACGAATGGCCCAAAAGGGGGTGTGGATTGCGTATGCAGTTATGCACCATAAACAAGTTTCTGAAGGAATAGCTTAGGTCCCTGCTCACAACTCTTTTATTGACTGGAATTAGTGTAATCAATAAAGGAGTTATAGAGCGTCCCTGGTTGATGACGATGAGACATCAAAGAAAACCCTAATTTTGTCGGCCCAAGTTAAAACTTTTAGAAAATTCTAAAGTAGATAATGCACTTGCAATAGCAACACTGTTACTAACAAGATCTCATCCCTCAAATAGCTTCGTAACCGCGCAGATCAAAGAGAATTCCCGAGAGGCGCCGCAAACACATCAAAATGAATTTGACCACTTAGTCCCGCCTCTACTTGGTTTCCTCAGATAAATAAACATTACGGTAATGCAAGGCGAGCTTCATACTCTTGCAATTTCTTAGGTTTACGAACGAATCCATCTATCTAGCTTGATACTGGATTTACCCGACGGGTTTTAGACGTTATATTTCTCTTTGGATCTCTTGTTTTCATCTCAAGTAAATTAAGATTAGTACACATTTAGTGCGGTAGATGCGAGTGTTAGCAGACCAAAAGATGGGTGGATACCTACAGAAGAAGACCTCATGTAAGACCTGGACAATACTCTCACAGACCATGGAAGAATGGCACTAAAGGGGGAAGCCAGCATCAACCAGGTCAGCACTGGGTGGTACAAGGCTGCCAGATGATGATAGTGGCCATCCTGGACAGTCTGGCCCGCTACTACCGACGTAGTAAATGTTAGTCAGTCAGCCAGTAAGCTGATTTTCAACACGGCATGAACCTTCCTCACACATGCATAGTTCGTGCGTAATATTCTAAATGCGAAAGTAACTCTGTCTGTCTGTATGTTACCTTTTCACGCCTAAACCACTGAACGCATTTCGGTAAAATTTGGCAGAGAGATAGATTGCATCCCGGAGAAGGACATAGGATAGTTTTTATCGACATACCTTGCGGGCGAAGCCGCGGGCGGAAGCTAGTATGAGAGAAAAAGAAGAAGTACATATAATGCAATTGAAACTTACTCCTGTCTAATTATAAACTTGTTACAGTAAAAGGGCCTCACAAAGGCACGGTGTTATATTTTCCTCGTTACTGTTCTCGACAATACCGATACCGACCCGTATAACTAGGGCACGAATGTTTTCATCAGACTATTTGCTCGCACTTATCGATATTACGGTGCTGTATTATCGAGTACGATATCAATACTATTGATATCGATATGTAACAATGGTAATATATATTATATTATTAATATAAATGTGCATGGTGCAAATTTTATGCGGCCTTAATATAAGGACACGAGTCATAAAACTAAAGATTTAAAATGCAACACACAGACTATCTTATCGGTTAATAAAATAATCGATAGCTATTGATTACTAATCAATATCATTAAACAATTAATACCTCCTTATTTTTATCAATGATCATTGCACCTTCATAAGGCGGCCTGCGCACGCGCTGATTATACGACTAGCATTTAAAGCGCATCCTTATTGTCTTAGTGATTTATCACCTAGGCACAGATAATATAATACTAGACCTAGGTAACAAACTTAATACACACACACATCACCATCAACCTATAGCAGTCCACGGCTGGACATATCTGACCTCTCCAATCGCACGCAATTTTATTTGATCCTCAGCCACTTTCCACCAGCTTCTGACCCTACCCACACCCAAGCCAACAACCCAGCTAACCAGATTCACCCTGCCAAGGTTGTCGCAAACGACAAAATTAAAATATAGGCTTGCTCTTGACTTTGTTCTCGCCGTGGACAGCAATAGACGAGGTCTACGCTGGAAAGAGCGTACACAGAAGATGCCTGTTTTTTATCTTTGACGGTTTGGACGACGCAGACGATGATTACTCAATAACATCAATACTCACGTAACGGCAGTAGTCCCAACTGATTATTGCTAAGGTCGAGTGCCCTCATGCCTACGCAATCCCCAAGAGTCATGGGCACTTGCGTTAGCCTGTTGTTGGACGCGTCCAGCTCTGCCAGCGAGGACATCTTGCCTATCTCCTTGGGTAAGGTACTTAGCATATTGTCGGGAACTAAGAGCACTTGCAGCGGCATCTGGCATACTTCACGCGGTAATTCTGTGAGCTGGTTTGAACTGTGGACAAGAGAAAAGGTTTATGTGAAAATGTCTGAATGTTTGGAGTCAAGAAAAATATGGCAAAGTACGTTATCAAGGGTGATATTATTTTAGTTTCAAACAATTTAGGAGCCATCTTTATCCTACTTTTGATTGCTGTCTTAAATCATTAGAAAACTGATAATTTGGTATAGTTCGATTCAAACTTTACTTTGAAGTGCGCTACTCCCTGCGCCCTCACCTCACCCCTCACCCCCGCTGACAGGTTAATTTGTTACTGGCGCAGCGACTATAGCCTCATGTTCCGAGCCTCCTCATTTCAGCCGACAGACGTCCACTGCTGGACATAGGCCTCCCCCAATTTTGGGGGGGGGTTTGCCATAAGCGCCACGCTTGGCAGGCGGGTTGGCGATCGCAGTATGGTATGATGGTGGAATGCATAGAGAACGCTGCTGCCCATTCTCCGGTACGACCCTTAGTCGCCTTTTACGACACCCACGGGAAGTAAGGGGTGGTGCTATTCTTTAAGTCCGCAGACACACCACACAGACAAGCCGAAACAATCCGTGCATCCATAAAGTTTGAATCGGACTGTATGCGCCAAAGCGTAAAATAACCAGTTCATTAATCTATAAGTATTCATCAAACAAACAGCTTACACTTTTCAATACGCTCAAGGACACTCTCTCGCTTTCTTATATCACAAATTATAACCAACATAATTCTTTAAGAGTCAATGAACGCGCACATAAACAAATGCACCCAATCGATACATAACTAAACGGCTATTTTTACCCCATCAAACCTACTCCAGAATGGGATTGCATGTAATTAGAACAGCCGAAACATAAATCGGTCGTCGCCTAACCTAATAGTTTCGGAGATCGTGCCAAGAGAACTAGTAAACATTGGTGTAAAAGTGTTCTTAAGACAAGCTTCCTGTTTTAAAACGGAACAGAATAAAAAAGCTTTTAGATTAAACAACTTGGATAACTACGTGTGCGGTTCAGCTGATAATTTTATATGCAGATTAGATTGTGCGTGAACACGTGACGATCATAATTATTTTAAGACCACCCACGATGTTATCTGTGGGTATCTTGATGTAAAGCTATAAACAATCATAAAAAGACTTAAAAAGAGATATATTCATGCAGAAGTCAAAACAATGTTAAGTTGATTAAGTTATGTGTTATCATCATGTTTACTTAAATATGATCAACTAGCTTCTTCTTGCGAATATGTTCAGGGAAAATTTTAAGGTCCGCTCCCCGTTGGGCCCGTCAGCGTCATTTATTAAGTCTGAGCCCGGATATGAGGGGGAGGAGTCGACTGTACATTTTACGGCTAGTCATGTAAGATGCGTTTTAAAGAGAATGACAGGCGGTAAATCTCCCGGTCACGATGGGCTTAGTGTGGAGCATCTGCGGCATGCGGGGGTTCACCTGCCGAGGGTCCTGGCCATGTTTTTCACAATGTGCATGAGTCACTCATACTTACCACATGACTTAATGAAAACCATCGTAGTGCCTATTGTGAAGAACAGGACTGGGGATATCTCCGACAGGGGGAACTACCGGCCCATATCTCTAGCAACGATAGTTGCTAAAGTGCTGGACGGTATGCTTGATTCCTGCCTGGATAAATACATTAAATTACATGACGCGCAGTTTGGGTTTAGACCCGGGTTATCTACGGAAGCTGCCATCGTAGGTCTCAAGCATACTGTCCAATATTACATGGACCGCAGGACACCGGTATATGCGTGTTTCCTTGACCTCTCCAGAGCCTTTGATCTTGTCTCTTACGATGTGCTCTGGAGAAAGTTGGGGAGCGCGGGTGTACCGGTGGGGGTGCTGAACATGTTTAAGTACTGGTATTCTCACCAAACAAATTTTGTGAGGTGGAATAATACACTCTCTGAGGCATATACGTTGGAAAGCGGGGTGAGACAGGGAGGATTGACGTCACCCAAGCTTTTCAACCTATACATAAATGACCTCATCGTCGAGCTCAGTAGCAAGCGTGTCGGTTGTTCGATAGATGGCGTTTGCGTCAACAACATCAGCTACGCGGACGACATGGTGCTGTTGAGCCCGACGGTCAGGGGTCTGAGAGAGTTGTTACGGGTATGTGAGGCCTATGCTGATGCACATGGCCTTGTATACAATGTCCATAAAACGGAATTTATGATCTTTAGGGCCGCCGGTGGATGCCCCGAGTACTCACATAATATAACCCTAAATGGCTTGTGCATAAATCGTGTCACGAAATTTAAATACCTTCGGTAATTAAGTGCCCCAAGCACTTAATTACCGAAGGTCTTGAAGACGACCTGGATATAGAGAGGGAGCGCAGGGCTTTAGCGATCAGAGGTAACATGCTGGCCCGCAGATTTTCCCGCTGCTCTGAACAAGTAAAGATAACCTTGTTCAAGGCGTATTGTCAAAGCTTTTATACGGGAAATCTGTGGGTCAGTCACACCAAAAGATCGCTGGATGTCCTGCGCATCCAGTATAACAACATCTTCAGGATGATGTTGGGGCTGCCTCGCTTCTGTAGTGCATCGGGGATGTTTGCGCTGTATCGCACTGATGGCTTTCATGCAGTCATCCGCAAGAAAACTGTATCCCTGATCTGCAGAATGCGTGGCAGCTGCAACGGAATTCTGAAGACTGTAGCAGATAGGATCTCTTCTCCGATGTGGAGATCCTTTATTAAGAGAGTAATTTGAAGGTATTTTAATTTAATTTTTAATTTTTATTTAATTTAATTTTTAATTTAATTTAATTTTCTATTAATTTATTTTTAAGTTTATATTTTTGATTTGTTTATGTACTTAAGTTAATGTTCTAATTCTAATCTTTCATTTGTAATTTTTTTTATTTATTTTTAATCTTATATTATATATTTTAATTTTTAAAGTCTGAATGTATAGAATTATGGATCACTTAGTTATCCGAAATAAATGAATTTTAATTTAATTTAATTTAATTCTGCCCGCGGGTTCGCTTACGTGGATGTCGGAAATATCGTGGATGTCATGCCACGTGGATGTCGGATACCGGTACAAAAAGTAGCATAATAGGTCCTTCTCCAGGATGCCATCTATCTCATTGCCAAATTTTATCGAAATTTGTCCAGTAGTTTAGCCGTCAAAAGGTAACATTTAGACAGAGTTACTTTCGAATTTATAATGGTTTCATGACTTCTCAAAATTGTGCTTTTCAGTTTCCTTTCAGTCTCATTTAGCCTCAATCTGGGAGACACGAAATGGTCTAGTTACCGAAAACATAATAACGAAACGAATATCATGTTACATAAAACCAATAGCATAATTTCATGTGCATGGCGCGGCAATAAATTTCCCCAATTCTGAACGGCAGGAATTAAGTCTCAGACAAAACACAGACGAGGTCGAGAGAGACAGCATCAAAACAAACCAACTGATACCAAAACAAAGACTACCCTACCGTATCAACGTACCTACTTTACAGTGTACCTTCAAGTCTAGATACATTTTTTTACCGTCTAGACGCTTAGACACATTGCTCGAAACAGGATTCAAGACTAGGAATCAATAAATAGATGCGAGGTCAACGGACGATGCAAAGGAAATAATTGTGAAGAAACTTGGATCGTTGGCTGGAAAAGTTCTATCATAATATGGTACACGACACAATGAGAATGGCCTGTATGTTATGTATGTAGTAACAGGGACGATAATTGTATGTGATGACGTAAACAATCCAATAAACAGGCGGACGTAAAGCACGTAGAATGGGATCAACGAACCGGGATAGAAGTATCACTAGACGTAGTAAAAGATACAGTCGTTTATTTCAAAGACTTTTGTTTTGTTTTTGTATTCATTTTGCCCAATTGCGTAGAAAGCACTAATGTTTCGGAGTGCATAAGAACTGATACAGACTGCTTTGCAGCAAGCACAACACTAATAAATTATACACCGTTACATTAACAACATTAACATTCCCAGATCAGATTGAACGTTATTTCAAGCCTAATCAGAATCTAAATAGACTCGCTCCCCTTATGTCAACAACACATCGCAGCGGCGTCGACGAAGCAAAACATCCAAGTATTCCAAGTGCCACATTTCTCAATATCGCCCCGTCAGCGAGATACGACCGTTATCGGACCACCATAAATGGCGACGCGACAGTTTCACCAGAAACAAGAATACGAAGACTGTCATACGATTGCAAAGTAAACAAGCTTTCTCGATGACTTCGTAACTTACTGTAGTGCATGAATAGGCTAACCTCTAGTTCAGTTTTGGGACTTTCTATGCTTAGCACTTGTTTTCGTATTAGGTGTTTATGGCAAACTAGTGTGATTTTCGACAATGACTTGTATGGTAATATCGTCTGTTCTCATATTCATACACATATACTCACGCCGGGGCAGGCAGAAACTACAGAAACGCCACCTGATACGATCCTTATACTCCTGTTGCTTCGTTTCCGTCTGTTCTCGTGAGACATTTTATGCATGTATTGTTTATTAGGAAGGCTGGCAATAACAGACTACGTCCACTGATCCATAGCCTGAGTGACGTGATAATAAATAATTCGCCATATTGCTCCTAAAACATCGGCGACCTAAGTCAGAAATTCACACGTGCACAATATGCGAATAATAATCACTTCTTTTTTTTAAAGAACTAAAGCAAAATCAGTAGCCGTAACATTAACGAACCGTTACTAATTAAATACATGACGAAAAAACTGTTAATTCAATTTTACACTCATGAGTAGGAACTGGACGTCAGAATATTATGGAGAATGATGAAACTCGGCGAAAGGAGTTGGGATGAGAAACATTCGTCATTGAGTTCATCCATGACGATCTTTGATCTAATATGAACCATCTCCAAAACGAAATAAAACCTATTTCAAAACCAATTTGCAATGTGCCACACGGAGACAGAATGTAGTTTAATCAAATGGAAATGCACTACAGACAGCCAGTCTGTTTGAGTGCATCAGAAATAGACTAGGTACAGTACTCACTTCAAAATGTACTAATATCAGACAGATTTGTCAAAGGCAGACCTGCCACAGAATCATAGTCATGAGGTGCTTAGGTCTTAATTCAGGCTTATGAAAACGAGTCATACAATGTCATACATAAACAAGCTATTATCTAAGTTATCCTAGATTTCCTCCCACGTTTCTGCCACAAACTTATCTCACGAACAGAAGGTTTCTCGACCGGGAAACATGTCATAATGAATTTGTCAAACATTCTAATATAATGTAAATTCAAAAGCAATTCAAACTGTTAATTGTGTCGTTTACTTTACGTGTCCTACAAGACACCTTCGTCAAATTAGCAGATGCTATGACAACATTTGCTGAAGCCGTTTACTGCGACGGTCGGTCTCTATACTCCCTAAACTTGGGAGGGGTAGGGTGCCCCCTGCTGTCGACTTAATTATTTAGACATTGAGGGTGAGATCTTAGTTTTTGTAGGAGCTAAAATATTCTGTGTGAATCTGGGTCAGCGTAGGAATATTTTTGTATAATATTCTCTTTGACTTTCTGTGACATATTTTGCTTTTGGTTGCCCACCAAAAGCAAAATATGTCACAGAAAACATACTATGTAGAGAATTTTAGTGTTTTTTTTCCGAAAAGGATAAATGTATCCCCATAAGAGAGTTTTCGTTACGGAAAACAAAACTCGTTGCACTTCTATTCGCCAGAGTACCTTTCTGACTTCTACTAATAAGAAAATACTAGATGCTAGAGATTTTTTATTGAAGTTCTTCCTTTATCGTATGGATTTAAACTTCTTTGCTTGTTGGAATCCCTTTCACGTTTCCACACCGTTTCAGGGTATGTATGTATGGTCTATGTATCTTCTCTAGCTTACATTTGCATTAAATACTATTGTCATATACATACTACAGGTGTAATTTTCAAATCATTCAGTACAATTTCCGCGTTTTCCTTCGCCTCCCACACTCAATATGAAAGCGACATTGGCGGCCCCACATGGCTTCCCCTAACAATTTAGAGCAAATAATTCGCACGTTCCGCTCCAGCGATTCAAGGTCGATATTATATCGATTTGTTCACAGTGGGGTGACAGAAATAACTTGTCGATAATACTGACTTGTAATAATCCTCGTCGAAGAGATTAATTTGAAGTAAATCGGCATTCCTTGAACATCTTTTTGTTTGAAAACAGTGAGGGCTTAAGAGGTAGAAATTAGAATACACTCCTATCGACAATTAGTAGAATTAAAGAATCTGATCGGAAATCGTTAGTGGAATCCGAAAATAGGTAAAATTAACGGTACAAATCGGAGCTAATTGTTCCGACATGTGTGAAAAACCAGAAACAATTTTCACTTTTATTGCGGAAAAGTATATAAGCAATTACGTATCAAAGGCCAGATAGATTCATGAAATTAATAATTATTATGATGCAAGCAATTATCTAAAATTCAAGTCAAATGGGGTGTGTTTGCTAACCAAATCGGAACGATGCAAAAACTATTATAACAGGTTATATCGCATCTGCCCAGTTGAGTTACACAATAGCAGCTCTTTCCAGTAGTTCACTATTGTACTGCACATTTGGCGCGGACGTCCCTTTTTCGAAAGCTTACGTGTGTCATGCATGCGCGAGTTGATCGAGCGTCATGGAGCGTGCGCGTGCGACGAACCGCGATCACAATGCGTGAGTTACGCTTTGCTGGTGGTTTTATGACAGTGTTTTGGCAGTTTCATCAATGTGGATCGCTCGCTTTGTTACTATCAAAATCATCAGTATATGAACAATAACTTACTTATTAAATGTTACACGATAATAATATAGTAGATTCTATAGGATGCAACCTCTGATTTAAAAATGAAAACAGAAATGTGTAACATTAACTAACTTGCTTTTGCCCGCGGTTTCGCCCGTGTGGACGTATCGTGAATCTCCCACGGGAACGTCTTACCGGGATTAAAAGTACCCCATCTGTTAAGCCAGGTTTATAAACTATATGATGTGTGCCAAATTTCATCCAAATCCGGTCACCCGTTTTTGCGCCAGTCCGGAACATACTATCCAGACAAACGGACAAAAATTCAAAAAATTGCATTTTCCGCATCAGATTCGTTCCCTGCACAACTCGTAGCAGTTACTTTTTTTAAATTTTCAATGTATTGTTTTAAAATAAACATAAAATAAAACAAATAATTAAATTATTATTTATTAAATTTATAATTGTTTTGACTTCGTTACTATTTTATCTTATCAATCTTATCATATACAACGTTATTTTTAGTATATTATGCGAAACTTGAATAAGTATAGTTTGTTCAGAATAAATAGCTGAATCGATTCCAATAATTTTTACCCATGTTATATTTTGTGCCAAAAATATTTAAAAAGGTTAAAAGTTGGTAAGTAGGTTATCCAATCTCCGCGCCGAACGGTTAGGTACCTAGGTACTATTAATTATCAATGAGCGGAAGACAGCGCGGCGCGAGCGGCGCGGTTGAGCATGTTTCTGTACGGACAAACAGGTAACTAAACAAGTTTATAAATTTGATATTTTTCATGATCCAGTTTTGAAATTTTGTACATATACTAAAAATAATTTTGTATGTAGATATATTCGTAGATGTTATACACAGCAAGACGTGTCATCCATCCGTAAACATTTTTAAACATTCAGTGAAAACTGTTGTATGTGTAACAATAAAGCAACAATGGACTCGCCAGCTAGTGTTGTGACAGTTGTGTATTTCATAGAAGAGGAAGAACAAAAGTTGAACAGTTTTTGTTGTGTCTTTGTTGTTCCGAGTACAAACTGTTTATAAACGGGGCTAATCGGCCGACTACTCGAGTTACGATAACTTAATACGACATACAGTTATTGCATTGTCTCATTGTGTCGAATTCAAGTTCATATTATGTGAAAAGAAAGTAGATACGATGTTTCTGCATATCGGCGGAACCCACAAAGTAAATTTCTTGGAAATTTCGGTTCATTACCTCCGCCTACGTTATTTCTCAACGTCTACGTTGTTGCTTGAACTGAACATTTGTCATAATTAAGCGGGTACAGACGCCAGCACATCAAGCTACCCGAAACTGTCAAATTTTCGCAATCAACTTTGAACCCTATGCTTTAGCGTTAAAGCTGAAAATATATTAAATAAATTTGACAGATTGTAGTAGCTTGATGTGCTGCCTTCTGTACCTATGTATATTGTTATATAGGCAACTAACGAGAGCATTCATTAAATTAGCAAGGAAATTGTCCAGATTTGTAGGAGAAATGGGACATAATTAAGAAAATAGCGCTGTTGTGAATGACGTGCTTTTTAGGGTTCCGTGCCCAAATGGTGACCCTCTTACGGCTCCGCAGTCCGTCCGTCTGTCAAAGGGTTGTATCTTTTGAACCGTAATAGGTAGACACTTAAAATTTTCACCCTATTACTACAGCCGCTATAACAACACATAATAAAAAAAAACCGGGCAAGCGCGAGTCGGACTCGCTCACCGAGGGTTCCGTAACATCCGGGTTTATGCATAAGGTTTATGTTTATGAAATTAAATGTTTTTTTATATTTGAGTTGGTTGAATAAAAGGTAAATTGCGGTTTACGATTTATGACGTATTAAAAAAAAACTACTTACTAGATCTCGTTCAAACCAATTTTCGGTGGAAGTTTACATGGTATTTTACATCATATATTTTTTTTAGTTTTATCATTCTCTTATTTTAGAAGTTACAGGGGGGGGACACACATTTTACGACTTTGGAAGTGTCTCTCGCGCAAACTATTCAGTTTAGAAAAAAATGATATAAGAAACCTCAATATCATTTTTGAAGACCTATCCATTGATACCTCACAGGTATGGGTTTGACGAAAAAAAAATTTTTTAGTTTCAGTTCTAAGTATGGGGAACCCCAAAATTTATTGTTTCTTTTTCTATTTTTGTGTGAAAATCTTAATGCGGTTCACAGAATACATCTACTTACCAAATTTCAACAGTATAGTACTTATAGTTTCGGAGAAAAGTGGCTGTGACATACGGACGGACAGACAGACGGACAGACAGACAGACATGACGAATCTATAAGGGTTCCGTTTTTTGCCATTTGGCAACGGAACCCTAAAAAGGGGGCCTATCAGTAGCGAAGGGTAAATTTTTGTAAGAGGTAAACCGGAGTAGATATATTTAATATGATTAGTTGATTACCTATATTATTTGTAAGTATATAGAATACTGACTGTGCCATTTTCCAAAGCGAAGCCGGTAAGAATCGAGTTGTATGGAACCTTCGCCACTGGGGCCCATGCAAGAAACGATTTTTTGGGCGTTTTTAGAAAATATTGTAAATACTGTGGTACGGAATTCTTCGTGTGCTAGTCCGACTCGCACTGGGTCGCTTTTTTGGAGTTTTCTTTGATACAGGCATAAGCAAAAGATGACGTCAGACGACAGCTGGGACCCCACCTGTCCTGTGCCAAAAATAAACGGTGTCTGATCGAAACAAGTCCAGCTCAACATAGGACCAAAAGACAAAATAACATTGTAACTTAGGTATACATGTTATTCGAAGGAGCTTGGGGTTGTAGTGTGGGAGTGAGTGGGGACCTAGGGGTTAAATGAAGTTTCAGCTCTAACTAAATATGAATAAATAAGTAGTTTAGAACTTGGGTAAAATTAAGAAAAATTCTATTCAACTGAAATTGAGTGGGAGTGCTCTACTAAGTATTTAAAACGATTTAAAGTAAGAAATAAAAAATAGGTACTGTATTATTTCGTTTTTAAACTTTTCTACACCAACCTACCTACGTCTATTCTCTAAAAATTAAATCTATATACGAACCATTCTCTAAAAATTTGGGTAGATTTTCGTTGTTATAAGATGCAACAGGATTAAATTTTCATTCATCCTTCCATTATCATGAACACGGGGCGGCTGTTTCAACCTCTTATTATTATTAACGCGTATTTTTCAGCGAGTAAAATAATCCCAAAAATATAATCATTAAGTATCTAAGGACAGATTTTTCCAACGCCAGATAATTTTATTGGAGGAATAATTTTGAATTTTTGACAGTTCTTCCATACAAAAACTGTCAGACGTCAATTTTATTCCACGAATAAAAAATATCTGTTGATTGAGAAATTAGCCCTTAGAAACATGAAAATCCATATCAAAGCGATGCATTTAATAACACGATAACGGCTTCTTTTGTCTGTCACTTATCGTTTGACTTATCCATTATGTCACCTTACCTCTTGGCCGTGACATCCACGGTCATTCACCCCGCCTATGGAACTTTTGCACCGGTGACGACACTTATCACGATGGAATAAGGTTCATTTTTGTAATGTAGGAAGTGTAATGGTGTATCGCAAACACGTGATTACTGTGATATCGATCTTTTATGATGGAACAATAGCAAAGGTTAGGTCTACTTATTGATGTCAAGCGGCGATTCATACCAGTCATAAGTTCATAACCGTACCTATAGACATTTTGTACGTACATATGACCTAAAGTGCGGTCACTGTCGGACTGCATAGAAAAGAAAGAGAAGCGCGATGTCACAAAAAATTAAAACACTAGTATTTTAGTATGTTGCTTGTATAACAATCTTGCAAAAAATCAGAATGATTGTATGTAGGTATACATATATTAGTATGGTTTTTATTGTAAAAAGAAAGTTTTTAGAGGTATCTTCATGATTTTTTTCTATCGTATCAAATTAGTTGTATTATGTTTTCAACACACTATCTACCTAGCATACCCTGAAGAATATCATTATTTTTTTTTCTGATTTTGTTTACTGTAGTCGATCATATACTTTTATTGTTTCTAAAACTTGCGTGTTTTGCGTTTAGGTCCTGTAAGCCCCTTAAGTGCGAATTTTCAGGACATAAAGAGGATGCTTAGTAGAACTTGGCACTTTTAGGTCTTGCTTGTCTCTAATCCTCTTAGGATATTCTAATTAATTTGTTTGACATTTATTTCAACTGTCGATCGATCTATTAGTATACATTACGACGAAGGTACAGTCATTCATTAGTAGGTATTGAATTTCTGATTTTGATCATCTACTTTTGCCGTTACCCCTTACTTCCCGTGGCTGTCGTAAAAGGCGACTAAGGGTCTTACCGGAGAATGGGCAGCAGCGTTCTCTATTTATTCCACCATCATACCATACTGCGATCGCCAACCCGCCTGCCAAGCGTGGCGATTATGGCAAACCCCCCCCCCCCCCCCAAAATTGGGGGAGGCCTATGTCCAGCAGTGGACGTCTATCGGCTGAAACGACGACTTAAGTACGCGCTTGGACGTGGAGTGGACACCAGCTCATCTTGCTATTCATTATTATATCGTGTTAAGGCTCCTACAAACAGGCGCGTCACGCGATAAAATCGTGCGCGACACAAATGCACCGCAACTTGCGCAACGAGCGGTGCCTTTGTGTCGCGCGCGATTATATCGCGCCTGTTTGTAGGAGCCTTTTTTTTTCCGGATGGGAAATCATCAAATGACTCCTCCCGCTCTGGGTGGAGCGGAAGGGAGTGTCAGACTCTTACTGACTAAAACCCACCCGTGTTCCTTCCTTAGCCCTTTATGTTCCGGGCCAGCGGTAACCCTTTCGGACAATCCCGCTGACCCGGCAGGCTTCGGCCCTAAGGGGCCCCTCCTCGATGCTGACATCTCTTTGAGGCGCGCGTGGAACACGTACGGTACGGCACGGGCCTGGTCCTGATCGGACGGTGAGCTACCCATTACTCTCCGCCCGCAGGCCCGGTTTGTAGGAGCCTTTATGTATCATTGCCGTTAAAAACTAAAACCCGACTACTGAAAAGGATGAAACAAGAAAGTACCTTCCCGTGGTCGCATGCTACCATAGCTTTGTATGTTTGGGTATGCTTGGTTTTTTTTATGGGTTTTAGTTTTTAAACTTATTTTTTATTTAATATTTTTGTGCTTATTTCAGTAAGTAATATTTATATTTTTGAAATGTGCTAATTAAGCCCTTTCATTTGATATCCAACACGGCATGATTAAAACAACTGGCCAAGTGCGAGTCGGACTCGCACACGAAGGGTTCCGTACCACAAGGCAAAAACGCCGAAAAAAACATGTTTGTTGTATGGGAGCCCCCCTTAAATATTTATTTTATTTTAATTTTATTATTTATTATTAAAGTTAAAATACAACTGAGTATTCTGTAAAAAAAATTAAGTGCCTACCTGTTGCCATTTTTGATATCGAGCAAAAAAGGGCAATAAAATCGCGTTTGTTGTATGGGAGCCCCCCTTAAATATTTATTTTATTTTGTTTTTAGTATTTGTTGTTATAGCGGCAACAGAAATACATAATTTGTGAACATTTCAACTGTCTAGCTATCGCGGTTCTTGAGATACAGCCTGGTGACAGACAGACGAACAGACGGACAGACAGCGAAGTCTTAGTAATAGGGTTCCGTTTTTACCCTTTGGGTACGGAACCATAAAAAACATCTGTTAGGTCATGACTTTATGTCCGCTAGAGGGGACCATTCAATTTATTGTGACGTCCAACAGACTATCAAGACGCTTCTAACGATACCTCGTTTGATCAATTATGACAAGTAGTTTAGAAGTTATGAGGGAACAGATGAACATACACACATACATACATACAGGTCCAAATCATAACCCTCCTTTTTGCTTCGCCGTAGTCGGGTGAAAAGAACAATGTGTTACTTAATTTATTCAAAGAAGCTTGACATAATGAGGGCAATATTACTGAATGCAACGGTTTTGATAAGCTATCGCGTGACTACCAGCTGCACCTACCTACCAACAGATAAAGGTAGCATGTGAAGGGGAAAGTGTTCTGTATGTTAATTAAAATTTTATTACCATATAAATCTAGATTTTGAATAGGAATGAATTATTTTGGATGACAGGTAAATGCCTTATTATTTTTATACAAAACATTTTATGTAGTCCTCGTGTTTATCAATTAAAAACATCATTTCATAAAGTTAAAACATAAAAAAATTATAGCTGCCAATTGATGCCAAGGCAGTATGAGTCATTTAAAAATCCTCGCGAATATTCCCAACCACAAAACAACCAAATATGCAACAATAAAAGACACATAACAACTGCAAACATGTTGTAATAATTCCTAAATGAGATACTCTCCTACCAAAAGCAGCAACCGCAAAACACCCAAACACTGAAAGCGAAACTGACTAAAAACAGCTCATTGTTTAAGGCGACAATAAATGACAGCGACCTTGAGCGAGTGGGAGGAGCGAGCGTCACGCCCCGCGACCCCGCAACTGCATGCACGTAATTTCGTAGGGTAACCATACGTTTCAGATGGTGAGGATAATCCAATCCTGCCTGATTTTTGATCACCATCCATTTTTATTTCAATGTAGTGTTAATAAAAATAAGTTAAGGTAATATTTTGATAATAAATTAAGATTGTAATCATATTATTTTAATAATAATATGCATTGAATAAGTTGGTTTATTTATGGTCTATCTATTCATACACGAAATCTCATTCATCATCATTGTACTTATCATTATACTGTGGCGAACTACTTTTACTGTGGCATCAAACCAGAAATCGCGAAAAATAAAACAGCTGTTCCCTACATTTCGACGAGTTATGCGAACATAAATGTCGGGAACCGCTGATCTTTTTTCACGATTTAAGATTTTGTGCTAAAAGTTGTTCGTGTAAAGTTGTTTCGTGTATGAATAGATACCTTATACGGGTGTAAGGAGAACGCTTCCGAAGCCAGAACGTAGATTATATACAACCTAAATACAAACGGATACCAATAACCTTTCGCTTTAAATTGGTTATTTTCTAGACTTCTTTATTTTCTAGACCGTACAAAACGCGAGGTCATTGACACGCAAGGCAACGACGCGTCACCGCGCGCCCGCGTCGCGCGTCGCGGGAGCCGAGCGCTCCGTACGGCCGGGGCCGAGTCACGGGATTTATACGAAATTTACAAACACCACTTTCAAAATGCCTACCCTTATAAAACGTGTAAAACGTCGTGAAGTCAGATAGCGGTGTCTTTTGATGTGCAAAGATCAACAAATTACAGAGGAGAAAATGTTAAAAGAATAATTATGAAATCAGAATCTGTTAGGAAATTGTAATTATGCTTTATTATCTACAAACTGTTTTCATTTTTAGGGTTCCATACCCAAAGGGTAAAAACGGAACCCTATTACTAAGACTTCGCTGTCTGTCCGTCTGTCCGTCTGCCTGTCACCAACCAGGCTGTATCTCAAGAACCGCGATAGCTAGACTGTTGAAATTTTCACAATGTATGTATTTCTGTTGCCGCTATAACAACAAATACTAAAAACAAAATAAAATTAATATTTAAGGGGGGCTTCCATACAACAAACGCCATTTTTTTGCCGTTTTTTGCTCGATATCAAAAATGGCAACACTTGAAATATTCACAAAATACTCAGATAAATAATAAAATTAAAATAAAATAAATATTTAAGGGGGCTCCCATACAACAAACATGTTTTTTTCGGCGTTTTTGCCTTGTGGTACGGAACCTTCGAGTACGAGTCCGACTCGCACTTGGCCAGTTTTTTTAACTATTAAATAAGATTTAACGGGTTTCTTAGGTTAAACTAAATTAATTCTACTTTAAATTGATTGGGTTTACGTAAGGATATAGTTATTTCAATAAACGAGCGCGCGTCGTGCGACTCTAATTACATTGACATAAAGTTCAAATTCAATTGATTCACGCGCGCTAGTTGCATCAAACTGTACACACGATGATAATTTTTTAGTCAATCACGGCTATAGTCGCGATCTTTTATTTTATCTGATGCATTATCGATTATCGACTTACATACTAAACTTTTATTAAATGCACGACACAGTGCATCAATTTAAAACTGTTGACGCCTCTGTAATATTTCGTCTTATTTATTTTGGCGGCGCTTTACAAAGGATGCCCAAGGTCGCCGCCGCACCGCGCATAGCCGTGGACGCCTCTCTCTAACTAGGTGACCCGGCCCAGGTTCAAACCTCGGCCTATACCAATGAGTTTTGTGATCATTTACCTTGATTATCAGAATTCGAACGAAGGTTATTATTACTTACTTGAGCACGTGAGTGCAGACAGCTGGTACAACACGGTCACAATTATCTCTGTACCTCGCTGGAAGGCGATGCCCATCTCGCCTCCCCCTTCACCTCCCCATGTACGCCGCGTCGCGTCAGTCGTCGCGTGGACTTGGGGTTGTCAGCCTCGCGGCTGTCGGCGAGCGCGCGTGCACTTTGAACTCGAGGTCATGCGCAAGCGTCAGATGATATTTATTTACGAATACATTGCTTGTTAGTTGTAAAGAAAAAAAAATGTGCTTAATCGCGAATAATGGTTTTTTTATTTAACTGTTCTCACAGCATAGTGTACGAAAAATGCTAAAAAAAATTGGTAAAATTGTTCATTATTTTTTCCAATTTTTTGATGGTATTGTATCGCCTGTCACCTGTCTTCGTTGGAAGCGTCTACCTTACACCCTGTACATTTACGTAAGTACTTACCAAATAAATGTGTCCGAACATAAATAGGAAATACTAATGAAATATAGACATACCAACTTAAAATAAGAACAGAAGATGACAAAAATATAAAAGAAACATGTGTGATGATTTGTGTGCGTGTGTGACCAGATATGTATATGAACGTAAACGAAGTAAATAGAATCGGCTTGTAAGGATCGTATCAATTGGTGTCCATGGGAAAAAGACGTGAGTTTTATATGTGTATGTTTGTTTATGTACTTACAAAGATTTAAAATGATCAAATTAAACAAAAATATGTGAATTATTTAATTTTATTTTAAATTTAATTTAATACTCTTTAAAATTTAGTGTTTTCACTGAATCATTTATACGACGTGTGTTTGTATTACAAAGTGTCTCTTGGTTGTTTGTATTGTCTTGGCTATTGTCTTCCACCATCATTGCTCGTTTTTTGTTTTGCTTTTTTTTTATTCTCTTTATCTATTCCGATTTTCTTTTGCGTCCCTGTATAGCAGTAACTATGTAAGAGGGGTCCCTTGGCGCGACTAGACACGCGCGACTGACATTTCCGCGAAATACATTTGCGCGACTACACTTCCGCGAAAGATGCTTGCGCGACATTTATTTTGGATATTGCACAAAATCCGAGAAATTAATCCCATACAGACGTAACATTACGCCTTTATTCTCTAAAGGGTAGGGCAGAGGTGTATACTAAGTTTGTAAAGTACACCCATTTATTACTTTATCTAGATAACGTTCATAATACCTCATTTAAATTGTAGAAAGTTATATTATGCGGTTACATACGTTCGTCCCGAGAGCAGGGGAGATCGAAATCAAAATCGCGGCTGCAAAATTTTACAAAATAAGCGTCATCCATCTTGGATTTTAAACTTGACCTCATTTTCAGCATCAGGACCCCCGAAAACTATGGACACGACACCCATGACGTATATTTTGTAAAATTTTGCAGTCGCCATATTGGATTTTGTAGCTAGTGTATTAGTATGTAGCTATACATATGTTAACTAGATAAAGTAATAAATGGGTGTACTACACGAACTTAGTATACACCTCTGCCCTACCCTTCGGAGAATACAGGCGGGATGTTACGTCTGTATGGGACTCATTTTTCGGATTTTTGCCCAATATCCTTTACGAATATAAATGTCTTCCAAGCATCCTTTCGCGTAAGTGTAGTCGCGCAAATGTCTTTCGCGGAAATGTCAGTCGTGCAACACTTGCAACAGTCTAGTCGTGGAAACGACCAGTCGCGCACGTGTCTAGTCGCGCAAAAGGAGTAGCGTAAGTGTCTTTCGCGCAAATGTACCAGATCCCCTGTATGTGAGCTACTGTGAAAATAATAATAATAAATTGGGTATATGCATTTACTTGTCAGCAATAATGTCCTCATTTTCAATATGCGGAGTTGCCTTTTTTTCGTGTTCTATACAGCCAGAGCTACAAAATAAATGGATTTTTAGGCCGATGCCTAAAAATCCATTTATTTTGTAGCTCTGGCTGTGTATGCCTATACTTCCATGCCGATGCATGGAAGTATAGGCTTGTGAGAAATTAGGAAGATAGTTGTGCACGACATAAGTACTTTAAGTCTACAACAGACGCAAAAGTTACATCTTCGCAGACGAAGTCGTACTAAATTTACTTATTTATTTGCTATGGATTACTTACAGCTAAAACAAACAGAATAAAAACTAGCATTATCAAGAATAATTACGTTATACTACATTCAAGTATTTTTTGAAACTCTGATCCGGACTGTCCCTACAAGGATGCGGTATGGATATACTACATTACAATTCTGCATTTACGACTTGAGAATCTTCGTTATTTGGTATTCTCCTAAAACAGAAATAAAACAATTATTATAAATAAAATAAAAGTATGTTTACTACAATTGGATATCACATATTTATTTATTTTATTTAGGTACACTAATTTAAACTTTCGATAGAGATAAATGATAATTTTATTTCAATTAAAATACATTACTTAGGTACCTCAATAATCTATTTTTTGCCAGTATAAGGCGTTTCTTTTTTAGTAATTTGGATTTACCAGGCAGTTTCAGCACGAAACTCAAAAGCGAATAAAGTTATGTTCTGATTTCTCCGAGCGTTAGCGTCTACTCGTGACAGTGGTCAGCGATGCACTGCCGCCCGTCGCCCGCAAGAGTCCCCGCTTCAACGCGCACCAAGATTATTCGAAATAAGAACCCACGTTGATTTATCAAATACAAAACAAATAAAACCCGTATATTAAAATTTGGGAAATTAAATTGTCTTTTAGATGGTGAAAGTTTTATGAAAATACACCCGATAGTGTCTGCGTGATTATCGTTTTTTTGTCCGCGGTAGACATTACTTTACAAATTAATTACACTATGTTTAAAAAATATAATTGCAAATATTCACATATCAAATTACAAAGAAAATTGTCTAGTATAACATATTTTATTTTCAAAGAAATCAGGCCAGCCGTTTAGACGTGATGATGAATTTAAAATCATTTAAAATCGTATATCTGCGCCTTAAATACTACAAAAGGCAACATGAGTTTAAAACCGTAAATAACGAGTTCAAAGCAAAATCTCGGGCACGAGATAGGCATTCTACTTGCCCATGTCATAAATAGATTATGATAATAAAAAACTATAAAAGGCACTGTTCGCATATAAAACAGAGTTTATTTCTAAACCAAAGCTATTAATTACATCCATTTTCTAAATTGTTCGACGTTGTTGGTATTTCTGTGTGGTGTTCGTTGAATAAGGCAGTCAATACGAAATAAACATGTTATCTATAAATAAGGAAACTAGTAAAGTTTCATTTTATGGGAAACTATTAGCAAACTACATGCATGTTTGAAATTAATATGTCTTCTTTTTCCTCGTGTCGATGATTCCATTTTGTATGTTTCGACCAGAATTCTGTCACTTCGACAGCGTGATATGATAACGCAAAGGCATCCATAGTGCAGGTGTTAGTAGTGTACAGGGGCCTAAAAATATCACTTTGGCAGAATCATAAAAGGATAACATAATTGGACAATTAACCGTTAAGTTAATCGTATCAAATCCCATTGGTGAAACATTTTTCAGTAATTTTTTTTTGTCTGTGCTTAAACTAATCAATCCGATCCAAATCCAATCCCAAACTCTTTAATTATACCTACGTATATTACGTCTTCGCCATATTACGATTCATAATGTGATCCTTTTATGATTCTCCAAAGTGGCCTTTTTAGGCCCCCAGATCAATGGTAGAATAGTTTTTGGGGAGTTTGTTGCACTTCTTTTCAGCGAAAACACTAGGAAGCACCTAGTGAAGGGCAGGCGTTTTGGGGCTTGTCTTATGTAATTTTGACGTTCGAAAAGTGCTGAACCTCAGCCTAAATAACTTTTGTTTTTTTTTATTGATTTTGAATGAGAAACAGGCAAATTTAACAACAAACTCATTTACCCACACAAATTTTATGCACACTCAAATGCACGCTTACAAAATGATCTGCTCTAAACTTTGAGGGTTAATGGCAAAGGTCTGAGTAACACCATGTTGCCATCTGACTAACCCTAAGTGTAACTGACATCAGTATCAAAACCACTTTAAACAGCTACTTTGAGAGATGCATTTACATTATACATTTCGCTCGCAGCATTGCTGCAATAACAATCTGCATAATAATATGATTTACTCCAGCACCCTCTTAGCCACCTTGTTAAACTTAACATACTTATGAGTTATGTTCTATTTTAGTCCTGAACTTGGGAGCATTCAGGACATGTCCTTGATTTGTTCGACAATCGACGTCATGTAACATGTTCCTGCTATTATCTTGTTAGTAAACCCTACCAGCTGTCATAGCAAACTGTGTAGCCGTGTTTGCCTGTATGTTTGTTTGTATGCGGTGAGATGGATGAATCAATTGGTTATATCGGTGTGGGGCAAACGATTTGTTTGACGTTTGAACTTGAACTAGCGTGCTTCCAAATTGGGATTGTATTTTGAATGTGTTTGGTGCAGAATTTGAAGCTCCTAGTAAGTTAATGATTGATTAATTTTTATAGTTTAATTATACAGTTTTGCCAAGCAACTTGACCCAGAAAAAAATAAAAACGCCGGCCACTAAAAACGTTGCGAATTGTTTTATAACCGTCCAAAAAAGTTCCAATTTTAAAACCGCAAACGTCAAAGTCAAAGAACTATAAAAGCCGGGCCTACTGCGTTTGCATAGTAAATTCAACGACCAATTATACAAAACATACACAGAAAATACGGCCGCGGTTGGCGTTCGCTCGACGGGTCGTCGCCACAAACCCGCGCGTTTCCCCCTCGACCAGCGAGTCGACCGCGCCGCTCGATACACCACGGGCGTCGCCGCTACGGTAACCAAGCTGTATTTTGTAGGACATTTCATTTCTATTTCGCCCTTGTGCATGGATAATATTACAGGTGAAATATTCAGCGTAATAGTTGTCAAAATGATTGTTGTTTGTACACTTTACAGTTACAGCAACTTAATTTAAACACATTTTTCAATAGGTACCCAAAGAATACCACATGTGATTTCCAACTGTTAATTTATGTTTATAACGTAATGACATCAACATTATAAGCTTAACTTTTTCCTGTAATAAATATAGGTAGGTACCGAGACCTAACCCGTACCTACTCGACGCATTCAATTCAAACTTGACTCAAAACAATAGTCGCAAATTATTATAGCAATTTCCTTATTATAACCACAAAGTGCTAAATATAGTCCTTTATCATGAGCTGATAAAGCTGTGCACCCTAGCTTGTGCCCGCCATCTTGGAACGTAACCGCCGCGTTCCCACGTCGCACGCCAGTCGCTCGGTGCGCGCCCGCCCGTGTGTACGATTTATGCACGAAGGCCGAAGCTACGAACTCCTAGCCATGCAGTTTGAATATGACCCTGAACGACTCATTGAAGAGGTCAGAAAGCGTCCTGGTATATGGGACTACCAAGATACAGAGTACCGCGCGAAAAACATGAGGTACAGACTATGGAACGAAGTTGTCACCGAGCTGATGAATTCGGACGTCAAGGTTTCTAAAAGTGAAATGAGGGAACTCGGTATGTATCGTTGAACTTTGTTTAATTTATCAGCCATGTATTAGTGTCAAGTTATCTTGAACACACGGCGGCGGTGTTAGATCATTCACACGAACACGATGCGACGTAAACACAAGTTTGTTTTTAAAGTTTTGTTGCTGTGACGCTCCAATAGATGGCGTTACGTGTATAGACCGGCGTAGTAGCTCGTTTTTTTAACCGTTTTTGTTTGAAATGTGTTTTTGATGGCCCTCTGAAGTGGTATAAATTAATATTTGTGGGCACTTTATCATACATTTGCATATAAAAGAGTGCTGTAGCAATTATAACATTTTCGAAATCATAAGTAACGGGGATGTCGGAGTTTGAGCTGAGGAATTATTAACATTTAAGTACATAGATTTTAACAATTCCTCAGCCCAAACTCCGATTTTCGACATTAGATTTCGATTTTTTCATTTACTTCAGTACCTAAAACTGTTAAAGATACAACACGAGAATCATTTGAAATCTGATTAAACATCCGATTTTTTTTCTGCGGCAGGTTATACCTCAGATTTTTTTCTGCGGCAGGCTATATCTTCTGCCGGTTAGATCTCTTTAGAGTTGCCCCATATAGTCCATCCAAACACTTCTAAAAGGTCCATCAATTGAGATATATTTTCATTAATTGTTTCAGAAATTCAATTGCAAAAGAAATGGAAGAGCATTCGTGACTGCTTTCAGAAGTACATATCGAATCCAAAAAGAACAAAGCGACCGTATATTTACACCAGACAGTTGCAATTCTTGTTGAAAGAACAGGACGTACCCCAGAAAGAAGATGGTGATGCGGCTACCAGCGAATCAGATGAAGATAAGCCAATAAAGAAAACCAAAAAGGTTTGGAGGTATAAGAAGAAATTGAAATTAGTAAAAGACGAGGAAACTTCAGAAGAAGATAATGATAATACGTACGAACCTCTCGATGATTCTAGGGACTATAATTCCATTGATACAGGCGAAACAACACGACCAACAAAACTGCCAAAAATGAACAAACCCCAAATAGATGAGTTTGCCTTTGCGAATGTGGATGCTCAGATCAAGCCGGAATCAGATGACCCTGATAGAATGTTCTTGCTGTCACTGCTGCCTCATTTCAAGTCAGTTCCAGACGAATTACGCCTGAACGTGAAAATGGAATTGATGCAGGTGTTACGAAATGCAAATTACAGTACAGTGCGAGAGCATAAGTTGATTTAAATTACGATTATATTATATTAGTACTAAGAGTTATTTAGATTAAGGATTCATTTAATTAGATATTTTATGAACAAGCATAAGACTTATGTTAAGTACATTCCAAATGTTTATTATTAAAGTAAGCGATAAAAGTGTTGCGTTTGAACTTACCTTAAATCTAAATATGTGAGTGACTGGAGACCTCCGACTGCATTTGGGACTGTCCTGATGATATTTTGTGATAACAGTAATTTTTCTAAAAAAATATACGACGTAAGTTCGTCTGGTAATTCACTGAACCGATTTTTTGACAAATCTGGAACAAAGAAAAACATAGTTTTAGTAGGTCCTTTCATACGCAAAAGAAAACAGGATAGTTTATGACAAAGCCGATGGTTAGTGTAGCATAAGATAGCTAGATCACGGTATTCGCTTTGTAATCTGCCTAACCCTTGGCGAAATGCGGGTTTACGATATAGTAAACCCATATTTCGCCAGTTACAAGTCCCATGTAACATGGAGCGAGCCAATTGACATCAACCGAACACAAATCCCAGCTACGCCTGCTACTAAGTAATTGCAGATAGAAAAACCCAGTAACCCTTAGCACGGCCCGGGAATCAAAACCAGGACCTCATGCTCAACAGTAGTGCTTGCGACCACTAGACCAACGAGGCAGCCGACAAATAACGAACGACTTAAAAGGATAATTCGGCACCTTATCCATATAAATAAAAAAACCGGCCAAGTGCGTGTCGAACCACGCACAGTGTAGGGTTCCGTAGTAGCCCGTTATTACAATGTAGTACGATTCTGTTGTTCTTTATTCTGAATATAAAAAAAATAAAATTTTCATATTTTGTTTTTCAATGCAAGTCTTTACCCGTTATAAACAAGCAACTACTTCATCTTAGTCACTTTAAAGGATTAATACTAACGATTTTGTATTTGGTACAAAATTATCCAATACCCAAGTTCAACGACTATTACCGCTAAACTAATAAAGTTATCTTAACCGCTATAGTTTTCCTTTAAAGTTCATGAAATGCACTATCATTGTGAATTTTTCCCGATTTTTCAAGCCAGCAGTTTAGGTTTTAGAGGGAGGGATTTTATTTTACCACTTTGTTGGCGTAATTATTGATATACGCACTCTTACAAAATTACAGCTTTCTAGTACTAACGGTCTCTTAGCAAAACCTCGGACAGACAGACAGACAGACAACGGACATGACGAAACCATAAGGGTTCCTTGTAGGAACTACGGAACCCTAAAAATCAATGTTTGTATGTTTGTCTTCTATGCGTTCCGAAACCATTGGTCAGATTGTGACGAAACTTTTGTAGGGTGTTCTGGTGATGCCCGTGAGGGTTCCTAATTATTTAAAACATGGGAAAAAATAACAAAAATAATCTGAGGTGGTACGAAGTTCGCCGAGTCAGTTAGTTATTTATATTATTAATCCTCTTACGAAACCATAGCAGAGCGATTAAAACTTCAAAGAATAATGAAACAAAATACATATTTTCGTTCCTAACGAGGGGGTAACATTAAGGGGAGACAATATTTTCCTTTCCAAGTGAGACGTAGTTTTACGGCTTAAATAATGGCAGCCATGAAAGTTCGTCGTAATAGTGATTTAGGAGGGTAAATAGGTATTAATAAATAAAAGGTTATTGCTTGGGGATATGTGTGTAAGCCGCAAAAATAGATTGAAACCATCATTCTTCTTACTGTGACGATAGAGGCGAGGTTACAACTTCACAACGTTACATTTGATCATTATTGAAAAGACTCAGATAGTCAAGATTTTTAAATATTCAGTTCAGTTTGGGGTTAACTTAAAACCCAAAAGAAAAAAGATTACAATGAAAACAACAATGATAAAGAAGGTAACTATTACAAAGACAATTACTATGGGATGTCGTTTATCGGGTACCCAAAATATTGGTCTGAATAAACATGACACCTGCTTTAAAATTGGGAAGTCCACATTACATTATTATTTTGTTTAATTTTCCTGTGATCCACTCGGTCAATTCAGCATGAACATTGTTTATAGGTAAAACAGGTAATAACACCATCAGGCATTAAGTCCGCCTTTGTACAGTATTTCTTTTACTAGTGCATAAAGTTTTAATAAATAAATAAATAAGACAGGTACGCTAAGTAAGGTGATAATTATTTATGCCATAGGCATTTTCTACCAGTTAACCTTAATAAATTAATTATAAACAATAATATTATATTTATTATCTTATTTTTTTTTTTTTAATTTAAGTTTTCATTGAAATGAAAAATATATCGCTAAGTATAGCCAAATACAAGTCGTTAAAATAATTTGAAATATGCCTGTCCAAGAAACGAAAGATACCTTTACGACTTCTCTGATTTGTCGAGAGTGGATTCATTTATTTGTCTGGCGCTGTCGGGGTTTGATAATGACCATGTAGCTTCTCATTCTCATATAAGTCTTTAACAGTTACTGAAGTAAATGGAGTTGTAAATGTCAATAATGGACATGACATTATCAATGATGTATAAATCACTATAGAACTTTTCTTATCAAAATCAAATAAGAATTCAAGACGTGATCGTACAAATACGCCTCTTGAACTGTTCAACATCATAATCTTATTCCAATATATAATTGTCTAACAACATTACATTCATATCCAAATATCCAATAAGACAGTACAGACAATTTCTAGGGTATGTAAACTAGTTAGGTTCGTTGACACAAAAGTGCGTCAGAGTGCGGTTGATGGCAACCGCAGGCAAGACTGGCAAGGATAAGAACTGATTATTATGTAATCATGGTGCTTGATACTCCTGTATAACTGCTCTGTAATCGGCTAGGTATATCTTTAATGGAAGCCGTTACGAAGACGACGAATAAAAATAATTTCAAGATATAAAATACAAAAAAAATTCTCTTGTGCATGGATTGAACTAACATAAAGAAATCTTATTGAAAATCGAGCATATTAAAGTAAGCGATAAAAGTGGATTATACTAGATATCGCGATAAGATAATAAAAACGAGGAAACGAGGGAAACAAAGAAACCGTGTATGCACTGTTGCAAAGGAAACTAATAAATTATTGCAAATAGTAAAATGAATCAAGTTGAATCGGTCAGTCGATAGAGATCCAATGCCATCTTAGGAATGCTAAAACGGATTCGAGCATACTTGAGATTATGGAAGTAATCGAGATATCTTCTAAAAAGGCAATGTACAAAAAAGGCTACTAAAAATTATGAAACAGATTAAGCAAGAGTTTTTACAAACACGTTCGACCTTAACCTCTCATGATTTTATTGTTGCCCATTTTGGACCGGTTTGGGCCAAAAAAACCATTCTTAATCTGTCATAAAATTCTCGCACATAATAAAATCTAATTGAAGATCACAAAAACGTTGCCAATCTGATACAATTTCCTTGTAAATCGATTTTGGGGATCGATTAGGAAGCGTTAAACAGAGCCAATCGATTGTAACCGAAGATTGACACAATAATTCAGCTCCACATGATAGGCGCAACTAATGTAATCTAATCTCCAGTCGTTATTGAGAACACTTATATCTTAGGATAGTTGAACTCAATTCATATTACATGATTTATTAACGGTCTAACTACCCATTGTGGCTGACAGATATAGTGACAGCTGACTAAATAAAAAACATCTGTTATGGAACTCAAGTGGGTCCCTGTGAAAGCATTATACGACGTGTGAACGAGTTTTCTGCTCTAAATAGGTCTTCTAAATGTTGTGCGGTGACATTTTCCGTGTAACATTTTTTGCTGGCTTTAATCCCAAGTTTTTGCTAAAAGCTGTTACAAGGGGTGCGTTTGTAACAACCGCGGTTTGCTACTCTGAATGATAAATGCTCGTAATACCACAGGCTTTTGAGCAGACTCGCCCCAAATACGAGTGAAAAACGGCCAAGTTTCGAGGTTGGCCCAAGAACGAGAAAAATAACCGGCCAAGTGCGAGTCGGACTCGCACACGAAGGGTTCCGTACCACAAGGCTTAAAACGGCGAAAAAAAAAAACGTTTCTTTTATACCCCTTTAAATTTTAACTTTATTTTATTTGTATTATTTGTTGTTATAGCGGCAATAGAAAAACATCATCTGTGAAAATTTCAACTGTCTAGCTATCACGGTTCATGAAATACAGCCTGGTGACAGACAGACAGACAGTGGAGTCTTAGTAATAGGGTCCCATTTTTACCCTTTGGGTACGGAACCCTAAAAAAGAAACGGAAATAAAGATGTGATAGTATGAGAAGAGAAATTGTGTCCGGTACTAACATAATTTCCGAATAAAAACCCATCCTACTACACATACCGCAAGAAACTGCTTTGCCTTCAAACTTTTTTGCTTCGGTGGCTCAAAAATTACTGTCTACAAGATCAATTTCAAATGTTATGTTATTATTATAAGAGCAATCAACGACGACGACGACAATGATAAACTGACGTAGGTACTGGTCTATTAAGTAATGTAGTAGACACTGCTTGTAAACGATATATTTCATACAAGTTATCTATAAATACACTACAAATCCAAAGTTGAATCACTCACTGCCTCAAAAATGTGTGTCAACAATCAATGGTCGAGACTGCACCAAAACTGGTTTCTCCTTACAGAGTTTCGTGAGAACTGTCCAGAGAATTACCACAAAATACCTCTGTATTTTGTGGCATTACGTTTAACTTTTTCTTCACTATAATTTCAACGATTTCCTGCAGCGACACTGTGACATTATACTGTTAAATCGGCTTGAAAATATGTATAATAATTAGATGATGAGCGCCGTTTAAAGGAAGCCGTAGATAATGTTGCTTGCTAATAAAGTAAATCAGCTGTTCCCTACATTTTGACGAGTTATACGAACATAAATGTAGGGAACAGCTGATTTTTTCTCGCGATTTCAGGTTTGGTCCCATAGTAAAAGTTGTTCATAATGATGAGTACAATGACCTCTTAAGAGGTTGTTAATGTTTTACCAATAACCCTGTATATGACACGGTTACTACCTTCCTTTCTAAATTGGAGAGTTTCGATTAAATAAAACAAACCCAAATATTAGACGAAAACCTCCAAAACAGTAAAGATAATAATTATTGTTTTTATCAAGTTGAACCAGTTACTAAATTACAGTACTCACTTATCTAATTTGGCACGTAAATAAGTTAGTGCTGTCCAGGCATTCAAAAACTAGCAAAATATCGTAAAAAAAAATGATAACGTGAATTCGTGAAATAATAGCGACCTAATTTTTTCCTGATGATGCGCCCAAGTAATATAGTTAATGGAAACAATCCAGGGAGTAGTTTTTTTTTTGGGAAATTGGGGCGATGCTCAACTACTTAAATAAATTCGTCACGGAATCATGTTTTTTTTTCCTTTTGTGGGAATATTCCAATATCGGTGCAAGACAGATAAAACAGCAGAAACAACAGAAGAAACCGTAGATTGATAAAAAGTTTTAGACCTTCAAAGATGAATTTGATCAACGAGAAGTAAAAGCATAATTAAAAGAAAAGTTTGCATCCAACCAAAATCCACTCTAAAAACTTTTTCACATTATTATTACTAAAACAATGAGAAAGTCACTCCAATCTTCAAACACAAGCCTAGAAAGACGCAGTTCATCAAGGCTTGTTCCTGTGTAAAGGCTGAGAATAAAGGTTTCTTTCCTCGCTGACAGACAACGTGGGCGGTGACAAAAGGAGGTCTCCTAAGCATTAATGACTAGAGGCACGCCTTTGCACAATGAACATGAGACTAACTACTCCAGACATGATGAAAGTTTCAGTTCTCGAGGCCTCCTTGCTACTCATAATTATGAGCGAGGTTCAGCAGCAATTAACATTAAAGATGATACGTTTTGATGGGGCTGTGAAAAGGTTATGAGGTGAGTTAATTCGAGTTCACAGTAGTTGACACACATATTAGTTTGTTTTGGGATTTACTACATTATTGTTGGGATTATAGTCAGAATCCACCATAATTGGAATGGAGAACAAATTATTAACTACCTAAAATAGTCCAGTAACGGTTCAGTGATACCCGAAACGACAAGATGTTCGACGGATACAGTCGAAGAATATAAATGGTTGTCGCTCACAATTAATCAGAACAAGAGCTAATCTGAAATGCGTTACAATTCATCAACAGTGCAGACACTAACATAAATCTAACGCAATTGAGGCCAACGTGAGGCTTAATAACTTCGAGGACAACACTCGAGTCCTGGTATTCGGTGATTATATCCTAGAGTTTCCGGCGACTGTCATAAATATACAACGTGTTCGTTACAAGTCTTATGAGTCACGACGCTGAGTACCTAATCTCAAAACGATATGCTTCAGAACACTCGCAAGTAATACTAGCAAGCTCAGAAGATGTTATGTAAACGCCTCTACAAATACAAGTGAACTGTGAGAATATAACATCTAATAATAGTATAGGTTTCAAAATAAACCATGTAGCCCGCAATGACATAATAATATGTTATATAATTATTCTCTTAAGCGTTCGATGAGAATTAATAAGCGTAAAATATCACGTCGGCGAACCAATCGAGCGACATCAAAGGGTACAGTCCTGGACGCAGTTTATAGAGAAAACAAAAATAAATTCAAGAGCAACACAGTGTATGCAGTTTCTGATGATGTAATCTTGCTGAGACGAGCAGACAAGACAGCGATCGTTAATTCTAACTAGAACACAAACATCGACCACCGCAGATTAAAATTACACTTTATTGACAGATACTGACAAGATGTTTATGATCAAAAGCTTTCCAAGAAGCCTCGAAATTGCACTTGCGTGCAGACGGCTACGTGTGGATAAGAAAGCGTAATTAATTTATACGAGACATGTAATCTATTTAGAATTACAAAACTATACGTATTGCGCGACGGGCTTACTGTACTTTGGCCTTATTCGATTTCCACTGAGGAAAACAATGTGGTTTCCTTTGCAAAAGAATTCAATAGGACACAAATAATATCTGGCCTTGGTTTTCGAAGCAACATATTGGAAAACTCGTCGGGATCTTTTACGAAACGGAATATCATTGTATAGTTTCCCAGTTTCTACCGTATCGCATCAACATGGGATACTTCAAATGTCCTCCCGGGAAAGAGTATATTTTTATACAAAAGGTGAGCTATTTCTACATGACGAAGGGAGGGCTGACAGCTAAAGGCCATTAAGTAATGTGCCACAACCCAACAACCCTGAACTTTTGATTGACAACGTAAATGACAGAGGTTAGAACAAAATAACACAGCAAAGAGACTTCGGAGAAATTGAATCCCCAGACATGACTGATGTCACAATATGTAATTATAATGAGAAGTTGGTATTTGCAAATACGTTATCGGATAAAACTACATTGGCATTGGCAGTACTTTCCAGGTAGACATTATCGCAGGTAAACATTGATCCCTCGTCAACAGATACCCTTGATAATGTCGAAACCTTTTAGTGCGATAGATGAAATACTTGTTCAAGTAGTATCTCAAAATAAACGGATAGGCATAAAGCTTTACGTTGACAGTGTAACAAAAAGTCAGGCTAATGTACTGAAGGTCGTATCGCATCGTTATTCCAGGGTAATGACTATGTCTGTTCCTGTCTTGCCATCATATTCAATTCCATATTTCACAACTTGGCTCAGTTTCTCTTATCAACAATTCATGACGCCTGAGCTATTGCTAAAATATATTATTGTGTGGAGTACAGAAATAGACAGTTTTTTTATTTACTTTCACTGTCTTGTGTTTACGTACTTCCCCGAATTTCGGTTTTAAATTCAAAACATGAGTGAATTAGCAAACGTTGAATATTCAGCAATCAGCGTATGAACGTACTCTGGTAACTGGTTGGCGCCGAATGTTTGGGAACGAGTTTACAGTCTAGTTTTTACGTTGGTTAGCGTCCTCGAAAAATAACCGTCATTACCACGTGGCATTGCTAACGAGCCTAGTTTTCGACGCCATCTAACTGCTTTTTCCTACGAGCATGCCTTTAAAAATGCCGGATACTTAAAAATGGAAATGTACGTGCATCAAAATGGTGTCCAAAAAAAAATGTGTCCTCTACGTTTCCGCTGACTTTTAGATTGTGCTTTTTGGACTGTATCTTCCTGTCTCCTACACAAATATTACCAACAATCTTGATGACAAATAACGACTTCTCGTCACGAATCTATTTTGGTCACTAATCGTTGTTATTATGATGGCCTAGAAACAATTCTAACTGATTGAGTATCACCTAGTGCCATTTAGACCCACTTCTGTCTAGTAAGACACTTTTTTATGTAGCGAAATTTATTGCCTAGATTGAATATCTGGTGAACTGCCAACTTGCCGATACACGCGCTACGGAGTGCGGACTGCGGGCCTCAACCAACCTTGACCGGCGATCGAGTCATATAAATCTTAAACGCCTCACAAAGGTTTGGCTATCTCTATTGCAACAATACCAGTATGGTCAGCTCAGTCCATTTTAGTGGGTTATTCAATCGAAGTACAAAGAACAGCAGATTTATGTATATTTGAAGTTAAAATAATGTTAAGTCACGTAACGGAAATAGGGCGCAGTATGATTCTGGCTCTTCAATTTGCATTTAACGTTTCATGGTGCTGCATATATGTAATCATAGACCTAGTGTAACAATTTTCTGTGCAAAACGCTATCGACTTTGACGATGATGTCTTCTGTTTACAATATCTGATGAGGCTGCTATAAAATTTCGAGACAATCAAATTAAAAATCAAGTTGATCACGTACAACAATCAGTGTGAGCCTCCTTGGCCTTGGCAGCAATTCATCATGACTGTTGCCAGCATAATACGTACATATCGTTACTGAGGTTACATTACATCATGTTATAAAGTCATCCGGCGTAACATTAACACCAAATAAAATGTGTGATGCTTGAAAAGTTAGAACTTCTTTTCATATTAAGATATAAAGTATCGTGCTTTGCTACACTTCACAAATTTAACGCCTTCAAAACAGTCAGGTCTTTAGCTTATCTCAAAACTTAAATTGCCATTATTCATGAATTTCTTTTCGGTGGAGATCCTGAACTACCGAATCAGATTGCAGACGAAAAACTCCTGCTCATTACACCGACACCATTGGCTCAAGGCTTGCAGAAAAACTTTCGTGATAACTACATGAGGTCCGATAACTGATTCAAAGGCTTACAAAAACATGGCTGTCTTAAGTATCAGGTTAGTCCATCTATCGAAAGCTTGCTTGCAATGAATCGATGTAGCAATACGATCGCGATACCCGTTAACATGTACGAGCGAGGTATGTACTGTACAGTGACACCGGTATAGATTGAATAACAAATCACTCGAACAATGCAAATGAGATGGCCTGACATGAACAAGAACGCGTGTTGGTCAGTATAGTTTAATTAATTAGTTGTATGTTAAATTATCGTGAACGGTAGTCCCGTGAGTGTCGTTAGAGATGATTATAGAAAAGTTTTTACATGTGTGTGTTGTTCTATAATTAGCGATAAATTGACACAAACAGCCTTAGACTAAACTAACACCTTTGATAGAAGATTCGGAGAAGGGATTCGCATAATTAGCATGCAAGAAGCTACTCCAAAAGCAAATTTTGGCTTTTGACAAGCCATGATCGAAATTTTAAATAAACAGAACCCAGTTAGACCCATCTGCTGAAGGATCATGACGTTCTCAGATCGTGGATCGGACGTTCCATCAGCCTACATATGAAATGATCGCGCATGCGTCATACTTATAAAAATGGTGTGTCGTACAATCGTACAAGCGAGTAGGTTTCGTCACGATAACGGGACTATAACGAACGCTAAAGGCGGTAATTTTTTCGCGACTGTACTTGCCGGGTTCCGACCTTAATAATGCCTAATAAGATCTAATTTAACAATATTATTTTTCTTAAAATGAGTATAAAATGGAGTGGACGGTATAGCATTTTTAAGTTCTTAAGTACAGGAAGCAAGAAACTTACTGGCCAATCATAACACTAAATTCTATGAATACTTGCTTGGCTATCGAAGATACGAGTACTTTAATCAAAAACGAAAGTAAATAGCTCAATTTCGTCGGTTAGAGTGTTCTCGTCGGCACTTATTTGGAAGTTTATCTTTTTTGGATAAGATTCAAGATAACTTTGACACACACAACAAGCACATTAAACTAGTGAAATAAGGTGCGGTCTAGACAAACGCCTTTTGTTGAGGCTAGATTGCTTATCGAGGGATAATTGGTCAAGCAGACCATATTTTACCTTATAATGCGATTAAAAAGGTCGAAAGCATGACGGTGATTTCAGAAACCTTTAAAGGTGTGGGCGACTATTTAAGGCAAATTCTGCATAAATGTACGCAGAGTTTGGGAGTTTTTGCAGCGATGTGCAAGTTACACGTGCCAACTGATCAATACGCCGGTCGGGACGGCGACCGGCTGTCGGCGGCATGGCGTGTCGCCCCTAAACACAGCTGATTCCACCTATCCCCCTCAGCCAGTTCGTTCACCCCTCGTCCCGCGCTCCCCGGCACCCTCCCAAACTTTCGATCTCGTTAAAAACATTCCCTTCCGAATTTCGGAAATCACAAATTTCCTGGCAGTGTAAACGCCGTTTTCGTCGCAATTTATATGAAAAACATAATCGCGATGGCTGCGATGCTAATTTCATATCTCAATTGTGTTTCAATATATAGGCAAAATGTATTCGCGTAAAGGTTTTGGGACTTCGAAAGAAGGTCCTTACAGATCTGACGCTGAGGTTCACGATGGATACACAGAGCTGCAGCAAGAACAGTACACTAAATACTTGAAGAAGTTAAAAAGTGACTTCGAAGAGAGTTGGTGCAAGAGACCAAAACAAAACGTGGACTTAACCGAGTATGAACGAGTTAAAACTCTTGGGACGGGAGCTTTTGGCCGAGTAGTGTTACTAAAGCATACAAAAAGCTATAGACTATACGCAATGAAAGTGTTGGAAAAAGAAAAGATAGTGAAGATGAGACAGGTCGAGCATACGCTATACGAAAAACGCATTCTCGAAGCGATCAGGTTTCCTTTTACGGTCTGCATGGAATTCAGTTTCAAGGATAACAGCTATGTGTATTTTATTATGCCATTCGTACCAGGCGGTGAAATGTTCACCCATCTACGACGAATGGGTAAGTTTGAAGAGCCACTAGCGAAATTTTACGCCAGCCAAGTAATTCTGGCCTTGGAATATCTGCATTTCTGTAACCTAGTTTACCGCGACCTGAAGCCAGAGAACATACTAATCGATAAGACGGGATACTTGAAGATCACCGATTTTGGTTTCTGTAAAATTTTACAAGGCAGAACTTGGACTCTCTGTGGGACGCCTGAATATTTAGCTCCTGAACTGATATTGAGTAAGGGGTACGGGTTTTCCGTCGACTGGTGGTCTTTTGGAGTGTTGTTATTCGAAATGTGCGCAGGGTATCCACCATTCTACGCGAATGAGCCAATGAAGACTTATGAGAAAATTGTAGCAGGTAAATACAGGTGTCCTTCAAGCTTCAACAGCGATCTAAGGGATCTAATCAGAAACATTCTCCAAGTTGACATAACCCACCGTTTTGGTGTGATGAAAAATGGTGTAATGGACTATAAGAACCACAAATGGTTTAAGGGTTTGGAATGGGAGTGTATTCTTAACTGCCGGACGCAACCTCCTTTCGTGCCTAAATACAGGGGTCCAGGTGATACCACTAACTTTGACCGGTACGATGATGAGCCCATAAAGCCGGCTTCACGCTGCCAATACGAGGCCCAGTTCACAGATTTTTAATTCTGTATTTAGTTGTCGTTAACTACTTTCCTACTTTTAAATGAAATAAGAATTCGTGTCAAGCATTAAATAGAAATACCAATTTTTAATATAGCATTCCTTTTAAAACACAATTGAAAACGTTTTAGTGGTACTGTATAATCTCGAAACTTAAAAAAGCACATCCTGACCCATAATCTTGTGTCATCGTGTTTGTTCGTTTTGTTTAGAGACGATTTGAATTCATAATGGAGCACGTGTGGGGGCCCCCTTGTAACATGCGCCCGCGCAGTGCCGGAGGACTATAATAACAACAGGCAGCAGAGGGCACGCGACGACACTGTATTATATTTAAAGTTCGTGACCAAATGTAGGGAAGGGACATTTATTAAGTGCACTGATTGTGTCGGAAATGTAGCCAAGTAGGTATATGCATTTTCTGATGAGAAATTTAGATCCAGCTTATGAAACGGAAGCCCCGGGCATCGAGCTGTCAATAAGATGGAACTTTGCACTTGTGATAATAAGTCAAAATAGATCACACAAACACGAAATCTTCAGGACACAAAAATCATACATAGTATGCATATGTGTAGCTACAAAATAAAAAAAAATCAGACATATGTCCAGCATATTCCTGAAACAGTCGACTAAATAGATCTAGTGTGTGACCCGAATTTGCCTCAGTTCTCTGCCAAGATTAGCACGAGTATGAGTAACGATCTGTAATGGGAGTATGTTTTGGCAAAACAATCTTCAAAGAGAGGAATGAACTGAAATATTTTATTGTATTAGGCAATAAAATAACTCGTTGAATTCTTGAGTATTTCAGTGACGAGTTATTCAGTTATTCACCATAATAAGACACGTGCGAATTACGAGGAAAACATGTGTCGTTTTATTTCGGGTCGCTATTCCAGCGTTGAGATTTAAAAAAAAAACAGCGGCACTCCGGGAGTGCCGTCGTTTCAGCCGATAGACGTCCACTGCTGGACATAGGCCTCCCCCAATTTTGGGGGGGGGGGGGGGGGGGGGGGGGGTGTTGCCATAATCGCCACGCTTGGCAGGCGGGTTGGCGATCGCAGTATGGTATGATGGTGGAATAAATAGAGAACGCTGCTGCCCATTCTTCGGTAAGACCCTTAGTCGCCTTTTACGACACCCACGGGAAGTAAGGGGCGGTGCAATTCTTTAAGTCCGGCACCACACAGACAAGACACAGACGGGAGTGCCGACAGAAGTGAAAACTTGAACAATTACGTGTGAATTTTTTTTATCGTCTTATAAACAAAACACGCGCGGTGTCGGTTACGGTAACAGTGTCGCGAGTTCAATGGTTTTTACCTAAAAAAGGTTTGCTAGCTGTTAAAAGAGAAGACTATAAAAGAGTTTAATTAAATTCACATAAGTAGGTACAAAGGTTTACGGTGAGCGTTAGCTCGTTTTATGATGAACGGGACTTGACGGCGAACGGAATGTAAAGGGCCCACGAGAATATTTATTTACAAATTACAACTCTCTGAGCCGGTTTGGAACTTTCTTTAATGGTTAGTTAATTGATTAGATAAAGAAAAGGTAAATGATAATTATGTCCAGTTACCAATAACTGGACATAATTATCATTTACCTTTTCATGATGTATAACGCTTGGCTTAGTTTCCCTGAAGACCTTTGCCATACATTACAGTTTTGGAACTGTAATGTATGGCAAAGGTCTTCAGGGAAACTAAGCCAAGCTTTATACATATTATTTACAGGCCGACATGCCATGCTGTTTTATTGAAACAGAATGGCTGAGTAAATTTTGTCCGTTTTGGGAGAGATTCCTTTGTCGAGTGCATGGTCTACGATCAGATGATGACTTCGATGTTTTGACCGACTATTCCGAAACCAAATAAAATTTAACACAAAAACCAAGCGTAAATAATCCCCATAAAAACGATAAAATCGGTAATTCGGTTACACAATTTAGTTAGCAAATCAAAGATGCACCAAGTTTATTATGTGCAAGCAATTTTCTGGTACGGCACCCATGATAGGGACAATGGCACGAAACAATAGCCTTTCCCGGCCGTGTGATAGTTGCAAGGGACCAGCGCAGCCGACCGGAAAGTGAAGGAAGCGCAGTTCCGTCTCACGATGAGGATGTGATGTGACGTCAGGAAATAGCCAAGGTCTACACGTATTAAAGGGTTGGTGGTAGAAATGAGGATGACTCACTTATTAACATTTATTCTTCAAGCCAAAGGGCTTGTTATGTAAATGTTATTACTTATTAGACTATTATAGTGTACGTGTTAAGTCTACTTTTGACTGCAACAATGCTGTAGTCTTAACGGAATATTATTTATAGAAAGGAGCAATATTGAACATTTCAGGTCAACCCATAAACTCCTATGAAGTAATGTTACTGCCTGATAATTTAACAATCAACGTAGCAGCTTTCCAAGTCGTATAAATCGGGAATGGGATTTATTTAAGCCAAGTACGCCCATTTATGTTATACGATGAATTCTCAATGTTGTAGACAAAGCACCGAAAGTTCAGGCGAGCAAACTGTCCTATTCACAATGGTATTTCTTGCGCAAGTCTTGCCGCATTGAAGCCTAGGTCTCACGATACAATTGAGTATTCATCTCTGACATTCTGCCACAAATTATTCACATTTCAACCGTATATTAACAACGAGTATTCTATAAATCAGTGGTTTCTATGAGAAAAGACAAGGTGTTGACGGAAATGAATATTTCAACAAGAATTCCGTCCTACCAGATTCTATTTTGAATACTGAAACAAATGTCGGCCATTAATTAGAGTCAATCTCGGATGTTTGACAAATAGACGCAATTCCAGAACGCGATTCAGTTAGTTAACAAAAAATAAGAAACAACTGACATGACAATAAACTAGCTAACAAAAAATATGGTATTGCTGTACCATACGAGAAATGATATATCTAACCCGATCAGGCTTAAGCACAACTGCACAAGCCTAAAGTTCAAACTTACATCATGATCAATCACAAGTAAATTAAGACCATGTTCCCAATGGCGCTAAACCAAAGCACATTTTATGGGACGTTAGCACAATTTAGTCGTAAATCCAAAGTAGAGATTACACAAGCTATCGCCGCCGCGCCGTGAACATAAAGCACAATTACATAAACGTGATTTGAAAGCTATGGACATATCGAGCTGTTGATAGATTTTACGAAGAACGTTTGAACATTCAATCAAGGGTTACCAGTTACCAACATGACAAATTGTTAGAAATTGAAATTGGTCATTGTGGTGTACTGGCTACCAGCATCTGTCAAATCATTGGGTTTGACAACCGGGAAATGACAGGCAGTATTGAAGAGAATATCTCTCGTCCTTCTATGAAGGGGCAAGAGTTGCGAGAGGCGCTTATAAAGCTTGTTCTGTTGTATTGTCAGCAGAAAATCAAATTATCTTCTGTTGCCCTCAAACTTAGGAATTATATGTACTTCACCGCTTTTCGGTTTCCAAAGGCAACTTATTCCATCCAATATTTACAAACCGCAGTACTTCAGTTCACGCCCAACTACTTAAGTCTGGTTTCTAATTACCAGCACATGTGCTGATAAAAGGAGAGCTCGTCAAGTGGATACAGATATCGAAGGGATGCCGTTGATTAATCACATGAATATGAAAAGCTAAAGTCTAATCTAAGTGCTAAGATATCGACGCTAATGAATTTGAGACACTGTTAAGTATATTGGTGATAAATCAGTTGCTTTTCAGTTGATCACTTAGTAATAGAACTACTAGAAAATAAACTGGTTCAGTTGTACAACGACTGTCCACATTCAGCGGAATTTGTATACAAATTACAGATGTTTTCATTTGTACTGACAAATGGTTTTGCAAATCGCGTGTCTAACAAATGTGTTAATACTACAAGTCACACTAATAAAACTAATTGAAAACATGTTGTGTTGAATGTATAGAAAACTTGCGTGAAATAAACTTGAAAGGAAACAAAATTTCATTCCTTTTGGAAAATAAAATAGTTAGTTGTATAGAAAATACGGAAGGAGTTCAAGTTGAAGTCAATTAGATTTTAATCTAAATGAAATTAATACATTTCAACAATTTTATTGGTAATCAGGAACTGCCCATATCTTCGATCAAGGAACTCGTTGTGTGCTTTCTATTGACCGCACGAGCGGAGCCGTTCCTTTGAGCAAATCGGGCACTTTCAAAAGAGCCAAGAAAATCTTTGTTTAATACCCTGCAACTTCTTTTTTGGTTAGACAAAGTGTGGCCAATTCCCTGTCTCATTTGTCTAGGGCGTTGTACCGCTAGCTAGGCTACAAAGGAAAGGTCCTTTGTAGCCTAGCTAGCGGTACAATGTACAAGCCAAAATGTGTCTGCAGCCTGCAGTAAACCTAAGCAAACAGAGAACAAAGGCCGCTAGGATGGCAAAACAATTGCAAAAAGCAGAATTTACGCTTTAGAAAAAAAAAAAGACTGAAAATTGCTTCATCAAGATAAAATATGCATATGAAAACAGCAACCCTGTTATGAGTACCCAGTCATTGAGTTAACGCCTACGATGTGGGTCAGTGACGATGCCACTGCAGCATTCGATGCGGCGAAACGTAAAGGGCGAGATGAGAGGGGCTGAGGGTGGCTAGAATTATTATTTACCGACTATTGGTAATATTGAGATTGCTCTCAAGCAATAACGAGAAAATGTTGAGTGAATATGCTGCTTATCACCTCGTAAACTGACCGAGGAAGTCGTATTTTACAGCAGATTAAAGATAACCTGTCAATATTTAATGATTATGAATTTCTGAGCCCGTAAAAACAAATTTTGGAGTATCACAGCCCGATTTATTTGACAATTTTAGTCTAGCGCAGTAGTGAAAACACTTGAATGAGATGGAAACGCTTGATAGCTGAATCAAGCGATTGCGACTGACTTTAATGCGGTTGCCAAATAGCGTGTTCAGACGAGAAACGTCTAACTGCGAAGGACTAAACGTCAAAGTGCTGTGCAATATCGTGAAATTGCACGATTTGGGTGAGAAATGTAGTATTTGTGCGTGTTGGTCTTTCTTATGTGTTGGAACTTTGAAGGAAAGGGCGAGCGAAGAGGATAGAGCGTATAGGGTAGCCCTAAATCCTTATTTATTGTTGACTTAAGAGTATTGATTGGTTACTTTGCGAACCCTACATCTAATCCTCGAGAGATTTAGCACGATTGTGGAGTGGAGTGGACCGGTGAAACTTTTATGAATGAAAAAAAGTTTATTCGTTAGTTAGTAGCAGTTTTATGAAGTAGCAGATGGTAAAACTAAAACTGGTTTTATGGGACTAGTGGGCGATGGTCTAAACCAGTCATGTCAAAGATACGGCCCGCGGGCCGAATCCGGCCCTCGGGCCATTTCGATACGGCCCGCGATCACAATATATCACAGATAATGAATCTTTTTTTTTGAGATTTTAGACTGCACTCAATGCCTCTACGCAGATTTAAAAATACGCGCGCTTTACTAAGCCCCTTCGCACATGGCGTCGTATCGTAAGCGTATCGTAGAACGCGCGTAGTACGAGAGCAATACGAGCAGGAACATGTTCAAACAAGTCCGCACACGAGTCGGTGTTGCAGCGTATCGTATGAGGTGTTCATTGTCATTACGATAGTCGTAGCGTACTGGCGTAAAACGGACAGTTCACGTGCAGCAACAAACAATATTTTCTTGTAATTATTTGCGATGTACCTATGGATGGATCCAATGAGCACGTCGCTTTCTACTTCTAGCGAAATCAAATAAGTAACAAGAAATCCTCTTCGTCTGAAGAGAAGGTAAGGTCATCAATAAATTCCCCAAACACATCTGGTACGATTTTCGCCATGATTTCAACTAAGATATTACAAAACGATACGTCTACGCGACGATTCGTTTGTAGAACACTCCGCGTCTCGTGCGCGTAGCGTAATTACGATACGCGCACGAGACAACTACGCCTACGACCCATGTGCGAAAAGCCTTAAAAGTAATTTCAAGAGTAGCGCCTGACAAGACGAGTGAGAGTGTAAGGCTTTTCGCACATGGGTCGTAGGCGTAGTTGTCTCGTGCGCGTATCGTTATTACGCTACGCGCACGAGACGCAGAGTGTTCTACAAACGAATCGTCGCGTAGACGTATCGTTTAGTAATATCTCAGTTGAAATCATCATCAGTTTGGGGAATTTATTGATGACCTTACCTTCTCTTCAGACGAAGAGTATTTCTTGTTATTTGATTTCGTTACAAGTAGAAAGCGACGTGCTCTTTGGATCCATCCATACATCGCAAATAATTACAAGAAAATATTGTTTGTTGCTGCACGTGAACTGTCTTACGTTTTACGCCAGTACGCTACGACTATCGTAATGACAATGAACACCTCATACGATACGCTGCAACACCGCCTCGTTTGCGGACTTGTTTGAACATGTTCCTGCTCGTATTGCTCTCGTACTACGCGCGTTCTACGATACTCTTACGATACGACGCCATGTGCGAAGGGGCTTAGTTATGCTTTTCTCTCTCTCTCGTGCGCGCGCGAAGTCGTTTTCTATTTCGTCCGTGCAGTCCGCGCATACTGCGCCCCTCCCTCACCCTCTTTCTTACTTTTGGTATGATTTGTAACAACTATATATAACTAAATTAATAAAGATGTTAAAATAATTTAGTATGTTTTAGTATTTTAATTTGAACCTGGCCCGCCTACACATTCTAAATCTAATATATGGCCCTCTGCAAAATTGAGTTTGACACCCCTGGTCTAAACTTTCACTGGTTATAAACCGCTAGTCGTATATGGCTTTGCATTGAAGCTGATATTTCCGTCCTTTAATAAATTTATTGTTAGTAAACAGTCAGTTTTCCTTTTCAAACCAAGTCCATATAACAATCATAGTGTTACTAAGTTCTTAAGTTAGGCCAATCAAAGTTGACCTCGCCGCAAAGACAGTCCAAAAGTATCATTCCAGTGCTTCGCCCTCTAAATTACTTAAGCGTATTTACGTATTTCCAACGTTACAAAAGCCAGACATAATTGGAGTTTATTAGTCTAGAAGACCGACAATTCCCAGAATGGGTATCCCATTATCTTTGTTAAATATACCCACTTCGTTAACAATTACCTAAATTAATTGAGCGGTGGCCATAGGCGGGCAATGACACTATTACCTGGAGATTTGTAACATAAAATACTAATTAATTGAATGACGAAGTAGAAAAAATGGGGAGGCCGTGAACTGTGACAAGAGGTGAATTGACTATTGTAGTCACGAAATAGAAATTAAATAATTGGGGATAATGGTTATGTGTATAAACTGTAGGTACTGAAATTGATAACACGCAAGCTGTACTGTAATTGACCCTAATTAATCGTCTTTTGCCAAAATTTTGGAACTGTCTCTGTACTAAACGATAAATTTATGAAGGGGTCCTTTTATAAATGGCTGCGTCAATAAAATCTAATTGCATTATCCACTCACAAATAAACCAATAACACGAACACATGACGCCAAGATGGCTGAACATAATCCTTCTTGTGTTGTTGCCAATCGAGACTTAAACTCACGCGCATTTTGATCTCGATAAAGTGCGCCGGCGCAGATCTGTACCGAGGAGTTAATTTAATATTCTTAATTGAATCAATGCACTTCCCACGAGCAGTCGGCACGCAAACTTAGAAATCGCACGTTTTATTAGAGTACTAACTTCTACTGGCGGCTTTACATGCTTGGAATCGATTGATTTGGGGATGTTGATTAAAGATCTTTTTTGCATCTATGATTTAATTAACCGTCTTTTTTAATGAAATTGAAAATAGTATAGTTATTTCTTGAACAAGAGGTAATAGGTATAACGAAACAGATTTGGCGTGATCTCAAAAAGGAGGCAATGCGAGTAATTGTCGCGATGAACTTTCCTAAACAGTGATGCAACGGTCATTGCCTGGCAATGCTAGGTTTGACGTTTGGTTCAGCCTTATGACAAGCATTTTAAGATTATTTTCCAGCCAAGCCGAAGTGGAACAAACATACCCACTTTCACAGTACTTAATACTATTGGTTAGGATAAGTAATCAATGTTCTTGCGGTAGCTCTTACTTCGTGATTCGATGTATTTATTATCCGTTTTGAGTAACGCCTGCGTGGTTTACAGCATGAAAGTTTGAAATTGATTGCTGATTGTTTTGCGTGTGCGCACGCTTCATGCTTTCGTGTTTTGACATTCGAATTTATTGCTTTTGCTCGTTAAGTTCTCATCGTGGCTTCTTTTTCTAAGAATACGGAAATCGGTCAACCAAGGTTCTGCTATTGTTGTAAGTCATCGTATGCCAGATACTTAAAACAATCTGCGGGGTAACTGCGTAACATACTAACAGTAGGAATGACTTTCATTTTGACAGTTCAAAATGAAAGTCATTCTGACAGTTCAAAATGAAAGTCATTCTGACAGTTCAAAATGAAAGTCATTTTGACAGTTCAAAATGAAAGTCATTCTGACAGTTCAAAATGAAAGTCATTTTGACAGTTCAAAATGAAAGTCATTTTGACAGTTCAAAATGAAAGTCATTTTGACAGTTCAAAATGAAAGTCATTCTGACAGTTCAAAATGAAAGTCATTTTGACAGTTCAAAATGAAAGTCATTCCTACATTGCGTTATTTACGTTGTTGAGCAGACAAATTTTTCGAACATATGAAGCAATGGATTAGCCATATCCTTCAAAATTATTCAGATTGAGATTGATAGTTTGCTACGCAATCAGGGTGCTGATCGTAACAGTAAACTATAGGCACAGTATTAGGTGACAATAAACTTAAACACGGCAAATTCCAAACCGTTCTCTCTCTGCTGAAATATGAAATTAATTTCGACTACATTTCTTTGATATATTATTTAACAACGGTACACAATGCTAATTCAATGAGGGATTTTCTTTTTCTTTTAACGCTTCCCTAGTCGCTGGATAGATGGCGCTGAACTTGGTAAGTTACTGCAAGGAACGGAAGTCACATAATTTTTTTATTAATTCACTTAGATGTAATTTTGAGATAGTAAAACGAAAGCAAACGAAACTGTCACTCAACGAGCATATATGACGTGACGCAATGTTTTTTTTTTCCAAGCGTTTTGACTTTGGCATCTAGTAACGTAGTCAGTTCAACGCCATCTTCAGGGTTCTTGGGAACTATTTTTTTTTTAATACTGAAAAGAAAAACCTCTCATTAAACAAGCTGTAAAAGCATACCACGCTTTCGTTCATAATAAATTCCACAGAGTAGAAAATGAAGGGATTAAACCTTTTTTTTTTCGTCTGAAAACCTAACAAGCCACACGAGTACGTAGCCGTGTCGCCTACGCCTATGTAAATATTTAAGGACATGACCAGACACGCCCAGCGTGGAGGAAGTCAGTATCCACATGCATACTAATTTATTACCACGCTAAAATTATCCGACTAAACGAAAACACAATACAGGTCTTCACGAGCCTAGTGATTCGTATTCAACACGCACAGTCGGGCTACATCTATCAGTCATCAGTATTCTTAGCATCACGACCAGCCGACGAATCGAATAAGAATGATGCATTGTAAAGTTTAAAGTTCGCCAAAACTATGGTCCTTGCGAATATTTTAAATACGCATAAATAATATTAATGTGCCAAGTTACCCTTGTGGCTAATTTTACGTTAATTTACCCGAAGGTAATGAAGCAACGTATTGGAAAATTAAAAGGGTCAGACGAGATAAAGGCCTGTATTAAAATACATACATAGAGGTCATCCCATGGTACAGTTATGGCGTTAAACGATAACAGACTATGGAACCGATATGGTGGTTTGTTTACCTTTTTTACAACACCCACTCATCCACCCACATGAACTTGTTATGGTACCTGCGTATTGAGTGTCAACGTTTGAATGGGATCTCCAAACAGGGGACTGTTTTTTCCCGTGCCTTTCTAGTTCAACGTTTTAGCTTTTTAATTTCGGTTAGCGGCTTTATTTCCCGGGTAATAAGGTCGAGAATTTGTTTGTATAGTTTGTGTGTAGTTAGCAAGCAGCCAACTGGAATTACCTGGTCCTATCGCCCCCCGTATCCGGAGTGTGGATACGCTCGAGCGCGCTCGGCTGCACCTGTCGCCTGTACTCGTATTTTGCCATTAAGTACATGAACCGTGGTCTGTTTGTAAAGTTGAAGTACCAACTTTGTAGACAACATATGTGTCTGGGATATAATGCACATAAACACAGGGAAATTAAACGTATGTTGAAAACAATAAACAGGAACTACGCGTTATGCCGTTTCTGCTACGACCTTAGTTCAAATAAATTGCATTTTCCTTCTATTTATTAGCACAGTACCTATGAATAAATAAATATTTTTAGGAATAATTAATACGTTGTTTTTGTTTAAAGACATCACGTTTTACTACTTTTACGCATTTGGCTGAGTTATTCTGCACAAAAAATATGTCTAATTCAGATGAAGAAATTGCTAGCTTCGAAGTACCAGCCCGTATAACAAGTATGCTTAACTACATGTCTGCTTATTAATCTAAGAGCAGATGTGACGATAAGCGTAAATAATCACAATTACAACTTTCATCGCATTCGAGAAATAAGCAAGAAATAATTTGAAAGACAGCCACGCGAGGAGTTTCCCTCATTGATTCAATTGGATGCGCATTATTATTTGCAAAAACCTATTTCACTGTTTTTATTTCTGAAAAAAAAAATTACGTTATTGCTCATTTACCTAGTTAATTCTCTGCTGGGGAGTTTGTTGTGCCTGTTCTTCTTTCCAGGTTTACTAGGAAGTTGTAAAAAAGGGCAGGCGTTTTGGAGGCCAGTCTTATGTAATTTTGACGTTCAAAAAGTGCTGATTTTTTATTTTTTTTAATAAACGACTTATGATTCTATAGCCTATAATACATTAATGCCATAGAAACTTTTAAGGATAATCCGGGCTTATGCGATGCCATAGCTAAGTTAACTTTTGAACGTTTCAGAGTTACTCTATCAGTCGGGTGCCGCCGTATTATGACGTTTTAATGCCATCATGATTCCAGTGTTAAGCTGAATTTACATTACGAAACTAGTTGCACAAACTTAGCTATTCATTGATTGTTTCATGTGTAAATAATTATCTATTTACACTTGAAACTATCAATGTATTACTAAGTTTGTGCAACTAGTTTCGTAATGTAAATCCGGCTTAAGAGAGAGGCCGAGCTTAAGTGTCTAAACACACTATGCCGAAGTTACGCGACCGAAGTTCGGCATGATTACGACTGCAATGCTATTTGAATTACTGACGACACATTATGCCGAAATTACGTTTCGTTAAATAGCATTGCGGGCGTAATCTTGCCGAACTTCGGTCGCGTAACTTCGGCATAGTGTGTTTAGACACATAAATGACCGATAGCACCATCCCATTTTCGAACTGGAATCATAATAGCATTAATACTTCATAATACGGCCCCTGGTCTGGACTTGATTTCGCGCAACTTCATGCGTACTGGCATGTCATTATATCTCATCAAATGCGACAGTTTCCACGGTGACCTGGATTTGAGAGAAAAAGCTGTATTTTAACTGCTAAGAAAGGAAGGAAAAGGATAATAATCCGCTTCCCTCATTTGAGGCAGCGTTCCTGATTCTTGGCTACCCAACTGTTGTTTATTTCTGCTCTGTTATGACGAGGATTTTAATAGAATAGCCGTGTGTTGGAGATGTTAGTAACTGTATTACAGCAAGTTGCATTGGCATTAGATCTAGTTTTCCATGGTTACAATGTCGTAAATTGTTTATTTTTTTCTTGTATAGTGAAAAGTTAGGTGGTTGACGTGTATTTTATGCGTATACATATACGATTCTTTTGTTTTTGACGTCAGGTGCGTAATATTCACAACCGGCGTGCGTGTATCACCAGCCAGACGTATGAAGTTAAACGAGGCACAAGGAGTATGTAAGGTACCACCGTAGCAGGTGGCGTTCTGTTTAGTTTCTGCCTACCCCCATGGGGGGAAGGCGTGAGTTTACCAGTTTATACAGTAGCCCTGTATATGTTTACGTGTATGAGTCTGTTCTTCGACTTTGCTCGTGTGCGTGGTCTCGTAGGTACTAACACCAAAGAAATAGCATCTATGAAATAATGAGAACAGGTAATTATTGTAAAGATCATTTTCCAAATATGTTCTAACGACTTTATTAATTAGACAATACTTGTATTTACCTACATCTAAATAATAAAGTCTGAAAATGCAAATGTAATGGAAATCTATACTAACATTCTGCATAAAATTAGATAATCTTATGATTCAACCAATATTATGTGTGCACGTAATTTATTAAACTTGACATTTACATTCAGCTTGCGTCATTAAAATATTATTGATGAATGAAATAAGTACCAGAAATCGCTAAAATTCACAACAAAGCAGCTTGTTTGGTAACAAAACTTCGGTAATTAACAGTATTTAGTACCTACCTACTTTCCGTTGTAGTAAAAATACCACGTTTACGAATTAAATCTATAGGGGTACCAATTTCATGTCAATTACATCAAAGGGCAATTTGAGCCTTAATGTAATGATAATTATGGTTACTTTTAGAAAAGACATCCTCCAAATAGGTAATAAAATAGCCCCCAATTACATTGGACTTAAAACAACTTAAATATGGGTCTTATTTACATAAATATAACATTTTTAGAATAACGCAGACAGAACACAATTATTTCTTCGTCCTTGAAACTTTAGCCAATTAGGAATACCTCGAAAACGCAGGGCACATTTTTCTTAACCAGATTCGCTTCGGTAAGTTGAGACGTAGCAATTTTTTATGCATATTTTAATTAAAATTGAGACTTTTTTCTGATAAGTATTGTTAATAAGTACTTCGTTGTTTATCAGCAAGTTCAATTAAAGCCCTCATCCGTTCCTTTGTTTAAAGACCTTGGTAATGATAATGACATAAGAAGCGTAGTACTACGATTAATTAAGATAAAGACACCCGCAAACAGGCGCGACGCGACCCTAATAGAACAATTTCTATGAAAACTTCACTGAAATTATTGTTCTAGCAGAATCGCGTCGCACCTGTCTGCGGGAGCCTTAGGTACTCTAAAGGCCTACGCAGACCGGGACGGCATGGCAAGGGATTATGCCGTCAGTCAGCGCACACTAGCCGCTTAGATACCGCGGCATACCAGTGGCTTCCCCGCTTCCCTACACCCCGCGGTATGTCACAACGAGCGCCGGAGTCCTTGGCATGCCGTTGCCTACCGCAGGACGCCACGGCATCCCGCCGCGGGAGCCCGTGACGCGTCTTTCAATGCCACGGCATTGACGGCATCATTTTAAAGCATAGCAATTTATGTCGTATTTCTATATCGATACGTTTGAATGTCCATTAGTAAAAATTTAAATCCCTTGCCATGCCGTCCCGGTCTGCGTAGGCCTTTAGTGTCTCAACACACTATGTATGCCGAAGTTACGCGACCGAAGTTCGGCATGATTACGCCTGCAATGCTATTTAACGCAATGTAATTCCGGCATAATATTGTGTCGTCAGTAGTTCAAATAGCCGTGCAGCTTCAACTTCGGTCGCGTATCTTCGGCGTAGTGTGTTTTGACACTAACGGAGATCGGTAATTGTAATTGGGATGTAAGGACCAACGACAATGAATGAGGCCACGATGACAAAGATGACACTGATGTCATAGTATGAACGCATTCCCTGCTATGTTGTGGTTAGCGGTTCGATTTCTATGTAAATAGACGAGGTTAATTAATACCCGATACTCTGGGTCCCACACATGCCACTGTGATTATTATCGTATGATCAAGGCTCATTGTTCAGAAGCCACAAAGGACGATGCTATGATATTATTAATTCCAGCTTCAAAATGTATCAAAACAATATCAATGCAACATTCTTCATCGAGTTCTTCTAACTGTACAGACAGCTGTGCTGCTGGGGAGTTTGTTGCGTCACTTCTTCCCAGAGAAACCACTAGGAAGTGGTGAAGGGCGGGTTTTGGGGGACTGTCATGTAATTTTTACGTTCAAAAAGTGCTTATTCTCAGCCTAGTTTGAATAAATGCCTTTTGATTTTGATTCTTCTAACTCAAATAGAGAACACGTAAAACAGTACACTATTCTATTGAGAATTAGCAATACTTTGCAACGTTACCCCCTGCCCAAAAGACCACATGTCATTACGGGTAAAACTGAAGCTGTCTACAGGGTACGCGCCGCAAAACCTTTTAAAAAATTTGATGCATTCTAGTCCAACCAACCGTTTTCCATACGAGCTCTAATTTCTGTTCTGTTAACTTGAAACACAATACTTTAACTGACACAAAAAATATAGCCAAGTTTTCAAAGGAAGTTGCATCATTGTCTACGAAAGATAAAGAGATTACGAACTTTTCTTGTTTTTGAAGTAAACCTCCTTTTATGGATACTAATCAGTCAAGCTTTTCTGGAGCTGCAAAATGTAGTGAATAAGCAATATTCTTAACAAAAAGGGGCAAAGTGGAGTGCTTCTGAGAATGGGGAGCACTTTAATGATTTCAGATTACTTAAACCTTTTCACTGACAAACAAGAAAGGACCACTAAAAGTTTTAGTGTCATTTATTTGGTATTTTATTTTAAAAACATTGGTAAGTGGAATTTTGTTTTGATTTCAGACGAGCTTGCTAGAGTGCTTCTATCTAACTATGGCCGCATTTTGGTTATCTCTGAAGCTACGTTTTGATATGATTATTTATTTATAAAAACAATATATCATCAATAAATATCAGGTATTTTTTATTGCAGCCCGAAATCTGGATTTGTGCCCAGTTCACTCCCAATTACATGGGACTTAAACATAACTTGGGAAATGTCGGTATACTATAAATGTAGGTACACATCACTGCATAACCCTTCGAGGATTACAGGCATGGGTGTTATGTTAAGTAGTATATAGCACAATAATCTCAGGAACTTCTCGAAATTGAGTACGGTCTGAAATCTTTTTGTTTCAACTAAGTATAGTCTCGTTAATAGTGGTCACCAAAGCAGATAAGTAACTAAGGTCATCAAATATAGTTGAAGATTAGTAAGAAACCGATGGATTTTTTTTTATTGAAATTTAATTTGAAAAATTAACTGTTTGTTTTCTATTAATTTAATTTGGAAACATCCATCGCTTCCTCACTAAATTTCAACAAGTATATCCGATGACCCTGGTTACCTATCTCCTTCAGTGACGCTACCTTCCTACCTATCTATACTATCAAACGTGTGGTCAGGTGGTGTTGTAATAGACACGATCACGACACGACCACGAGTAGATTCAGGTGAACTCACACCAGGCTCTGTACCTTTCCGTATTTAGCATACAAATTAAACAGCGCCACTCTCTCTTTACGAATGTGATTATCACCGAGTGAACACACGCTCATTGTCTAACGTTCACCATTCGATAACATTACACAGATTTTATTCAAAATTTTTAGTCCATTTATTTATCTCTGTAAGGTCTCTAATAATTCTGGGTTTTTTTTTTTTGGTGAATGTAAATCCACCGTGTCATTAAGCCCGCCTTTGTGCGGTTATTTTTACTTGAGCGTAAAGTTTTTAGTAATAAATTAGCGAGTGATTTTTTAATTTTCTGCTTGTGCTCAAGCAACAACAACAAGGAACCAACCAAAATCTGCGAAAACATCAATGTTTTGCAGTTTCTGAATGTTTTAAGTAAACCCTCTAGACCAAAATATCCTGTTAGGAAGTCAGTCTGTGGTAAATATTCGGGAGTTGGCTTGTTAATTACAAATCTTACCTGTTTTTTAGTAAACCAACCCTCTAGTTCCACTTCCACCAGAAGCAATAAATATACGGATTTACCGTCCTTCTGAGACTAAATCCTCTAGGAAAGCTGTGTGGTTAATGGTCTGGGGTCGTGATTAATACATCATGGAATAAAATCTATTACATTAACACAACTATAGGACGCTGTCTGTCTACCCTATCAATCCATACTAATATTATTAATGGAAAGTGTTTGTCTGTCTGTTACCTCTTCACGCTTAAACCGCTGAACCGATTTAGATGAAATTTGGTATAGAGATAGTTTGAGCCCCGGGAAAGGACAGAGTATAGTTTTTATCCCGATATTCCCACGGGATCGACATTTATGCGGGTGAAACCGCGGGGCGCTGCTAGTCCATACTAATATTTTAAATTCGAAAGTAACTCTGTCTGTCTGTCTGTCTGTATGTTACCTTTTCACGCTTAGACCACTGAACGGATTTCGATAAAATTTGGCAGAGAGATAGATTGCATCCCGGGGAAGGACATAAGATAGTTTTTATCCCGATATTCCCACGGGATCGACACGTATGCGGGTGAAACCGCGGGGCGCTGTTAGTCTTCTGTAAATCTCTTGATATTTTTAGCATCATTGACAATCAGCAACACTGTTCAGTACCGCATCATGTCGTTAGAAATTTACAATGAAACGCCGAAGGCTAAAACAACAAACCACTTCGTAGAAAACGGATACTTATGTACCCCATATTAGATAGGTAATACGACTTTACAACAAGTACCGGCATTATTAGCGAGAAACAGTAAAGCTGTTATTACATGATAAAGTTTTTTTATTATTGCCAAATGGGCCCGCTCTTGACCTCGATCACGCCTGATGGAAAGCGATGGATAAGGTCTATGATGGAACGAGCGTGACAAGAAGATGCACTGGAACATCATCGCATCGACGAAACACAACATGCTGCTTGACGCCGGACTCCGGTGGGAGGGTGGTCACAAACCAGGCGGGCGTTAGCCCTACCACCGCAAGGGAAGAATTGGCCAGTCAAATAAGGTGTTGGGTGTAGTCACACCCAACACCTGGACAGTCGTCCAGGATGCGCCGAGTGCTCGGTTCAGTTGGGCTCGGTGGAACAAACTGCGCTACACGAGGAGGCATGCATCCCAAACCGTTACAGTTTACAGTTGTTCGAGGTGTAAAAAAAAAAGCGGAGACCCTTGTGTTCCCACGCGAGTTGTAGAACCAAGCGTAGGGCGTAGGTGGTTGCATTGGATAATTTGCAGTATTACGATTTATAACTGATATTTTATTAGTCTTTGCAGATAGGTTGTTTGTTTGAATCTCAACATTTAAAAAACGCGGCAACATACGCGAAGTTGAGTGTAATTCTTAGGGTCCGGTAGGTAGGTACTAAAAGGGGTTCCAACGGAACTGTTACTAGACTTACTCCATCTGTCACACAGGGGTAGCTGTCACCGTAATATCAATGTCATGAAGGCCGTCTCCCATAGTCTGCTCATATTTTTAACAAGAGCAGGAGGGACTTGTAACAATATTAAAAATAAAAAAAATATTTGTAAAAACATATTTATCCCTTTTATTTAATCAGTTTTCTTCTGTTCTTTTCCTACTAAAACATCACGATCACAGGTCGTTACTAGATTACTTACATCACAAATATTACTGACCTGTCTGAACTACAAAAATGCGCGCGTTCCGCCCACGATAATATGGCGAAATGCCGAAATAAAACATTATGTTTTTTTTAGAATAGCCCACACCATATCTCATGGCGCCTATGGCAATAAAAGAAACCAGTTATGGGCACAAGTCACCCACATAAAGCCATTAGGAACATTTTCGCCCAATAAACTCTTTACATCCATATGATGTGATGATAAAAGTTGTTATGGCAATAGACAATGGTGGAAACGTTTTTAATTCCCAAGCTGGTCAGGTAAGAAATTCTTCACATCATAGAATATATTATGATGCTTTCTGAGTCATTAAAAAAATTAGCACCTCATTAGTATTATTGTGAAGAATGTTGTTAATTCAAAACATGTGAGTTGCATTGTTTGTACACATTTCATCTATGTAAGCATGATGATAGCATGATGCTTACAATGCGTTTCAAATAAGAATAGGATCGACTTAGCGCCATGTTGTGACGTCATAGCTGTCAAATCGAACAAATTGGGTAGGGTGAGCAAAACAAGATATTTTTTTAATAACATTATATATTTACGAAAACGTTTTTTTTTTTCAATTTCGCTCATGTCTGCATCACTGTTTGAGTGGTCATCGTCAACAAATAACAACAATAACAAATTTAACAGGAAACAACCACGTAACATACAGAATTAACGAAAGAAACAGTAACACTCCACAAGCACTCAGTCTCACGAAGAAGAACACCAACAACCACAGAGCATGTAACACCCAACAACGACAACATGGTGACTGGCATCTTCTTTACTTTCTGGTGAATTGTTGTCAACAATGAAAATAAGAAAGAAAGAAGCATAATTTAAAAAAAAAACTAATTATGACTCATTTTTTGATGTTTTTATCACTTTGATTTATCTAAGATTCGGTTAAACAAAAAAAAAGTTATTGATACGGAAATAAGTTTTCTTTGCAAACCGTACTTTTCCATCAACATTTGACAGATAGAGGTCATTGACGTTCCTATTCTTATTTGAATCGCATTGTACTAATATACAAAATGTGCTAAAACTTTCATAGATAAACAACAGCTGATAAATAAAACAAATAAGTGTTTAATGCCTAACTTTCTAGGAAATAATACTTACAAAAACTGATAAAGTAGGTACAAACATAATAAAATTCTATGCATTTGCTACAAGAATATTTCTAGCCAGTAAATTCCCAATACCCAAGATAATTTTCCTGTATAAAACAGGCTACATGCCTATGTGCACCTACAATATGTATTGGGAGGAAATTGCAGTTTATAACATCCATCCACCCTATGACTAAGACTTGTTATAAGAAGTCCTTTTATCCTACCTAGGTATTCAAATGCATTATGGATATGAGACGACAGTATGGTATGATTTAAGTGTCTGTTTCCAACAAGAATTGCAGCTGCACATTTTATTTATGCATAATTAGATGCAGAATCTTGTGAGGCTGTAGCTGTACCATCTTTTAGTGATACTTTATACCTGTTTTTTTATTAATGGTAAGTCTGTACTTACATTATTTTTTAAGAATATTGGGACTTAGAATCATGTCTTTCTATTATCTATGTGGATGTAAACTGAATACCCAACCCACATCGATAACAGGAAATTCAGGCTTGAAACTGAATGCACTTCTTATGCTGATTATCCAATAAAATTAAGTACTTCTTAAAGTTTATTTTGTGAGTCAGTCAGTAGATAAGCATGAGGGCTCAAATTGTGTGTTTGAGTGGCTATTGCAGTTTATACTATTAAGTAGTGTTACAGTTGCACCTAAAAACTTCTTCAGAAGTGATTAGAGCAGTGTGTTGTCTCAAAAACCCCGAATAACTGTATGTTTTGCCGATCACATGGCCAGAACAGACGATAGCTATCTCCCAAACTTCGATAAGGAAAAAAGACACAATCATGTAGGTAAGTATCGTATCAAACAAGTTCCATATTTTATTTTTAGTCTTCGTTTCTTAGAAATGCATGTGACTATCGGATCGAAATTCCTGTTTCAAGTCGTTATCATATTCGATCGATTTGATGACAAATAAAGGCACCGCGACGCTCCACAGCCGGCATACAAAAATAACACAGTTACGTCTTTAAAACACTCCGCTATACTTACAGAACATAAGAGAAGCCCCAAAATAAAATATTACACGTAAAACGCATAGAAATGCAGCACGATTTATTTATAAAACTCGACTTACCAGCAACAACTGTATCGCTCAGGTCATACTTCACTGGTTTAGGAAACTCTCTCAACTTGCGTCCACTTAGTTTTAATTCACCACTCAAGTAAGCATCCTCCAAAATTCTCTCTAACGATTTTGTTAACTGACTATGAATATTATTGTGCCCATTCATATTTACACTTACACACGGCCCCAACACGGCCATATTCTTTTTGAACTGAAAAGAAACTGTTTTTTGTCTATTGCTTACATGCTGCCAACTTAACGACGTGAAGTGACTACAAACGGCTAACTTCACGTTATATCTAGTTCTCAATGGCATAAGGCTTCCTATTCACTAGATTAGGATTGTTTGTTTCTGGTAGCCAATAACTTACATCAAAGAAGTTACAATAAAATTCAAACCAAATCACTAACCATCACATAGAATAGTTTGTTAATTAGTTTTCTGTTTATTTTCAGCTTTAGAAAGCAAGATAGAATCAATGATAATCAACACATGACTGATCAACCCATGCAATTGTTGGTTATGGCTAGGCTCCCAAACGTTTCATAATACTTAAGCGCTGTCTAAGGTGCTAAAATTTTCTGCGCATGTTTACAAAATAAGTTTTTCTATTCCTGTATGAATGGTCAAAAGAAAACCAAACCTATCGTAGGCAGGGTTCATAAGTTTTCGAGCACACTTCGCTTCGCTCGCTCTTGCATTCTAGAAGGCCGCATTCCGAATTAGCTATAATCGCAGGCTCACAGCGCTAGAGAAGGTACGTATTTACGCGACCATGTTTTTTACACCAGGTATTTGTTTCCAAGTACACACACCAGATACCGACTCGAAATACTTGCAGGACTTCAAAGTATTTTATACGGCTACTCGTTCAACTACGTGGGTACTCAACCGCGTTAGTTTTCGCAAATGCCATCATGCCCCATATCAATAAGAGTCTACGGAACAATTTCGTATGCAAGTATTTTTACTTTAATGGTTTCTAAGCATTTATTTGTATACGCGATTTTGCTCCTTATTTATAGAGTCACGAATCAATTTCCTATGCAAGTATTTTTTACTAAAATACTTGCATAGAAAATTGATCCGTGACTTCCTATAAATAAGGAGCGCAATCGAGTTTACAAATAAATACTTGAACTATTTGAGTACCTACGCACTCGAACGTCGAATCACGACGGAGCCAGATACTTTCGAGTAATGGTTTGTAAGTATTTATTTGTAAACGCGATTTGGCTTGTTATTTATAGCAAGTCACGGGTCAATTTCCTATGCAAGTATTTTTTACTTCCAAAGGGGCTTTTGATGAAAGATGAATTTTATTTGTATGAAATCATGGATCAATTTTCGATGCGGATAGAAAATACTTGAAAGTATCTCTGGTTTTAGGCCCTGGTTTCTTAAGGTGGACGTACTTGGAAGCCCTGGTACACGATTTTGCAAGTACGACCTATGTCTACACAGTGCTCACATCATGTCACATGCGTTCCGATTAGATAGATATTACGATTATGACAGCGGAAAGCTGTCAACAATTCGGAACGCTCGTGAACACGCTCACAGTGCTTAAAACGATATTATTACAGTATTTCCTTGTATAAACACCACATTTCTTCTTCAGTTCTTCTTCTTTGGTTAGGTGGCGACTGTCAGCCAGAAGCAAAATTTCGAAAATGCCACGTTAGCTTAATTTAAATTTGCATCATCTATGCAACTCAAAACAAAACACACTGAGACATCCTCACACACACACTGTCATTTTTGACAGCGCTCACGGTGATATTATTCCGTATACAAAGAAAAGTATAGACGGCGGGTAGCTCTGTTTCATTTCCACAAGAAAGGGATAAAGTATTGAGTTATTATAAGTAATAGAAAAGGTTATACTATTTCCGTCTCTCAGTGCGTGCCAGTTTTTTCAAGGCAGCTACTTATGTAGCACATGTTAGATAAGTTAGATTTTTGTCTCATGTGTGATCACGCTACCCGATGCTCTATAGCTTTCTTACTTTAAGTATTATTCTGAGGCATGGTCGGCGTTATCGCAAGATGGCGCATGTCATGGCGTTATCTATGACGATTCACGGGACATCGTTATTATCGCGCTTTCGCTAATTCGGTATTTCCCAACTCGGAACGCAGGGTAAATCGGAAAGCATGTGAGATGATGTGAGCGCTGTGAGCGATTATAGCTAATTCGGAACATGTACTCTGTGATTCGGAATGCGGCCCTCATCTCGTCTCTTGGCCCTCCGCTCCCGCTCCGCTCCACCCCACCACCCCACAAGCCCCACACATGACATTGACATGAAGCTGTAACCTAAAAATTCTGGAAATTCTGTGATAATTTAATTTTTATGAAAGTAAAATGACGATAATAAACTTCTTACGGTTAGCAAACGTTCTAAAAGGTGTAAATAAATCAAATGTGTTACAAATCAAGGTAAATATGAGTTCTACATCTTTAAATTAATTCGTGAATTATCCGGTTGATTTTACGTAATTTAATTATTCTTGTATTTATGAAACAATACGTAATTATATGACCCAGGAATGATGTTTAATGTGATGTGTTGCAGAAATTTTCGTCCCACGTCAACGATGCTGAACACAAGGCTTTGGAAAGGATCCGAAACATTGGAATATCTGCGCATATCGATTCAGGAAAAACTACGCTTACAGAGCGAATATTGTTCTACACCGGCAGAATAGACCAAATGCACGAGGTATGTAATATAATAATTCAATTACAAGAAGTATTTTTTTTTAAACACTTTCAAAATGTAGGGAACAGCTGATTTTTTTTTCGCGATTTGAGGTTTGGTCCCATAGTAAAAGTTGTTCATAATGATGATTACAAGGACCTCTTAAGAAATTGGAGAGCCTCTGACAGCAAATTGATATAGGCTGTAATAAAATTCAATTGATTAATTGACAGCTCTATTGCATTTTGCCAGTGAAATATCTAACAACCTTAGGCCACACTTACTAGCCAAGATCCTACACACTTGTGATAATTTGAGCTTGAATCAACTTAAGTTTTATTGTTAACCTTTCCTTAATTATTCAAAATTCTGGTATAATGAAAATTTCTAAGTACCATTTTTAATATTAGGTCAAAGGCAAAGACAATGTGGGTGCTGTCATGGACTCCATGGAGTTGGAGCGTCAAAGAGGCATCACCATCCAATCGGCTGCCACCTACACAATATGGAAAGACCACAACATCAACATCATAGACACACCTGGTCATGTAGACTTCACAGTAGAAGTTGAGCGTGCTCTGAGAGTGTTAGATGGAGCTGTGCTTGTACTGTGTGCTGTGGGCGGAGTACAGAGTCAAACGTTAACAGTTAATAGGCAGATGAAGAGATATAATGTACCCTGTTTGGCATTTATTAATAAGCTTGATAGATTGGGGGCTAATCCTCACAGGTTAGTAGATATTTTGATTCTAAAAAGACCCAACTACTCCTAAAACCAGGCATACAGAAAAACATTACAAATCTGTGACTATGTGGTGTACAGTTTACTAACAAATATGCCGCAGGTATAGGTAATACTAAAGCAAGAGTGAACAGGCATCTTCTGGGCTCGCTGCTTCCATCTTAGACTTCACCCATTGCGTTCCATCAGGCGAGATCAAGGTCAAGAGCAGGCCCATTTTCCAATAAAACAAAAAAAAGGTACCTATTTAAACATGACATTTAATTTTCCAGAGTAATAAAACAAATGCGTTCCAAATTGAACCACAATGCTGCATTTGTTCAGCTTCCAATAGGCCTTGAAAAAGAATGTGAAGGTATCCTAGATCTGGTTGAAGAGAGGGCTATATACTTTGAAGGAGATTACGGAGAGAAGATTCGGTATGATGAAGTACCTCAAGATAGGAGAACTGAGGTTCAGGAGAGGAGGCATGAGCTTATTGAGCATCTGTCTAATGTTGATGAGAGTTTAGGTAAGTTTTATAGCAACAAAATTATGTTTTTTTTATTAATTCTTCTGAACAAAGATAAATAGTTGTTTATTCTGTGCCAAGAAAGACAAAATACAACACCGTAATTTTAAAACTGTTGTTCTTCATTTTTGATTCAGAAACATACATTATAATACATTTTTTTATTTGAAAAATAGTGCAATGTAGATACAGTAATTTTTAGGGTTCCGTACCCAAAGGGTAATAATGGGACCCTTGACTCCACTGTCCATCTGTCACCAGGCTGTATCTCGTGAACCATGATAGCTAGACAGTTGAAATTTTCACGGATGATGTATTTCTGTTGCCGCTATAACAACAAATACTAAAAACAGAATAAAATAAATATTTTAAGGGGGGTCCCATACAACAAACATGTTTTTTTTTGGCGTTTTTGCCTTGTGGTACGGAACCCTTTGTGTGCGAGTCCGACTCGCACTTGACCAGTTTTTTATATTAATTACATCTTGGATAGATGGTGCTGCTTTGATGCTATATAATATTCCATCGGATTTTGTAAGGCAAGTGATTTAATTATGACTACATTTTCTACATAATGCCCTTATATGAATTCCAGGAGAACTATTCCTCGAAGAAAAAACACCAACAGTAGCCGACATAAAGCAGGCAGTCCGTCGCTCAACTCTCAAACGCACTTTCACCCCAGTACTGGTAGGCACAGCGCTAAAGAACAAAGGAGTACAACCTTTACTGGATGCAGTATTACAATACCTCCCACACCCAGGTGAAGTGGAAAACACGGCTATATTGAATGAGGATAAGGAGGGAGAGGGACAGACAATACTGTTGGATCCTGCAAGGAATGATAAGAAGCCTTTTGTTGGTCTGGCTTTTAAGTTGGAAGTCAGCAAGTTCGGACAGCTGACATATTTGAGATGTTACCAAGGGATGTTGAAGAGAGGAGAGAATATTTTTAATGCTAGGACTGGAAAGAAGGTTTGTATTTTATTTATAGACTTTTTTGTTTCAAATACAATTCAATAGATTTGCGTGTCATGTATCTTCCTCAAAATGCATAATCTTTCAATCAGTGTCTACCTAACTAACATATTCAGGTTATGGCCTTTTTCGAATGTGACGTGTAACAATAATAGTTGCCGGGTGATGTTTATTATCCGATTTATAATGGGCTAGACAGTTTTCTAAAGTTATCCTGTCCATTTACGAATGTTTGATCCTAAGGAAGTAATTAGAAATCAGGATACGATGTTCAAAATCTAAGCTACGCTTGCCGCGGTGGGTTTGTGTGTGGGTGGCCATATATTAGATATCGTGACCCGTCCGTGCCTCGGACAGTACGTTAAGCCGTTGGTCTCGTCTGTCATTTGTAGATCTTTGACAGTCGTTACACGTAGTTAGAGTCCCAAAAGTCTGACAATCAGTCTTACCAAGGGGTATATTGTGTTATCCAGTAACAGGGTTGTGGAAATCCGATAGACAGTCGACCCATGTAGAATACTGGTATTCACTATTCAGCTGCATCCGGTTAGACTGGAAGCCGGCTCCAGCATAGTTGGGAAAAGGCTAGGCAGATTTTTTGTTTAAAATCCAGAAATTTAATCAATTCATGTTTTTTTCTAATACTTGCAGGTTAAAATCTCCCGTTTAGTCCGAATGCACTCAAATAACATGGAAGAAGTAATGGAAGTAATGGCAGGTGATATCTTTGCGTTGTTCGGCGTAGATTGTGCGTCCGGTGACACATTCGTGAATGACGGCAAGATACAGTTGGCAATGGAATCTATACACGTGCCTGACCCTGTTGTGTCCATGTCAATTAAGCCGAAGAATAATAAGGACAGAGATAACTTCTCGAAAGCTGTTGCTAGGTAAGTTACTAACAAATGACAGTTTAAAAGATTCAAAGTCAAAGCGTTTATTTCAAATAGGCACTTAACAGGCACTTTTGAACGTCAAAAATTACTAAAATAGAATTGATTCTAGTCGCCCATTCCAAAAGGTAGTTTTCGTATGGAGAAGAATGGGCAAGAAACTCCAATTTAACCCCCTTACTAATAAACATTGTATAGCGTCTGTATAGTTACACAATGCTTTGTCTTCTTTTTTCTGACCCGGCAGGCTGACCCAGCCTGCAGGGTTACCGCTGGATGTCCGTTTCAACCGCGCGGCCACCTCATAATATTTGATGAAACTTTGCCAGGAATCAGTGCTAATTTGTTACTTTACACACCTCTTTTCCTGAATTTGTTACAAAAAAAACTAAGACGCTATGACAAAGAATAGTTGGCCGCTAGAACCGCCACTTGCCGTAGTCATCGCTCGTGATTACGCAGAAACTATATAATGTAGATAGACGAATGATGCATCAAAAGAAAGGTCTTAATTTGTTACATTTGTTACAAAAATAAAAAACTTCAAAACGTAAATAAACAAAAAGTTATGCAATATTTAGTTTTCAGGTTACGACCTACCTAGGTATATCATAAATATCAAATTAATAGAGACTAATGTGTATGGACAATTAGTTACTAATTTGTTACAGCGAATAAACAGAAAAAAATACTAGAAAGTAGGTTTAATAATTTGTTAGAGTCGATTTTAGTTGGCCGCTCGGACGGCAATATGCCTAAAATACAATGGCGTTTATCTCGTTATTAAAAGTAGGTTTAAGCTTATTTAAAGGACTAATCGACGGGTAACGTGACCTAGTTTGGATAAATATGGCGAATATAACTGCAGCATTCATATTTTAGAAGATATTTACAAAAAAACAGTAGTATGAAACCGTATGAGAGTAGGGTGACCATGAATTTTCACAATGAAGTGAGACTGAATAGTGATTATTGGAATGTTCGATATTCATATCTAATTTTTTTAGGGCGAGTGCTTATACAGGGTTAGTTTTCAAAGACCAGCCAAAGGACTTTGTTCACTTTCGGCTTCGCTTGAACACGACGCTCGAAAAGAAACAAATTAATCAAAAATCATTTGTGTTTGGTTTAGTGTTTGCACAGTTATTTGGATTATTTAAAGAAATTATGACGATGGATGCAAATGTACCACTTGTGGAGCGACCTACTGCCTTATAACAGATTCCACTTCCACAAGATCGAGGGTATGCCTTCTCCTTTGCGTGATATCAGTACCACAATTCGCACATCGGAGCTGTATCACAGTTTCCACCACAGGCAGGAGTTGAAGCGAAACTGCCTCGTTCGTATCCGTACGATTCAGTTCGGCGAGTTCGAAGGGGGTATCAGTGTCCATTTTCAAAACCAAAACAATACTTGAAAAATTTTCACAGCAAAACGAAAAAAACAATATTCACGTTGCCAAGAAACAGTGAATGACAAGTGACTTGAAGTGACAAGACAACTGACATTGAAATAAATCTTTTTTTTTTAAATAATCGATTTATTAATTGATTAAAATCGAATTTAATTGACTAACTTCGATACTTGTAAATATATTTGCTTTCCAGATAAAAACTAAGGTCAAAACATGTTCGAAATAATGTAAGTGATTACAAATAACAGCTCTAATTGACTGTAAACTCTTGCCTCTTAAATGAATGAGGAACTTCAAAAATAACAATTAGAATCGATTTGTAAATAATTATTTTGAAATAAACGATTAATTGTAGGCATCACTATGAACTAATGAAGATCGAGTACTGTCAATATGGGGAAGAATAAAACAATTTCAGTACTTATTAAATACACTATTCGTGGGAGCAAGTTGATACAAAAGTATAGAATAAATAAGCGTTTAAAAACTAAACATGATTTTTGATTAATTTGTTTCTTTTCGAGCATCGTGTTCACGCGAAGCCGAAAGTGAACAAAGTCCTTTGGCTGGTCTTTGAAAACTAACCCTGTATAAGCACTCGCCCTAAAAAAATTAGATATGAATATCGAACATTCCAATAATCACTATTCAGTCTCACTTCATTGTGAAAATTCATGGTCACCCTACTCTCATACGGTTTCATACTACTGTTTTTTTGTAAATATCTTCTAAAATATGAATGCTGCAGTTATATTCGCCATATTTATCCAAACTAGGTCACGCTACCCGTCGATTAGTCCTTTAAATAAGCTTAAATCTACTTTTAATAACGAGATAAACGCCATTGTATTTTAGGCATATTGCCGTCCGAGCGGCCAACTAAAATCGACTCTAACAAATTATTGAACCTACTTTCTAGTATTTTTTTCTGTTTATTCGCTGTAACAAATTAGTAACTAATTGTCCATACACATTAGCCTCTATTAATTTGATATTTATGGTGATATACCTACCTACTCGTAACCTGAAAACTAAATATTGCATAACTTTTTGTTTATTTACGTTTTGAAGTTTTTTATTTTTGTAACAAATGTAACAAATTAAGACCTTTCTTTTGATGCATCATTCGTCTATCTGCATTATATAGTTTCTGTGTAATCACGAGCGATGACTACGGCAAGTGGCGGTTCTAGCGGCCAACTATTCTTTGTCATAGCGTCTTAGTTTTTTTTGTAACAAATTCAGGAAAAGAGGTGTGTAAAGTAACAAATTAGCACTAATTCCTGGCAAAGTTTCATCAAATATTATGAGGTGGCCGCGCGGTTGAAACGGACATACCGCTGGCCCGGAACATAAAGGGCTAAGGAAGGAACACGGGCGGGTTTTGATTTCCCATCCGAAAAAAAAAAAAACACAGCAAAAAACGAAGATTCTCTGTTGTTTAAAATTGTTATCGAAAAAGCAAAACAAAGTCCTTACCCCGTTCATAAGCGTATGGATGTTCCTACAATACCTTTCATTCATAAAAACGCCATAACAAATACCATTTTATTACAACATTTATTTTGTCAACAGTGAAAATACAGGTTGTCAGATATTGTTGTTTTTGACAAATAACTAGCTAAACAAAATCTGGTTCTACGACGTTTTTCTATCCTAAATGTGTGTTTTGTGTATAAGCTATACCCGCAAGAAAAGTCATTAGGTACCAATCATCCCATTTTTTTCCAGATTCACCAAAGAAGACCCGACATTCCAGTTTCGCTACGACCCAGACAATAAGGAGACGATCGTGTCTGGTATGGGCGAGCTTCACTTAGAGATATACGCGCAGAGAATGGAGAGAGAGTACAACTGTCCTGTGGATCTGGGCAAGCCTAAAGTGGCGTTTAGGTGAGTTGAGCCTTTTATATTTTAACTCTTGCAATAGTAGTGCATCGGGGATGTTCGCGTTGTTTCGCACTGATGGCTTCCATGCCATCATTAGCATAAGGACAGTATCCTTGATCTGCAGAATGCGTGGCAGCCGCAACGTAATCTTGAAGACTGTGGCTGACAGGGTATCATTTCCATTGTGGAGGTCCCTTATTAAATCGTTCATTTAATTTTAATTTGCATTTTCCATTTACATTTTAATTTTGTTGTTGATTTTAATTTGATTCTTATTTTTCATTTTCATTTTTAATTTTCATTCTAATCTTCATTAATTTAATTTTTATTGTCATTTATGTAATATTGTTATTTATAATGTACAGACGGCCAGCACATCAAACTACTACAATCTGTCAAATTTCTTTAATAGATTTTCAACTTTATCGCTACAGCATAAGGTTCAGGGTTGATTGGGAAAATTTTGCTGTTTCGGGTAGCTTGATGTGCTGGCGTCTGTAAGGATCCTTGATAAAAAATAAAAATTATTCTCTGAATATATTTTTTTTTTATAGATTTAGCCGGGGTCTTGTATAATAAAGCCCACTTCCTCTCACAGAGAGGAGGCTTGTAACCCAGCAATGGGAATTTTATAGGCTGTACATGCATAAGTTTATGCTATGACACTCAAATACCGCACAGGATAAACGAAATTAGAAATATTGACCAAAATATTCTGTATCTCAGAGTCATATAAGTTCATCTTACAGCTTGGTTATTAATTTTGTTTGTTCTTTTTAACCCCCGACGCAAAAACGACGGGGTGTTATAAGTTTGACGTGTCTGTGTGTGTGTGTGTGTGTGTGTGTGTGTGTCTGTCTGTGGCATCGTAGCTCCTGAACGGATGAACCGATTTTAATTTTGTTTTTTTTGTTTGAAAGGTGAATTAGTCGGGAGTGTTCTTAGCTATGTTTGATGAAAATCGGTCCAAGATGGCCGCCGCCACAAAATGGCGGATTACATATTTTTTCACCACTTCCTTAATATGGGTATCAAATGAAAGGGCTTGAATAGTAGAATACTATACACTACGATAAATTTCAAGTCCAAGATGGCCGCCACCACAAAGTGGCGAATTACATTTTTTTTTCACAACTTCCTCAATATGGGTATCAAACGAAAGGGCTTGACTAGTAGAATACTATACGCTATTACAAATTTCAAATCCAACATGGCCGCCACCACAAAATGGCAAATTATAATTTTTTCCACAACTCCTTCATTATAGGTATCAAATGCAAGGGCTTGAAAAGTAGAATAATGTACACTATATTGAAAGGGAATGAGGAATATTAACTAACGAAATGAAAACTAAAAACTTGAAAATATCTTTTGTCCGTGCAATGCTCTAGAATGATGAGGAAAGTGGAGTGATGACTGGTACCTAACTACGACCACTGAGTTTGACTATTTTTATTACGAACGGAATTATACTACTTAAAAAGCTTAGGTATTTCTACATCAGATAGTGTCGCAGTCCCATTTTATAAACTAGATCTGAAATACCTAAGATATTTAAAAGCTTTGAAATACTTGTACAAAAATTAAAGAACTAAAGGAAGAACTAGAAAAAGGATATAATAAAACAAAAAAGTCTGTTTAGTCTTAAAAATTATTCTTCAACTATAAGTTAATAATTATTTTTTGATGGATAAAAAACCTGATTAAACACCAAATTACCTGAATCTTAAAACGCAAGAAAATAAAAGAAATGAGATACAAAAATTAAGGAGTCCCTACAAAAATCATGAAATAAAAAATTAAATTAAAAATTTAAAAAACCCCCGACACAAAAAAATAATAAAATTAAATGTAAGTAATTGGAAAAGGATCAAATAATTTAAAAACCCCCAACTTAAAGAATCTAGGTAACGAGACTAAAACAGATATATTCATATGGAAGTCGGGGGACCGTTCTGCGGAACACCTTCTATTCTAAGAGGTCCCCCGACTGCCATATGAATTTATCGGTTTTAGTCTCGTTACCTAGATTCTTTAAGTTGGGGGTTTTTAAATTATTTGATCCTTTTCCAATTACTTACATTTAATTTTATTATTTTTTTGTGTCGGGGGTTTTTTAAATTTTTAATTTATTGTCGTGTAGACTCATACTGTGAACATATTAGCCGATTGCGATCATTATCGCACTCGAACAGATTATATTATTATTATTTATTTATTTATAAGACAACAATTACGGTCCACTCTGTTAGTAACAATATTATTTAGCCTATGTTAGTACCTATTAACTAAAACTGATCTGGTTCGATCGGCCAACGCCCACACAAGCCCGGGCGGCTATCGAGTGCAGAATGATGATGGGACTGTCATGCAACCTCCGAAGTAATGAGGCAGATTTATTGCGCTATACCGCGTCAAAGCTGTCAGTGCGCGCGTCGTCAAACATCCCCGATGCACTGCAGAAGCGTGGCAGCCGCAACAGCACCATGAAACGGAATTATAACTAGCCAGTCGCTTCTTACGTTCTTAGTGCATTTACAATAGCTTAATAAATGAAAATTTTCATGCTTTATGTATTGTATTACAGAGAAACAATGATGTCGCCGTGTTCATTCGATTACCTACACAAGAAGCAGTCGGGTGGTGCTGGTCAGTATGCCAGAGTTAGTGGTATCATGGAACCTTTGCCGCCGCATCAGAATACGAGTGAGTATCTGTCTATCCGTTGTAGATTTAGTTAATAAGCCAAGACAGGTACCAAGAATTGTTTGGGTTATATTTCACGCGATAATACCGTGTGTTTTCTGCCATGACTGCATTTTTGTTGCAGCAAATAATGAAGCAGTAGAAACCCAAGCAAATTCTATACCAAAGTTCAGCACAGGCACGGTCATAAAACGTGGGAGCGAGACGAAAGGATACTCAGTTCCGTCCCACTCGTGCATTTTATCACCCCGATTGCAGCAAGTCTTGCTGTTTTGTATAGGTTTTTTTTAAGGTGTCTCTACACACCAAAACCGGCTTAGCCGCTGAGCTCATTTTCAGACGAAAATGAGCCCAGCGGCTAAGCCGGCTTGCAACTAGGCTTCGACAAAAAAACGGTATAATTAAAACCTTGCCCGACCGCCATACATTTTTTCCCTAATACTTACAAAAAATGTCTTTCAATTTCCAGTGCTAGAATTCGTCGACGAAACCGTCGGCACAAACATCCCCAAACCATTCGTCCCCGGAGTAGAGAGGGGCTTCCTTGACACCTGTCAGAAAGGTTACCTGTCAGGACATAAAGTGTCAGGTGTCAAGTTCAGGTTACAAGATGGTGCGCATCATATTGTGGACTCCAGTGAACTGTCCTTCTTCTTGGCGGCTAAAGGAGCGGTAAAGGAAGGTTGGTGTTAATTTTAACTGGTTTGTAAATGCTTTGTATTTCACTTGTTCCTTGCAACATGGATTAGAAGCGAAAAGAGTTGCATGGTTCTTTTGAGACTTCTTCTATGATTATAGAAGTTACGCTGCCATTTCTTGGTGGGGGCTTTTTTTTTTTGATGGTTGGAAATCATCAAATGACCCCTCCCGCTCTGGGTGGAGCGGAAGGGAGTGTCAGACTCTTACTGACTAAAAGCCACCCGTGTTCCTTCCTTAGCCCTTTATGTTCCGGGGTACCGGTAACCCTTTCGGAAAATCGCGCTGCCCCGGTTGGTGGGGCCTTGTGGCTAAGTAACAACAACCGCACGGGTTAATCGATCAGGTTAAGCTACGCTTGCCGCGGTTGACCCGTGGATGGGTGACCATCTTTATATACCAAGACCCCTCCGTGCCTCGGTCACGTTAGGCTGTTGGCCCCGGCTGTCATTCGAGGATCTTTGACAGTCGTTACGGGTAGTCAGAAGCCCGAAAGTCTGACAACCAGTCGTACCAAGGCGTATCGTATTACCCAGTAACTGGGTTTAGATAGGTAGTCGCTCCATATAAAATACTGGTATTCAGCTGCAACCGGTTAGACTGGAAGCCGACCCCAACATAGTTGGGAAAGGGGTAGGCAGATGATGACGCTGCCGATTCTTCATGTCGCAATAAGGGAGGAACCATTACTAGTTACAATATTGACTGCGTTGTTGTCTAGTGGCGGCAAGCGTGACTGCCGAACATGGGTTCGATGTTCAGGTTGGACAGTGTCATCAGTTTTTACTTATATAGCTAACTAGCTGACCCGACAGACGTTGTCCTGTTTTTGATTCGAAAGTCACGTGGCGCCATCTATTATCATAATAACGTTATTGTTGTTTTCCTCGGGAACAGCATTTTTTTTCGGAATGAAAGGTACCCTATGTCCATTTTTGTACGCTTGTCAACGTATATGCAAAATTTCAGGTGGTTTAGGCGTGAAAAGGTAACAAATAAACAAACTTACTTTCGCATTTATAATATAAGTTAGGATTAGGATTCTCAGTAGCAGCCTCAAAACAGGATTTGTGCCGGATTAATTGCAGTAGAGTCCACACCCTTTACTTTACGTAGGACTTATAACTTAACTCAACACCTACAACATTCCTTTGCGGTAGGCAAAGGAGTGTTGGGAGCGGTGAATGCTTATGCGAATCCCGCACCCCCCAACCGCAGGTAGAGGTGGAACAACGCGGTGGTTTTAGCCGGTAAGAGTTCGGCATGCCCCTCTTGTCACCCCCACGATGGAGGAAGTCCATGAGGAATAAAAAATCGCACAAAAAAAAAAAAACAGTGGCACTCCGGGAGTGCCGACAGAATTGAAAACAAAACACAAACAGAAAACAGAATACTTTGCCAGCACTCACTGACATATCGGATATACATTAAAACCGAGTACATCCCGAGGACAGCTGAACACATAAGGCCTTTGTGCTCACTAGTTCCTTTAGCAGTTCCTTTGAAGGAACTACTGAGCATTTTCGGATCAGTAGTTCCTTTGCAAAAGCTAAAGGAACTACTGAGACTAGATAGTTCCTTTAGCAGTGCCTTTGTAGGAAACAAACACATATCTGTAACTCACAAACACATATTAAACCTACACATGAACCCTGAATACTTTGCACTCCATTTTTTAGACAGTTTTTAGATAAATGGTAACAGTTCCTTCATAGAAAATGAAAATGAATATGAAATATAGTTAAAGAGTTATTTTAACTTACTTAGTTCATCGAGCGTTTCCACGGGCTAGCATGCGGCAGCAGCGGGCAGCATTATATATGTTTGTTTCCTTCAAAGGAACTATTTATAGTACCTAGTCTCAGTAGTTCCTTTAGCTTTTGCAAAGGAACTACTGATCCGAAAATTCTCAGTAGTTCCTTCAAAGGAACTGCTAAAGCAACTAGTGAGCACGAAGGCATCCGAAGCGGGTATTTTTTTAATAGTCTTATAAAAAAAACACGCGCGGTGTCGCTTACGGTAACAGTGGAGCGAGTTCAATGGTTTTTTCCCATCTTAAAAAATGCCCAAAGGCGCCTAAAGAAGTATTCACTTCAAAAAAAAAGGCAAAGAAGTGTTGAGATGCAGTAAATTTTAACACTATAGGCATGAAATTATGATTATTATAGTAACCCCCCTTTTCCTCCGCAGTATTCGACGACGGTGCCTGGCAGATCCTAGAGCCTATAATGTTTGTGGAAGTAGTGTTACCCGATGAGTTCCACGGCACAGTTATAGGACAGCTGAACAAAAGAGGCGGAATCATCACAGGCACGGAGGGAGCTGAGGGGTGGACAACGATATACGCTGAAGTTCCACTGAATAACATGTTCGGATATGCTGGTGAACTTAGGTGAGACGTTATTTCAATTGTTTTAGTTTAAAAATTAAAAACGGGATCCTATTACTAAGACTCCACTGTCTGTCTGTCTGTCTGTCACCAGGCTGTATCTCATGAACCGTGATAGCTAGACAATTGAAATTTTCACTGATGATGTATTTCTGTTGCTGCTATAACAACAAATACTAAAAACAGAATAAAATAAATATTTAAGGGGGGCTCTCATACAACAAACGTGTTTTTTTTGGCGTTTTTGCCTTGTGGTACGGAACCCTTCGTGTGCAAGTCCGACTGGCACTTGGCCAGTTTTTTTAATTTTTGCCTTGTATTAATTGACTGCAGGGTAATAATGATATTTTCAACACACTTGCTCGTAAAGTGGCTCTTATTGAACCGCTTTTAGGTCCATAATGCAGTGTATTAAAAACGCGTGCTTTTTCTTTACTTTAATCCACTAGTGCTTTATTTCCGCAGATAAAAATGTATTTACTAGTCGGAGATGCGCGGTTTTTTAATCTCATCAATTCACTTTTTTTTTAAATAGTCTGTATTGTCCTTGGTCCCAAAATTAACTAATATTTATTTACCTTAAGGTGAATGCGCAGGGACCACAGACAATTTAAGGTGAATGCGCAGTGGTAGTTCACGAAATTCAAATTTTCTTAGGTTTTTTGCAGGTCAGTGTCAGGTTGTGTCTTGATCAAAGTATGATTTGCGACTATAACAGGTACGTTTTTACAGAATGATAATCATTCGAATCATTAATTCATCTTTCTTATGGAAAAGTTCTTAGGGAAAAAATCTAACCTGAAAGATTCTATTCTAATGACTATAATTATGTAAATACATAATATATATTATAGTCGCGAATCATATTTGATCAAGATACAACCTGATACTGACCTGCAAATTACAAAAAAAACGTAAGAAAATTTTAATGAGAGGTTTTTCTTTTGAGTATTAAAAAAAAAACATAGTTTCCAAGAACCTTGAAGATGGCGTTGAGCTGACTACTGGTTACTAGGTGCCAAAACCAAAACGCTTGGAAAAAAAAAACATTGCGTTACGTCACATACGCTCGTTGACTGACACTTTCGTTTGCTTTCGTTTTACGATCTCAAAATTACATCAAGTGTAACAATCAAAAAATGATGTGACGTTCTGTTCCTTGCAGTAACTTACCAAGTTCAGCGCCATCTATCCAGCGACTAGGGAAGAGTTAAAAAAATAAATAAAAAGAAAATCCCTCATTATCCACCTTAAATTGTCCATGGTCCCTTCCGAAACCAAACGGAAAAGACCCTGACTGGCGTTCTATTATTGCGGATTCTCACTGAACTAATGTATATTTCTCTATGCCAATAGTACTTTCTAATTCTATACTAACTAAACTACAATTTGACATACGACAACACTACGATCAGTCTACACATTATTTTGTGTTTATTATATTTTTTCTATAGGCTGTTTAGAAGTTTTGTCAGTGCCACAGACTAATATATTTAAAATGAGATTCAGTGCTTTTTACATAGTATGTCTAAGAAGTCTGTGGTGCTTTTATTTACACCTGCGCGCGCATCGCTAGTGCTGGCTAGCACGGCGCGCGGAAAAACAAAACTAGCGCGCCATTTTCCAAACAAGTTAATATTTAACAATACAAGTCTGTTTTTTTCCTCGCAAGTGTGTTGAAAAACGTCGTATGAAACGCGTGTGCAGTGATCATTAGACTCTCGGCTTTCTTATCGCACTCGCCAGCGGCTCGCGCGAATAATACCGCCTCGAGCATAATGATCAACATAGCACACATGTATCATAATGTACTATTATATTTCTGTCCGTTCTACAGACACATAATTTTCGCTTTTACTCTGCCATGTAGCTTTTCTAGCAACGTCTACTATTTATAAAATTCGTGCGTTGAATAGGCTGATGCGGTAGAATGGAAACATTATTTGTACACTTATAATATCCACTATTTTTTGAATAACTTACGGTGATATTATGTTGAAAAAAATGTGGTTTTTCTATTTCGTGTAACTTGTTATGTGGAATAGGGATTTAACATTTTGGTATATGTTTTTTGACTCTTTGGTCTAGTATCATGTAAAAGGAATAAATACATGATTCGATGAATTTTTCTCGATACAAAAAAATTGCAGTTATATCTATTTTTTTACTTTTTTCGATATCACGGCGTAATGCTTAAGAGTTATTCAGTGGAATTTACTTAAAACAGAGAATTATCATATCAAAGTTTACTCAAAGTAGTTTTAAATTTAATTCGTTTATTTTGTTAAAAAAGGAGTAAATTCGTTTTGGCACATAGTCGTTTTATTCCTAGCGCACGCATATTATAGCCATCACTCTTCTTTTGCGCTTCAAAAGTAATTGCGTCACTTTTTTTCGAGGATTTTAGATTTTCGAGGTAGTGCCTTAATACCACAAACTGCGCGACTACACGTTATCTTCGATCTATAGTTTTTTATTGCAATGAGAGGTTTTTCTTTTGAGTTTAAAAAAAAAAACATAGTTTCCAAGAACACTGAAGATGGCGTTGAACTGACTACGTTACTAGGTGCCAAAGTCAAAACGCCTAGAAAAAAAAACATTGCGTCACGTCATATACGCTCGTTGAGTGACACTTTCGTTTGCTTTCGTTTTACGATCTCAAAATTACATCCAAGGGAATTAATAAAAAAATTATGTGACGTTCCGTTCCTTGCAGTAACTTACCAAGTTCAGCGCCATCTATCCAGCGACTAAAGCTCATTTCAAATAAACTTGCGATAAAGTTTGTTCACCTCCGTCTACTAATGTATCCCAATATTTCCAAACCATACGAAAAAAATGTATGGGCAGTGTCGGTAACACGATCAAAACATTGACTTACTCCGTGTTTGGTATTATGAAACTCAACCGATGCAATGTTAGCGACAGTTTTGTATGACGAACGATATCTATCGTAAGTTATTTGGACTTTTTGGTACAGGGTGGTTGAATGACATTTATCGCAAGTTTATTTGAAAAACACTTTAGGGAAGCGTTAAAAAAAAAGAAAATCCCTCATTGCATACAAACTCCAGAAGTCATAAAGTCGCCTTCCTATAAGATTTCCCATCTTGAAAAATGAGTTTAACAATTTATTCATGAAATACCCTCCTATAATTTCAGATCAATGACTCAAGGCAAAGGCGAGTTCAGCATGGAATACAGCAGATACTCTCCCTGCTTACCCGACATCCAAGAGAAGCTCATAAGGAAACATCAAGAAGACATGGGACTCGTCCCAGACCAGAAAAAGAAGAAGAACTAACCGCCTAGCCAATGTTTATAACTTGAATTCAGAATCTTACATTATCATCGTGTTTTGGGAAAACAAAGTCAATGTCATACATGATAAAGTTCAAATTCCATTGCATCTAAAAGACATTTTCTGTTACAAAAGTCACTCAAAAGTCAACTTAGACTTCATAATGCTAAAGTACATAGTTGAGTGGCAATGCTTGTAAATGATGATGATGTGAATATGAATTCAAGTATAGCTAATGTTTATAGTTTAATTTATTTTATCGTTATTTTTATTGTTGTTTTTAAGGCGAATTATTCTTAGTGTATGATAAATTGATAAATAAGGTTATTAATGATTTTCACTGGTTTGTTTTATTTTTAGAATGAAGCTAATAGTCTCGATTGATTATAAACAGTATGTGGATTTCAAATAGAATGAATCACCCACTTGCAGAAATAGCGGTTATGACCCTATGAAACATTTTTAGAATATTTCTGATGTCATGAAGGGTTAAAGAGTATGGTAACAGGTAAGTGTCCTGTGATTCTTGGATACTTTGGTAGTTCTATGTACGCACGACGACATCAAGCTATACATTTTAGCGGCAGCGGCGGCGACCTCTCGCGTCCGGCCCTGGTGCAAGCCATGGTCCGGGGCGAGAGGGAGTGGGAGGCAGTCACCTCCTGCGAAGCAGTCATGCTAGCGAAGGAGGTGACGGGACGGCTCAGGGAGAGAGCCTCCCGTCCCAGCCGCCGCGGGAGACGCTCCGGGCGTCGGGAGCCGCGTGACGACTCCCGGCCACCGTAGGCGCGGGCCTGCGGGCGGAGAGTAATGGGTAGCTCACCGTCCGATCAGGACCAGGCCCGTGCCGGACGGCGCGTACGTGTTCCACGCGCGCCTCAAAGAGATGTCAGCATCAAACGACATCTCATTGTACAAAAAGCTGGTCAGCAAAAAATGCGCAGTCAGCCAAAATTGGCAATGATATGCAATAGCTTATGTTATCGTGTGTACTTATTTGTCACTATACTATATCATCAAGAAAGTAAAGGTAGAATCGAAAACGTGAAACGATATCATACTAAACCTCAAACAAAAACTGGCCAAGTGCGAGTCGGATTCGCACACGAAGGGTTCCGTACCACAAGGCAAAAACGCCGAAAAAAACATGTTTGTTGTATGGGAGCCCCCCTTAAATATTTATTTTATTTTAATTTTATTATTTATTATTAAAGTTAAAATACAACTGAGTATTTTGTGAATATTTCAAGTGCCTACCTGTTGCCATTTTTGATATCGAGCAAAAAAAGGCAAAAAAATCGCGTTTGTTGTATGGGAGCCCCCCTTAAATATTTATTTTGTTTTGTTTTTAGTATTTGTTGTTATAGCGGCAACAGAAATACATAACTTGTGAAAATTTCAACTGTCTAGCTATCGCGGTTCTTGAGATATAGCCTGGTGACAGACAGACGGACAGACAGCGAAGTCTTAGTAATAGGGTTCCGTTTTTACCCTTTAGGTACGGAACCCTAAAAAGGATAAGATAAATTCCATGATCTCTCCTAATGTATTTTTTAGATTTGTTTGATTGTTAGGGTCGAGCAGCACAAGTGATATAAAACTTAAATCAGGTCAGCTTTTAGCAGTGTACTCCTAAACTTTATCCTCCTCTTACCAAGGGGTATCATATTATCCAGTAGCTGGGTTGTGGAGGTCAGATAGGCAGTCGCTCCATGTAAAATACTGGTATTCAGCTGCATCCGGTTAGACTGGAAGCCGACCCCAACATAGTTGGGAAAAGGCTAGGCAGATGATGATGACTCCTAAACTTTTGGCATCGAAACAGGCCTAACTAACCACGTCATCCATACTAACAATATGAATTCGAAAGTAACTCTGTCTGTCTGTCTGTTTGTATGTTACCTTTTCACGCGTAAACCACTGAACAGATTTCGATAACATTTGGCAGAGAGATAGATTGCATACCGGGGAAGGACATAGGATAGTTTTTATCGACATACCTCGCGGGCGAAGCCGCGGGCGGAAGCTGGTACTAAATAAAACAACTACAACACATTTATAAAAACCCATTTATTCATAACACTCCACAAATATATTCCAAAAACGATACAAATCGTAACAAACGCTCCAGGTACAAATAATAATTGTTTTGCTTACATATAATTACTTAATCCTATGGCTATTAAAATAAATATTAAGTACTATTAGATAGACAGAACTACTTTAGACTTTATAGGGAATATTCTGGACCCCGCGTCCTAACAAGAATCATCGCTAGTGGGAATAATAATATGATATCGTGGCGACAGTGATGTCATTTTTTGTTTGGAAAATTGGAAGGCGCCCTCTGTCGGCGCGACCACGATTTCGGATTCGCCAAACAAAAAAATAACGCGATGATCGCCTATTTGCGCGACGATTTTTGGTTAGAACTCGGGTATAGTACGGAATGTAGAGCTAAAAGGTATTTCTGTAAAATAGGTATATTTGAAAGAGGAATGGGTATCTGGATCTATTTTTAATACTATTTTTCACATCAAGAATTTAGATATAACGATTTTTAAGGAGGCGTTTACGAAATGACGCGCTTCAATTTTAGGTATTGAGTCTTACTACTACACGTGCACGGCTCACACACACAGCGACATGCGCGAAGCGGTGAAATTATGAGTAAATTGACACGACTTGATACTTGAGCCTAATTTTATTTTATTTTTGCCATGTATTTTTTTTAAGTTTACGGTGATTTGTTTTCAAACAGTTTGTAGGTAATGTGAAGTGTTCATATAAGTAGAATGCTATTTACTTAATTTCACTGGACAGTGATTAATCAAGTACAAGTTGCCAAAGTACCTATGTATTAACAATTTGCGGACGAGCTTATTGAAAACAAATATAAAACAAGCTTGTTTTATTCGGTTTATTTCGTATTTTATATAATAAATTTGCTATGGTATCAAATGCAAGTAGGTTCTTGTGAGTGTGTGTGTATGTTTATATGTTTGTTCTTCACGCTCAAACGGCTTCACCAATTTTGATAAAATTTTGTATAGAGGTCATCATCATCTAGCCTAGCCTTTTCCCAACTATGTTGGGGTCGGCTTTAAAATTTTGTATAGAGGTAGCTGACACATATAGGCTACTTTTTATCCGATATTCCCACGGGATCGAAACTTATGCGGGTGAAACCGCGGGGCACAGCTAGTTGCTTCATAAATATTTAAAAAATTCGTAAAACAAAAACAACGCAATGGGTATTGTTGAACTGTCAAATCGGAATGGATTGCCATTCCAAGTGTGTTACGCAATTAGGATAACGTACTAAGCAGTGTCGTGCATTGCATAAAGGCATATTAGCAGTGGCTACCTCGATAAATCACCATAAGCCTGTCAATTACATTTTTGGCCGTGCAAAGTGACGGATATTGAGATCGCCGATAGTGAGATAAAAATGAAAATCCAAGATGGCGGTTGTAGTTTTTTTTTAATTTTTCATCATGGGTGTCGTTTTTATGGTTTTCAAGGGTGCTAAAACCGATAGTGATGTCCAAATGAAAATCCAAGATGGCGGCTTTAATTTTTTTATCATGGGTGGTCGTTTTTATGGTTTTCAAGGGCGCTAAAGCCGATAGTGAGGTCAAAATGAAAATCCAAGATGGCGGCTGTATTTTTTTTTTATATTTTTCATCATGGGTGTCGTTTTTATGGTTTTCGAGGGTGTTGGAGCCAATAATTAGGTCAAAATGAAAATCTAAGATGGCGGCTGTAATTTATTTTTTATTTTTATCATGGGTGTCGTATTTATGGTTTTCAAGGGCGCTAAAGCAGATAGTGAGGTCAAAATGAAAATCCAAGATGGCGGCTGTAATTTTTTTTTATATTTTTTTATCATGGGTGTCGTTTTCATAGTTTTCGAGGGTGCTGGAGCCGAAAACAAAGTCAAAATGAAAATCCAAGATGGCGGCTGTAATATTTTTTTTTTAGATAAGTACTTTTGTTTTATGTTTCCGATTAGTGACCGCATCTGCCTAGACTAGACCCGGTTTAGTGCCTGCCTACCTATTCTTAAGGTCTCAACAAAACTAACAAAAGAAGCCCAAACTTGGCACACCTAGCTCAGCTCGGCTATTAGTTCCAGTAGCAGTCTTCGAAGTACACCTGCAGGTCACTCCATCAAGTCCGGAGGTAAGGTCTCAACATAACTAAGAAAACGAGCCCATACTCGGCACACCTAGATCAGCTCGGCTATTAGTTCCAGTAGCAGTCTTCGAAGTACACCTGCAGGTCACTCCATCAAGTCCGGAGGTAAGGTCTCAACATAACTAAGAAAACGAGCCCATACTCGGCACACCTAGCTCAGCTCGGCTATTAGTTCCAGTAGCAGTCTTCGGAGTACACCTGCAGGTCACTCCATCAAGTCCGGAGGTAAGGTCTCAACATAACTAAGAAAACGAGCCCATACTCGGCACACCTAGATCTGCTCGGCTGTTAGTTCCAGTAGGAGTCTTCGAAGTACACCTGCAGGTCACTCCATCAAGTCCGGAGGTAAGGTCTCAACATAACTAAGAAAACGAGCCCATACTCGGCACACCTGACTCAGCTCGAATTATTCCGTTCTGATCCCCTGAACCCCCCCTCCACCCCCCCCGCCTCGATCCCCTCCTAGATCGTCTTCTGTTTTAATCTCTGTCTTATCCACTAAAAACTTTCTCATACCGGTTTGAACCGATTTTTCTTTTGTTTTTGATCCTGAAGGATCGTCAGCAACAAAAATAAGTACAGGGTTTATTGAAATACATAAGTTCGTAATTTCTTATTATAACGGATACGTGTATGTTAGTATTGAGGAACAACGACATTTTCGTCTTTGTCAAGTCACCGCACCCGGTTTGAATCCTTTTTAATAATTTTACAGATGGCAGATGTGAAAAGTGTTACAATATTTTCATGATGGGTGTCAATTTCGTGGTTTTCGAGGGTGCTGAAACCGATGGTGAGGTCAAAATGAGAATCCAAGATGGCGGATGTGAAAAATGTTACAATTTTTCATGATGGGTGTCAATTTCGTGGTTTTCGAGGGTGCTAAGTGCTAAACCGACGGTGGGGTCAAAATAAAAATCCAAGATGGCGGATGTGACAAATGTTACAATTTTTCATGATGGGTGTCAATTTCGTGGATTTCGAGTGTGCTGAAACCGACGGTGGGGTCAAAATGAAAATCTAAGATGGCGGATGTGAAAAATTTTATAAGTTTCATGATGGGTGTCAATTTCGTGGTTTTCGAGGGTGCTGAAACCGATGGTTGGATTTTTATTTTGACCCCACCATCGGTTTCAGCACCCTCGAAAACCACGAAATTGACACCCATCATGAAAAATTGTAACATTTTTCACATCCGCCATCTTAGATTTTCATTTTGACCCCACCATCGGTTTCAGCACCCTCGAAAACCACGAAATTGACACCCATCATGAAAAATTGTAACATTTTTCACATCCGCCATCTTGGATTTTCATTTTGACCCCACCGTCGGTTTTAGCACCCTCGAAAACCACGAAATTGACACCCATCATGAAAAATTGTAACATTTTTCACATCGGCCATCTTGGATTTTTATTTTGACCCCACCATCGGTTTCAGCACCCTCGAAAATCACGAAATTGACACCCATCATGAAAAATTGTAACATTTTTCACATCCGCCATCTTGGATTTTTATTTTGTCCCCACCATCGGTTTCAGCACCCTCGAAAACCACGAAATTGACACCCATCATGAAAAATTGTAACATTTTTCACATCCGCCATCTTGGATTTTTATTTTGACCCCACCATCGGTTTCAGCACCCTCGAAAACCACGAAATTGACACCCATCATGAAAAATTGTAACATTTTTCACATCCGCCATCTTAGATTTTCATTTTGACCCCACCATCGGTTTCAGCACCCTCGAAAACCACGAAATTGACACCCATCATGAAAAATTGTAACATTTTTCACATCCGCCATCTTGGATTTTCATTTTGACCCCACCGTCGGTTTTAGCACCCTCGAAAACCACGAAATTGACACCCATCATGAAAAATTGTAACATTTTTCACATCGGCCATCTTGGATTTTTATTTTGACCCCACCATCGGTTTCAGCACCCTCGAAAATCACGAAATTGACACCCATCATGAAAAATTGTAACATTTTTCACATCCGCCATCTTGGATTTTTATTTTGACCCCACCATCGGTTTCAGCACCCTCGAAAACCACGAAATTGACACCCATCATGAAAAATTGTAACATTTTTCACATCCGCCATCTTGGATTTTTATTTTAACCCCACCATCGGTTTCAGCACCCTCGAAAATCACGAAATTGACACCCATCAAGAAAAATTATAAAATTTTTCACATCCGCCATCTTGGATTTTTATTTTGACCCAACCATCGGTTTCAGCACCCTCGAAAACCACGAAATTGACACCCATCATGAAAAATTGTAACATTTGTCACATCCGCCATCTTGGATTTTTATTTTGACTCCACCGTCGGTTTCAGCACCCTCGAAAACCACGAAATTGACACCCATCATGAAATATTGTAAGTCTTCAGGGGATCAGACCGGAATAGTCTTCGAAGTACACCTGCTGTGCAGGTCACTCCAGCAAGTCCGGAACGAAATATGAATTTATAAACCCTACTTACTTCTAGAAAAATTATAAGACTGTGAATCAAATCTTTCCTTGGGTAATAGGTACATACAGAATGCGTGAAGTATCAAGTTTTGTGTGTCAAATATTTTGTATCCGTACAGCGATCTTCTTTTAGCACAAGCTGCTGCTTACAACCGACACAGAGTCCACTCACAACGGCGGCCGAGCGCAGACTAATATTTCATTACAAATTTTTGTGCAATAAACCGAGACAGTGACCAGTAAAATAACCCTTATTTCAATCCAATAAGATTCACGTATTACAGCTAAATATGTGAAAAAATAGACTCCGATTTTTATTTTTTTCTGAGCTTATTTTTAACATTTTGATAGTTCTTTGGGCTACCTTTTTGAGTTGAACATGTCTGCTTACATAAAATATTTTAAAATAAATATGTTTATGTTATTAAACAGAAGAAAAATGACCCCAAAGACAGCACGATATCGTCGATTTTGTGTGAAGAGGCAACGGAAATTATTTTTTACTATATTATAAACCAACATTTTCGAATAAAAAATGGCTACCATTTGGAGATGAAAGAGTAATCTATCTGTGGTAATTATTAGTTACATTTGGTTTCGTCTCATTTTGCCGCAAAATGCACCGGAAAACGGCTTATTTTTGTCAGATACGTAAAGGCGTCCTTAAGTCTGCTAATGTTCCAGAGGGATATCGGATAGACTCCCATACGATTTTGCACGATACAGTGTCTCAAGAAGATATGTGAATGCGCAGTGGTAGACCGCGAAATTCAAATTTTCTTAGGTTTTTTGCAATTTGCAGGTCAGTGTCAGGTTGTATCTTGATCAAAATATGATTCGCGACTATAACAGGTACGTATTTACGGAATTATAATCATTAGAATCATTAATACACCTTTCTAAGTTAAATTTGTACTATAAGAACAAATCTGATAGGGAAAAGTGCTTACGGGACAAATCTAACTTATTTATTATATACGCGAATCAATATATAAATATTTTGATCAAGATACAACCTGACACTGACCTGAAAATTGCAAAAAACGTAAGAAAAATTGAATTTCGCGGTCTAAAACTGCGCATTCACCTTAGAGCACAGTTCATAAATATTCCATCTCGTTTTTATGCGTCGTGCTAAATTGCAGAAGCGTTTTCTAAATTAATGTTCTACATTTTATAATAAAGCTTGTCTGAGAGGAACTACATTTAAATAAATATGTAGCACCTAAATAACAAAAAATAGAGCATTAGGTACTTATAATTATCTTAAACAATGATACACATATTGTTTTACTTTCTAAATAATGAATAATATATAAAACTAATTGAATAAAAAGTCACGCTAAAAGAGAACGCAGTAAATATCAATTTAATAAAACCGGTTGTTATTTTTAATATTACAATTCTTATTAGGTTTTCACTCGCATACCATTGAGTCAATCTTTACATAATTAAGCACCTAATTTTACATAATAATAACATTTTAAAACTACACAATTACAATTATTTCTTCAATAAAATATAAACAAAAACTTTTAATAGCAAATTACTTAATATTTATTATTTAACAATCATGGACCTATTTTGGCGACATCTACAAAATCTAGACTGGATTTAAAAGTACAAATCTATAAACTAATGGTGTTACTCTATTGGCACTTCGTTTTTATATATTTTTTTTTAATTTTGAGACTGACTACTTGAGATAGCTTGCTATTTCCACCATCTAAGTAGGCACTACCCGTTCGCGCTAAGTTTGCCGCTGACCGTCAGCAAAACTATAGGCCGACCGCTTAGCTGAGACGTGGCCTGAGGTAGCTGCGCGGTGCGGGAGGGGTCAGATTTGTCACAAATTGCCTTAGAGTAAGAAAGCCATAGAGCATCGGGTAGCGTGGCCACACATGAGACAAAAAAGTAACTTAACTAACATGAGCTACATAAGTAGCTGCCTTGAAAAAACTGGCACGCACTAAGAGACGGAAATAGTATAGCTTTATCCTTTTCTGTTACTTATAATAACTCAATGCTTTATCCCTTTCTTGTGGAAATGAAATGGAGCTACCCGCCGTCTATACTTTTCTTTGTCTAAGCAAGTTGCCGAATCACTGAGCTCTTGCAAAACGTCACCACACCGCTCGCGCACCGCGCTGCCGCCTCAGGCAACGTCTCAGTTAGGGTCAAATCACACCGAGATGGCAGCGAAGCGGCGAGCAGTTTCAGTGTCATATAATTTTAAACTTTATCTTCATTACTATAATACATAGTATCACTTGAGAAACTTGAGTCGTCGGAGTGCTCGCGGCGCCGCGGGCGGCCGCGCGACCTTTCAAGTTTCTCAAGCGATACTATGTGTTATAGTAATGACGATAAAGTTTAAAATTATATGACACCGAAACTGCTCGCCGCTTCGCTGCCATCTCGGTGTGATTTGAGCCTTAAGCGGTCGGCCTGTAGTATGAAACATTGCTGAACAAGCATTCAAAGGTCAGTTTAGCTTAGGCCAAACGAGCGAATGCATATTCTAACCCCACTCTACCAAATTATTTTAGTTTAAACAGAGCAATCTTTCGTTTGACTGCAAGAATATCAAGAAAAGATTGCCCTTGCTCTAGTTCTGCGGGGTAATTGGGTAACACTATCAGTAGCAATGGCTTTCATTTTGACAGTTCAACGACATTCATTGCGTTGTTTCCGTTCGGAGAAAAATTTCCGTGACTTTTTCGAACATATGAAGCAATGGATTATACCTTTCCTTCAAAATGATTCAGATTGTGATTGATAGTGTGTTACGCAATTAGGTTGCGGGTTCTATGTTCGTTTGGTCTAAACCCACCTTAATATAATGGTCTAGGAGTCTACGCAGAAAAGAAATCACATGGAACACCAACATTTACGTCAGCGTAAAGCTAAGGTCACACGGGCGGTTGCTACTCCTAATAGTTGCCATACGCGTACGCGGGATTTATAGACATTTACAATAATTTCCAGACTGCGTGCAGTCGCGCGTTTTACTCGCACTGTGTGTAACGGCCTTAGTAAACTAGTTACAGTTGAAGTTTGCGGGTCTATACAGGCTATTTTCCCAATAGTTCAAGTACGTATTTCATATTGCTATTGAAATGTAGATTTAAAATCGTAAACATATGCCGACATTCTAATACTAATACACAGTAACAGTTAGACAAGAAATTAAACAGTAGATATATGAATACTTACTAATTTATATCAACACACTTTGTGCCAATTTTCTTAATTTCTACTAAATATAATAACGGTAATTTAATGACTGACATATTTTGTATGAAAACGGCCGAACTTTCAAACACATCTCAATTTTATTGTGTCGTCTAAAATCCAATATTTTTGCTTCAAGATGTATTTGTAGCTATTAAAAGACTTTTAACTAAGTGATGTTTGAGAATTCGGCGATGTATTTGAGGTCTTAGACCGAAGTTTCAGCAGAGGTGCTACCTTTTCTAGATTCAGATTTCCTGATACCACTGCTCCATGAATCTTTGCGCCTTACGTGGTCATTCTGAAAATCATTTAGAGATCGATGCTCAAATAGAATAATCAAATACCTATTTAAAAAAACATGCTTTGACAAATATTTTGTCCATTAAAAGGTTGTTGATTGTTAATTGATGCAGTATCATACAAGTTATGGAAGTATAATCTGTTCAGAAACTTTATCATGAAAGTGAAAACAAACCCTGTTCAGGGTAAATTCTAACGTAGGTAATTAGTAATCACACACTAAATATAATTAGTAAAACATTCGTCTGTATTTTGAAGGTGTCAAATTTATGTTTTACTACTGCTTCCAACTGTGTTTGAATTTCCTTTGAAAAATCGTAGACGAACATTAAGGTTTTAAAAATGACTTCAATCGCCAACTCAATATACCTAAATTTCCATCGAACGCAACGCTTAGAAGATTGAGTACTTGATTGAAAAATTAAGTAATGCTGCCAATTTGTAAGTGGAACTACAAATCGACATCTACAAGTACCTACGTTTTGTGACCCACTTGTTTACATTTTTTCAAACTGTTTTGGAACAGAGTGTAAGTAGATAGTTTAATAAATAGGTGATTGATCAATGTCTATTCGTTTGCATTTATGTACCTACCTACAGTCATCGAAATTAAGTGCAACCATCTACTACTAAAAGCCTGTGAATGTATGCAGCGACACTCTAGGAAATGGAAGGATTTCCTTCCGTGAAAGGATGATCATCGAACAAAACATCTAATAGACAAAGATTTTGCCAAATAAACCATGCACAAAAAATAGAGATAGTAAATTCTGAAGTATAAATAAATGGTATGTCTGTATGTCAACTTACATAAATCATGCTTACGAGTGCACGATTAATATAATTTTTAAACTCGAGAATACTAAAGCAGGCACGTTTAAATAAAATAAAAATGTATTAAAACATGGACAGAAATAAACTACTGCAGGTATTGTTTAAAAATCTACTTACGTCATAAGTTTTACCGCTCTTTTTCTAGTGGCTAATATCTAATTCTAGATTCACATTTACTTAAAATATTCTGGGACATCTAAACTACATAACCTTTAATTTAAACGTACAATATAATTTAAAAATAACAGTTTTGTACTATCAATAATATGACTTCTTCAAATCATTTGTATGCATAAGCACAATTAATTAGTACCTATATTACTTTACATAAATTACGATTTGCTCATTTAAAGGTTTATACCTACTAAAAGAAATCTTATCTTGAGAATAAATTTAATTCCACTGATAAAAGAAAAGTGTCTTCGGTAAAATCAGCCCCTAACCGTTAAAAATACCTACCTACTCTAAAACTTTATATAACAGTTAGACACTATTTACAATTTCCATAAACTTCCAAGTGCTCATCTAGAAACTACCAAATATAATATAATTGTCTACAGCATATATCAGAAAGTTGTGTTAAAATTTGAGAGTGGTGACTGAACAAGTTTGTCCATGACCGCAACATCGTTATCACGAAAAAAATATCAACTGTCCTATTCAAAATTTCAATACCTATTCGACCCAAATGTTTAGGTTGCTGATTCTTTTTTCTCAATTACGATGTTGGTTCAAAGAAGGAAGTTGTTCAGATTGATGGTCACACATATACCACACCCTTAAATTTGACCACATCTTGCTGATACACACTGTACACAGGGTGTCCAGCACAACCCGTTACCATGGAGTAGTATCAGTACCTACATGATTCTGAAAATTTTCGCCAGTTATTAAAAAAAAATTCCTGTTCCATACACCTTGACCACAACGCAGGGGGTTCCAGAATCATGTAGTGAACCTATTGTAACAGGTTGCACGTCGTTTTCCCTACCACCGTAAAGGTCACATTCTATCAAATAGGGATTTACAACCAAAAAATCAGGGGTGCTATCATTCTATACAAGTTGGAACTTCATGCACGTTGTGACAAGTTGTTGTACATGCAGAATCTTCAAGAAAATGGTGCTATCATGCTCCATTTAGAACTTTGTGTCGTTGATGCACACCTTGGCTAATGAATCGTCTTCTTCTACTTCATCCATGGTAGATAGTCGCCTTTCGATTTCAGTTTGTGCGTTTTTGGATATTATTATTTTCTTGTGTTTGTTACTGAAACAGACGAAATAAGAATATGTAAATTAAGGCTTTGAAGGTCCGTGGAACTCCTACCTGCCTGCCATTTTGTTTTTTTTGGATTTATATTGGTTTCATGCGTGGCCACCATTTTGAAAAAAAAAAAACAAAATGGCGCGACAGTTTGTATGCTAGGCCTCATAAAAAAATCTTCAATCCCCTTTTAATCTAAGAAACATTTTAGTTCGTTAAGCTACAAGAGATAGTTTATATCACAGATATAGATGATAACGCAAGACGCAACTACTTCGCGTGCCAAAAATCGCACCAGCTACGTACAAAAATCATAAGCCGCTACTTTCGCGCTCAGTCCTGTATAGTGCTGGCGATGGCGGGGTGAGCGTGAGAGCTGACGGTTGATGGCTGACGGCCCCGGGGGTGGGGCGAGACGGCTGCTGCACGCGGCGGCGTCTTTGAATAAATTTGATTTTCCCATCACAAAATAGTGCTTGTGACGTCGACAATTGACTACCTACTAGGTTGACTACCTAGTAGGTAGGCAACCAAGTAGATTGACTACCTAGGTTGACTACCTAGTAGGTAGTCAACCTAGTAGTCAATTGTTTTCATACAGATCGTGATACTTGCGTTATCTAGGTCTATCTATATCTATGGTTTATATAAACAAAGTCGATCCAATTTGCAATACCTAGGTTGGGAAGTGTGAGGTTAAAGGTGATTGGAAAATCACACATTCAGATTTCGTCCTTCAAACTTGACCTAGAATTTGATCATTCATATCGACGAGCTACAGTATCATGAATAGTCAATTGTCTGTCACTTACTTTTTCTTTCCCGTCTTCGATTTTGAATTTTTTATCTTGTTGCTGTTGTTGACTTGCTTCCATATCCCGGTTTTGTTTACCTCCTCCGATATATTAATTGACGTCAGAGGTATATTCATTATATTGCCATTGATCAGAGGGATTTGCAGGTTCTCTTGGTACGGCGGCGGGTTGCTCTTTGTTGCATCCTACAAGGGGACAACCTAAGAAACTTCCTCAAAGAAATCGTATGGGCTAATATGTTAAAAAATCTAAAATAATAACTTGGAAATTAGGTACTACTCAAGTACTCACCATAATTAATGTAATAAGGTACAATGACGAAAAAATAATAAGGAAAATGTCGAAATAGCAAAAATAAAATGCGAGTGTGTGTGAACATAACACTGAGTTTATTTCTTTCGTACATAGATTTAAATATGAATAACAAAAAATATTTAGGTAAACGATAGGATGACAAAGGAAACTAAAACGATTAAGGAGTGCAACATTTTAGTTTCGACCGCAAAAGCTTAATAGTTTTGCATGCCATCCCACCTCAGCGTCGCCGAGCTCCTGAAGTTCATCTTGGTTCCTTTTAGTCATTTCTGGCATTACGTCATCGAGTATTTTCATCTCCCTTCTTGTGAAGAACAAGTCGAGAGCTTTTCTTATGCCTATCATTACCACAAGCATCAATGGGAAAAGAATTGATGTCATGGAGAATGATTTTATTACCCAGAGACAAACGAGGCATGTCAGTTGAATTGTAGTGAAAATGTGGACTCGACGTATTGGTACCTAAAACAAAAGCGTATATGAGTAAGTTGCTCATGTAATGGAAGCAACGCAAAGATGTAGTCATAATTATTACCTGTCTTAAGAACATATGATCAGGTTGATATTTCTGGGGCATGAACATGATCAAGATTCTGTCAAAGAATTGTAGACCCTTCAGGGAAGCCACTCCCATGTAAAGGAACACACCAAACAGTACTGGCATTGGTATGTGGCTTAGTACAGGCGTTAATACTACTGAACATCCAATCATCAAAAAGATTAATATGTGAGTGCATCTTTGTTCCCGAACTCCTAAAAATTGAGGCTTCTCTCCTGGTGCAGCACATTCTGACTCTACTTTCAAGGAATTCACATGGTTGATGCTCAAAACTGTTGCTGCTACGAACCAAGGAAGTCCCATTACTGAGCATATCTGTATAAGGATCGCCAGTACGAACAAATCCAGGTGATACCCACACCCTTTCTTCAGTTTATTCTCTTTGCGATTCACTATAACTGCTGTGATCTGTTGATCCATGAATATAAGTATAGTTCCCAATAATGCTGGTAATATGGCCACTAAAGCTGACCAAATCGGGTTGCCGCTAAACGGAGTAATAACCCAGTTCCTGCTTGGCAGTGTTGGTTTGAATTCTGAAGGTACTTCTAATTTTGGGGTCTTAACACCGACTTTGTAATCCAGGAAGGACATTGATAAGATGGCTATTATTACTGAGAAGTCGCTTATGATTTGCCTAACCTGGAAATTAAAAAAGAACAATTATTTCAAGCTTGTATATTGTTTTTATAATAAGTTTGTATCATAAGCCCCTTCAACATACCTTGGATGGGAAGAACAATGAGTTCTTAAAGTCCTTTAAAATTATCGATATGGTAAACGTTCCCAAGAAAAGTATAATGGACATTAAATACACGTCTGGGACATACACTTTAGTATCACACCCGCCGCCGGCTAGAGTACCATTGTAGAGCTGTAATTTGAGAATATTTATTATTAGCTCTTTAGTATAATGAGGCATACAAGCCACACGTGCAAACTTGTCACGTCTAACGACTATAATTTAATTAGGTAGATACCTGACAAGACTCTTTGTCTAGCGAAGTCCAATTAAACTGCTCCGGCACTTTAGAGTAATTGCTTGGTAAACAATAGCACTCGTAATTGAGAACTTCATCGGGGCGTGTCCTAAGAGGGTACTTTTTGCCGATTGATATTACATTTTCCACCGCCTAGAATGTTACAAAATTAGAACAATGTAAAAGCTCCTTAATTTTATCATCAAAGTTTACTAACTTTAGATGTTTACCTTGTAAATGAAAATAAATGCTATCAAAGTAGCGAAATTTTCTTCAGTAAATCTGGTTATGTAGCAGACAAATGCGCTAGCATCGATCGCTACCAATATTACCAAAATTATCGTTATCCACGTCCCGATACAAAACCTGAATGACATGTAATTCCAGCCAATCTGCCGGCAGAATTCGAATACTATAGTTTCAAAAACTAATACTGGGCCGGTTGATCCTAAAATTGTTAACGGTTGACCTGAAAAAAAGCCGTAACCCATTCCACAGACGAATCCGGATATTAAAGATTCCATAGCTGCCATATTTTTACCGGTAGCTTCCCCCAACAACCCTCCAAATGTAATTATAGGTGATAAACAGGCGAAATATAAAAATATCCACGAGGCGACGCATTGAATCGCCAACGCGTCTTTGAAATCTGACCAGTACCAAGGCATTTTCCTTTTGAGATCATTTATCAAGCCTCCAAATAGTCTTCCAGTTCTAGCTAACCCTGATTCCTCTCTTTGTTTTTGTTCTTCCTCTTCTTCATCAAACTCCTCTTTTGGGTGATTATCATTTGGCCGTTTTCGAGGGTCTTGGGAAGGTATGGCTGCTGGGGGTTCAATACGGATAGCGGGGTCCCATTCACCTGGTGGCAGAACAGTTACGGCATCAAGAAATTCATCTATACCGGCTAAAAGGTGATCCCTTTTCTTAGCCCGATATGCAACTTCGTGGAAAATTTCATCGGACATCAGGGTAGCCATAGCTCGGCCGATTTCATGGAAACTAGAGTTGCTATTTGGTGGTCCGAGTAATACGAACATAAATCTGGTTGGCACTGGAACTTCTGTCAAATCACCCATTATTGTTCCTGTTTTCAGTCTAACGAATGCTGATAGTGTTTTTTCAAGAAAATCTACTTCTCCTACTAAGATATTGGATGCTTCTGCTCCTGGTGGTATCTTTCGCATAAAGTTAGTGTTGCTTTTGTGATTTATGTCTCCGTTCATCGGAAGGTCGCCAGAGCTATGATTCCTTTGCATTGATATACTGCTGGGACTTTTCACCATACCATCATCGTGAGCAGCACCTGCAATATTATAATTCTGTGACTTAATGCTGAAGTTATAAACATCGACCAATTAAAAGCTTTTGTAACATCCAATACCAGTTAGAAAATAGTGCGAATTTTCGTGTCAAAGCAAATTAATAAAAGATTAAACATTTACCAAAAATTGTGTTATGAGGCTATTTCACTAAATTCCTAATTCAATTATGAGGTATGGAGCGCATTGAATACAAAACAATTTTACTACCTACTTATTAAATGGACATCTCTTTGCAATGCAATCTAGCAATTCTCAAACCTACATAATTTTACTTATATGTACTTAAAATAATAAGGCGGTATGAGCTAAAGCTGATATATAGCAGACTGTACAGAAACAAGGACACCAGCGTTCAGCACAGTTATATGGAAATGGCGAGATGTAGGTCGAGAATGAAAGGAAGTAAGAAACAGAAAACAATGAGAAAGAGAAGAAACAACATTGATGAGGATAAGCGGTTACCCGCACTAGGAATGCCTAGGAAACGACTGAATTCTCCTTTGTAAGAGTGTCCGCTGGTTGAACCGCCTTCTTCAACTGTAATATAACATAATGCCAATGTTCAAAGGGATCTTAGAATAAAGGTCACAGATACAGATTAGTTAACCTTCTCCAAACACTAAACCTATATATATACAACATTAAAATTAGCCTCGTGCGTGCTATGAATGTCAGTAAAAGAGCGTGAGTTCAGTGAGCAGTTATGTGTTAGGTACCATCACACGCATGGCTAACCTGGTACTGCCAGATAAGAACCTCTGGCATCTGAAGCTTGAAGAAGAGCAGTGTGAGGAGACGAGGTGGACCCTCGACAACTCCTCGAACTGGAGCGTCGAGAGCCACCTTCCTGGAAATCTGATAGGATCGGATGACCCATGAATTATACGCTAGAAAACTTTTATTAATAAAACAACATGAGAAATGATTCTAGGAGAAGTTGCTAGTGCAAAATTTTAACTCACTTTTACAAGATGAATGGTTGCGTCCAATATCAGCTAGAGATCGGATCAGAGGGAGTCTGGACATGTTATTATGATGGTTCCGTCTCTCATGTTGATGCCTGTGCCTCCTCAATAAAGCGTCTTTGACTTTCTCTCTACAATCATATCCTATGCCACCATCAGCTACCATATTATCTAGTACGTTATCTGCAACTTGTTCCAAAGAGCCTGCTTCCATGTCCAGGATTACCGATCCATTTAGTATGAGACTCCGTAATTCGAAGAGAGAGTGAAGTGATAATGTCGCTACGTGAGGTTTTGACCATCTATTTCCACCTTCCTCAACGTCTTCTTCAAATTTTATCCATCTAGCTGTCTCTTTCCACTCAAGTTCATCGCCATCTTTGACCAGCTCTTCCATCTCCGAGAATAACGGATGGGACTCGAGCGTGGAATCATCGACATCTTCACCAAGTATAAACTGCACTCTTTGGGCCGGTGGAGTTACTGAAAATTTAATTAAAAACGTTAATGACTTGTAAGAAGATCATTTTAAACATCCAAATATAAAAACATTAGGAAAAAGTGAAATCGAACGACTAATCTCGAAGGCTCATGAATAAAACAGTGAATAAAGATATAAGCTGTTGAAACATGCTTAGGTAATTTTGATACCTACACAAATAAATGGAAAGAAAGATCCTGATTGAATAATCCATGCTTAATGCCAATGGTGAAATGAGTATATTAAAAATGGAAATCAGATTGAAAAGGAAATTGGATTCAATACAAATAATGATAGGTTTCTTCTACTATGTTATCTTACATGTTTCGCCGTCATCTGTGACGCTTAGTCTTCTAACTCTCGTCATTAACCCCGGCCCTAGGGATTGGGAACCAATAAAAATATTTTGGACAATATCCTATGATGCTCCAAGGGTATTATTATTTTCCATGTTAATGATCTCGCGTTGAGTTATAGTACCGCAAACACTAACAAGCCTCATTGTGTTGTTGTCAAAGGAGTTAATTTTATGAGCTTGGTAATTTCGTACAAGGCCATGAACAACGTCATGTAATTTGGTCTCTATTGTAGGTACCTTTATAGTTTAGCTAGGTTACAAATAGGGTGTCATGCTTTTTTTGTGCAATTAACTTTATGTATGTTTGGAGTAGGTATAGGTACGCTTTGGGTACCTGAGATGAGACAGAGGAATAGGTACGTTATGACTTCCACAAAAATAATTACAAGTTTGAAAGGGTTGAGTGCTATATTTATATCTGTTTGCATTTAATTTACAGCCAATCGTGATACACATTGTATCACGATTGGCTGTAAATTAAATGTATTATGTATGTACAGACGCCAGCACATCAAGCTACTACAATCTGTCAAGTTTCTTTAATAGATTTTCAACTTTATCGCTAAAGCATAAGGTTCAAAGTTGATTGGAAAAATTTGACAGTTTCGGGTAGCTTGATGTGCTGGCGTCTGTACAAAGAGTGTTGGCTATTCGAAATCAAACGATTTGGAATTCGATGTTACCATTTCTTTGTGGTTAAAATATCATATTATTGAAAATATTTTATGTAATATTCCTTCTTTCTTTATATCATTATGATTATATTCTATACCATCACTTTCTTCAACATTCTTTCCTATCTTTAAATCCTACCCTTGGTTACTCCCTACTCTCTTACCGGGTCTCTCAGCATCATTCTCCCCGTTACGGTGATGGTGTTTGTGCTTCCTATGGGAATGTCTTCGGGCTGGCACGTGAACACCCACGAACACAGTATGGGCGCGGTGACCTGGGAACAAAATTGAACATGTTTGACAAATCGTTTTTTAATGATAGGATAGTTGTTTCAAATTCTGATGAAATAGTTGATGTCTTTAATAAAAAATATCGTCATGTTTTGAATACTTTCCAATTTATTTAACCCACTCTCGCTCCCCAAACCTAGCAAAGCATTGTTCTAGATGAAGCAAAAAATATTGGAAATAAATGAAGTAAATTTATGCGTAAACTCAAGCCAGCCTTATAACAGAAATCGACGTAGAGAGAATGATTCATAGGAACATATTAGCGAAGGAAATTTCCTTTGCTCACAGACAAAGGGATGAAATGATCTTTGAATCAGCCAGTGTATGAAATTCCTTTGACATTAATGCCTATATTTGTGTATGTTTCAGTTATTTTCATACCTGTTTACCTACTGAATAGTGGGTAATTTGTTAGCAGCTGTCACAATTAATTAAAGAATAGTTGAAAGATAAAAGAAAACGGCCAAGTGCGTGTCGGACCACGCACAATGAAGGGTTCTGTAGTTGTAATGAATTTATCCCAAGAACAAACTTAACATTGTACTTAGTTAAAAATCATGTTCTCCCATAAATTGCAACTGCAAATTTAATTTGGTCGACTATTACTCGTAAACTTGTAAAGCCTACTTAGCTGTGACAGTTTTCCTTTTAATTTCGTATTAAATTCTACCTACTGTCGTGAATTTTTTCACTTATCCAAAAGCAACCATTTAGCTTGGGACACACTTGACTCAAACAAAAATTAGCACTTTAAAGCTTAATATTTCACAAACGGCTCCCTGAATCGAAAAATTGTTTTCACAATATTTTTTAAAACCTATCCAACGATACCCCAGACTATGGGGTAGACGAGAAAAAAAAACATCCCCACTTAACGTGTAGCCTAAAATAATTTTTTTCAAGATTTTATTTTAAAACTTTGTCGACGTGATTAATATGTATATCTATGCTAAATTATAGCTTTCTAGCACTAAGAGTCTCTGAGCTATTGCTATTGGTCAGCGGGATTGTCCGAAAGGGTTACCGCTGGCCCGGAACATAAGAACATAATGGCTAAGGAAGAAACACGGGTGGGTTTTAGTCAGTAACAGTCTGACACTCCCTTCCGCTCCACCCAGAGCGGGAGGGGTCATTTGATGATTTCCCACCCAAAAAAAAAACAAAGCGTAGGTACGTATTACGTAGCGATGTGGTAAAAACTATTGTATTCTGTTATCAATACCAGAGAACGGTACCTTGTAATAAAGAATAAGTAGGTGATGGCAAGCTTATTGTCATTTAATGGATAGGTACTCAATGATATCAGCATCATCATCATCATCTGTCGACTTTCAATCGGAATATCAGTATTTTAGTTGGAGCGACTGCGTATCTGACCTCCACAACCCAGTTACTGGGTAATACGATACCCCTTGGTAAGACTGGTTGGCAGACTTTCGGGCTTCTGACTACCTACCCGTAACGACTGTCAAAGACGCACGAATGACATCCGCAACCAACGGTTTAACGTGCTTTCCGAGGCACGAAGGGGTCTCGGTATGTAAAGATGGTCACCCATTCACAGACCGACCGCGGCAAGCGTAGCTTAACCTGATCAATCGGCCCGTGCGGCTGTTATTACTTAGGCACGAGCCGAGGGCAAGCTTATTGTCGTTTAATTGATAATTAAACAATAATATCAGCAATTTTGTAGCAAACAATACTCAACACAGGGTAGGTACTTCATCATTTCAGCCGAAAGACGTCCACTGCTGGACATAGGCCTCCCCCAATTTTGGTGGGGTTTGCCATAATCGCCACGCTTGACAGGCGGGTTGGCGATTGCAGTATGGTATGATGGTGTAGGTAATGCATAGAGAACGCTGCTGCCCATTCTCCGGTCTCCCTTAGTCGCCTTTTACGACACCCACGGGAAGTATGGGGTGGTGCTATTCTTTAAGTCCGGCGCCACACAGACCTCCGGCACCACACATGGGTAGGTACTTAGATTCTTGAAATGTTAGATACTTATTCATGCTTTGTCCAGTGAATCTATCTATGATTAATGAGGTAAACCTTGGTGACTGGAAACTTGAACGCAAAACTACGATCCGCCTACACTTGACCAATACCTAGGTAATACATTCTAGATCGTAAATCGATAGATAGTGAGGCTGCCCACAATTTACCGGACACTGCTTTTAGCTTGAGATCGTCGACTGGTCCGGTTTCAGCGGTGTTTGCGGTCTGAAATACTTCGCACTGGATCGATTGATGAAACAACAGCTAAATCCTTCAATTTTGGACAGTTTGCAAAGTGATTTTCTCTTTAGCCTGTTGTCTTGCTCAGTCTCGTCACTTGGTAAGGACTTGTTGAATAAAATTGAAATATCGTTCTATTTACTTGTTATTGTATTAAACATGTAATATGTTGTATCATTCGCTTGTCGTTTATACCTATAACAAGTTGTAAAGACTAGTTATAAACAAAACTTGTCAAAAGTTGAACAACATCACAGATTTGTGCATATGTGTGGTGTCACACACACCACACATATGCACAATTGCACACACATCACTCACATGCACTCACACCACACACTTGCACACACACGTACAAACCACACACATGCGCACACACACACCACACACATGCACACACATACCACACACATGCGCACACACACCCCCACACTGCACATGATTCTAGACCTAGCGTAGACATTTTCATCGGTTATCAAAAAAAAGGGGGTCCAGACTAAATCCATGGTAACACGACGCGTGTCGATATTCCTGACACCCTGTATACCTATGTCTGAAACAACTTAAATACACGTTTGATATAGGTGCACGACATGGTTGTAGGCTGGCCGCCCACGTCAGACTTTTTGTAGCACCGATAATCGGGCCGATTTAGTTTACTTCATTATTTCTGTCTTACTTTTTGTAGGACGTGTGCGTTGCACTATTGCTATCAGTGTGTTCTATTTTTCTCCTACAAAAAATCGGTCACCGAATATCGGACGTGGGCGAGCGGCCTTAACAAGTCTTTTGAATATAAAATAAATAAATCAAATAAAATAAATTTATTTCAGGTAAAGAGCCATATTAAATACAAAAAACCGGTCAAGTGCGAGTCGGACTCGCGCACCGAGGGTTCCGTACTTTGTAGGTATGTAAATAGTTTATCACGGGATTTTTTTAATGTACATACCTCAAGTTTACGGTTTTCGGATTTTTCCTTTACTTGTGCTACATAATCTTGCTTCTTGCCAAATTTCATGATTCTAGGTAAACGGAAAGTACCCTATAAATTTTGATTCCCTTGAGAGTGTCGAAATATACGTGTTTTGCGGCATAAACAGCCGTATCTTTTGTTTACGTTAATATAGGTGTTTGATTTTTTCACAACTTCAAGGGACTGTAGACCTGAGTATATGGTTTTAATTTCAACTCGATACCTCCACGCGTTCCCGAGATAAATAGTCTTGACAGACAGACGGACGGACGGACAACAAAGTGATCCTATAAAGTCGGTGAACTCCGCCCTTGTTTCCTTTTGAGGTACGGAACCCTAAAAAAAGAACATAAATTATCAATTTGCCATCTTAATTTTTAAATACGTTCAAATTAAAAAATTATCAAGTCAAAAACAAAAAAGTAAATGTCAGAATGAACTATCAAACGTCAATTACAATAATTAGGTAAGTATATGACTTGTCGAATACAAGTAGGTATCACAATTTGTATGTGGGTGTGAATGCGTGGGTAATTACGTCTACAGAGAATGTTTCATTGTCTCACATAAAGTTATAATGCAAAAGCTGTTATCCTTGTTACTGAAATAACTCCTATAAATAAAACAAATTGCAAATCAAAACGAAGTATCTCCTAAAAATTATCATAACTTTCCCCATTTACTTTTTGTTTCGTTTCTGACTCAATTATTTTAATTTCTTTTATTTGCATCAACACTTTTGTCCTCTAACTCAAACATTTTAAAACAATTGAATGATTCAATTCGTAGGAGTTTCCAACTTACTTACCAAAATGCACACACTGGGCTTCACAGCTTAGTACGGCTGTTATCCCAATTGCGTACAGTGTGGCTAAGTTTGACACAGTAGAGCCTGGTACCTATGATTACCAAAACCCTACTGAATATAGACCTAGCCCTACAGCAACTGCCTAGCACCCTAGTTACCCTAACGCCCTACCCTATCATACAAACCACACCAAACGTGAGTTACGCTGGTTTTACGTGAGGGATGTCTGTTTCCAGGAGACCTACGGAAACAGACGGAATTTGGGTAGGAATAGGGGTTTGTGTACGTCGTGCAATGTACACAGGAAATGGTTTTCTCACTGCCGATCCCACAGACTCATAGGACCGATGATGGCTAAAGGTGTCTTGGCCACAGTGAGAGGAGTTATGGTAGGTGAATCAAACTCGACTCCAGCTTGATGACTTAAGCAATTTTTGCACATCTGTTTTTCGTTTACGACCTTATTGCGATCTTGCACTGATAGCGTTTTAAAACTAGCACATTGGTAAATGCTATGTTCGTGACTTTGGCAAAACCAGCATATTACATGTTTATCCACTTGTTTCGCTGTCGATTTCGATGACTCATGGCGCATTCTATGAAGAAAAGATTCTTCCCTCAATGAGCTTGAGGTTTCAAGACACTTAAACCTTTTTTCTAAGAATTGCATCATTGCCGAAAATTCTTGTAGTTTATTAGGCTCTTTTAATTGTTGTTCGTATTTTTCATCGGTTTCCGAGTCCCATAATCTACTGAGTATTCTTGTCAAAATTGGATTTTGGAGGGCTGATTTTTCAATCATCTGATTACTTTATTCGAGGAATAATTTTGAAATTTTGACAGTTATTTCATACAAAAACTGTCAAACGTCAATTTTGTTCCTCGAATAAAAGTTATCTGGCGATGGAAAAATCAGCCCTAAAAAGAATTCATTACAAGTCGCTTGTTGTGGACTTGGGGATGCTATAGGTACCATTATCCAAAGTTACAAAAGGGATTTTTAATGATTCTTAATTATTATTTAAGAAGCCCCGGCCACCCGATAGGATTTTGCCTCTGCAAAAATGTAAAACTTTCATAGAGGCTTTCATCCCCTATTTTAACCTTTTACGGGGCTGAATCTTCAAAAATCCTTGCGTAGACACATACACACATACTCTTTTGAACAAACTCTTGTGGAAAATTTTATGCTTGTAAACCCAGCGGTACCTAATTATGGACTGTTATCTGTCAGTGCATGAATGAATTTAAGATTTTTATTGCGTAGATTGTAAAAAATATTGAACCGTAGAGAATTCTTTGAAGACTATGGTAGGTACCGATAACATCACGGCTGTTTTCGCCGCAGGGTTAGATAGAAGCGTACCTACCTGTAAGTTTATAATATAAGTATGTTTATTTCATAATCAACAGGTTTCTATACAAACACATTTTAGAGGGCTTCTTTTAAGTATAGAGAAATAGAGATACCTGTAACCAAAGACCACCCTCTTCCATGTCTAAGTGTACACATACGAAGCCTGTTATTGACAGAATTAATAACAAAATAGGTAGTTACAATAACAAAAAAATAACTAGATAATTTACTTAATTATAATTAGTTCAGGAACTTGAGGTTACTGGGTAATACGATACCCCTTGGTAAGAATTTGGTTGGCAGGTTTTCGGGCTTCTGACGACCCGTAAAGACTGTCAAAGATTCACGAATGATAGCCGAGACCAACGGCTTAACGTGCTTTCCGAGGCACGGAGGGGTTATGGTATGTAAAGATGTTCGCCCATCCACAGACCAACCGCGGCAAGCGTAGCGACCGCGACCTGTGCGGCTGTTATTACCCAAGCCCCTCCCACAAGGGAAATATAGACCGGTGTGATGTTATGTTATAGACTGTAGGTACATAATGCGTCAACATCCGTTATCCGGGGGATAAATGATTAGCTATGCGTTGTGACAGGTTAATCCGGCCTGTCATAGGCCGGAGTGTAGGTGAAAGCCAATATTAGCAACCACTGTGTTTGTTTGAATAACAAAGCTATTTCATACTAGAATTATGTAAAATACAGTACCTACTATTGCTGGAAAGTACCTACAAATGTTTCTTTTTAGCGTTTCGTACGTCCGAATGGAAAATGGAACCCTCATAGGATCACTCGTGTGTCCGTCTGTCACAGCCAATTTACTCCGAATCCAGTGGACCGATTAAGTTGAAATTTGGTACAAATAAAACATTGTGTTACCCAAACACGGACGTGTAACGTAAATAAATAAATTTAGAATATGGGGTCACTTTTGGGAGGCAAATGAGAAAAAAAATGTTTTGCAAACCGTACCGTGTGAGTGTGTCACATGAATTATTGTGAGGGTCTCAAATATATCACACTAATATTATAAAGGCGAAAGTTTGTGAGTGTGTGTGTGTGTGTTTATATGTTTTTTACTTGTTCACGCTCAAACGGCTGGACCAATTTTGATAACATTTGGTATGAAGGTTGCTGACACACACATAATTATAAGCTACTTTTTATCCCGATATTCTCACGGAATCAAAAGTTATGCTGGTGAAACCGTGGGGCGCAGCTAGTATTTTTAATAAAAAGTTTAAAGTTGTTTAGGAAAATAGATGAAGTTTGACCCCTTATCTCTTAGAAACTAAAGAGCCTAAAATTTTAAAAATAGTTTTATACTTATAGATTACAGGAATCCCTCTAAGAAGTCTATGGTCCTAAAATAACATGGTAAACATCCTAATATTGTTCGTAGGTACTGCAAATGTAAATTTACCATTCGCAGTTGGAATGACATGGAGAACTTGTTTTTCAACTACAATCTTAAGTATGTTCTTGAGATAAATTAATTGTAACTACGGAACCCTTCATTGTTCGTGGTTCGATACACAGCGTAGCCGGTTTTTTTTAATTGGATTTTTTTATTACAATGTCTCATCACTCATGTTGATATTTCCCTGTTAATATCATACTGTAAATTATTATTATCAAGAAAGGTTTTGGTTGTTTCAATAAAGAAATTTCTACTATTAGTATTTCTTGAACATTGATTAAGTAATTCAAATGGAAACTTTGGTTTGTACAACTCTGTTTGCATCTGCAATTCAATTACAGGAGCAAAACTAACTTTATTAGAGAGTTCAATCAACCTCAAGTCAGGTCAAGAGTATGTACCTACGACTAACGAACCTTCAAAATGGCGGCCAATAAACTACCTGTAGGTAGTTTATCTTTATCTACAGTATACAAAGGGAGGTTAAAGAAAGAATAATTCAACCCCTCCTAGTTAGATTATGGAAGTCTGAAAAGTTGAGCACAAATTGGAAAAGTTCTGAGTTTAGCTGTGAAATGATACATAGCCTGAATATACCAAGGTGTAAATAAGCATGGCGTCTTTTTTTTTTCAGGATGGGAAATCATTATATGACCCCTCCCGCTTAGGGTGGAGCGGAAGGAAGTGTCAGACTCTTACCGACTGAAACCCACCCGTGTTTCTTCCTTAGGCCTTTATGTTCCGGGGCAGTGGTAACCCTTTCGGACAATCCCGCCGACCCGGCAGGCTTCGGCCCTAACGGGCCCCTTCTCTGATGCTGAGATCTCTTTGAGGCGCGCGTGGAACACGTACGCGCCGTCCGGCACGGGCCTGGTCCTGATCGGACGGTGAGCTACCCATTACTCTCCGTCCGCAGGTCGGCGATTGCGGTGGCCGAGAGTCGTCACGCGGCTCCCGATGCCCGGAGCGTCTCCCGCGGCGGCTGGGATGGAAGGCTCTCTCCTTCATCCATTCCGTCACCTCCTTAGCTAGCATGACTGCTCCGCAGAAGGAGGTGACTGCCTCCCACTCCCTCTCGCTCCGGATTATGGCTTGGACATGACGTCTTAATTAAGTTTTCTGATTTAAATTTTCTGATATCATGATCATCATCATCAACCTACAGCAGTCCACTGCTGGACATAGAGATCCCCAAACACAAGGCCATTCAACTCGATATTCGGCAACTTTCATCCAGCTGCTACCAGCCACCCTGCAAGGGTCGTCGCTCGACCTGGCGTCCTTCCTTGCGATTGCAGATTTCAAGGTAAACAAAGAACTAATCAAATAAAAGGAATGTTAGCTGAACTTCAAGTTTTCTAACAACATTTTTCTTTTCACACAACTCCCAAGGCAAACCCGAAACTACCAAGTTTAATTTAGGTAGGTAAGTACTTTAACCGCAAAATCGTTCGAAGACCTTACCCTGGCAAGATCAAAATTTATACCAAAAAGTACCTACAGTTGAACGAAAACTACGTGTCAGTGGAACGGGATAAAAGGACCACGTTTCATATATTTCATCCAGGGTAAAGAGCTATTCATCCGCCGTCACGCGAACAGAATTCTCAATGAACTTTCGGAACAGTTACAGGTGCGAATATTGTATTACATTAAACTAGCGTCTGCCCGCGACTTAGTTCGAGTACACACTACACTTTTTATATTATTTTACAATGTTGTTTCAAAATTTAAATTGATTTGAAAACTTCTCGTTGCCTGAATAGACTCTTCTAGAGGGGCCCGTAGCTAAATAATAACAGCCGCACAGGTCGATCGATCAGGTTAAGCTACGCTTGCCGCGGTTGGTCTGTGGATGGGTGACCATCTTTACATACCGAGACCCCTCCGTGCCTCGGAAAGCACGTTAAGCCGTTGGTCCCGGCTGACTTACGGGTAGTCAGAAGCCCGAAAGTCTGACAACCAATCTTACCATGTGGTATCGTATTGCCCAGTAACTGGGTTGTGGAGGTCAGATAGGCAGTCGCCCCATGTAAAATACTGGTATTCAGCTGCATTCGGTTAGACTGGAAGCCGACCCCAACATAGTTGGGAAAAAGCTAGGCAGATGATGAATAGAGTCTTCTTACTTAGGAATAGATACCATACTTATGTATACTTATGAATATTTACAGTACATCTACGTCCACTAACTAAAAATTCAGAATATTGTTACGAGCTCGGGGTTCGTGACAATTAAAACTGCCGATTGACTATCCAAAATAATTACACTTTAAACAACAACACTAATTACAACTCAAACACACTAATTACAAAACACAATTGCACTACTGATCGCTCTAAGTCGCACTTCAAGAGCGCTTCGATGTGTTCGCTTGTATAGCTGTATCCAAACTGTGTCGGTCGTGGCGCATCTCGGCCTCGCCGCAGATAGTTCTAGAACCTTCCATTGTAGAAACATCTAGATTCTAGAAGGTTCGAGTACATATCGGTCCCGACTGACCAGATGTCGATAGTTCGAGAAAGTTCTATAAAGTTCTCGCATCGAAATTTCTAGGTTTCTTAACCACGTTAAGTTCCGCTACTCGATACTAGATGGCGCTAGTGGTAACTAATGTCACCATGTCACCATTAATTGTGGCGCGCAACAATATGAACATTTTTATACTTTTGTGAATGGATAACTCTGAGGTACCCATTTACAAAAGCGTAGAGGTATACCTCGCATCTGCTTTTCAATGGACGAAGCAGAACTTTTATTTACCCGCATGTTGCCCGGAGTTACGAAGAGGTATAGAAATGTTTTACGTACCGCAATAGCTTTTGTTACTTAATACATGGTAGGTACTGAAATGAAATGTTACGAGAAAATAAATGACTCATCATTTTATGAATAGTACCTAGGATCATTTATCATTCTCCCACCCTTAGCTCAATTTATTTTGCGGGCGGCGCAACAAGTCTTATTCTTCCATACTTCTCTATTAGTCGCCATCTACCTACTTACCTAGCATATATCCTGAAGAATATCATATATTTTTAAAACTTGCGTTTTTCGTGTTTAGGTCTTGTAAGCCCCTTAATATAGTTTATTTGATTTAGAAACATACAGAGCTCTTAAAAGGCTACGATTTTGTTAATTAATCTTATTGCTGCTATATCTCGACTCAATAAATAGAGCATCACTTATCAAGACTAGACTAAGAGGATCTATGGAGAACTTATCACACTAATACTATAAAGGCGAAAGTTTGTGAGTGTGGGTGTGTGTTTATATGTTTGTTACTTCTTCACGCTCAAACGGCTGGACCAATTTTGATAAAATTTAATATGGAGGTAGCTGACACCCTTAACATATAGGCTACTTTTTATCCCGATATTCCCACGGGATCGACACTTACGCGGGTCAAACCGCGAGGCGTAGCTGGTTTTATATAATTTTTATTCTGCTTCTAATTACAGTCTTTGGAGCATTAATAGAAATTTTGTGGTCCTACGATACGAGATGTGTTTGATCCAAATATTGCCAAATGAATACCTATTATTAATGAGACAAATGCAAGGGCAATACAAAGCTAAGTAATAATAGCCGCAAGGTTATATCGAATAGGGTAAGCTACGCTTGCCGTGGTCGGTCCGTGGATCGGTTACCATATTTACATACGGAGATACCTCCGAGGCTCGAAAACCACGTTAAGCCTTTAGTCCCGCCTGTCGTTCTTTGAACTTTGACATACATTACTGGTCGTTAGAAACCCGAAAGTCTGACATCCAGTGTTATCAAGTGGTATCTTGTTACCCAGTAACTGGGTGGTAGAGGCAAGTAAGGCAATAGCTCCATGTAAAATATTGATATTCAGCTGCATCCGGTAAGACTGGAGCCGACCCCAATATATAACAAATAAAAACTTTTTAACAAAAAAATTAAACAGCCGAAAAAACTGAAAAGCAAAAAAGAATTTAAACCTTTTTTAATTAACCTTAATAAGTAACTAAGTTCTTAAACTAATGTAAGTAGGTATACTTAAGTAATTTTGAGTCGGCGCCTAACAAGGGGTACTTAATACATACCCTTTCAAAGGAAAAAAGAATTATCAAAATCGGACTAGTCTTCAAAAAGTTATGCGTGGTAATACAAAAAAAATCGCGTCGACTTGAGTTATACCGTCTTTTCGTCGGCAAAAAATACATAAAGTATACTAAAATCACATCACTCGACGCCATAATTCTATTTATAATACTTTTATTTTAATCCGTTAGAATCTTTAACTTAAAAGCCTTCTAATATGCTGTAATTTATCAAAGTGTAGGTACCTCACCTGTCACCTTGTCAGTTCACTCACGTCGACTCGACACGGACCATTTAATCTCTAACCGATCGGAAAATATCTTATAGATAGACTTGATAATTATTTATGCTGTTCACTGTTGAATTATTAATGTTGTTTGAACTTGACCTTAATATCTGTAAGTAGAACATTGGATCTCAACTATGCACATCGTAATATGGATTGAACGTTATTAGTATTCCGGTCAGCTCTTCAAATTATGCTTTGCAACAGAATTGGATTCCTACTCATGAGCTTTCGCTGGCGATTTTGACGACTCAATGATTAAGCTATTTGAGATAATAGAAGAGAATATTCTTTATTGTGTATGTACACCATAAATATTACAGATATAAATGTAGAAATTTTACAAGGGGTGACACAATGGGTGTTCTTATCGCTAACAGCGATCTTCTAAAGACAACCTGTGGATGAATTTATAGAGAAAAGGGAGACAATACTGTAGGTAGTCTGTGGTGTACCATTTAAATATCCATATTAATATTGTAAATGCGAAAGTGTGTCTGTCTGTTACCTATTCACGCTGAACCGATTTAGATGAAATTTGGTATAGAGATAGTTAGTTTGAGTCCCGGGAAACGACATAGGATTTATGTTGGAGTTTTAGTCCCGATCATCATCATCATTTCAGCCGAAAGACGTCCACTGCTGGACATAGGCCTCCCCCAAGCACCTCCACTTCGACCGGTCCTGTGCTTCCCGCATCCAACGGGTTCCTGCGGCCTTCACAAGGTCATCGGTCCACCTTGTGGGAGGCCTTCCAACGCTACGTCTTCCGGTACGCGGTCGCAACTCCAGAACCTTTCGGCCCCATCGGCCATCTGTTCTGCGAGCAATGTGCCCTGCCCACTGCCACTTAAGTTTGGCAATTCTTTGGGCCATGTCGGTTACCTTGGTTCTCCTGCGGATCTCCTCATTTCTGATTCGATCACGCAGGGAAACTCCAAGCATAGCCCTCTCCATTGCCCTTTGGGTGACTTTTAGCCTTCTTATAAGGCCCATTGTGAGCGACCACGTTTCCGTTCCATAAGTCATCACTGGCAACACACACTGGTCAAAGACTTTTGTCTTGAGACACTGCGGTATGTGGGACGAGAAGATATTGCGTAGCTTCCCGAACGCTGCCCAGCCGAGTCGGATTCGTCGATTTACCTCTTTCTCGAAGTTAGACCTACCTAACTGGATAGTTTGTCCTAGGTAAACGTACTCGTCCACGACTTCGAGTGTAGCGTCTCCGATTTTTATGAGAGTGGGTGTTACATGGGCATTTGACATGACCTTCGTTTTGTCCATGTTCATTTTAAGACCCACTCTTTCGGCGGCTCTACTGAGGTCATCGAGCATTGTACTGAGGTCCTCCATAGTCTCAGCCATGACTACGATGTCGTCGGCAAACCGAAGGTGAGTTATGTACTCGCCATTGATGTTAATGCCAGCCCCTTTCCAGTCCAGAACCTTGAAGACATCCTCCAGTGCAGCGGTGAACAGTTTCGGAGAGATAACGTCTCCCTGTCTCACACCTCGCTGCAGAAGGATAGGTTTCGAGGCCTGATCCTGGAGTCTGACTGACATAGTGGCGTTTTCGTACAGACACTTCAGCACTTCGATGTACCGATAGTCGATCTGGCACCGTTGAAGAGACTGCAGCACAGCCCATGTCTCGATCGAATCAAAGGCTTTCTCGTAGTCCACAAACGCTAAGCAGAGAGGCAGGTTATACTCTTCGGTCTTCTGTATAACCTGTCGCAGCGTATGTATGTGGTCTACGGTGCTAAAGCCTTTACGGAATCCGGCTTGTTCGGGAGGCTGGAAGTCGTCAAACCTGCGCGCGAGACGGTTCGTGATGACTCTCGAAAACAGCTTGTAGACATGGCTCAGGAGTGAGATGGGCCTATAATTCTTAAGGAGGGCGTTATCGCCCTTCTTAAAGAAAAGTATCACCACACCCCTGTTCCATGCCTGTGGTGTTTTGCCCTCGAGTATGACGGAACCAAACAGCTTCTGAAGGGCCTTCAGGACGGGTTTTCCGCCAGCCTTCAGCAACTCGGCCGTAATTCCGTCATCACCCGGTGCCTTGTTGTTTTTGAGCTGCTTCAGAGCCATCCTAATCTCGTACAGGCTGACGTCCGGGATGTCTTCGGTATAGTGCCGGGTCAATCTAGCTCTTGGGTCGTTTGCCAGATTCATAGCGGGGTTATTTGTTGACGTGTATAACTGTCCATAGAACCTCTCGATCTCTCTCAACAGCTCAGGTTTGTCGGATACGATCCTGCCATCATCGGTCTTCAGTCTCGTAAGCTGGCTCTGCCCAATAGACAGATCTCTAGCAAAGACCTTGGAGCCTTTATTTCGCTCTATCGCGTCCTTAATACGATCTGTATTAAAACGGCGAAGATCGCTTTTCAAGGCCTTAGAGATCCGTCTATTGAGTTGCCGGTAATTTAGCGCATCATCCGTAGACTGCAGGATCATATCGCGCCTCTCCTTCATGAGCCGCAAAGTAGGATCAGAGAGCTTCTTTTTTGAATTCGTACGGCGGGTCTTGAAGATCTTAGACCCGACCGTATGGACAGTTTCCACGAACCCATCGTTATAATCGTCCACGGAGCTCCCTAGGCATTCGAAACGATTCTGGAGTTCGAGCTGAAAGCTCTCGGGGTTTTGGATCTGGATCGGTGCTGGACGGAGCGTAGACTTCATCAGTCGAGATCTTTCCAGCTTGATATTTAAGTTCAATGTGCCTCTTACCATACGGTGATCACTTCCGGTTTTCACCGCGTTGATCACAGAGACATCATTGAATACTTGCTTCTTCGTCGACATAATGAAGTCAATCTCATTTTTAGTTGCACCATCCGGGCTCTGCCAGGTCCACTTTCTATGCTCACGTTTTCTGAAGAAGGAATTCATCATAAAGAGGCCTTCCTTCTCCATGAAACTGGCCAGTAGGTGGCCCCGGTGGTTCCGGCATCCAACTCCAAATTGCCCCACTCGCAGCTCATCATCGTTACGTTTACCCAGTTTCGCGTTGAAGTCCCCCATGACAACGGTAAAGTGAGTTTTAGAGCCATGCATGGCTCTGGAAATATCCTCATACATGGTCTCCACCTCATCGTCGGGGTGTGACGAGGTCGGGGCGTAAACCTGTACGACCTTCAGCGAATACCTTTCGGATATTCTGAGTATAAGGTACGCCACCCTGGTCGACACACTCTCGATCTTCACCACGTTGCTCACAAGGGACCTATGGACGATAAACCCGACACCACCTTGGGACTGCTGGTTGCCCTCCCGGAAATAGAGCAAGTTTCCGGATTTAAGGATTATCGAGTCCTCCCCCTCTCTTCGGACTTCAGATAACCCCACTATACTCCATCGTATCTTGCTCAATTCTTCCTCGAGTTCGGTGATCTTCTCGTCGGTCCGGAGTGTACGCGTGTTGTATGTTGCCAGGTCCAGTTTTCGGTGATTGTGGTAGCCGGATCTCTTCCGGGGATTCTTAGCACCCCTTGCCTCACCGTGGCCTTGGCCGCTACCGTAACCAAGGGTAGGCGGGCCGCCGGGTACTAGGGGCCTAGTGATTTTCGTGCTTGTCATTCTTGGGGGGGTTTTGCCATAATCGCCACGCTTGGCAGGCGGGTTGGCGATCGCAGTATAGTATGGTGGTGGAATGCATAGAGAACGCTGCTGCCCATTCTCCGGTACGACCCTTAGTCGCATTTTACGACACCCACGGGAAGTATGGGGTGGTGCAATTCTTTAAGTCCGACACCACACGGACATAGTCCGACACCACACGGACAAGTCCGACACCACACGGACATTCGTCCCGATATTCCCACGGGATCGACACTTATGCGGGTGAAACCGCGGGGCCCTGCTAGTATACAAGAAATACATACATTTATAAAACATATACTTATCTATATAAATAAATATATTCAATAATAATCATAAAACAAGTGCAAAGAACATAAGAGATAGTTGACGTGTTTATCGTGACATTAGAACCCTCGGGTTTAAAGCGACATTTTAAACTAGCAGATGAAACTATCGGCAGTCTTGTTCTACTCACTGCTGAGGATAGGCCTCCTCTGTGCCCTGGTTCCCTAATCTGAATTTAGTGTAATGTTTGGAATTTTTTGAACTCTTAGGCTCACAGGCGCCATTTCGGTTAACTATGTCTGTTCTAATTTATTTTATAGTCCCGAAGTTCACACCTTCAAGTTCACGCCAATGTTTTTGAAATGCTTTGCATTTTGTGATTTAATGGAACAGTTTAGCCCTTGTTTGAAACACAAGATCAAAGATCCTAAATCTACAAACATGTCACATGACGTCTAATATAACCTTGTATGTGTCGTCACACGTTTTACTATGCAAACAAAGCATCCTGATTTGGAAGGCGCCTGTTATTTGACGCCCTCGTTGCAATAACATAGCTGGTGTTAGAGATTCATGAATAATACAGTAAAATGTATGCGTCACTGTCATCAAAATGGGATAAAATGACGTAATTGTCCTCATAATTAACCTTTTAACCGCTTGTGTCGCATTTATTCGACACATATATTTCCGTGCCCCTACCGCTCATGTCGTATTTCTGCGACAGAGAACATATTATGCATGATTTTTTAGTTCTATTCAACGATTGCTCCTTCTCCTTGGACTAGCTGTGCCCGCGACTTCGTTCGCGTGGAATAGTGACTTTTCGGCATATTTTGAATTACATATACCGTCTACAGACCGGGCATTTGCTGTCCGAACCCTCTGAGAACTCAGGCGAATTTCCCTATCAGTGAAAGTCTCAGACTCACCCGATAGTGCTTGAGCTTCAACATCGGCAGTGAGACGTATTTCTCATTCTTCCTGTGTTTCCTTAGACCGAGCATTGGCTGTCCGAACCCTCTGAGAACTCAGACGAATTTCCCTATCAGTGAAAGTCTCAGACTCACGCGATAGTGCATGAGCTTCACGATCGGCAGTGAGACGTATTTCCCGTTCGTCCTTTGTTTCCTGGGATCGAGCATTTGTTGTCCGTACTCTCTGGGAGCTCAGGCGGGTTTCCCTGTCAGCAAAAGTCTCAGGCTCACGCGATAGCGCGTGAGCTTCGCGATCGACAGATAAACGTGCCTTTCGTTGTTCCCCGTTTTCCCTATTTCGAGTTGTCATCATTCGAGAACGATTTGAACTCAGTCGAGATTCTTGTTGTCGAAGTTTCTGCAGCACGAAACCTAGCCTGATGTTCCTCAGATTCCTGTGATCGAACTAATCTCATCCTTTTAGCATTTCTGCTACATTGGGAGAGGTTGGATCTTCTTCGAGGCATTCTTACAATAAAACAGTACTTACTACTTAACACACAGTTATTTAGTAAACACGTACTATCGGAAACAATTAAATTATAAATACTTACAGATTATTATACAGTCTAAAATTATCACAGTTTAAGTAATAAGTGTTAAGACGTGTAAACCAAACGTACTAACTTTATAAAACAAAAGAATTGCTAGAAAAATTAATTACTAACCTGAGCTAATGAACTTATACTTAATAAAGAAAATTACTTAATAATATTTATATACAAACCCTAAATACAAATTAAGATAAGTATACCGAAAATCAGGGAAAGAAATGCCTAACCTATCATAAATGCTTACAATATTTATTTCGTCGTTTCAGCCGATAGACGTCCACTGCTGGACATAGGCCTCCATCAATTTTGGGAGGGTTTGCCATAATCGCCACGCTTGGCAGGCGGGTTGGCGATCGCAGTATGGTATGATGGTGGAATACATAGAGAACGCTGCTGCCCATTCTCCGGTACGACCCTTAGTCGCCTTTTACGACACCCACGGGAAGTAACGGGTGGTGGTATTCTTTAAGTCCTGCACCACACAGACAAATATTTATTTACAAACCCTAAATAAAAATTAAGATAAGTAAATACCCAAAAATCAAGAAAAGAACCGTCTAACCTATACCAAATACTTACAATATTTATTTACAAAATTTTAAAGAAAATGAAGAAAAAGAACCTAACCTACAAACCCTAAAATAATAAATAAATGAAATATGCAAACAGTCAGTCATCATCATCTGCCTAGCCTTTTCCCAACTATGTTGGGGTCGGCTTCCAGTCTAACCGGATGCAGCTGAATACCAGTATTTTACATGGATCGACTGCCTATCTGACCTCCACAACCCAGCTACTGGGTAATATGATACCCCTTGGTAAGACTGGTCAGACTTTCGGGCTTCTGATTACCCGTAACGACTGTCAAAGATCCACGAATGACAGCCGGGAACGAGGCACGGAGGGGTCTCGGTATGTAAAGATGGTCGGTCACCCATCCACAGACCAACCGCGGCAAGCGTAGCTTAACCTGATCGATCGACCTGTGCGGCTGTTATTATTTAGCCACGGGCCACTCTAAATTATGCAAACAGTCAGTATTCAAGTGAATCGCAATAATCGAATGCAACTATTCGCCTATACCTACTCTCCAGGATACGCGCGTTCACTGAATACCTTAACAAATGTTCGCCGTGATTCTTTAAATTGACATAAATTTTTCATTTATGAACCGATTGACATGAAATAAACACTAAATGTTAAGTGAAGCTTACTACAATATATTAGTGAAAACCGCATCTAAATATAATAAGCCGTTTCTGATATTAGCGTGCACAAACATACAGACAAACAGAGACAAAAAAAAAAAATTACAATTTCGGGTTTGGCATCGATATAATAACAACCCCTGCTACTTTTTTTTTATATATTTCCATTGTACAGACACCACTTTTCTACAATTTTATTATATGTATAGTTTGGTAGCCGCGTGCAAGGCAATTACTATTTAATCAAGGCAATTGATATTATAACCAAGCGGTTAAAAGGTTTATAAAAACAATAAAGTAATTGTGCAGATTTAGAACTAAGCTTGTTCGAATTTTGATTAAAGAGGCCTTAAAGGTACTGTCCTGATATTCTCTAAGCATCATTATTTTTTGAAATTGGAACTGAAGCGATGTGTGCAACTTAAAAAAAAACAAGTGAATTCGTTTTTAAATTCGCATTATGTACTAACGAACACTCCCAACGCTTGAGTGACTTTGACAGCCTGCACTATTCACAGCAGTCGGAAATCTTTGGGCAATTCCCGTATTTTTAAGAACGTTCGCATTCTAAACTCAGTCTCTATCTGTCAAAAAAACCCTCTGAATTAATTACATTTTTAACCTAAAAACTAAACTAGATGTAAACTTTTTTTGACATTGATTATCACTGAAATGACATTGCAACTTGAACGTTTTTTAAGTACGAGTATTGGCCGAAATAGTCTACATAAAAAAGGACCTAGACAAAGATCGTTAGAAAGGAAAGACAAAATGACAGATTGTAGAAGGATTTCTACGGTGCGATGTCAAAAATGAAGAAAAGAAATGTCAGTTTTTATAGAAAGCAATGTGTCTACTCTTCGTAGAGATAGAAGTGTTCATGCTACGTGTGCTGGTTAGTAATAGACAGTGTTGCTGCTGTAGCACAATTTCTTTGTCGCTTTTTATTACATCCATAAAACAAGATTTGCTTTATTAAAACAAATGCAAATTAGATACGAAGGCAGAATATTAAATAACATAAATTGTTTATGTAGGGCTTGTGGGGCTTATAATAAGCGCTGTACTGGAAATACCTAAGGTGAACAATAGCCGTCAGAAGCATATCAAAATGTAATTTAGTATCGAGCCTCAATAAGCCAGAGTGGTGTCATTAGAGGAACTCTAGAAGTCCATTATAATACAATTAGGTCGAAAATGGTAGTTTGAACTTCTGAAGGTCTGTAATCATAATTATAATCATTTATTGGTCAGAATATGGTACTTTATAATGGTCTTAAGAGCGTTTACGCCGTACGGCATTTTATAGAAACTTACAATCCCTTGTTTTTCGAAATTAATGAACCGATTTTAATGAATCTTCATGCGTATAATAAGTTAATAGAGAACATTTCCGAAATGCCTTATTTAAAAAAAGATAACTGGAAATCTGTTTCTATGGAAAGTTTAAAATCGGTCTAATTTGGCTGTAATACTATTTTTCGAAAATGTTCTCTACTAACTTTTTAGACCTTTGTAGCCTGCTTATGCGTATGAAGTTTCATTAAAATCGGTTCATTCACTTCGAAAAACAAGGGCTTGAAAGTTTGTATGAAATGCCGTACGGAGTAAACGCTCTTAAGATTAGGCAATGGCAAGCTTTTGCTAAGTGTGTAGTTTGTGTGTGTATGTGTGTGTGTGTGTAGTGTGTGTGTGCTTTTTGTGAGAGCAGTGGTGGGCTGGTGGCCAAGTGGTAACGGCAGCGACTTACGAGTTGTAAATCGTGGGTTCGAACCCTAGCAGGCACTTTACTTTGTGTAAATTATTTCGTCACCACTGCTCTCAAAACAGTGAAGGATATCATCGCGAGGAAACCGGTATTTTCTAGAACCAACAATCTAAAATATCGATGGGTCCTATGTATTGCAAATTGACAACTTTTCAAAGTTTCAATTTGATATATTTTTTACATGCTTGAACTGATGTTTAAAAATGTGCCACATAAGCCCTTTTACTGCAGCAAAAAATTGTATTTTCATCTATAAAATGTGAATTTTTTTTTGTGCACATTGTCAACTAGAGTAAAAGGAAGCTATTTAACACAAAAAAGTGAAAATGCTCAAAATGTTGCATTGGCCCATATATGTAGGACCTATCGATATCAGACATTTACCAACCCGCAATGGGCCCGCGTGGTGAATTACGGCCAATTCCCTCTTACAGAGAGGAGGCCAGTTCCCAGCAGTGGGAACATTATAGGACCCGATTATGTAAGCTTTTGCTTAGAGCTTTTGTTTTTCAATTATTATTATTACGAGTAATTTTACTAGTAATACATAGTAAATCACGGAGAACAGATAGGTAGTCATCATCATCATCATCATTTCGTCCACTGCTGGACATAGGCCTCCCCCAAGCACCTCCACTTCGACCGGTTCTGTGCTTCTCGTACCCAACGGGTTCCTGCGGCCTTCACAAGGTTGTCGGTCCAACCTTGTGGGAGGCCTTCCAACGCTACGTCTTCGTCGCCAGAACCTTTCGGCCCCATCGACCATCTGTTCTGCGAGCAATGTGCCCTGCCCACTGCCACTTATGTTTGGCAATTCTCCGGTCTGTGTCGGTTACCTTGGTTCTCCTGCGGATCTCCTCATTCCTGATTCGATCACGCAGGGAAACTCCAAGCATAGCCTTCTCCATTGCTCTTTGGGTGATTTTTAGCCTTCTTATAAGGCCCATTGTGAGCGACGATAGGTAGTCACATCATGTAAAATACTGGTATTCAGCTGTATTTGATTAGACTGGAAGCCAACCCCAACATAGTTGGGAAAAGGCTAGGCAGATTATGAAGTACACACATTGCACAATGCACCTTTTTCTATACAGAGCGTTAGGTTAAACGAGGGACATACTTTGAGGGGAGTTAGTACTCATAAGAATGAACAACTTTTAATATGGGAATAACCCTGAAATCGCGAAAAAAAAATCTGCCATTTCCTACATTTATGTTCGCATAGCTCGTCAAAATGTACTAAACAGCAGATTTTTTTTTTGCGATTTCAGGTTCGGCCCCATAGTAAAAGTTACTCATTTTCATGAGTACTAACTCCCCTCAAAGTGTGTCCCTCGTTTAACCTAACACCCTGTATTTGCTTCTATCCATACTAATATTATAAATTCGAAAGTAACTCTGTCTTTCTGTCTGTCTGTATGTTACCTTTTCACGCGTAAACCACTGAACGGATTTCAATAAAATTTGGCAGAGAGATAAATTGCATCCCTAGGAAGGACATAGGATAGTTTTTATCCCTATATTCCCACGGGGTCGACACTTATGCGGGTGAAACCGTGTGGCACTGCTAGTTTTTAAATAAAGGTGCTTACCCTAAAAAAGCAAAATGTTTAATAAAAAAGCATATTCTACAAACTATGAGTATGTACTTTAGTTTGATACACTTACTACCATCTTTATTTGTGCTATTATTTATTATATTACTGAATAAGAGAAGACTTAAAATATTCTTTGAATGTAAAACTTACAAACTTACCGTCAAAATTTTTCTTTATTTCTGTTTTTGTAGTACTAATATTAGATTATATACGTATTATATATATATTATTACTAGCCATATATAAGGCATCAAAGGCTCCTGTGGCTTTTCAGTATATTACATAACTAACCACGCGCCACGCGACGCCACGCGGTTTCACCCGCGTAAATGTCGATCCCGTGGGAATATCGGGATAAAAAGTAGCCTATATGTTAATCCAGGTTGTCAGCTACGTCCATACCAAATTTTATCCAAATTGGTCCAGCCGTTTGAGCGTGAAGAAGTAACAAACATATAAACACACACACACACACACACTCACAAACTTTCGCCTTTATAATATTAGTGTGATAATTGAAACTCTGCGATATTTTTGAACATTAATAAAAAAAAAAACTTTCCGAAGGACCAAAATTGCAGTAAAAAACGGAATATCAAAACGAAAAGCGTTTGTTTGTGAAAACCTATGTTTTTAAACATAGTAGATGTGTAACTATGAATGATAACGATTAGACTACTCTTCGCCGCAATATTTACCATCCAGTTTTTTTATATAAATTCCTAACAGCATCAATATAGATTGGTAGACAAGAATTTTCAGCGTGAAAATAAATAGGTGCCTCAAGAGAAAATAAACTGGCGTCGTTCGCATTCCCCTTTTCATTAAAATTTTATGATTACAGTTTTTTTTTCGCTTTTCGTTTTGATCACTTTGTTTTTACAAGATACTTTGCTTTTAAGGGTTTTTATGTTTTTTTTTAGTAGGTACTCCTACACTGTCCCACTGCTAAGCGAAGGCCTTCCCCAAATTCTTCCAGCCGGTCGATTCTGTAAAAACTCACCGTGAAAACTTAGGTGATGTGTTTGTTTTTGCTATGAATTGACACTATTCACAGCTCACTCCACGCTCACTTCACCTAAGTTTTCACGGTGAGATGGTTACAGAATCGCACTGCAGGCATCCTTTTCTAGAGCCAACTCGGTCCAACCTTTACGGTACTCGTCTAAGTCGTCTCGTCACCTCTTCCTGGGTCGGCTTCGGCGGTACCATCCATCTTCAGGCACCCACTGTGTGGGGACTGTTGCCAAGCGATCACCGTGCACGCGGCTGACGTAATTTCAGTTTTGAAGTTACCAAATTAATATTTCTTCACAAGGTCGTCCGATCACCTTGTGGGAGGGAGGCCTTCTAACGCTACGTCTTCCGGTACGCGGTCGCCACTCCAGAACCTTTCGGCCCCATCGGCCATCTGTTCTCCGAGCAGCAGGAACCCGTTGGATGCGAGAAGCACAGAACCGGTCGAAATGCAGGTGCTTGGGGGAGGCCTATGTCCAGCAGTGGACTTCTTTCGGCTGAAATGATGATGAATTAATTTCTATTTTTTGGCCAAAGAATCAGCATTGCCATGCAACGTGGCAATGCTGCCAGCCTTTTGGGCATGTTTCCTGTTGACAGCGATGCGGACGAATTTTTTGATGCCCTTTGATTATTTCGCCTCCTTTTTATATAGGTACTTGTACATAATTATTATTATTATTTTAAGCCTGTTAGCTTTTAAAATTATGTACTTAAACATTTTAAATAAATATATATTCTCTCTTTATTGTGTAATATGTTTTGATATTATCATTTCGAATAAATATTTATTATTCATTGTATGAACAATTTTAAAAAACAAATCCAATTCGAATGTAGAACATACTAGAATTTTATGGAAATGGTTTATCCAAATAATTTTTCGATACTGATAACGATTATTGGAGTTCTGATAATAAAATCTCGTTTTCCATAATGACATAGACATTGAAAACATTTTAGTGCAATATTTTACATAAATCGATGCAATCTCGCTCATACGGTGTATCTGTAAGTGGTTTCAGGAAATCATATCTTCACTGAAATCGGGTCAAGTGCAAGGGCGGGAGAATATTAGCTATTTCATGGACGAGTTCGCTTTGAATTAGCAACCAACCTCCGGTTTTTGAAAGGCTGCGTTTCTGATTTGTAACTCAACTGATCAAGAATTTGATCGGTAAATAATGTTGTTAGGTTAGCTGTATGGTTAATTTAGCACAAAAATAAGTATATATTTATGCTTGTACTAGTCATGTGCCCAATGAAATTGTCCATCAGAAAAAATGACGAACTTGCATCTCCTATTCAACTCCTTTTTCGGCATGAATTTTCAGAAATTCTTAGTACCTATTAACCTCCGTTATTTTATCTTAATAATGCCTTGAATAGGTTCGATGTTTCAAAATTACGTTTAGTAACTAGGTTTATTATAAAGGGAGATGTTACAGGCTAACAGTAACAGTAACAGCAAACCTACTGGGTGTTTGCATCATCATCATCTGCCGAGCCTTTTCCCAACTATGTTGGGCTCGGCTTCCAGTCTAACCGGATGCAGCTGAATACCAGTATTTTACATGGAGCGACTGCAATAGTTAGTTAGTAATACGATACCCCTTGGTAAGACTGGTTGTCAGACTTTCGGGCTTCTGACTACCCGTAACGACTGTCAAAGATCCACGAATGATAGCCGGGACCAACGGCTTAACGTGCATTCCGAGGCACGGAGGGGTCTTGGTATGTAAAGATGGTCACCCATCCACAGACCAACCGCGGCAAGCGTAGCTTAACCTGATCGATCGACCTGTGCGGCTGTTATTATTTAGCCACGGGCCCCTCCCGTATTAACTTCCGTTATTTATGGAACTCAAAAATTTAATTCTTCGGGACTCAGTGGTTTAGGCAAACTAACTCCCCAGCAGTCCGATAAGAACCTTGTTGACTAATATTTTTCCACGACATGAGCTATTATCAAATATGGGACCTTTTACGGTTATTATACCTCATACATTGCACAACTGTCAAAATCACAGTGATCTTTATTGTCATGACAAAAAGGTTGCTTTTGGGTTGCTGCTGTCAGAGGTGAACTGTGAAAGGCTTAAGCCATCCCAAGAGGCGTGCCAAAATATTAAGTAACAATAATAAGATTTAACAACAGATTAATAAAGACAGACTGTCAAAAGTTTACTAGTATTAATTTCGATTACTTTTATAATTAAAGCGTTAGAAAACTAAGGTTTCACGGTAATTGAATTTCGTTGCCATAGAAACCGTACGATGGAAGCACAGACTACAATATTATATTGTAGTCTGTGCTTCCATCGTACGGCAGGATGGAAGTAATCCCATTGTCTTTGTTGGAATAAATCGCTCCATAATTATTTGGAAACGAAAATATTTTTAGAAAGGCTTTGAAAATTAAGCCGTGTACTTACTATTAACATATTAATCACCGCTAATGAGACACAATTGATTTTTTGGGTCGATATCGGCCCGCGCTGGGCTGGAGCAATTAAAAATAATAGACTATTGAAATCGATTTCTTTTGTTGTTTTTTAGGGTTCCGTACCTCGAAAGGAAAAACGGAACCCTTATACTTTGTTGTCCGTCTGTCTGTCTGTCTGTCAAGACCCTTTATCTCGGGAATGTGTGGAGTTATCAAGTTGAAATTAAAACCATATACTCAGGTCTACAGTCCCATGAAGCTGTGAAAAAAATCAAACTTAAAGATACGGCCGTTTATGCCGCAAAAAACGTATTTTTCGACACTCTCAAGGGAATCAAAATTTATAGGGTACTTCCCCCTGACCTAGAATCATGAAAATTGGCAATAAGCAAGGTCATGTAGCACAAGTAAAGGAAAAAATCCGAAAACAGTAAATGTGTAAAAAAAAATACCGTGATAAGCTATTTACATACCTACAAATTTGTACGGAACTCTCGGTGCGCGAGTCCGACTCACGCTTTACCGTTTTTTTTTATGTAAAGGATGTCAATATGGTGAAATTCGCCCACCAAAGGCAAAACCTAAAATTCTCCTGCAGCGCAATTTTGGTGGTATGAATACAGATGATCTCCGAAGAGATGCTAACAACATTGACTGGGCTCCTTTACTCAATGTTGAGTCGATGGATGATAAAGTGAATCTGCTAACAGATAACCTTGTGCAGCTGTACGATATTCACGCTCCCATTCGTTCAGTGAAAATAAAACATCTTCCGGCACCATGGCTTACAGACGATATTAGGACGATCATGCACAGAAAGGCTGTAACCAAAACTAAATATAAGTGTCGCCGTCGAACCGGGAGATCCTTGTTGATGCGCGCAATCGCTGCAATAAGGTGTGTAGAGATGCCCAACGCCGCCATATCCACACCTCTGTTGAAAACGGAGATCCAGCAAAAGTCTGGAAATTTCTTAAGTCCATGGGAGTTGGAAAATCACGCCAAGAATCGATTCCTAAAGACTTAGATATTGATCTACTGAATCAACACTTCTCATCTTCGTCCCACTGTAATGGGACCATGAAGGCAGCTACTGTTAACTATCTTTCTAACCTTCCAACTCCGGACCATCCCCCATTTATTTTTAGTCAATTCTCTGATTGTGATGTTAAGAAGAGCATAGTTTCAATCACGTCTAACGCAGTTGGTAGTGATTGTGTGAGTCGAAAAATGATACTCCCTGTCCTCGACGAGATCCTTCCTATCTTATGCTATATCCTAAACTACTCTATATCCTATGGTGCCTTTCCATCGATGTGGAAAGAGGCCAAAGTCATTCCTTTACCCAAAAAATCCAATCCTACTTCCTTTTCAGAATACCGTCCTATATCCATCCTGCCTTTCCTCTCCAAAGTCCTAGAACGCCTTGTCCACAATCAGCTTAGTACTTTTCTTTGTAAGAATAGTCTACTGAATCCTTTCCAATCCGGTTTTCGTCCTGGTCACAGCACCACTACATCCTTAGTTAACGTCACTGATGACATACGGTTAGGCATGGAAGGAGGAAATCTGACAGTTCTTTGCTTACTAGATTTTAGTAATGCATTCAATACTGTTGATTTCGATGTCCTGCTTGGCATGCTTCGCTCGCTTAACATATCTCCAACGGCGATTGACTGGTTTCGTAGTTACCTGTATGGCCGCCGGCAACGTATATGCATAGAAGAGTCTTGCTCTTCGTGGTGCTATACTTCTGCTGGTGTACCTCAGGGTGGCGTTTTATCTCCTTTACTTTTCACAATATTTATAAACTCCATTACCAAAAAACTTCTTTCTTCCTACCACCTTTATGCAGACGATTTGCAAATTTATAAGCAAGCTGACTTCTCGAATTTGGCTGATGCCATTCATATCATCAACAAGGATTTGGTGTCAATCTGTGAGTGGAGTGAGGCGCATGGGTTGCAGGTTAACCCATCGAAGACTCAAGTCATTGTTGTTGGCAGCTCAAGGATGATCCCCAAGATTAACTGGTCGCAACTTCCCCAGGTTCAATTTAACGGAACTGCTATTCCTTTCAGCGAAAAGGTTAAGAACCTTGGGGTTTGGATCGACAAAAATCTTTCTTGGGGTCCTCAGTTACAGGAGGTAAGTCGCAAAATTTTTGCATCTGGTAAGTCACTGAGACGATTGCGGAACTTTCTTCCAACTGCCACTAAAACTGCGCTTGCACAATCCCTTTTACTTCCCATCCTTGACTACGCTGATGTCAGTTATCCAGATCTTACTGAGGCACAACTAGATAAACTTGAGCGACTTCAAAACTTTTGCATAAGATTTATATTTGGCCTGCGCAAATATGATCACATTTCAGAATTTCGTACAAAGCTCAAGTGGCTTCCCATACGTCTTCGCCGGAATTCTCATATCTTGTTTCAGCTCTACAGTATTTTGTTTAATCCTAAAACCCCTACTTATCTTAAAGAACGTTTCAAGTTCCTTCATGACACACATAATAGATATCTGAGGTCATCGGAAAACCTGAGACTAGAGATGCCGATGCATTCCACCAGTTTCTACGACAAATCTTTTACAGTTCAAGCAGTACGGTTATGGAATGACTTGCCCGTGTCGGTAAGGCGTGCTCAATCTTTGTCCACTTTTAAAATTATGGTTAAAAAGCACTTCCTATCTCCTTAAACTTCATCATTATATTTTCTTTGCTCATGTTTCATGTTTATTATTATATGTATATATTTATATGTATTAGTATAATATACTTTATGTATATAAATGGTACACCACAGACTACCTACAGTATTTGTCTGTCCTTTCCCTTTTTAATCCATCCAAAGGTTGTCTTTAAAAGATCGCTTTTAGCGATAAGACCGCCCATTGTGTCACCCTTTGTACAGTTTCTAGATTTACATGTCAGTAATTTATATGGTGTACATAATAAAGAGTATTCTATTCTATTCTATTCTAAATGCTTGTTGTTTTGAGACTGCGAGTTGCGGCATTTTAGTAACCATAAGATTTACCTACTGTCTACAAAAGGTCAAAAAGTCAAAACGGTGAAGAAGACATCGTGAGGAAACCGGGATGTCCCAGAACCAAGATTTCGAAGACGTGATATTGACCAACCCGCACCAGGCCCGCGTGGTGGATTGTGGCCCACTCCCTCTCACTGAAAGAGGAAGCCTGTGTCCCAGCAGTGGTGGGAGCATTATGCTGATTATGCTACAAAAGGGCTCCTTCTTTGCTTAAATACTATATACAACACTAGCTTCTGCCCGCGACTTCGTCCGCGTGAAATTCGTACTTTCCTCTTATAATTTCGAAAATGTATGTTTATGATTTTTATCATTTTTTTAGATATAAATAAGTATTCGGGCCAATTTTTTGGTTTATAGCTTTTTTTTTTCAAATAAACTGTATCCCAACTTTTTACCCCCCCAGGAGAGTAATTTTGAAAAATCGTTTGGGATGTGTTCATAACTTGACTCAAAGACCCATACCCATTGTCGAGTTAATGGAAGCAAGCAGTAGAATTTTCCACCTTCGTAGGAGCCAATTGTTGAAAAACCCTAAATCACTTTTTTTAAGAATTTTTTGTTTTAGTAGTACCGAGTTTCGAGTTAACCCGACAGCGGGTTAAATATTTTTCCAATCTATCAACTTTGTCACCCCCCAAATCCTCTGTGAGGGATTTTTAAACTAAAAGTGACAATCTTTATTATTTACTGACCCAAATATTGCCAAGTTTCTAATTTATTAACCAAATGAATAAGATTTTTCATATAAACTGTATCCCCTCTTTCTATTCCCATAGGGGTGGAATTTCGAAACATAATCTAGATTATTTATACCAATTTTCCATTTAATCAAGCCTCGTAATAAAATTCTGCCCTGTGAAATTGACTACCCCTCTTCACCCCATTAGCAGTAGATTTTCGAAAAACCCTGAACGACTTTATTATTTATTTTGGTCTTAGATAGGTACTGAGTTTTGAGTTAATTGGACCGCGAATTAAATTTTTTCCATACTAAATTTGACACCCCCAATCTCCCCTTTGGGCTAGTTTAGAATTCCAAAAAAATTCGAACTTTATAATTATTTGTGCCAAGTTTCAAGTCCAAATTTATTTGAACCATTTTTTTGAGTTTATCAAGGCACTCATTAAAATCCCCTTATAAATCGAATTACCACTTTTTGTCCCGTCAGGGGTCAATAATTTTCGAAAACCCCATACACTTACTATTGATTCTTCATCTGCCTAGCCTTTTCCCAACTATGTTGGGGTCGGCTTCCAGTCCAACGGGATGCAGCTGAGTACCAGTATTTTACATGGAGCGACTGCCTATCTGACCTCCACAACCCAAATACGATACCCCTTGATAAGACTGGTTGTCAAACTTTCGGGCTTCTGACCACCCCTAGCGACTGTCAAAGATCCACGAATGACAGCCGGGATCAACGGCTTAGCGTGTTTTCCGAGGCACGGAGAGGTTACGGTATGTAAAGATGGACGCCTATCCACAGACCAACCGCGGCAAGCGTAGCCTGCGTAACCTGAGCGATCGATCTGTGCGGCTGTTATTATTGATTATTTTCTGTCAAAAGTAATAATTAATACTGAGTTTCGAGTAAATCGGACCGCGCATTAAAATTCTTCCACACAAACTTTAACACCCCAACACAAGGGGTGTTGGGGTGTTTTGATAAACGAATAATGATAAACTTTATTGCTTGCTTAGCCAAGTATTCTTGCCAAGTTTATTAACCAAATTAATAAGATTTTTCTTATAAACTGTATCCCCGTTTTTCACCCCCACAGGGGTGGAATTTCGTAAAATTGTTTGGGATGTGCTCATTACTCAACCCAAAGATTGTTTATATCAATTTTCGAGTTAATCAAGCCACGCAGTAAAGTCTTCCCCTATAAAATTAACTTTTCACCCCGTTAGGGGTAAATTTTCGAAAAACGATGATACACGTTATTCTTTATTTTTGGTCTTAAGTATAAATACAGAGTTTCGAGTTAATCGGACCACGCGTTAAAATTCTTCCATACAAACTTTGACACCTCCCAATCCCCCTTCAGGGGGTAGTTTAGAAAAAAAAAGGCAAACTTCATAATTTATTTAGATAAGTATTCGTGCCAAGTTTCATGGTTATTAACTCAAGGAATAAGATTTTTCATACAAACAAAATCCCCTCTTTTCACCCCTTAAAGGTTAAATTTCCAAAAACCCCTTCTTAGTGGATACTCTTCACAAAGAACACACCCTCCAAAATTAATTTCTCTACCCAGCGGTACCGACCAGCGTTTTAGGCTGTGCGTTGATACATGAGTCAGTCAGGACAAAAATTCATCCCCCTTTTCACCCCCTTAATGGATGAAATTCTAACAACAGCGTTGTGTTAGCTTCCAATCATAAGCCTAGATAATAAATTTTGTGATTTTTACGTCGAAAATTAATGACTTTCTATACACAACTTCATACCCCTTTTTAACCCTTCGGGGGTGGAATTATCAAAAACGCTGAGACACGTATAAATCAATTTTCAATTGTCAGCCTAAATACAAAATTAGAAGATCCTAACTTCAAAACTGTCGGACTTTCATATAAACTTCAATCCCCTATTTTAACCCTTTAGGGGTTGAATTCCCAAAAATCCTTTCTTAGTGGATACTTACTCTTCACAAAGAACACACCTTCTAAGTTTCAAGTCTCTAGGTCCAGCGGTTTGGGCTGTGCGTTGATATATCAGTCAGTCAGTCAATCAGTCAGTCAGGACTTTGAATTTTATATATATAGATTATTTTTAGTATATGCGAAACCCGAAACACGTGTCTAGTATTTTTATATAAAGAATCTATGTACAAAATTTCAAAACTGTATCATGAAAAATCACACAGTTATAAGCTTGTTAAGTTACCTGTTTGTCCGACCAAAAACATGCTCACCCGCGCCGCGCCGTCATGCGCTCATTGATATTAATACCTAGGTACCTAACCGTTCGGCGTGGAGATTGGATAACCTACGTGTCGCTCAGTGTCTAACTTTTAACCTTTTTTAAATATTTTTGGGACAAAATATAACATGGGGTAAAAATTATTGGAATCGATTCAGTTACTTATTCTGAACAAACTATATTCAGGTTTCGCATATACTAAAAATACCTCTGTATATGCATTGAAATGGATAACTTTTGTTTTATTCAGCTGTGTATGAAAACTTTGCACATTGTAACGGGCTCCCTATACGAGTTCGAAATAACTTATTTCATAGATATGACTACGCAATGAATAAATGAATACATTATTAAATACTATTTGTACAACGACTATATCGAAAGTGATTGAGCGATTGCTACGCCAAACGTGACGATTTACTGCTACGCGAGCTACTCCGTCGTAGCACTCGTAGCTGCTACGACGGCGTAGCACGCGTTCATGTTGCATTCATGCATTTACTAACTGGGTTACGATGGTCAGATAGGCATTCGCTTCATGTAAACTACTGGTATTCACCTGACTCCGGTTAGACTGGATCGAAAAGACTAGGCAGATGATGATGTTGCATTACTACATATGTAGATTGACATACAGCCAGTTTCATAACTGCCCGGATAGGCGTTGTCTACGAGATATCAAAAAAAAAAACTGAATATCTATGAAATCATATGAATCTATCTGCTAGGTAACTTAACCCACACTTTCTAGTACCAGGTGAAACAGTTAGCTATTTTCATAATAAAATTGAATGATTAATTACATTTCAAAGCAACTTTTATCAATAGCTTTATATCCCTTGGGATGTGTACAAAAGGTTATAATTTCGGAATAGCCCTTAGTTACTAAAACGCGTTGGTCATTAAGGCAGCCCATTCATACCGCGCTCCGGCTGTTTGCTATCTTAAAGGTCTTTTAAAACTAAAGAACGTATGTTTGACCTTTCCGTGTACAGCTTTATAGCTTTTAAGGTTGTCGTATGTTGTTGCAGCGCTTCTTTAAAAGTTTAAATCGCTTTACCGAGTCTTCTTACTTTGAAATTTATTGAATCGGCCTTGTTTAGTTCTTAGGTCGGCTTTCCGGCTACTGTTTTCCGATTCGTTTTGTTTTGAAAATGCTACAAACGCTTTTACCGCTGCTGTTTTTTATCTCAGACATCAATCGAACATTTTTCTAGAAGTTAACTGTGAACCTCGTAAATAAAATATGTTGGTGAATCTTACTTACCTAATAAAAATATTAATTTCATTTTGATGAGCTAGACGAACATAAATGTAAAGAACAGCTGATTTTTTTCGCGATTTCTTGTTTGGTTTGGTCTCATAGTAAAAGTTTATCATAATGACCTCTTAAGAGGTTGTTGGTGTTTTTCCAATAACCCTGTATAACGAAAATGAGCACTAAGGAAGGCTTTTTGAAAATTCCATAAAGGCGTTAAATTGGGGGTTTCGCGGATGGGAAATCCCATCGGGCATACAGCTTGTATCCATACTAATATTATAAATTCGAAAGTAACTCTGTCTGTCTGTATGTTACCTTTTCACGCCTAAACCACTGAACGGATTTCGATAAAATTTGGCGGAGAGATAGATTGCATCCCGGGGAAAGGACATAGGATAGTTTTTATCCCGATATTCCCACGGGATCGACACTTATGCGGGTAAAACCGCGGGGCGCTGCTAGTTATTAATAAAGTCATAGCTCAACATGTCGTGAAGTGAAATGAAATGTTTATTTATGTAAGTAGATCTTTTACTCGTCAACATTTTTGGCCAATATTAAAAAAAAAACTAGACGGGCGCCGGAATTTTATAGCTGACCCTGAGAAGAAATGCCGAAACAAACCCACAGGTCATGGTCTCTTTTATAATTCAAACATTAAGGATTTTGTGAGTCTAACAATACAAGTCCATGTCTGGAAAGGCCTTTTGAAGAAAGAGCCATTACAGCTTTAAGTTGACCTGTTCCAACAGACGGTATGCATGCATCAGTCATAGCGAAAAACCCTATTTTAGGGATCTCTGACGGCTCTGATAAAATTGATGAATACAAAACTGACACAACAAGTAGTTAGAAGTCGCAACAGATAAAGAACAAGAATTAAATGTGCATGTGTAAACAAATATTACTATAACAATAAAGTAGGTCCTATATCTACAGTTTGTAATGTACGGTCAGCAACAAAAGTCGATTAACACTTCAGTTTTTTTAATCTCGGATATTTAAAACAGAAGACTAACTTGCAGGGGATCGAGGAGGGGTTCAGGGGATCAGACCGGAATAAATCGAGCGAAATATTTGTTCAAAATTGCAGCAGAAGTACGATTTTGAACTAATATTTTGCTCAATAGGTAACTGAGATTAAAAAAAACTGAAGAGTTAATATTTTGCTTAATAATTGAGATTTAAAAAACTGAAGTGTTAATCGACTTTTGTTGCTGACTGTTCTCGCAGGCGTATCGGGATTATATTATTTCCGCCATTTTAGCACTTCACACAGCTGTGGTATTGGCTTTGTGCGGGAGTAACGAGCGTAGCATTGATATCGCTTGCAGTTTCGTATCAAATCAGAAGGGGATCGACACTGTATCGCCTTTCGCCTCGCCGTCAAACAGGCGTCAATCTAACGTAAGCACGTAACCAAAGCGGATCAGAAGCTCCGATCCGTCGACTCGGCTACAGCTAGGCGACGCCGCGCTTACGACTCGCCGACCGCTCGTTGATGGTGCTGCAGGCAGGCCGCGGGAGGGGTGAGAGGGGCAAGGGTGGACGAAAAGACGTAAGCTCGGGTACGGAGAGACGTAAGCGCGGGAACTGCAAGTTGACCACGCACCGCACCGCGGTTCGTGAGCTTGTCCCGAGGAGAGGCGATTACGTTACGATTCCGATTAGTGTGCGTTGCAGTAGGGAGTTTTATACAAAAAATATAGAATGGCTCGAGTTGATGCGATGACGATCCCTTTCAGAGTTGATACGTGTGCTATGACCTTTAACCCCTTGTATGTCGTAATTACAGACACAATTAAAAAGCCATTGTGTCTCGCGTAGATCTAAGTTCCGGCATACTAAGGGTTAAGCGTTACTGGGCTTGCCGTTTTTAACTTAATGACGGAAGGTGGAATACTCTATTATTTAGTCCATTGAATTTTGTCTAAACTAGGTATTTCCATAGATAGGTTAGGTATCTATACAGGGTGGCAAAGACATCGACGTGCAAACATAAACCATGAATTTAGCGCATGATTCTAGACCGTGGAAATTTTCGTCGGTTATAAAAAAAAATTCTCTGGTTTCGTAGAAAAGTGCAATAGGCACCTACACGTTAAAATTAAGCACGCACGTTAAGCCGTTGGTCCCGGCTGTCATTCGTGGATCTTTGACAGTCGTTACGGGTAGTCAGAAGCCCGAAAGTCTGATAACCAGTCTTACCAAGGGGCATCGTATTACTAACTAACTATTGCAGTCGCTCCATGTAAAATATTGGTATTCAGCTGCATCCGGTTAGACTGGAAGCTGACCCCAACATAGTTGGGAAAAGGCTAGGCAGTTGATGACTACCTTTTTTTTTTTTTTTTTGTTTTTTTTTTTTTGTCGCTGAGAAATGACATTACGCATCTCCGCTCGTCGGGGGACGAGACGGAGTATGTGGGACTCCCTGCCAGAGTGGCAGTATACCCACTAAAACTCAGCGGTGTTCCCTCATCGCCTTGATGGGGGGGTCATGGGAATCCGGCTCAGCCTTTGCGTCCACAACCCCCCCGGCGCATGCCCGCCTATCCGGCGGGCCCCGCATGTCCCCCCGGCTGGGGGGCTACGGGAATGGCCGGAAACACATGGCCATTCCCGTCCGGCACTCGTGGAAGCCTGTGCAATACAGGCGAGGGTGCCCCGGCACCCGTCGCCTGCTGGCTTCCATCTGGGAGGAGTCGGAGATGACTGTCATACTGACGTCTTCTTCGACCCCTCCTCCGCCTTCGGAGCGGCGCCGCGAGAGGGTCTTCCTCCCGCGCACGCTCCGCCGCCTCCTTCTGGGACATAACGTGTTCGCAGAAGGAGGCGACTGCCGCCCAGGACCCCTCATCCCCCAGCACGGCGTTGACCAAGCCGGGGAGCGAGAGGTCCATTCCGATCGCCGCGGTGAGACTGCGGCGCTCCGAAGCAACCGTGTCCGGACAGCACCTGCACCAGACGGAAGGAGAGAAACCCGTGCGACCGCTCGAGCCAGTCTCGCAGGACCGGCCCAATCGCGTCGAGGGTTCGGCGGCCGAAGGCTGCGGCGGCGAGGTCCCGCGTCCAGTGGACGACAAGGGCGTCCTTCGCCTCCCGCCGGACGGCCTCCCGCTCTTCCGGGGCTGGGCGTTCTCCTCTCGCCCTCCGCCCCGAGTTGATGACTGCCTAGCCTGACCTCCACAACCCAGTTAATACGATATCCCTTGATAAGACTGGTTGTCACAATTTTTCTTAAATTAATTCAGCATTTTTTTAAAAATAAATGACGAAATTTTCAATGCAGGTACAGACGCCAGCATATCAAGCTACTACGATCTGTCAAATATCTTTAATAGATTTTCAACTTTATCGCTATAGTATAAGGTTCAAAGTTGGTTGGGAAACATTTACAGTTTCACCTTGATATGCTGACGTCTGTACATAATCAAGTACTGAATCGATAGTAACAAGTTCCGCGTTGATGTCCGTGCCACCCTGTAGATCGTCTACTTTAATATTTACCAAGAACATTAACATAAATACAACAACAACTTCATTATATATATATGAGTCGTATAATTCCAAAACAAGCTAACTCCACTTTCAAACTTTTTTTTAACTATCTTTGTTTTTAGATAGTCTGTGTAAATTCTCGTAGTAGATTTTGTTCGTTTTGTGCCTAAAACCGCCAGCTCCTTTCATAATTACTACCAGATCCCGCTACATCCGTTTCGACCAATCACGACACCCCATTTTGAAGATTTCAAAATGGCGTGATAGTGTAAAACTGTTGAATATTGTTGTCCGTAATTTGCATTTAATAATTAAAATAATGGAAGAATTAACTAAAAAAGTTGAAAAAGCAGCTCCTAATAAAGGAAGAAAAAGAAAAAGTCAGCCGGATTTATGGAAAAAGAACAAATTGAAGGAAAAAAGGTTAGTTAAAGTTTGGTTTGTTACTAAGGTATAGGCATTATTAGAAAGGTGACACAGCGTGTTCATTTTGTTGTTAATTTCTTACATTAATTATATTAGGTAAAAATGTATAAAATCGTAAGATGTTTTTTATCCTTTGTGGGTTATTATTACTTATAGTGGTATTAGTGCTGCCATAATTATAAGTCATGTATTCAATCTATAAATTTTTGTATTATTAGTAAGTTATTTTTTTTTCAGATATGCGCCAGCCGATTTACCCGTTTTACCGAAATGTAAACACAATACGAAAAGCTTAAAGTGTGGATCTTTGACAATGAGCGATTTGATGAACATCACAAGCACTTTTACGCAAAAAATGATAAAATATACCAAGATAATTTTATTTTAAAGTACTGTGTGACAAAAAATATTCAAAGACGTCGACCTAAAGATGGAAGTCGAAGTTGCAGAAATATCAGTACAAAATATTTCCTATATAAAAAAACAGATGGAAAAACGTTGCGTGTTTGCAAATTGGCTTTTATGTCAATTTTAAATGTCAAAAAGGACAGAATTATTGGAGTATTGCAACGATCACACCAATCATCAGGTGGATTAGCGAAGGAAACCAGAGGTGGAGATCGCCGATCTCAGAAAAATGAAGAAAAGCGTATCGCTATTCACAACTTCATTCAGTCGTTTGAATGCAGCGAATCACATTATTGTAGAGGAAAATCGGATGGACGAGTGTATTTGAGTGCTGATCTCAACATAAAAAAAATGTGGAGGCTGTATAATAATAGCGCATCTCGCGAAAATAAAGTGAAGCAATCATTTTTCAGGAAGGAATTGAACATAAATTATAATATTGGTTTTGGAAGCCCTCGGACCGATGTGTGCTCACGCTGTACCGAATTACTGAAGAACATAAAGGTAGCCAAAACACATGAAGAGAAGCAGTCTCTAATGGTCACTAAACGAGTACATAGCTTAAAAGCTAAAGCCTTTTATAATCTACTCAAAGATGAAGACAGCAAAATAATGGCACTGTCATTTGACTGTCAAAAAAATCATTGCCTACCGAAACTTCCGGACCAGAGTGCATATTTTAGTAGGCAATATAACTTTTATAACTTCACTATTGTCATTGGCAATTCTAAAAGTCAGCTGACTACTGAAAATGTATTGTGTTACTACTAGTATGAAACAGAGAGGCCCAAAGGTTCAAATGAAATCGCAAGTGCAGTTTACCATACTTTGAAGACCCTAAACATACCAGAGCACATTAAAATATTGAGGTTATTTGCAGACGGCTGTGGTGGCCAAAACAAAAACACAACTTTGATTGGTATGTGTTGCAAGTGGCTGTATTCATATGCACCTGTTCAACTAAAAAAAATCGAGATTATATTCCCAGTAGTCGGTCACTCCTTTCTTCCTGCAGACAGAGTATTTGCTAAAATAGAAAAAGACATTCGAAGAAGAGAAGTCATCATGAAGCCTGAGGAATATGTGGAAATTTTAAGTCAGCATGGAAAAACATTCCATCTCTCACAGGAAATACCAGTGCTAGACTGGAAAACCGCAGTCAATGCTGTATTTAAACCTCCGGGAAGTTGGCATTTTGGTTTTAACATTTCAAAAAGATTTTTTTTATATAAAGGGAAAACAAATGTAGCCGTACAAGGAGAGGAAAATTACAAGAGTGAGAGAAATGAAAAAAAAATTGTTACCAAAAAAGGTAAATCTGTATCCATCTTATCACCTATTAACTTACCTGTGGGGACAAACATGAAAAAATAAAAAGTTATTGATGTATGCAAATTACTACAGAAGCATTACGGAGAGAATTGGCGCGAACTATCTGACTTAAACTATTACTACAATGCTGAACAGGCCTATCTTAATGGAATATCGACAAGTAACGAGGAGAATGAAAATGAAGATATTGTGTGTGAAAGAGTGGTAGAAAATGAACAATTTGTTTAAATTACTTTCTTCTACTCCTAATTTTGTGATTGAAATAAAAATATTAGTCTATGTAACTGACTTCTTTTCACATCCTGTATATGCACTAAAAAACGATTCGTTACAAAAGTCGCTAAATCCACAACTAGTTACATCCAAAATCCGCTAAATCCATTGGTTAGTTTCAAAACTCGCTAAATCCATTTTTTAAATATTTAAATGTGTGTTTATCTTCTTTTTTATTGATTAAATTACATAAATCAGGATTATAGACCAATTAGAATTACATTCCCTAGTGGAATAAGTACAATTCATTTAGACACGCTCAGGAATAATAGATACAATTTTTTACTTTTCCTGAAAATATGTTCCGTGTGGAGTTAGCGGGTATTGGAATTATACGACTCATATTATCATCATCATCATTTCAGCCGAAAGACGTCCACTGCTGGGGGCCTAAAATGGCCACTTTGGCAGAATTATAAAATGATAACATTATGAATTATAATAACAGCGAAAAAAAAAACACGGACTATATTCGCCATATTATGGCGAATACAGACCGTTTTTTTTTTCGCTGCACTACGTAGATATAATCAAAGAGATTGGGATTGGATTTGGATTGGATTGATTGGTATTTTAGCACAGACAAAAAAAATAACTGAAAAATTAACTTAACAGTTAACTGTCCATTATGATTCATAATGTTATCCTTTTATGATTTTGCCAAAGCGGCCACAAGGTCGTAGGTCCACCTGGAAGGACTTCCAACGCTACGTCTTCAGGTACGCGGTCGCCACTCCAGAACCTTTCGGCCCCATCGGCCATCTGTTCTGCGAGCAATGTGCCCTGCCCACTGCCACTTAAGGTTGGCAATTCTTCGGACTGTGTGTGTGTACTTCATTATATACTATTGTACAGACGCCAGTACATCAAGCTACCCGAAACTGTCAAATTTTCCCAATCAACTGTGAACCCTATGCTATAGAGATAAAGTTGAAAATCTATTAAAGAAATTTGACAGATTGTAGTAGCTTGATGTGCTGCCGTCTGTACATTATGTCCATTGGATCACCATGCTTTGATGTTACTTTCAAACACTGTCTTAGCTAAATGCGGTGTTTAAAAGTTACATCGAATTTTCACACAGAGAACAAAAGAGCGTCACACATGTTCATTGCATGAGTTGGGGATTAGAGACTGTTTTGAGATTCACTTATTCCTTACGATACTCAATTTAGCTTCAAATATAAAACTGATTAGCATTTGCCAGCTGGCTTCACCCACGTGGAGGTTGGATATTAGTCCACAGGAACGTGATAGGTACTGGGATAAAAAACTATCCTATGTCCTTTCCCAGGTCATGGTCTTCCAAGAACTGAACATAGTCAGTTTTTTATTCGCTAAGGCGTGAAAAGGTTACATACAGACAGACAAAGTTACTTTCGCATTTATTTTATTATTTTAGAACTGATAACAAATATAGATGTTTTTAGGGTTCCGTACCCAAAGGGTAAAAACGGAACCCTATTACTAAGACTTCGCTGTCTGTCCGTCTGTCCGTCTGTCTGTCACCAGGCTTTATCTCAAGAACCGCGATAGCTAGACTGTTGAAATTTTCACAAAGTATGTATTTCTGTTGCCGCTATAACAACAAATACTAAAAACAAAATAAAATAAATATTTTAATATGATTAATATGATTTTTTTGCTCGATATCAAAAATGGCAACAGGTAGGCACTTGAAATATTCACAAAATACTCAGTTGTATTTTATCTTTAATAATAAATAATAAAATAAAATAAATATTTAAGGGGGCTCCCATACAACAAACATGTTTTTTTCGGCGTTTTTGCCTTGTGGTATGGAACCCTTCGTGTGCGAGTCCGACTCGCACTTGGCCAGTTTTTATTCTGCGCTACATTGTACAACCCTAAACTTGAAGAAGCCAGTAAGCCGACAGGCGCTTTGAAATAAATCTTTTAAATCGCGGAGTCGTACGTTCGGAAGCTGTCCAATATAAATCCTCTTTCCTGTTCTTCGATATTTTACAATACTTTAGATTTCAATATTGTATCGAAAAACTTACATATTTCTTCTCTCGAATTAGCAAGAACTACGAGAAAAGCTCATGAGCTATTCTGGAGTTGTGCAGTCAATCATGACATAATAAAATACTGCTATTTTAGTAAACTAAAACTAAAAATAATAGCTTAGCGGCTATATGACCGCTTTTCAAACCTGCGTTCAATTTCCAACAATTGATATTTTTTAAATAATAATAATTTTATTTCGAGCTACAAGACTCATAGTGTTAGTAACCACACACTCATAGTGACAGACAAGATCAGAGAGAGAGTGAGTGTGAGTGTCAGACTCATAGTGGTAGTGTAGTGTAGTTTTGTGCATCCTTTTTTACATTTTGTTATACTATTATATTATAATAGTTCGTAAAACGTACTTGCAGCAAGCAATAGGAAATTACTACTGAATGCTTCGGGTGATCTCACGACGAGCTGCTTCTCACACGGACAACTGTACGTCGTTTGAAGCTGGCTCTCTTCATATTTTGGCTGCTGACACCAAAACTACAAACGGCGTAAACAGGACAGTTTTATAAAAATATGGCTGTTCCACGCGCACGAAGTCGCGGGCAGAAGCTAGTTATTATATGAGTAGGTAGGTACTACAAGAGTTATCTAACAACAGTTATTCCAGTAAACGCTTTAAAAACCAGGGCCATTGTCCTTTATAATGCTTCCAAGCGCTTTTTTGTTAAAGGAAAACGAGTCTTTGTAAACGTACAGACGCCAGCACATCAAGCTACTACAATCTGTCAAATTTATTTAATAGATTTTCAACTTTATCGCTAAAGTTTAGGGTTCAAAGTTGATTGGGAAAATTTCACAGTTTCGGGTAGCTTGTTGTGATGGCGTCTGTACTATCGAAAAAAAGTACGTATAAGCTTCAAAGCTTTCTATTTCTTTCAAGTATTTTATGTTTCTGTAAACCAAGAAAGGTTAAAGAAAAATGTGTTTTTAACGATTCTGATTTTTCTTTTAAATCTTTCTTTATGCACGTTGTGATTTTCATATGTTTTAAGAATATAAATTGTTTATCAAATTGACACACCACGTCAACCTGCCGCTTTATAGTAATTTCATACAACTGTCAAAGAAGGCCGGTTGTGATTTGACGAAACGGACAATTTAAGTTAGGTAAGTAATCAATTTGATAAACAAATAATTTCCCTGACTTTACTTAATAAGTGGCATACAACTAAATATCTAATCAAAACTCAACTGCAATTAAAGAAAGACCAAAAAACAGCTACCCTCTTACTGAGTGCCTAAAATTTTACCAAGCCCACCACGAGAAAAGAAATAAGCCAAATACAAAGATCCCGAAGTATCCACAAGAAAGTTCTTAATAGCAAGCCTAGCACAGGGTTTTTCTTACTAAAAGCCAAGTGAAGCCACATACTGCCACATCTACCTACCCCTCCTAGCAAGCAAGCTAGTTTGTGCAAGTTTTCAGATCGATATTCTTAAGCTATGTTCGGATTTAAACTGAACCGTATATCAGTCGGCAACGGTTTGGAAACGACTTGTACTAATCCAATTACGTATGGCGAAGGAAATTCTGTATTAGCAAGTTGGGACGTATGAGCGAAGTTTTTATTGGAACGAAGTTTTTTATGGCACTTGCGGTAGGAGTAAACGGGTAGAAACGAAAAAGCGCTATCCTCCTCCATGCAACTTTTTAGGGTTCCGTTGCCAAATGGCAAAAAACGGAACCTTTGTAGATTCGTCATGTCTGTCTGTCTGTCTGTCCGTCCGTATGTCACAGCCACTTTTTTCCGAACTATAAGAACTGTTGAAACTTGGTAAGTAGATGTATTCTGTACCGCATTAAGATTTTCATACAAAAATAGAAAAAAAAAAACAATACACTTAGAACCGAAACTCAAAAAATTTTTTTTTTCATCAAACCCGTATACGTGTTGGGGTGTATCTATGGATAGGTTTTCAAAAATGATATTGAGGTTTCTAATATAATTTTTTTCTGAACTGAATAGTTTGCGCGAGAGACATTTACAAAATGGTAAAATGTGTCCCCCCCTGTAACTTCTAAAATAAGAGAATGATAAAAGTAAAAAAAATATATGATGTACATTACTATGTAAACTTCCACCGAAAATTGGTTTGAACGAGATCTAGTAAGTAGTTTTTTTTTAATACGTCATAAATCGTAAACCGCAATTTACCATTTATTCAATCAACTCAAAAAAAAACATTTAATTTCATAAACATAAACCTTATGCATAAACCCGGATGTTACGGAACCCTCGGTGTGCGAGTCCAACTCGCTCTTGCCCGGTCTTTATTGTATGTAATGCAAGTTCTTATTATATGAAAGCGACAGAGAGAGTGAGAGAGAGAGATAGTCATAGAAAGATAGAAATAATTTTAATTTTGAAGTGAAAACTTCTTAAGGCGCGTTGGGCATTTTTTGAGATGGGAAAAAACCATTGAACTCGCGCCACTGTTACCGAAAGCGACACCACGCGTGTTTTGTTTACAAGACGATTCAAAAAATACCCGCTTCGGATGTGTTCGGCTGTCCTCGGGACGTACTCGGTTTCTATGTATAATATTAACATCGGTTAATATTATACATGTCAGTGAGTAGGTAATGGCGAAGTATTCTGTTTGTGTTTTGTTTTCACTTCTCAAAATCAAACTCAAAACTCAAATTGAAGCCAAATTTAAATTGAAGTGAGGTCATGAAACACAAGCAAGCTCCAAAAAATTTTTAAATTTTTCGTCATTTTAATCTTTTCGCAGCCGCCATCTTGGATTTCATTTAAACCTTCGGTCCTGCTGGGGGTCCCCCGACTCCACACATATTTTATTATTTTTGCAAGGCAAGAGAGAGATTTTTATTCAGTTACTATTCGTGACAGGGTGTAAATTATTTACGAGGTTGTATAATTACGGGAAGTGCTGGAATGACGGGGATAATGTGGCTCAATTATTATTCACCGTAGCGATTTTTCCGGGTTATTGTTATCCCGATTAAGATATTTTTTACATTTAAGTAGCAGCATTTTATAAGTTTCCTTAGTCAAAATATCTGAAGTTTCTATTTGTTATTTTCTAAATTAAGTAGAACTTTTCCAATATAGGATTTTCTAAGATAAATACATTCAAAATGCGCGTGAAAATGACTTTTAGGATTGTTATTGTCGTAGGGTTGGCTTTTATTGTTTGTTTTCGTTCCTTCCAAAATATTTCGAGCGTAAAAACTTAACACCAACAGTGGAATCAATCGTGCTCACAGGACGACAAACATTCATCACAGTTAGTGACACGCCATAAATCTCAAACTTATCCAATACGAAGCTTGGTGTTATTATTGTTACGAGCTTCGGGTTCGTGACAATAAAAACTGCCGATTTAAAAACCAAAAAATGACACTTTAATGAACAACACTAATAACAACTCAAACACACTAATTATAAAACACAATTGCACTACTGATCGCTCTAAGTCGCACTTAAAGATTGCTTCGATATATTCGCTTGTATCGCTTATCCAACAATTATGCTGCAGATAGTTTTAGAACCTTCGATTGTAAAAACATCTAGAATGTTCGAGTAAATACCGGCCCCGACTGACCAGATGTCGACAGTTCCAGAAAGTTCGAGAAGGTTCTAGCATCGTAATTTCTAGAAGAATCATGACTCAACTAATTCTGCTACTCGATACTAGATGGCGCTAGTGGTAACTAATGTCACCATGTACCAGGCATTAATTGTGGCGCGCAATATATTCTTTATTTCGGACTACTCACAATCCATTATAGTATTAGTAACAATGACTTAAAAACGATGTTAGTAAATCTTTTACAAACTAAACAAGTAAAAATGACGTGGGACACACATTAGCACGAGCATCCCAGTGCCTTTTAAAGGGACTGTCCACTTTGAGGATGCTGTAGGGGCTTCCGCGCAATCTTCACATTATTGACGCTGTTCTCCTCCTCATAATGCCATGAAAATCGTCCACACGGACTTCCGCGAACATCTGCGAAGCGCTGCAGAAGCACGAAGCGCTATTATGCATTACTATATACAACGTTACTGTTCGGCCTCCATAGAAAGATCCAAAAGACGCACGAAACGTTTCGATCTCGAAAACCAAGGACTGATTTGCCTGGCAAGGAGAGCTGATTTCAAATGCAATGGTTTAAGAATAAGGCTCTACTCACACGGTTTTCTTGCCGTGAAAAACTAAGGTTAATTCCCTGTGGCACGGTCGTCAGTGTTGTAGGGATTACTATGCAAGCTTGTTGACAGACACGTTTTTTCTACGGCGCGGTTGCCATGTAGAAATGGCCAGAGGGTTTATTTAAAAGAACCCATGTAAAACACTTGACAAAATAAATCAAAACTGAGAAAGTTGTACTTACATTCGTTCTGACACGTAGGGTGCAAAAAACATTGTAAACATACTATTAAAATCGACTCTAGTACCTACCCGCTCATTCTAAACATACTTTCAGGCTTGGTCTATCCTAAAAATAACGTTGTATATCTAGAAAAGCTACATGTATATAAAACGCAGCTATGGGTTTTTGGGCCCCTTATTCCATTCGTTCACCCCCTGACCCAATTTCCCCGAGGATAATCTTCCTTCTCTTTCGCACGAACTGTCATTATAAAAAGAGAACGTCCTAGAAATGAAATATTGCTTTGCAGTTGTTAATTTATTTTGTACGTCGTTCTGCAGATTGAGAGAAAAAAGTTTCGTGAGATTTTTATCGTTGTGGACTCGTGGAAAATATTGTAGAAGTCAGCTTGCCGTTGTTTTGTTGTTTTGCTCGTTAGTTCTTACTGAATTGAAGTTTTTTGTGATTATTTAGTCTTTAGAAAATGAATGTTCTCCGTCACTTGCTTGTTATTACGATATTACAAAAAAATATTATTTACCTGGAATAGGTTTGATGTTTGAAAATTCCGAAGTTTAATATAGATTTATGAAGTAGGTTTATTATAAAGGGAGATGTTACAGGCTAACAGTAACAGTAACAGCAAACCTAGTGGGTGTTTGCATCATCATCATCTGCCGTGCCTTTTCGAAACTATGTTTGGGTCGGCTTCCAGTCAAACCGGATGCAGCTGAATATCAGTATTTTACATGAAGCTACTGCCTATCTGGCCTCCACAAACCAGTTAATGGGGAATACGATACATTGGTAAGACTGGTTGTCAGATTTTTGGGCTTTTGACGACCCGTAACGACTGTAAAAGATCCACGAATGACAGCCGGGGGCAACGGTTTAACTTGATTTCCGGGGCACGGTCTTGGTATGTAAAGATGGTGATGGGAGTGTAGCTTAACCTGATCGATCGATCCGTGCGGCTGATATTACTTGGCCACAATTCCCCGGGGTCTAGCAGGTGTTTACAATAGGTATATTTTCTGAAAGATATTAGAAATATTACCTACTAACAAAAACAACGAGACTCCTGAGTTTTAATTTGTTTATAGTAACAAATTAACAAACAAAACTCAGAGCTGAGTTCAAATGAAAGTTTTATAATAACATTCGTTTAACTTCCAACAAAAATCGTCAAGAAGAAATGAAAAATACACCTTTCATGAATATTTAATTACTTATACTTGTATTGTTAAACAAATATTTTAGTTCAGAATTCAGAATTAATTGCTTTGTTATTAACCCAGTTTGCTCAGCACGGTGATCGTAAATACTTTAATAACCCTCAATTTTAGGGAAGGACGTACCCAAGCTATAGGACTTTTGTTTTTTTACGTTGAATGATTGTGCTTATTAGAGTCACGATTACTGGTGACACTGTATCTTAATTGATGTTAATTACCCAATTAAGAGGAAATGTGGATGGTCGTTTCTTCATAGAAACGATCTCGCCTGTTTTCTGTCTGGTTAATGAGCATAAAGCAATGTTTTTTACAGTATAATAAATATTAACTACTTGTATGTCTCTATGTTTTCCTTTTTGATGATACATTATTTTTATAAGCACTAGAACCCTCAAAAATGCAGATTTGAACCGCTGTTAACAGAGGCCTAGTGTACAAATTTGATAACTAATAATGAAAAAAGAAAAACATAAAGACACAGTTTATATCCTTGTTATTCAGTTTATGAAATATCTTTTAAATTGGCCCAATATTGGAGGAGGAAATAGGTCAGAGCCAAACCTCGAATTATGGCGTTTTACTTGGCTTTCTCAAAAGTCTCCGACCGCATTTCCTCTTAAGGGATTTTGAATTTCTAAAAAAGGCTGTTCAATCTGCCTTATGTAGGTAGGTACAGCTTACGAGTTGTTTATCGTAGGTTCCAACCTTTACTTTGTGTAAATTATTTCATCACATTATTTCAATTATTGCTCTCAAAACGGTGAAGGAAAACATCGTGAGAAAGCCGGCAAGTTCTAGAACCAACAATTGGAAGACGTGACATCTACCAACCCGCACTGGGCGAGAGTGGTGAATTATGTTAGTGGGCCATTCCTGCTCACAGAGAGGAGTCCTGTGTCCCAGCAGTGGGAGTGGGAACATTATGGGCTGATTGATTATGTATGTATCGTGTACTTTGTAGCTGTGTAACCGCTTTATTCTTCTAAACTCCGCAACGGATTTTGATACAGGTTTTACAATCATTTAGAGTATTTTTTCCGATTTCTTTCCTTTTTTTTAATTTTTTATATGTAAATAAATCCGAGGGGTCCGTGGCTAAATAATAACAGCCGCACAGGTCGATCGATCAGGTTAGGCTACGCTTGCCGCGGTTGGTCTGTGGATGGGTGACCATCTTTACATACCGCGACCCCTCCGTGCCTCGGAAAGCACGTTAAGCCGGTGATCCCGGCTGTGATTCGTGGATCTTTGATAGTCGTTACGTGTAGTCAGGAGCCCGAAAGTCTGACAACCAGTCTTACCAAGGGGTATCGTAATTCCTAATAACTGGGTTGTGGAGGTCAGATAGGCAGTCGCGCAATGTAAAATACTGGTATTTAGCTGCGTCCGGTTAGACTGGAAGCCGACTCCAACATAGTTGGGAAAAGGCTAGGCAGATGATGATGTGTAAAAAAATCTCGATGTTTTTTGAAGTCGTAAAAAACCGGGCGAAGCAGGGGCGGGTCACTAGTGAAGTACAAATCAATATTGAATAAGTGTGCTCATTTGAATAGTTGAGCTTGTTAAGTTCGGAAAAGTTGTTCAGTTGTGTAAAATTACCCCTCAAACGCAGGTGACGAATTGGCCAATCAGTATTTACTGCGGTCGACAAACTTGCTCAGAGTTTCCAGTTCTTGAGAGTTTATTTAATCAAGTAACTTGACCAACAATTCCTAGAATTTACGCCACAAAGGGGAAACAACAAGAAAGAACATTTCCACTGTTTTTATACTTACCCTTGTAAACTTGTTACTGTCAACTGCGGATAATTGTCTCTTGGTCTGTGGTTTAAAATTGCTGTCTGTGACTACAATGTAGCGATAAATGGAGTGTAGCAACACATAACATATCTTCACGCTAGTTTTAGGCGAAGGTGTAGGCAAGGGTGTGCCTACTACAAGCTCTTTCAGTTATATCTTAACTTGGTCTTGGTACTCGCGAGGTTGTCGATATGTGGGATGTGGACTTAACGATCATTGTGCCGATAGTCGTGACAGATAATGGCTTAATAGCCAACAGCCTCAATCAACACCTGAGGAGGCTCTCGTTGGGCAGCTGGATCAAGGGCTTGATTTAGAAAGAGGTACTCCTAGACACGGGTCGCATTTAGGGAATGCAGAACCGGTTCTGTTTTAAAGAACCTGGATTTTCGGGACCTTCTGGCTAAAGAACTGGGATTCCCGGTACTTTCGATACTTTAAGTAAGCCTTTAAAAGATGAAGAGTTGAGACGGAGAAAGTAAAAGAAAGACGAAATGACAGGGCAAAATAAAAACATTTAAATCAAATAAAAAAAAACGTTTTATTTCTTGTTTTATTGGTAACTACGCATATTCTACCAGCAACATCTTTATTAACATTAAAACATTTTTGTACCTAATCCTAGATAATATTTATCAGAAACATTTATTAAACATCTTCTCCAAACAAATGATTTAAATCAATATGACTCCTATTGCAATTCTGCATAACCAAATTATAATTTAAAACTTGCGTAATATCTATAAAAAAAAAGAAAAGGAACAGTGGAGTTTTAGCGTAGCATTAATCAGTCTCAATATTATTGATTAGATAATCTTAACCGACATTTTTTAAATTGTTATTTATTAACATAATTCATCATCATCCTTTCAGCCGAAAAACGTCCACTGCTGGACACAGGCCTCCCCCAAGCACCTCCACTTCGACCGGTTCTGTGCTTCTCGCATCCATTGGGTTCCCGCGGCCTTCACAAGGTCGTCGGACTACCTTGTGGGAGGCCTTCCAAAGCTACGTCTACCGGTACGCGGTCACCACTCCAGAACATTTCGGCCCCATCGACCATCTGTTCTGCGAGCAATGTGCCCTGCGCACTGCCACTTAAGTTTGGCAATTCTTCTGGCTATGTCGGTTACCTTGGTCCTCCTGCGGATTTCCTCATTCCTGATTCGATCACGCAGGGAAACTTTATAGCTCTCTCCATTGCCCTTTGGGTGACTTTCAGCCTTCTTATAAGGCCCATTGTGAGTGACCACGTTACAGTGCCATAGGTCATCACTGGCAACACGCACTGGTCAAAGACTTTCGTCTTGAGACACTGAGGTATGTGGGACGAGAAGATATTGCGTAGCTTCCCGAAGACGCGATGGCCGCCACCAGCCCCTCCCGCACCCTCGTGCAGCATGCTCTTGTAGCATGCATGCTTCTTGTGCATGCTAGGTAGCCAGTGTATTCCACGCTTTAAGCGGTCGGGCTTTATGCTATTAAATTAGAAATATTCGAAACGCGAAGTATCTTTTCCCGAAAGTACCGAAAGAACCGGGATTAGGCTTTAAAAATCCCGGTTCCAATAACGACGCAAATTTCCGGGATTTCCCGGTAATTTATTTATTTATTTATTTAATACTTCAAGCACATAAATGTACAGAGGCGGACTTAATGCTATAGGCATTTTCTACCAGTCAACCTTTGGGTGATGCAGAGACAAAAAGTGGTAGGTGCAATTTTTAGGAGGTTTCTCTCTCTGGAGCCCTGACCGCCGGTAGTTTGAACCCTGTTCCAGATACCGGTGGGCTTGTAGCGGTATCTACAACGCCATATGCGAACAACGCGTCATACTGACGTCACGCAAAGTAAATCCTGCATCTCGCAAGCAGAGTTTATCGCGCAAATAGCATAGATACAACGGCCCGACATGAATTATCGGGCAGTTGCCCGCCAGACACAACACCCGTCTGGTCGGAGGATCCTCCCTTTTCTATGGAGGTTTTACACCCTGTTCCTCAAACCTCTATAGGCTACTATCAGGGGATCCTGATAAAATGGGTATTAAAACTTAACAATGCCAAACAGGGTTTTACGATGAGATAGTCATGAAAATTAACAACTTTTATTATGGGAGCAACCCTAAAATATGAAAAAAGGCGGTTTCCCACAAAGTGCAATACCTACCCGATCAAAATTTACGGATCAAGCAAATTTTTCTCAGTTTTTCATTTTCATGAGTGGTGTCCGAGACTCCCATAAAAGTCCTTCGTTTGATTTAACCCTGTATAGTCTTCCGTTAGAGCGCTTGTATGGAAAATCCGCTTATTAACGGTTTACTCGTTTTTATTCAAAACCTTACCTCTCTCCCCTTATTTATAAACGTTACTTAAAGCGAAAGCGCAAGGGTAGCCCGCGAAATTCATTTTTTTTTTACGTTTCTTTCAATTTGCTGGTCAGTATTAAGTTGTACGTTGATTAAAATATGATTGGCGACCGTAACAAATATGTATTTGCAGAATTATAATCATTAAAGTGATCAACACAACTCTCTAAGACCAAGTAGGTAATCTAACTGAATGACTATTTCATGGAATCTTGACAGTTTAGGATTATACTTACTTAACAAGTTGTATTACTGATTCTAATGATTATAATTCTGTAAATACATTTTTGTTACGGTCGCGAATCATATTTTAATCAACGTACAACTTAATACTGACAAGCAAATTGCAAAAAAACATAAGAAAATTTGAATATCGCGGGCTACCTTCGCGCTTCCCCCTTAAAGTTAAAAATGTATGGTGAAACAGACAATAATCATTTTTCTAAATAAGGGGATATATAGTTAAAATCTGTGGGTAAGTTTTAGTATTTAATAGTCCACGCGAGCGATGTACAGACGCCAGCACATTAAGCTACCCAAAACTGTCAAATTTTCCCAATCAACTTTGAACCTTATGCTTCAGCGATAAAGTTGAAAATCTATTAAAGAAATTTGACAGATTGTAGCTGCTTGATGTGCTGGTGTCTGTACAATGGAACAAGCTATTTGGTATAAAAGCAGCAACGTGCAACTAGTTTTTGACATTGTTGTATGTTTATGACTGCTGAACATACAACATTTTTAAAAAGTAGTTGCATTTTTTACATCAATCTCTTAAATATGTCATAAGCTTAAAAATAATTATTACGAATATAATAAAAATTAATATTGGCTTGTCGAACTTTAGGAACATAAGTTTTAATAACTTCAATACCTATTGAACGAGCCTATGTTATAGCAAAATTAAAAACTTTAGCCAAGCATCAACATCTTGGCTGAGTACAAACCTGTGTACCTAAGAAAGAAGTTTTATTAAAAGTTTTCATTATAATTTTTTACTTAATAAATTCAATTTCGCTTTTGCTTGGGGGTCTAATCAAATATAACTTAACTTTAACTTTTCATACAAACTTATTTCTTGTAAATATTTTTATATAGGCACTCTGCTATTAGATATTCCATTACTTAATATTAGATATGAATGCCAATTCCCGGAATTATAACGTTAAAAATCTAGTCGCAATCTCATTTCAGCGACACTGAATGACAAAAACTTATCAAAAATGTATGGAAATTTGAGGTATTTTTGACAGATATCAGACTGCGAACGTTCTTAAATTTACGAGAATTGATACTAGTCTGAAATTATTTCCAAGCAGGCGCTCAATAGTTATACTTATCATTATCAAGGATTTAGTTATGATGTAAAGTAATTAACGTTTGAAGTTTCTTCATGACACTCATAATAGATATCTGCTCGCGTAGCATGAACACTTCTATCTCTACGAAGAGTAGACACATTGCTTGCTATACAAAGTGACATTTCTTTTCTTCATGTTTGACATACCGCCTAGAAATCTTTCTACAATCTGTCATTTTGTCTTTCGTTTTTAACGATCTTTGTCTAGGTCCTTTTTTATGTAGACTATTTCAGAAGAAAGTTTTTTATCTCAAATGTCAAAATCACACTGACAATTGTCAGTTGTCTAAGGTAGTGGAGAGATTTTGTAATCGTTAAAGACAGTAGAAAACTTTCTACTCGACGGCCATAAAGTATATACGGTTATCTACAAAATCCCACGAAAAAAAAAAACAAAATTCCACTGTCAAAGATCCACGAATGACAGCCGGGACCAATTAACGTGCTTTCCGAGACACGGAGGGGTCTCGGTATGTAAAGGTGGACACCCATCCACGGATGAACCGCGGCAAGCGTAGCTTAGCCTGATCGATCAACTTGTGCGGCTGTTATTATTTAGCCACGGACCCCTCCTTATAATGTGACCTAATATCAGTAAAAATTAAGAATCAAAAAGAAAAAAATCGTATGACAAAACAAATAATTCTGAGTCGAATTAAATGAAAGAGTGAATTTCGTAAAAAGTGCAGTTGACTCTTTCTACTTTGCTGCTCTCGTACTGTCTACATGGAACGTCATCTTTGTCTACTCTTTCGTCGACAAACCGGTGCTCATGCTATCGGAAAACTTGACACTAGAGATGCTGAAGCATTCCACCAGCTTCTATGATTAATCTTTTACAGTTCAAGCAGTAGGTACGGTTATGGAATGCCTTGCCCGTGTCAATAAGGCATGCTAAATTTTTATCCACTTTTAACATTCTGATAAAAACACTTCCTCTCTCCTTAAGCATCTTCATTATATAGGTGCTTGCTTTTGTTTCATGTTTATTATTGTTTACATAATACATAACCAGGATGGCGAGGACATTGACGCCCAATCTGTTACAATGGATTCACATACTTATATGATTTTTTGGTATTACGGGCTGGTTTCCGCAACTCCACGTCAATGCGCGTATTTTGCGTACGGCACATATATGATTCTGAATACGACGATTCTGAAGACGCACGGGGCGTCGAAATTTTTCCTCGGTTATAAAAAAAAAAAACTGGTCCCATACATTTAGACCTTGTAGGGCTTCGTTAATGATGTAGCTAATATTTTTGTTAAAATATATCTAATTTAAAAGAGTGACCATGGAGTTTGTTGCCCGTTCTTCTCCATAGATACCTACGCTTTGGAATGGCCAACTAGCTTCATATTTTCTGACTGACCGACTTCTTGACAATTCAAAAGTGCCTGTAAATGGTTTAATTGAAATAAGTGCTTTGAATTTGAGTTTGAGTTCACTTTTCTATGAAACAGCAGATTTATTTTAAAAGCGACGGAATATTTCTAGGCAAATTCATGTCTACAGTTTGCGCTCCTGCCAACCTGTATATATTTATATTGCTAAGTATAAGCTTTATATATGTAGGTATCTATGTATTTATTGTTTAAGTAAATGGTACCATTGACTACCTACAGTTTGTCTCTCCTTCTCCGTTTCAACCAAAGTTTGTCTGTAAAAGATCGCTTTTAGCGATAAGACCGCCCATTGTGTCATCCTATGTAAAATATCTATATTTATATGTTGCCGCCGATTCTGTTTTTTCACAAACTAAACTAAATTTAAGTTCAGGCGTCTTTTTCTTTCTATTTCATTAAGAAAAGGACAGAAAATAAATATTAGTTTAGTCCTGTCAAATTAGTCAGCGCCTGACGTAAATTGATGTAGTTTTAATAGCCATTTTTTTAATCTCGTCTAAGTTGTCTATGGAGTATCTTAATTTGACAGGACTAAACTAATATTTATCTCCTGTCCTTTTCTTAATGAAATAGAAAGAAAAAGATGCATGAACTTAAATTTAGTTTAGTTTGTGCACAACAGAATCGGCGCCATTATCTTTATTTCATACTAGTAGCGCCCCGCTCTTTCACCCACATAAGTGTCGATCCCGTGGGAATATAGGGATAAAAACTACCCTATATCCTTTCCCGGGATGCAATCTATCTCTCTGCCAAATTTTATCAAAATCCGTTTAGTGGTTTAGGCGTGAAAAGGTAACATATAGACAGACTGACAGAGTTACTTTCGAATTTATAATATTAGTATGAATGATGTAACATTTTCCGCTCTTCCTTTCTTATTCGAGGAAAAGGTAAGTATCGGTAAAACATAAATATATTCTATGAATATAAGTAAAGTTATTTATGAAAACCTTTGAGATACATAGCGATAGATTTTACTTACTTTCCTCTACGCAATTTGTCACTAATATTTTATTTTCCGTTTATAGCCTACCCTATTGTTGTGTGTGGCCGGAGATTTATCATTTACCTTTATTTTACTTGAACTACCTACCCAATTTTATTACTTGGCAATAAAGTTATAGGCTCTAAGTGTTATTGGGTTTTCCATCAGGAATTTCTTGAGGCCTGTTTATGACAATAGGCTCGCCACCTATTACATGGACTTACATACAGGGTGTTTGGAAGCTGAGTGGTTTTTATTATGTACTAGCTGACCCGGCAAACGTTGTTTTGCTACATAAATTATTTCTAGCTGCCCGGCGCTACTTCGTTTGCGTAGTGTCCTACCCCTTACCCTACCCTACTCCTACACTACTCCTACCCTACTCCTAACCTACTCTTACCCTACTCCTACACTAGTCCTACCCTACTCCTACCCTACTCCTACCCTACTCCTACCGTACTCCTACACTACTCCTACCCTACAACTAACCTACTCCTACATTACTCCTACCCTACTTCAACCCTAATCCCACAGATATATTATTTTTTTCTCTGCGTAAGAACCGTAACTCGTACTTCAAGGAATATTCTAAAAAAAAGAACTAGCGAAACAGGTTCAGCTGTTCTCGAGATTTGCGCTTAGCAACACATTCAGCAATTCATTTTTATATTATAGATATCATCATCTTCGTGTCCTTTTTCTCATGTTACTTGGTGTCGACGCAACACGTTGTTTCCTTTCATTCTCCCCGTCAGCTGTCATTCCATTATTCTTTGTCTTTCATATCATTCCTCTCACAATTCATCCATATTTTCTTTTGTCTTTCTCTCCCTCACCATCTCAACATTTTATATACATCTCTTTTTAGTTACTGTGATTAAGATATTAATATATTTAATGGTTGCCCCGATAGTCGGCGTAGTGTCCTCAATTCCCATGCAAAAAAGTACTTTCAGTTTTTCCCGAGTTTGAAACTTTTCCAATTTTTCTTTACGCTAAAACCTAATTCAGCCTATTACGAACATTTTACAACAAAAAATAGCTTATTCGGTCCAACCGTTTTCAAGTGACAGCCTACCAACGAAAAGCATTTGATTTTTACACAGGTTCAAATTAAATTACTTGGCGAAACTTCGCAGACGTGATATCGCTATGATAAAACAAAAGAGAAATTAGTTTGATGATTTTTTTTAAATTTTGTAAATGTAAGAACCATGTAGCCGTTTATTATGATTTTTTGATGTTGACTTGAATAAGCATGCCAGTTGAGAACGTGCCATGCTCCCTTAAATGTCTCACTGATGGTGGCGCGTGTGTATCCAACACACGCGCCACCATCAGTCATTCGGTTCCCTTCAAAATGGTCGAGCTGGATGGTGCTGATCCACTTCATGTTCGTAAACGGCGCCTTCGGTTGAGACTGGTGGTCTCTTAACTGCCAAGGCTTATTTTTAATCTTATATTTTGAATTGTTTCTTCATTTGTTACATTGTTCTCACATATTAAAAGCAACAAGAATAAAGTACCCAGGATTTTGTAAAATATTTATTTAAAAGAGTGTCCATGGAGTTTCTTGCCCGTTCTTCTCCATAGACATCTACGTTTTGGAATGGACAACTAGCTTCAACTTTCTGACTAACTGACAGACTATTTAATTTTGACAATACAAAAGTGCCTGTACAAGGTTTAATTGAAATAAATGCTTTGAGTTTGAGAAAACAAAAGAGAAATTAATTTGATGATTTTTTGGCTTCATCTAGCGCAGTTAGTGTGGTCAACTGAAATATCTTTTAAAAATAATAGTATTTTTTTGTAAAACAAAAGAAATCAGACTTTGTCAATTCATACTATAAGAAGTAATAACACTACTAACGGTCGTTGACCGCCAAAAAATAAAAAATAAACATTATATTCTCTTAATTACCTTCAAAATCCTGTTCTGTGTAGTCATGGTGTGTGAGCTTCCTCGCTGCTGGGTCTGTTGGTGCCTCGTCATCATCAGCTCTGGTCTCCATCGTCCAAGGCCTGGGGACAAGATGAAGATCATGAATAATGTGAACCGTTTAGATTGAGAGTGGTTTTTCGCTGTGAGAAAAAAAAGGGGGGAGGGGGCGTTCAGTCAAGTGGAGACTTTCCTATCATAAATTTTTTTGGAAAAGCCATCCAAACAACAAGTTAAAGCTCCAAACTTAACAAAACAAAACTTTGAGCTTAGGCAAATGACCTCGATTAAATGTGAAATTCCCTCCCAAAAGTCAGAGTTTTTGTATTATTTTCATCATAATCATTAATATGCTAAAGAAACATAATAAGCCTAAAATGTTCCCACTGCTGGGAGCCAGGCTGTCGGTTTTTCGGGAGTGGGCCGTAATCAACCACGCAGGCCCAGTGCCACAGATGCCACATGAGAGGGGCTTGTGGCTAAGTAATAACAGCCGCACGGGTCGATCGATCAGGTTAAGCTACGCTTGCCGCGGTTGGTCCGTGGATGGGTGACCATCTTTACATACCAAGACCCCTCCGTGCCTCGGAAAGCACGTTAAGCCGTTGGTCCCGGCTGTCATTCGTGGATCTTTGACAGTCGTTACGGATCGTCAGAAGCCCGAAAGTCTGACCACCATTCTTATCTTATTACCCAGTAAGGCAGTAGTAACTGTAACTGGGTTGTGGAGGTCAGATAGGCGGTCGCTCCATGTAAAATACTGGTACTCAGCTGCATCCGGTTAGACTGGAAGCCGAACCCAACATAGTTGGGAAAAGGCTAGGCAGATGATGAGAGCATGCCGGTTCCCTCACGATCTTATCCTTCACCGATTTGAGAGCAGTGGTGATGAAATAATTTACACATAGTAAAACGCCTGACTGAGTTCGAACCTACGCTACTACATACAAATGGTAAGTCTCGGCACCACTTGGCTACCACTGCTCCACGTGCTAAAGAAGATTTACTCACAATGTTATGCAAATACCGCATAAATATTTTTATCTAACCAAAAAGAACATTAAACAGGGTTATTGGTAAAACACTAACAACCTCTTAAGAGGTCATTGTACTCATCATTATGAACAACTTTTACTATGGGACCAAATCTGAAATCACGAAAAAAAAAATTAACTGTTTCCTACATTTTGACGAGTTATACGAACATAAATGTAGGGAACAGCTGATACCGCCACAATACATACAACAATATACCGCCACAATAAATTAGAATGTAGATCCTGGTTAAACCTAAAAGCCCGCTGGGTGTTTATTAGTGTGTGCTAAATAGACCCGAATTATACTGTGACCAAATACCTAATCCCAAATATATATTTCAGTATAATATCACGGCCAATTCTCCTAGGAACAAATTGGTAATCAACGAAGAGAGTACACATACACAATTAAAAACACACACCCAACATACCGAGCGAGTTGAAAAACACACTCTCACGATATGTCCCTTCAGAGAATTTCAAGCGTGACGGATTACTTATATCTAATCTAACTAGGTTCTGCCCGCGACTTTGTTCGCGTGAAACTTGAAAGGACAATGCTCATGGATGTATGGAATCCCGTACCATGCTGCATCAAAGTCAAACTTTGTTTTTTATAGATTACACTTATCATATTAACTCCAACAGAAGTTCTTTTTGTAAACAAAACCTGGGTTTAGAAAAAAAATCGAAATAACCTAAAAACTAGGTACCTACTTTATTTTGTTTGACACGAACGGACATTATTACTTTAAAAAACAGCCTATTCTATTCTAGTTATTTTTAACTAATGTAGAATCGACTAAGTATAATTTTTTACATGTTTTTTTAAAGAAATCATAGCATTTTCAAAATGCAAGGTCATATCATATCATTTGAAACGGAACGTCATGTAAAGGGAATAAAACAATATCAACACTTTTTGACTTTAAATTAAATTCCCTGTTCAAAAATTAAAACCCCGACGCGTAATGTCGTAAAAAATATGAAAATAATTACTACAATATTTTGATCTTGATGCTTTTTGGTACGACTTTTGGTCATTCTCCTTTCTTGTTCCTCAGACCCACCCCCTCCATGCATCGTCGCAACGGCTGCCCGCGCTATTACTTCGTTATCGCTTAATCTTTTTCTAACTTTTTACTTTTTGATCGACTTCTTAAAGGACTAGCGTGACGTTCTTAAAGGACTAGTTTATAGTCTTCCTTAAGAATTGGGCTATCAAACGCAAAAAGATTTTTTCAAATCCGACTGGTAGTTCCAGAGTTTATCCCATTCAAACACACAAACTCTTCAGCTTTGTTATTAACATAAATATAGATAGATAGGTGAAGTTAGGTCCACGTCGCTAATCAAAAGTAACTCATCAAAAACTCAATCCACCAATGAGTAACCAGAATTTGACGACATTATATTACACATGACACAACCAGTCACAAACTATAGTCGGACTTTTAATTAGCTGCAGTAAAATGACAGCTTAATGAGTGATAAATAATTCTATTATTACCTACGTTAAAGTTAGTTGTTAGTTTGTTTGTATTAGATACTCAGCAATTAAACTTTCCATGAATTTACATAGAGTTCTTACAACACTGTACAAACACCCTATGGTTTCAGAACTTTTTATAGAGGATTCATATCTTAGGTGTAGATAAAGTCTTGTATGCAACTGTACAAAATTAGGTATTAAATAACTATTATAGGTAATTATGTAGATGGAGCAGTTTGAGAATTGATAACGAATAATCGGTGGAGTACTTTGAGAATAATTCCAGATACCTATGGAGCAGAATGGGAACAAAATAATAAGTATTTTTAATTATTAATAATTCCTTGGAGTAACTTGGGAATTAATGTATGACATTCTTATCTTCTTAGAACGAAAGAATGGAGAACTTTGGGAATAACCCACTTAAATGACTGATATTGGCGTCTTTTTGTTTTTTCGCGGCCATCAACCATCGGCCTTGTTTTTATAGTTCAGAATAGTGTGAATACGTAACTTATTTGACATGCATATCTCTAAACTCAGTCCGAAATGAGTTATTACGAAGTGCCATTTTACTGCAGCTAATTAAAAGTCGGACTATAGTTAATAACGCGTTCATAAGTCGCATCGTTCCTTCGTCGTCCATTGAATTACGATACCCGAATCGTTTTACCGTGGCAATAGCGGTCACTACCCTTTCCCCAATATCTCTCCGTAGGAACCCAAACAATAAACTATGTATGTTTTTTCGTTATTGGAGCATGATGAAGATCACGATAGACATTGATTTAGGACGTAAACGGACTTTATATCTGTTTTTGAGATAAATAAAATGCTAGAAAATGTAGATGGGTCAATGACCGCTACTGCCACGCTAGCGATGAGAGTATAGTCCAGTGACATTTTGGCTACTCATTACTGATTTGAGTTTGTAAAAGGCCTGAAGATGTCACTTAGATACCGATTATTTACAGTTGCGTGCCTGCTGAAAGGTTTTTATTTTTCTGAACGGGCCAGCTCTTGGCCTCGATCACGCTTGATGGAATGCGATGGATGAGGTCTATGATGGAACGTTTCACAAAAATATGAAACAAAACATGTATAGGGTGGAAAAACGAAAGCCACTGGAAGGAAAAATGATGTTGAATAGTGAAGAATAGGAAATTCTACTCAAGGGAGAATTTATTTTATTTCTCACTGAAAGAAAACTGTGTATTACCCTGAAGGGCTATCACTGCAAGTTTATCTAGCATCATGGTGCTTTTATAATAAAACAAATGAGGAGTAACAGATCAAAGTGTATTAACTCCACCCACCATAATAAAAATAGTACAAACGGATTTTTTATCTATATATTATATTTTTTATTTTTTTTCTATCTATTTTTTTGTTGGATTACAGTTTTATTTGCTGAATTTACTGCTAATAAACCCTATTGTAGAAAAAAGTTGTTTGTGTGTGTGCTCTCTTTAAAGTATTATGGATTATGCCTGTATCTTAAAAGTTACATTGATGGAGTTAAAACACTTTGATCTGTTATTCCTCAAATGAATTTTATTGTAAACAAACGACTGTTCCGTTGGTCCTGCAGTCTACGATACGCAGCCCTTGCCCTTACCCTTGAGCCCTTGGGCTCTGCTGCGTATCGTAGGTTGTTATTGAGTAATTTTATTAGGAAATTTACAGTTTCAGCACCCTAATAATCTGAATCATTTTGAAAGATATCCATTGCTTCATATGTTCCAAAAGTTTGTCTGCTCAACAACGAAATGAATGTTATTGAACTGTCGAAATGAAATCCATTCCTTCTATTAGTGGGGTACACAATTACAACGCAGCACGAAATCTCGATTTATGTTTGGTAAATGGCTGCCTATATCTCTGGGAAATTCTGGTGTGATATTATGTTTTATGTTGTGAATGTTTTTTAACGACTTAAAAAAAAAGAGGTTATCAATTCGACACGTATGTATGCAATATTATTGGAACTGTATTATATTCACATATGACATTACACTTTTTTTTTTCAATATAAAATTTTGTAAATTTGTTTGGAAGCCTTATTAGATTGTCATATGTGAATATAATAATGCAGTTCCAATAATATTACATACATACGTGTCGAATTGATAACCTCCTTTTTTTGAAGTCGGTAAATAAAAAATCAAACCGACTTCAAAAAGAAATGAACTCAAAATTATGAAAAAATAACTTTAATTTCGGAAGTCGGTGGCCAAAAACTAAAACTAAAACAAAGATACCAAGACACCAACTTTCGAAATTAAAGTTATTTGATAATTTTGTGTTAATTTCACTTGGCCAGTTTTATTATTCATATCGCCCTAGTACCTACCTAAATACACACTAGAAAGCTATTTTAGAAACACCCACCGTCGAGGGCCGACCAATTTGTAAGGGGCTTGAAGAGGCTTAAAGTAATTAAACATCGATAGGACTTCTTTTAAATTTATGTTGTTAGAACAGCGTTACATATTCCAATCTAAGCTTACTTGAATGTTCGAATGGAACCCGTGCTAAATTATAGCCAGCCTAAACTATACCAGGTAAGGCTACATAATAGCCTCTACATGAGCTACGCCCATCCTTGAATGTCTCAAGATCTCATTTACGAGTTATGGCGACTAAAAGCTTGCTCTAGATCTAAACTACTCTACAAAAACTATAGAATAAGCTCTAAAAGTTTTCGATTCTGGCGTTTTCGTTCTTGTTCACATAAGAGGGGTAATCACTAACCAAAGGTCTACTAAGGAAATTCTAAAGTTAGTAAATGTACCTTTCTTACTAGTCATAGATTAAATTGTTTGTAGTAATCTGGATAGTTATTATAGCGTCCGTGCCTTTTGCCTCGGAAAGCACATTAAACCTTGGTCTTGCGTCTGACCTCCCTACTGTCGTGTCGGATTGCCGTCCCATTGGACTATGAGTGTGGAAAGGGTTCCTTCTATTTGGCAGAATCTTGATACTCCGATTTTTATTTGGCATAACTCACATGGCATAATCTTATTTAATCGAATATTTTTAAGGCATAAAAATTATTTAGCATAACTTTTGTTTAGCAGATTATTTACGTGTCCGAATTTACAATGGCATACTTTTATCTTGGCAGAATTTTGTTTCGCATAATTACCTTTGCCATAATTAATATTATGCATAATTTTGTTTAGCATAACATTTATTTAGAGATACGATTATTTGGTATGGGTGCATATTTGAACATCAAAAATTAAAATAGATGTATCTTCTTGTAAAAATTAGTGTTCAAAACATCAAAAACTTATAATATATACGTGTCATAAAAAGTCAATACGTTGTGCTGCAAAATTTTGTGACAGAAACGAATCGCTGCGAAACCGACTTTACGCAGTCTTGTCTGCCCTACCCCTATAGTGTAATTTAAACCCGCGTAGGCGCGGAGGGGTAGGGCGGCCCGCGAGCTGAGGAGCAGGTGGTTTGAAGGCCCGCCACCGCGGCTGAGGCTGGCCGGCGAAGCCGGCCAGCAAGCCGAAGCTGCGGTGGTGAGCGTTAAAACCATCTGTGACGATAAGCTCACGTGGCGCCGCCCAAACCCCGCAGCGCCGGAGCCGTGACAGAAACAATGCTTGCTGCATGTTGCATGCCTGCTTGCATGCTGCATGCCTGCTGCATGTTGCATGCCTGCTTGCATGCTGCATGTTGCATGCCTGCTTGCATGCTACATGCATGCTGCATGCATGCTGCATGTTGCATGCCTGCTTGCATGTTGTATGCCTGTTTGCATGCTACATGCATCCAAGCCGACAATATTTTTGTAATTAGCATTTAGGTTAGGGTAGGTTTTTAATGACTATCGATATAAAATGTATGCCAAAAGACGATTCTGACTGTGAATTTTCTGCGATATGATGGTTCTGCTTTTTAATTATTATGGATATAAACATTTTGCCTAAAGATGATTCTGACTAACAAAATTATGAGTTTTTAATGTATGACAACTGAGTGTATGCGAAATGATTTTCTGCGAAATGAAGTTTATGCTATCCGTTGTTATGCAAAACAATATTATGACGTAAAAAGTTCTGCTATAAAAGGTAGACCCGTGTGGAAAGAGAACCTGCACCTGTGTCGGCGCATAAGCACAGTCACGAACACTAATATGTCGACACTTGGCAATTTTCAATTGTGATTTTTTCACGAAATACGAATGCAAAGTTGAAATACGACACTTTACATAAACCTATAGGTTCAAAAACACTATGTTCGTAATAACATAAAGGAGATGGAAAACGGTGGGCCCAAATGTAATGAATAGAGATATGTTCTAAAAAATTTGTCACATTTTTTTATCTTAGAATATGAAAAATCACCTCAATCCGCAATCTGGAAGCGGAGAAATATGAGAAAGATAGTTTTCGTGAGATTATCGATTGAGTAATCCCTAAAAAAAGTAAAACAGTAAGTAAGTAGTAGTAAAACCTTTGCACTAAATCACTAAATAATTAACTCAAAGTAATTAAATGCACTACTTTAACCTTATATGCTATTGCATATAATTACAGTCATATTAATAAATAAAATATCAATTAATTACTGAAAAACCAATATTAATGATTATCGGTTACATATCGATTAGAATCAGTCTTCTATTTGTAGTCTATGTATTTATGTCACTGGCACACTGACCTGTATGAGGTCAATACACTGGCATGACAGCTGACTGACACTAACACTAGACAGTTGCTTTCAGTCTATCAAAAAGTACTCTGTGACAGTTGCCGACTGCTCTTGTTTATTATATTGTAGTCTTTGCTCACTCGTTTCGTGTTTTCAGAAGCGTTTTGAGTGCTTTCCCGATTATTCTTCATTTTTCACGACCACTGCTTTGTATTTTATGGATTCCGACCCTGCCTACCTTGTACGACCCTTGCTTTCACACTGGACACCGAAGATCACTCACACGTTTGACTTGGAATAATGTTATTTTGGTTTTACCGCCGCCGCCGGCTTGTGGATTGGATATTGTTCAAACTATGGATCGCTGCGTGAGGTTGTGAGGTAACAACTGGTCCTTGCAATACACTGGGCTGACGATCCTTACACGATGAAACAATTCTTGGATTGCTGCGCTCATATCGCACCTTCGGTAGAACAAGGGCACAATTGTCAAAAATTGCAAAAATGAGTTAAGTATACAGAAATGCCTTTAAAATGCTATTTGAACTGGAGGAACAAAGACAGTCATTTAATTCCTTTAAAAATCCGCTAGGCGAAAATAGTGACTTTGTTTTAAAATTAAAATTAATTGAAAAAAAACTAAAAGTTCTTAATTCTTGTTAACTATACGCCTAAAAAGGATATAGTATATAGTTTATATCATGCAAAGAAGAAAAACTTTCGAGCAATATTAACAGAGCAAGACCTCACTGAATGCAATAAATATCTTAAAATAGCTCTCCTGTAAAATAGCAAAAACTGCAATTATGCCCTTGTTCTACCGAAGGTGCGATATAATGTGCATTATATGGTACCATAGCGGGGCTAGGTACCAAGATCATATAGTACCACCTGCACAATTCCTAGACAACATTTTAATTATAATAGAAGACGAATAAAACACTATATTAATGATTTTTTATTTTATTTCAGCAGACAATCATCTTTTCCTTAACTACTTATGACTTGAAGTCATTGACGTTCATTAGTATGATTTTTCAAACATTTTCTACTAAATATAATAACTATTAGTGCAATAAAACATATTTTGCACTTCAGGAATCAGCTGTTAGTTAAATATTGTAACATAACCTCACTTTTACTTAATCTCTTATATCTCTGTTCTCAGATTGACAGAGTTTTCAGTGAAAGGTTGATACTATATAAGCTATTAATTGACACTACTTACATATTTTTACAGCCAGGCCCAAGATTGTATGTAATCGTTTCAGTCTCCCATTAAAAAATAAAGGAGAAAATCGCCTTTGAATAAAGCCAACTGTATAGTGACTGTACACTTGTGCACTATAATATCTCCCGCATCGGTGGATAGCCTCCGCATAGTAGACTCCATGGCCGATATTCGGTCTGAAGGACAGTTAGGTATACAGAAAGATTTACCGTCTATTAATGACGGTTTTCAGTCAACTTATTTGACCTAGATAAGTTTTCAGACAACACTTTTAACTCAAAATCCAGTTCTTGTAGTATCATAATTTTATGCCTCAAAAAACCGCAAAATTTCTGGAATAAAAATTAATTTGATTATCTAGAAAGAAGACACAAAAAACCTCCTCCTTAGATATAATAAAAATTATCCTCCATTCAAGATTGTATCTACTGTGTTATTTTCACGTTGTGCCCAGGGAAATACACTTTTATAACGAACACTTTTTTAGGCAATAATTCTGAAGAAAATTTTCTGGATCGGTAAAGACTTAGGAAGGGCTAAGCTGAGCTTCTGAGCGTGTTCGTGGGTCTATGGGACTCGCCGATGTGGCGGCACTGGATGCGACTACACACTATACATGGTCGCGTTCTGGGCCTGGCATAAACTGGCACTCCTGTGCAGTGCCACTTTGTAATTTTAATTTCTTTCTGTGGCTTTGTTTTTGTATGTACTAACAATAGTTTTTATAAGGTTTTTGTGTTACTAACAGTACCTATATGGACTACGTCTGAAATACATCTCTTATTTTTATTATATAACTAGCTGTGCCCGCGACTTCGTCCGCGTGGACTAGTGACTTTTCGGGCAGCATATTTTGAATTACATATACAGTCTACAGACCAGGCATTTGCTGTCCGAACCCTCTGAGAACTCAGGCGAATTTCCCTATCAGTGACAGTCTCAGACTCACGCGATAGTGCTTGAGCTTCACGATCGGCAGTGAGACGTATTTCTCGTTCTTCCTGTGTTTCCTGAGACCGAGCATTTGCTGTCCAAACCCTCTGAGAACTCAGACGAATTTCCCTATCAGTGAAAGTCTCAGACTCACGCGATAGTGCATGAGCTTCACGATCGGCAGTGAGACGTATTTCCCGTTCGTCCTGTGTCTCCTGGGATCGAGCATTTGTTGTCCGTACTCTCTGGGAGCTCAGGCGGGTTTCCCTATCAGCAAAAGTCTCAGACTCACGCGATAGCGCGTGAGCTTCGCGATCGACAGATAAACGTGCCTTTCGTTGTTCCCCGTTTTCCCTATTTCGAGTTGTCATCATTCGAGAACGATTTGCACTCAGTCGAGATTCCCTCTGAGTCGAAGTTTCTGCAGCACGAAACCTAGCCTGATGTTCCCGAGTTGCAGAGAGCCTTACCTCACGAACTTCCTTAGATTCCTGTGATCGAACTAATCTCATCCTTTTAGCATTTCTGCTACATTGGGAGAGGTTGGATCTTCTTCGAGGCATTCTTACAATAAAATAGTACTTACTTACTACTTAACACACAGTTATTTGGTAAACACGTACTATCGTAAACAATTAAATTATAAATAGGTACTTACAGATTATTATACAGTCTAAAATTATCACAGTTTAAGTAATAAGTGTTAAAACGTATAAACCAAACGTATTAACTTTATAAAACAAAAGAATTGCTAGAAAAATTAATTACTAACCTAAGCTGAACTTATACTTAATAAAGAAAATTAAGAAAATAAATGTATAACCTATACCAAATACTTATAATATTTAAATACAAACCCTAAATACAAATTAAGATAAAAAGATAAGTATACCGAAAATCAGGGAAAGAAATACCTAACCTATAATAAATCATCATCTGCCTAGCCTTTTCCCAACTATGTTGGGGTCGGCTTCCAGTCTAACCGGATGCAGCTGAATACCAGTATTTTACATGAAGCGACTGCCTGTCTGACCTCCACAACCCAGTTACTGGGTAATACTGGTTGTAACTAACCTAACCTAACTTTTTGTTTTTTTTTTTTGTTCCGGGGTGGAAAATCCTCATGGATGACCGCCGCCCTGGGGCGGGCGACGGGGTCTGTCAGACTCTTACTGACTAAAAACCACCCCGGTGTTCCATCTCACACCTACGCCAGGGGTCGCGGGAACGTTCGATCCTTCCGCAACCCCCGGCTGGTGCCGGCCCGCCACCGCGGGCCTCGTCGGGTCAGGGGGGGGGAGTGAGGTGTTTGACTCCCCCCGTGACGTCTAAGAGGGGCGCGCGTGGAACACTACGCGCCGCCACCTCGGGTCCTCGGGGTCTGGATGTGTGGGGGGCGGCGGACGTCCCCGAGTCCGTCGCCCCTGGACCCATTTAGGGGGGCTGGAAGAGGGCGTTGTCCGCCCTCCGCCGACGCCCGGTGCGCCTGCTGCGGGCTGGGTGAGTGGTCGAGATCTCCCTCTCCCTTTCCGCAGCCTTCTTCTGCGACATGACCGTTTCGCAGAAGGAAACCACCGCGTCCCAGGACTCTGCGCTGCCGACCATCGACTCGACCACGGCCGGCAGCGACAGGTCACTGCCTACTTCTGAGATGAGGTCACGGCGCGGCTCCTCCCAAGCGGCACACTCTGCCAGCGTATGCTACGCCGTGTCCTCCCGGCAGTCGACGCAGTGGTGACACCGGGCGTCCGGCTCCATGCGACACAGGTACTTCCTGAAGCAACCATGCCCCGAGAGCAACTGCGTCACCCGAAACGACAGGGAGCCGTGCCTCCTCCCGAGCCAGGGCTCGAGTACTGGCCGGACCGCCTCGATAGTGCTGAGGCCGGCGGTAGGGCGTGAGAGCCTGTCCCGCCATTCCGCCACCAGGACCTCGCGAAGCTGAGACCGACGCAACTCCATATGGCGCTGCATCAGCCTTTCGTCTCGCGCCCGCGCTTCCTCGCGCCACCAGTATAGTGACGCGAGTACTTTCGCCTCCAGGTCCCAGGGCGGGGATCCAGCCAGTACGCAAGCCGCCTCGTAGGAGATCGTGCGATATCCGCGGACGACTCTGACGGCCATCGCTCTCTGCGGCTTCCGCAGGACTGCGATGCTACCGGCCGTCAAGTCAGTCGCCCAGATCGGGGCCCCATACAGGGCCATCGATCGCACGATCCCCACGTAGAAACCTAACCTAACCTATAATAAATGCTTACAATATTTATTCACAAACCCTAAATAAAAATTAAGATAAGTAAATACCCAAAAATCATGGAAAGAACCGCCTAATCAAATACTTACAATATTTATTTACAAATTTTTAAAGAAAATTGAGAAAAAGAACCTAACCTACAAACCCTAAAATATAAATAAATGAAATATGCAAACAGTCAGTATTCAAGTGAATCGCAATAATCGAATGCAACTATTCGCCTATACTCTCCAGGATACGTGCGTTCGCTACGAATAACTGAATCCTTATGGCAGCGGCGCGTCACAGTGTTGCCAACCTAACCGAAGCATAAAACAGCAGATCAGGCTTAAAAAAAACAGCAGAAAACAGTAAAATGGTAACTTTAAAACATTTAACTATACTACTCTATTAGAATTAAAAATGAAACCCTTAATAGTATTGAAAACGCAAGTACCTACATAATCAATATTATTTATATATTATGTTAAAAATACGAATAATTGACAAATTCTTAGAAATATTCTTACAAATAATTATTTATCATTTTCAATTTCTCTGTCTTCGATATTTTCTGCCTCGTTTTTTTTATTAAACTCATACATACTTTTATTGAATTTCTTCGCTTTTCAGTCGCTTTTCAGTCGCGCATTCCTTTATTTTGGTTTTACTATCACACCGGGTTTAATACGCTGCATTCATAATCGTGATAGGATGCACAAATCAGTGAAAAGGGAGCCCACAAATTTAACACTTAAAATATCGTACATTAGATATAGGAACTTTATTAATAAACTGCTAAAAAAATTGAAAAGATTATATTATAAAAATCTTCTTGAGGACGCAAAAAATAACTCGAAGGCTACGTGGGAAGCTATTAAAACAATAACGCACTCAAACACAAAAAAGACATCTGCTTCTTTGCTTCTTAGCACAAATGAAACCCCTAAATTATCAGTGAACGCGGTAAACCATTTCTTTATTAACATAGGCAAGGAACTTGCAACTCGACCTCAAAATAGCACTCCCCTCTCTAGATTACCTACTAACATCATGCAATCCCCCTCTCAGTGTGATTCTTTGGTTTTACTACAAACCGATGCTACTGAGATAGAGTCACTCATTAAAAACCTGCGAAGGGATTGTGCTGTTGGTTATGACAATATCTCTGCGGCTATTTTACAATCCTCCATAGATGTATTTGTCCCAGTTTTAACGCACATTTGCCAGCTATCACTGTCTACAGGAGTCTTTCCTGATGTGTTTAAGAGAGCCATTGTATATCCGATACATAAGAATGGTGATGGAGACGTGGTCAATAATTATAGGCCTATTTCAGTTCTCCCAGCGATGTCCAAAGTCCTTGAGAAATTACTATACATAAGGCTGACCAAATATTTAGATTCAAAGGGAATTATTTCAGACCACCAATTCGGGTTTCGAAAGAAGAAATCGACCGAAGACGCAGTCTCTTCACTTGTTAACGGAGTGGTGGACTGGTTGGACAGGGGGGAGAGGTGTCTGGGACTATTTTTGGACCTCACCAAGGCGTTTGACACCGTCTCCATCCCGCTTCTTGTCTCTAAATTGGAAAGGGTTGGCGTTAGGGGTCTGGCTCTTGAAATATTTCAAGACTACCTAGCGAATAGAACACAAGCAGTCAGAATAGGGGAATGCATAAGTGAAGACGCGAAACTGGTTTTTGGAGTCCCCCAGGGCAGTATTTTGGGTCCCCTTTTGTTTACTATTTATATTAATGATCTCTGTGAATTAAAATCGCCCAACTGCCAGGTACTAACTTACGCGGACGACACTGTGCTCCTCATACACGGCCCTACCTGGGACGATGTGAAAACTTATGCAGAAATTGCCTTACGAAAAGCTGTGTTCTGGTTGTCCTGTAACCTACTGACACTAAACATCAATAAAACAAATTTTATAACCTTCGGTATGAAAATCTCTGGAGTTCCACCCTTGGACTCTTTCTTCATCAAATCTCATACTTGTTTGTCACACCTTTCCAACAACTGTGATTGTCCGACTATATCTCGTGCAAACACTGTCAAGTACCTAGGAATCAAAATTGACCAAGTTCTGAAATGGCAGTCCCACATTGATTCTTTAACTTCACGTGTCAGAAAACTAATTTATGTGTTCAAGTTGCTCCGTAATGCCGCCAGCCCCGAAACTCTCAGGATGACCTACCAAGCACTTTGTCAATCCATCATATCATACTGCATCTCGGCTTGGGGTGGAGCAGCCAAAACCTTACTTTTACCCCTTGAGAGAGCACAAAGAGCAGTGCTCAAGGTTATGACCAAAAAGATCCGTCGATATCCAACTTCTAAGCTTTATAACGAAATAGGTGTTCTGACAGTGAGACAGCTATTTATACTACATATTTTAACCAAGAAGCACGCTAGCTTAACATTTGACCCCTTATTATATCACAATAAACGTCGATCGGATATAGTCTGCCCCTCAGTTAGACATAGGACTGTAATGGCCAAACGGCACTACATGGTTATAAGTGGACTTCTTTATAATAGAATTAACAAAGTACTGATTTTATAACCACTTAAACTAACTGAAGTTAAAAACAAAATAATATCTTGGCTTTTACAGTTGAATTACATAGAAACTGAAAATTTATTAAATCAGTAATAGTTACGTATTTTTATAATTTATCTCAAGCAAATCATAAATTTTCCAGTTTATAAGATTAGATCAAACTAGTTTACTCGATTATAAATAATTATACAGCTTACAAATACCACCAACCTTTAATTAAACTCCCACAAAGCACTCACGTCCTTACAACCACACATCACGACAACCACACACACAACATATTATACTCACACTTTAAACACGACACTTTAAATGTGGCACACCCATACTGGGTCCATATTGGCTCACCTAAAGTTCTTTACCCGAAATTGTTCTTCCTAATGATTTGTAATCCGAATGATCAGTCTTCCTAAAATGTTTCATCCTAAAGTTTTCATTCATACTATTTGTAGTGCTACCGGCGATGTTCATAACACTCATGTTTCCGAAAATTGTAATTAATAATATCATTAATGTAAATATATTTAAACTCCTACTGTTTTTTTATCATAACGCTTTTATCCCTAAACATAATTACCATAATATTAGAAGATGATATTTATAGTTTTAATTTGAGGGTACTGTACTTCCACACCCGGCGCTTTTTGATAGTAGCTATTTTTTTTGGATAGAATAGACTCTTTTTAGAGTAAATTTGAAAACCGCAAAGTTCGCAAAATCATAGTGGCCGAGAAAAGAAATCCCAAAGTTTTTTTTTATCTACAAAAATATGTGGTTAGGCGTAGTCGACGGAGCCCCGCTTCGCGGGGCCCCTATTTCTGTCTAAAGGGTTTAAAGGAACCTAACACGAAGGGGATGACGGGGGCTCGTTCGCTCGCTTTGCTCGCTCACTCGAGCCCCTGTCATCCCCTTCGAACCTAACCTGTCCGAGTCGGGATGCCCCAAGTCCCGAGCTCGCTTCGCTCGCTCTTGCATCCTAAGTTGTCATTACAAATGTGTTACTTTTGTATATTATGTTGGTTACCGCTATAAATAAAATCTAAACGAAAAAAAATCTATAAAAAGAAATCTAAACAAAAAAGATATGACTTTGAATAATAGTGTAAAAGATGGTTATGTTGAGAAAATATAGGAAAACAAATAAAAGTATAATAGATGTTTATTGCTACTGACATTATGAAGTTGAATGCTTCGGAATTATGAACATTAGAGACAGAGTAGTTAGGAATTGTGATTGTTAGGTTGAAAAATTTTAGGAAGAACATTTTCGGATTTCCAATTATCGGAGTTGAGAATTTAGGTGAACTTTGGCGCACCCCACCCATACTTCATAGTCTTTTAATTTGTACCTACTTATTTAAATACTGATTCCCTATCAACAGGCATGCCTAATTAGGGAACTCAGTGAGTCAAGTTCTTTTATGCTACTGTAATGGTTCATATGAGCTTGTTTTTTGGAGGGGACGGAGCATTGCCTAGTTCCTGTAATACAGGTTAATTCCTAGCACGGGACTGGGTCTTGCCCTTCTCCCCACTCTAACAAGCCTATGTCTCTGTTCTATGTATTGCTGTAGTATATAAGTTATTTTGTACTCAAATGTTTGCTCAATAAATATTATTATTATTATTATTACTATGTAATGTGCCTTTGATTGTCGTCGTGGACATTTTATTTCTTAGTTTAGTTTTCAAAATGTTTACTGCTGTTTTGTTAGACATAGGTAAAAATTAATTCGGGTACATGTACATGCATTATCATGAAGTTAGTTGTTTTAACTGGAGGTTTTATCGTTTTAGACGAAATTTCCAGTAAAAATAGTAAAAACAGTAGAAATTGGCACTTAAACAGAAAACAGGGATATCATGGTGTAAACAGTAAATCTACTGTTAAAACAGTAGGGTTGGCAACACCGGCGCGTCATCTCGCAGTTCAACCTGAGGGGTTGTCGACTGCTTAACCAGACTTTCCTGTGGATACCTCAATAAATTAAGGCCTCCAGTCAGGGCATAATACACTTAAAAACTTAACTACACAATATAAACTTAAAAACTAAGCGACTACACGCTAAGGGCACCCCCTGTGGGGTACGGACCTCGGCTTAAGGCATCGCTGGGAGAGGGCAACAAGGGACAGGCTGGATCGGAATTATGGCAGCGGCACGGCTCTCAGCGCGCTTTATATAGCCACGGACGCGCAGGCGCGAGGCGTGTACGTACTCTGATAGAATACCTTAACAAATTAATGTTCGCCGTGATTCTTTAAATTGACATAACTTTTTTATTTATGAACCGATTGACATGAAATAAACACTAAATGTTAAGTGAAGCTTACTACAATATATTAGTGAAAACCGCATCTAAATCGAATAAGCCGTTTCTGATATTAGCGTGCACAAACACACAGACAAACAGATAATCAGACAAAAAAAAATTTCATTACAATTTCGGGTTCGGCATCGATATAATAACAACCCCTGATACTTTTTTTTTATATATTTCCATTGTACAGACACCACTTTTCTACAATTTTATTATATGTATAGATAAGCGTTATTCCTGACACTGCTGTAGAGCCTTTGTTACCTACATTAACTGACATAACATCTAAAATATTCTAGATACTAAATACTGCAAAAGGAATTATTTATTGTGTTTTTAATAAAATATATACACTGGATAAACTTCATATACTACTTGGGCAAATTTTTCCAACGCCAAATAATTTTATCCATGACAGATTTAGTACGGATGAACTGTCGAAAATTCAAAATTATTCCTCATTTTGAATTATTGACAATTCATCCATACAAAATCTGTCAGATGTCAATTTCATTCCACGAATAAAAATTATTTGTCGATTGAAAAATCAGCCCTAAATTAACTAGCAAACTATTAATATAAAATAAATAGTTGAACAAATAGAAGTGCTGTACTGCAGTTAATACCCTATTTGTCGCATTAAGTATTCGAGCAACAAAATCTGAACAAGATGCCAGCGCAATCTGAGTGTTTGCATTGGAGGTTTCCGTAGCCATTTGCAACAGATGCTGTGTTTCTAATTGTACTAGATTTAGACGTTGATGACCACATTAGTGGTTGCATCTTATTATTCAGCTAAGGACAACATGTCCTTTGCAATGATTTGATTTGCATTGAGATAAATAAAATTCAGCTAAGATGACTTTTTCTACCCATCAAGGCAATATTGGTCGTAGCGTAATGATAAATAGCCTGTAGCGTTCCTCTATAAATGGACTCTCCATCACAAAAAAAGTTCAATTCGAACCAGTAGTTTCTGAGGTTATCACGTTCAACCAAACAAACAAACAAACACTTCAGCTTTTTAAAATTACTAGCACACCCACTTTCACCCTCTCCCCATTCACCCTCTTAGGGGTAGAATTTCGAAAAACCCTTTCTTAGTGGATACCTACTCTTCACAAAGAAAACACACTCCAAAGGAAATTGCCCATAACCAGTACCGCTTTAAAGCAGTAGAGTATGGCCATAAAAATATACTTATAAATTATAAAATATTTTTTTATCTTTTCTGAGTTTTGTTGATCGAAATCGTATGTGAGGTAAATATTTTGTATTTAATTAGTTATTCATTCGATTTTATTGCATACTTTGTTGAATGGAGTATTTTAGTAAAAGTAGTGTTGCCAATTTTTAAGAACCTCCCCATAATCGGTCTAAACGCTTAGTATAAAGACAGACGCTGAGTTTAAAAAAATAATTTCAACTATGACATTCTTCCTGGGTCATTGATCCCGTTTTAGACATGATCTGGCAGTTGGAGTAATTTATACGGCCTACCTAAATGCCCCTTCTTTGGAATACCAAAGAAGGGGCATTTAGGTAGGCATTTAGGGGCGTTTAGGTAAGGCTCAACGATTCAACGAACAATAGTTCGTTGAATCGTTGAGCCTTAAGTTCTGCGTTGAACTGCACGTTTACTGACAAATAGGTGCACTGACTGGACAGGTCCACTCAATCTGTGTGGTTCTTTTCTCAAAAGAACATTTCAGACACCTTTGTACATGGTCTTCACATGATCTGGCCAAGATTATGTCTGGGCTTTAAAAGAGTCTGTGACCTCTGAGTTTCTTTCGGCTTTTCTTCTCAGAGTTGTCAGATAGGAAACGCCCTTCTCATCAAGTTTTAAAAAATATGTTTGACGTGTAAAAGTGTTTTCTTTTATCATTTGTCCTCCTTATTATTTTTTAATTAACATAATCAACTTAATTATATTTTTGAACATGTTTAAAATAATATTAAATTAAATCCATTTATTTCAGACTAATTATTTGTCCATAGTACTTTTTAGTATAGTTTCATTACTTTACTAATTAAAAACTATTTCTATTATTGACAAATCGCAAGGTCAGGGTGATTAAGATTAACTGTTGGTAACACTATCACGGGCAATGTGAAAGGTGAACTGCCAAAAGTGTCAAAAGTGTCACTCACTCACTGTCAATGATTATTTGTCAAACAAAGCATCTCATGCCGCATTATATTGTATTTGTAGTCTTTGATCTCATGACGGCCGACCTGCCGACCAGCACTCCGCAGCGAACATTGTTTTTACTTGTGTATTGATAGTTGTTGAGTTTGTTGTGCTAAAAAATAACTTATAATTGCGTTGACATCGTGTCCAGTTGAGTCTTCAGATTTCTGCACGGTCAAGAATTCTTATGGAGACCATTGTACTGTTTCTGTGCTGTGGATTGTGTAGAACGTTTTTACTACTACGGCCTGTGACCTCTGTGCAGTAAATCACCAACGATTTCGTTAAAAATGACACGCTGTGGGAGCTGTGTCTACCCCGTCATCAAGTCGGGGAGGCAACGGATATAATGGAATCTTTCAGCACCATTTGTATTTTGTTGTTTATAGCTAATACTAGAAGCTGTTTAACTATGTTCAAAATATACATTTAAATGCATCATGATGAGAAAAGTGGTGAAGTGTGTTGTACCACTCACTTGCGAACAAAAAAGACTGAAGCGGTGGTGACACAGTGCTTCCTTACGCAAACCATTCGTTCCACCGGCTGAAGAGCTCCTACCGGGACATGAGTTACCTTGGGTAACCTTCAGACCCCGGTTGGCCGAAGTAAGGAAAACCTGTTCAGGTGGAGATTCATAGACGACTCCGCCTTGGAGTGTAAATGTGGTGCTGTTCCACAAACGATGGGACACTTAATATCGTGTCCCGTCTGCTGCACGTTACTGGAACTGATGGACGCTGGTGATGGCGGCAAACAAGTAGCTGAATTCTGGGCAGAGTCCATTTAGGTTGCTATCGACACGCTAAGAAGAAGATGATGAGATGAGAATTAAGAACCACCAGTTATACTTTTCTTAGTTTGATTTGATTTTGTTTGTGGCTTTTGCCTGTCTGTGACAATATGTGTATTTTCTATTAAACTAATACAATATGTATATTTTCTATTAAACTAATGATAAGATCAATTTCTTTACAAAATATGATATATCTATTATATTTATTTTTAGATGTCAGTCGTATTATTGGGAGCATGTCAGTAGGAACGGAATATGCGAAATTGAACTAGCAAACGACATTGAGGTTGACTTGCCGTTGGTACTGGGAACGGACACGTATTTAGTAAGGGGAACAATTAAGTCACGACATGTCAGCAGAAAGGTTACGCTTACATTTTAGTTAATAGGGCTACAAGTAACTCAGTAGGTGATATTACTAGCTATTATTGCAATTGTTTGGTGGGTAATCAGACAATGGGATGCTGTGTTCTCATTATGACCATTTTGTGGTATCTTAGTTGGGCTCGATTTAGGTCTGTTGAGCCACCGGCTCCGCTTTTAGACGACATATTTTATGAATATGATGATAATATGGACCAATGAAACTACTGCATTTCTATATTCAAGCATTTTTATTTACTATTTCCTATCAAAACCTTCATTTAGCATGACCTACGTTTGTAATATTATTTAATTGGGGTCATTCATTGATTTATTGGAACAATTTTTGTAAAATACTGTTTTTTTGGTGGAAGATTTGTTACAAAACTAACCTCAAAACTGAGCAGAAAATCAAAGAACAACATTACCCCCACAACATAAATGGATAATTTTAATTTCCTATGAGAGTACGACACTACCCCTCTTTTATATCCAATTTATGGTAGCATACAAAATTGTTTGATGCGCAACGGCGGTCAGTAGAGAAATGAGCAATTTCCTTTCATGTCTCTAGGACCAGTGGTTTAGGCTGTGCGATGATATATCAGTCAGTCAGTCAGGACTTTGAATTTTATATGTATAGATATTATTATTAAGTATAGAAAGTACAGATAGTATAGATTTATTGAGGTACTCCAACGGTAATATACAGGGTGATTGGAACATGGGTGCAAAGCTTTAAAGCGAAGGTAGTACAGACAATTTAGAACCATTTAAGTCATGGTTGTCTTAGACGAAGTCTTATCAATTTTTTTACCTAATTTTTGTTTTTTACACAGAGGCCTAACAAATGTTTTGGTAGAATGCTTACACATTACTTTAAATAAAATAAAAATGAATTCATTTATCATTCAATTTGGCCTTAAGTAAGCCGTTTACCTACTTTTCGGAAAAAAACAAAAATTAGTTAGTTGGTAATATATGTTTATATATTACTAGCTTCTGCCCGCGACTTCGTCCGCGTGAAATTCGTACTTTCCTCCTAATATTTCGAAAATTTATGTTTATGATCTTAACATTTATTTAGATAAATAAGTATTCGGGCCAATTTTTAAGTTTATAGATCAAAGAGTTTTTGTACTTTTCAAATAAACTATATCCCCGCTTTTCACTCCAACAGGGATGGAATTTTGAAAAATCGTTTGGGATGCATGTGTTCATAACTTGACTCAAAGACCCATACCCATTTTCGAGTTAATGGAAGCAAGCAGTAAAATCCAACCCATAAACTTTATTACTCTTTTCCAACTTGGTAGGAGTCGATTTTTGAAAAACCCTAAAACACACTTTTTTATTTTTAACCGACGTCAACAAAAGCAGGAGGTTCTCAATTCGTCGGAATCTTTTTTTTTATGTACGTTCCCGATTACTCGAAGACGGCTAGACCGATTTGATTTTTTTTTTGTTTTCAGGGTATACTTTCCAGGTGGTCCCATTGTCATCAGGTCAGGATCTGATGAGGGGATAATGGAGAAATCGAAGGAACTCTTTAAATATTATAGGCACACCTATAGCGATTTGGGCAATTTTTACAGTAACTCGTGCATTTGCTCTCGAAAGCACTATTTGGTGAAGTGGAACCGATGATGAAGACCACAGATGGCCACCGGAACTACTCCATAATAAGTATTTCACGGGTTGCGATTCGATTACTTTAACATGGTTGCTAAGTAATTTATGCTCGTCACAATTCGAATGGTGAAATGGAGCTGATGGTGAAATACCAGGAGAATTCCTCAACAATTAATGTCAGTCATGCATCGGGAAAAGCAATATTTTGGTAAAGGCGATGGGCAAGTTGATATTAGGATGTTTTAACTTAGATACATTATAAACAGACCCACTAAAAAGTGAGAAATAAAAACGTTATAACAAAAAAAAAAACCGACCTCCCAAAAAATCTACAAAGTGAAAAATAACTTTAATTTCGGAAGTCGGTGGCAAAAAACTTAAATACAGATCCAAAGACACCGACTTCCGAAATTAAAGTTAGTATTCCTGGAAGTCTATAAAGTTTATAAACCAAATAAATAAGATTTTTCATATAAACAGTGTGCCTCTTTTTATCCCTTTATCCCCATAAGGATGGAATTTTGAACAATCGTCTGGGATGTTTCGATGACTTTTTTTTTTTCGTGTGGCAAATCATCAAATGGCCCTCCCGCTCTGGGTGGAGCAGAAGGGAGTGTCAAACTCTTACTGACTAAAACCCAGCCATGTTCTTTCCTTAGCCTTTTATGTTCCGGACCAGCGGTAACCCTTTCGGACAATCCCGCTGACCCGGCAGGATGTTTCGATGACTCGACTCAAACATTATTTATACCAATTTTCGAGCTAATCATGCCACGTAATAAAATACTCCCCTGTGAAATTGACTACCCTTTTTCACGCAGTTAGGGGTAGATTTTCGAAAAACCTTGATACACATTAGTCTTTATTTTTAGTTTTAAGTATACACTAGCTTCCGCCCGCGACTCCGTCCGCGCGGATGTCGGTCTTCGCGTGGATGGTTTATTTCTCCATTTTGAGTAACTCTGACAATGACATCTTATAAATATCTATTGAACCCAAATACGGCTAAGCCTATAATATTTAAGGAGATCCCTCTATTGAGCTACTGCTGTTGAGCTCGCGTTCTGTAGTAAGTATTTTTTCCATAGTAATTCCGACCTTGATAAGTAGCATGTAGCAGTAAATTACTGACAGTGACGAAAAGTTTGCAATAATAAAAAAGTGATCGTGACAATGCGACAGAAAGTTAATTGAGAGCTTCAGCATACACAACATTGTTAGTGAGCTCGTCCGGAATATGAACATGTAGATTTCTTGGACTGCTCACACGGGAAAGAGCTACGTAAAGTTGCCCGTGTGAAAAACAACTCGCGGTAAGATCTACGCCAGCAACTCCTAGGGTCTGACCTTGAGCCTTATTTATTGTCATGGCGTAACACAAAGCTACAGGAAACTGTATTCTCTTAAATTGAAATGGAAAATTATCCACTACGGGTAATGCAACGTGTGTTCGCGGTTCTACAGAACAACGTCTATGAATAAAACCGAAAAATAAGTTTTTTTTTCTACGTATTTTTCCAGAATAAAAAGTATCCTATTTTATGCCCAGGATAATAAGGTATAATTATACCAAGTTTCATCGAAATCGAACCGTTAGTTTTCACGTGATGCCTGCATATACAGACAGACAGACAGACAGACAGACAGACAGACAGACAAAAATTTTTTTAATCACATATTTGGGTTTGGTATCGATCCAGCAACACCCCCCGCTATTTATTTTTTCAATATTTTCAATGTACAGAATTGACCCTTCTACAGATTTATTATATGTATAGATACTCAGTTTCGAGCTAATCGGACAGCGCGTTAAAATTCTTCCATACAAATTTTGACACCCCCCAATCCCCAATCCCTTTTTAGAGAGTAGTTTATAAAAACAAAAATTGCCAAACTTCATAATTTACTTAGATAAGTATTCGTGCCAAGTTTCAAGGTTATTAACTCAAGGAATAAGATGTTTCATACAAACAAAATCCCCCCTTTTCCACCTCCTTAAAGGTTGAATTTCCAAAAACCACTTCTTAGTGGATACCTACTCTTCACAAAAAACACACCCTCCAAAATTCATATCTCTAGGACCAGCAGTGCAGGCTGTGCGTTGATAGATTATATAATATAATTAAAAACAAAATTTCATTCCCCTTTTCACCCCCTTAAGAGCGTTTACGCCGTACGGCATTTCATACAAACTTTCAAGCCCCTATTATTCGAAATTAATGAACCGATGTTAATTAAACTTCATACGCATTAGCAGGATACAAAGGTCTAAAAAGTTAGTAGAGAACATTTTCAAAATGTCTTATTTAAAAAAAGATAACTGGAAATCTCTGTTTCTAATGAAAATTTAAAATCGGTCTAATTTGGCTGTAACACTATTTTTCTAAAATGTTCTCTACTAACTTTTTAGACCTATGTATTTTGCATATGCGTACAAAGTTTCATTAAAATCGGTTCATTCATTTCGAAAAATAAGGGCTTGAAAGTTTGTATGAAATGCCGTACGGCGTAAACGCTCTTAAGGGTTGAAATTCTAACAATACCGTTGCGTTACCTTCCAACCATAAATAAGCCTAGATTTTTACGTTGCGTTACCTTTACGTTGCGTTACATTTTTACGTTGCGTTGCGTTACCTTCCAACCATAAGCCTAGATTGAATTTTGTGATTTTTACTTCGAAAATTAAGGACTTTCCATACACAACGCTGAGACACTTGTTAATTAATTTTAAATCCTCAGCCTAAACACAAAACTTGAAGATCCTAACTTCAAAACTGACAGACTTTCATATAAACTTCCATCCCCTATTTCACCCCTTTAGGGGTAGAATTCCCAAAAATCCTTTCTTAGTGGATACTTACTCCTTACAAAGAACAAACCCTCCAAGTTTCATGTCTCTAGGACCAGCGGTTTGGGCTGTGTGTTGATATATCAACAGTCAGTCAGTTTACCATTTTATATATATAGATTATTATCCATTTATTTCAGGCATCAAGGCCCATATAAAACACATACCTACAATACAATATGAATACAATACAATACATTATTTTATTGTTTAGTTGGTTGTTAATTCTTTAGTATTCCAAGTAAGTTGACTTAGTAGTAAGTTGGTTGATATTCCTTTAGTGCCTAGCATGATCACGTCCTAAGTAACTTTGCCACAAACCGAAACAACAAAAGATTTGAAAAGAATCTAATATTATTTTGAGAAAGAACACTTAGGCACATTCAATTCCAGGAAAACGCCTTTACAAATAGCTTTATAAAATCCGTCCTATTTTTGTGTTATTCTGTATAATAATGTTTTTCCTCACTGTTAAGCTAAATCGCTTATTTTCGCGTTTGTTTCACTAAGGCGGATCTCAGACTACAACGCGCCACGCGACGGGGCGCGGGAGACGAATATGAATTACTAGCAGCGCCCCGCGGTTTCACCCGCATAAGTTTCGATCCCGTGGGAATATCGGGATACAAAATATCCTATGTGTTAATGCAGGAAATGGTCTATATATGTGCTAATTTTTATCCAAATCTGTTCAACGGTTTAGGCGTGATTGAGTAACAAACATCCAAACATCTTCACAAACTTTCACATCTATACATATAATAAATCTGTAGAAGGGTCAATTCTGTACATTGAAAATATTGAAAAAATAAATAGCGGGGGGTGTTGCTGGATCGATACTAAACCATCCATATGCAGCCATCACGTGAAAACTAACGCTTCGATTTCGATGAAACTTGGTATAATTATACCTTATTATCCTGGGCATAAAATAGGATACTTTTTATCCTGGAAAAATACGTAGAAAAAAAAAATCTTATTTTTCGGTTTTATTCATAGACGTTGTTGTTCTGTAGAACCGCGAACACACGTTGCATTATCCGTAGTGGATAATTTTCCATTTCAATTTAAGAGAATACAGTTTCCTGTAGCTTTGTGTTACGCCATGACAATAAATAAGGCTCAAGGTCAGACCCTAGGAGTTGCTGGCGTAGATCTTACCGCGAGTTGTTTTTCACACGGGCAACTTTACGTAGCTCTTTCCCATGTGAGCAGTCCAAGAAATCTTCATGTTCATATTCCGGACGAGCTCACTAACAATGTTGTGTATGCTGAAGCTCTCAATTAACTTTCTGTCGCATTGTCACGATCACTTTTTTATTATTGCAAACTTTTCGTCATTGTCAGTAATTTACTGCTACATGCTACTTATCAAGGTCGGAATTACTATGAAAAAAATACTTACTACAGAACGCGAGCTCAACAGCAGTAGCTCAATAGAGGGATCTCCTTAATTATTATAGGCTTAGCCGTATTTGGGTCCAATAGATATTTATAAGATGTCATTGTCAGAGTTACTCAAAATGGAGAAATAAACCATCCACGCGAAGACCGACATCCGCGCGGACGGAGTCGCGGGCGGAAGCTAGTTTATAATATTACCGCCCGCCCGCGCCCCGCGGTTTCACCCGCATACGTTTCGATCCCGCGGGAATATCGGCATAAAAAGTAGCCTATGTGTTAATCCAGGGTGTCAGCTACCTCAATACATTTTTTTTTTCAAAATTTGTTCAGTCGTTTGAGCGTGAAGAAGTAACAAACATATAAACACACCCTCACACACACACACAACTTTCGTCTTTATGATATTAGTGTGATTATTGTGATAGTGTGATATTAGTATGATTAAGTTCTATTTACGTTTTCAGTGTTTATTTCTGCTTAACTATATTTTTCTATGTTTTGTTAATCATTAATCATTAATCATTAATCATTAATCATTAATCATTTATTTGTTCATTACATTTTGGGTAGTTAAATAAGGTCTTAAATAAAATGTGTTTCACCAAAATCTACCAATTGAGGCATATGAACAGAACACAGCACAGGTCAGTATTAAACTTAAATTAATTATTTGTCAAACATTGTCATTACATTAATTATCATAAATCATTTAATTGGATTAGGATACTAAAATATACAAAAGCTAATTAAAAAAAAAAACAAATACAAAATAAAATATAATAAAAGTTGGCTTATAAAATCATGTCAAACTGTCTTCAAGAAATTCTTCAATACTATAGTAACACTTGCTGGCCAAGAGGTTACTCATTTTTGTTTTAAATAATGTTTTATGGCAGGTCTTGTATTCATCCGGGACTTTATTATAAATTTTTGGTGCCAGACTTAAGAAACTTTTACCCATTAGACCCGTTTTTGATTTGTTACCACACAATTTATTATTATTATTGTATCTCCTATTACGCTTCACTACATCTGAGAGGCGCTGAAAGTAAGTGGGATTGCTGTGAACAAATAAGGCCACCTCAAGGATATATATGGAGGGAAGTGTCAGGATTCTGTGTCTGATAAAATAAGGTCTGCAGCTGTCTATGGTTTTGAGACCAAACATGGCACGAATACAGCGCTTCTGTGCTTTAAATGCCATATTTTTATTGGTGGAGTTTCCCCAAAAGATGATCCCGTATCTTAATACCGAAGCTACTATGCTATGGTATGCAGTAATCGTAGTATCAATACTGGTAATAGGTACTATTTTAAGTAGTGCATAAGCTGAGCTATTAATTTTTTTGCATAGTTCTTCAATGTGTGCTTTCCAGTTAAGTTGCTTATCAATGGTTAGTCCTAAAAATTTTGCAGTGTCTACCTCGTGTATGGACTTATTATTATAACTAACGTTAAGGTTATGTGACCGAGGTCTCTGGCTAAAGTGCATAATTACGGTTTTCGTCAAGTTTATTTTAAGGTTATTGTTATCTAACCACTGAACAATTGATGCTAAGCATTCATTTATATCGTCTTGATACTGCTCCTTTGATCTACATTGAATCGAGACAGTACTGTCATCTGCAAAAAGAGACATCGGATGGTTTACATATTTTGGCAGATCGTTTATGTAGATTATAAATAAAGGTGGACCCAAGACGCTACCTTGAGGTACACCAAATGTGATAGAACGCGGTTTGGATCGATATGTGATCTCCTGTTTAGTGTTTATATTTATTTTAGAAATGCTAGTAATCTGTGATCTATCAGAAAGATACGATTTTATTAAATTTAGGACATTACCTCTTATGCCATATGTTTCTAATTTACTGAGTAGTATGCCATGGTCAACGTAATCAAAAGCCTGCGTCATATCACAGTAAATTGTACATACAGGTGTTCTGTTATCAACGTTTTTTAGGATATTTTTGTATAAATCATATATAGCTAAATTAGTATTTTTACTTTGCCTAAATCCTTTTTGTTCATCGCATAATAACTTGCTGTGTTCCAGGTAGCCATATATTTTATGATGAATAAATTTTTCAAAAATTTTTGAAAATATTGGTACTATTGCTATTGGTCTGTAAGACTCCATAAGTTCTTTTTTATCTTTTTTAAACAAAGGTTTTACAATAGATATTTTTAAATTATCTGGAAATACGCCATTGCTAATACATAAATTTAAAATATAACTAAGGTGTCCACAAATGTATTGATTAACTTTTTTAACTATTTTAGTCGATATGTCATCATATCCTTTGTTGGTATGTTGGTATATATTTGTTGGTATATTGATTGACGTGTGCTAGCTGACATGTAGCAAATAATTAATTTAAAGTTTTGTCTTTCCTAATGTTAATTACTTTTTTCTTTTTTTGCGGTTGTGGAATCATCAAATGACTCCTCCCGCTCTGGGTGGAGCGGAAAGGAGTGTCAGACTCTTACTGACTAAAACCCACCCGTGTTCCTTAGCCCTTTATGTTCCAGGCCAGCGGTAACCCTTTCGGACAATCCCGCTGGCCCGGCAGGCTTCGGTCTTAAGGAGGCCCCTCCTCGATGCTGACATCTCTTTGAGGCGCGCGGGGAACACGTACGCGCCGTCCGGCACGGGCCTGGTCCTGATCGGACGGTGAGCTACCCATTACTCTCCGCCCGCAGGCCCGCGCCTACGGTGACCGGGAGTCGTCACGCGGCTCCCGACGCCTGGGGCGTCCCCCGCGGTAGCTGAGACGGGAGGCTCTCTCCCTGAACCGCTCCCGCCACCTCCTTCGCTAGCATGACTGCTTCGCAGAAGGAGGTGACTGCCTTCCACTCCCTCTCGCCCCGGACCATGGTTTGTCTGGGCGATCCTGGCAATGATGACATCTGAGCGTTTCCTCCTGCCTGATAATGTTCAGGAACCTCTCGAAACTTCCGTGTTCGGTGAGGACCTGCGTCAGGCGGTAGGTGAGGGCGCCGTGGCGCCTCTCTAGCCACTCCTCAAAGAGGAGTCTTATCGCCGCTATCGCGGTGTGCCCTGCGCTGGGTTGCGACAGTCGCTCTTTCCATGCCGCCATGAGATCGCGCCGGAGATCCGTCCGCTCCGCCGCGATTTGCCGCGGAAGCGGATCCTCCCCCCGGCGTAGTGCCTCCGCGTGCCACTCATACAGGCGCGCGAGGACTATCGCCTCCAGATCTCATGGCGGCAGTCCGGCAAGCAGGCTTGCCGCCTCGCCTGAGATCGTGCGGTAGCCCCGGATAAGCCTTACGGCTACCACCTTCTGGGGCGCGTTCAGGTAGTGGTAGTGGTTGTTGTATTGAATCAATTTCTTCTAACTACACAGGCAGATGTCCTGCTGGGAGAGTTTGTTGCGCAACTTCTTCTTCCTAGCTAAGTGCTTGGCCAGACTAGCAGCACGGGGCGGGGAGCGGCGCGGGTGCTGGAACGCGCGCGGCCTGCCTTATCCGCAGTGGAGCGCAGCTGCGTTCTGCGTGTTCTAGTGTCCAGTGTTTGTCAAAATATACATATTTTGGGGAAGAAGACTTATTTTTACTAGAAAATAGCTCGAACTAGTTTGAGAACCCCGGTTACCGCGCGAGTGGCCCGCGCTCCCACTGCGGTCACTTGTATGAACAAGCTATGGCATGAGTTGCCCGCACTCTCCTCGCGCCGAACAGTCCGTGCCGCTCACCGCGCCTGCGTGCCTACTATGGACACTCAAATTTAGTTCATATGTTTGAGTTTACCGCCCCGCGCCCGCGCTGCCAGTCTGGCCAAACACACTAGGAGTTGGTGAAATGCGGGCCTTTTGGAGGACTGTCTCATGTACGAGTATCTAATGTTGACGTTCAAAAAGTGATGATTCTCAGCCTAGTTAGAAATAAATGAAATAAGATTTTGCCTTGTAATTTTTGATTGAAAAGAATTAAATTGAATGCTAGCTATGATTGTTTTATTTTGATTGATAGTAGTCGTTACTGTTACTGTTATTATTAGCTTGCATCATCACTGCTGGGCAAAAGCCTCTCCTTATGACTTCCTGCTTTTTGATCACCGGATCGAAAGAGCTGGATTCAGTCAAGTTACTTCAACCATTAATAATGTATACACGTGTTTTTTTGATTACTTATATCAAATTTAATAATGCTTTAGAATTACCGGGAGCGAGTTTTCCATCTATGCAGTAAATAAACGTGTATTTTCATAATGTGTTGGTATTACGTAACATTGTAGGATGCACGTGTAACATAAATTATTATGAATGTGTCGGTTTTCAACGATGTTTTTATACGGATAAAGAGATTAGGACAAATATTATTGTGTAAAGAAGCAAGATTTTATGTTGCATACCAGCGGTTCCGCTGGCGGATTTCTGCGTGTACTTTAGGATTAGGAAAACGGTTGTGTTTTACTGGGATCTAATGAAAACACTGGTTGTTTGTTTTCTCTAGCTGGTCCCGCCACCTTCTACGGGGTCGGCCGCAACGTCTTTTGGCTGTGTCAGGGCTCCACTAAGAACAGTTCTGCACTACATTCGATCCGAATCCGAATTAAAGATTCGACTTCAATCCGAATTGGGAATGTTCAATTCGGACGGATAGAGTTTGGATTAATTTAGTGCGCAACCCCTCATACAAATAGGACTATGGTCACTTCGGACCGGCATTTCTCGGATTCGGATCGGATCGGATGTAGTGTAGAACTGCTCTTAGTGGTTATTTTGGCATACAGCTCATTGGGCAGACGTGGCAAGCCCAAGCTCACAAGCTCAGCGGATTTTTGAGCAACGTCAGAAATCTGTGTTTTTTAGCGCAGTGTGGTGTTGCGTTTGACGTATAGAATTCTGCTTTCCTATAGGACATAGGACAATCCGTATACAGTTATTTGACCTCTGACAGCAAGCAGCAACCGAATAGCAACCTTTTTGCCACGAGAATAAAGATCATTGTGACTTTGACAGACTTGGCAATGGCAGCAACTCAATAGCAACCTAATTGCCACTGCAATAAAGATCGCTGTGCTTTTGATAGTGATGCAAAATCAGATGTAAATTAACTGAACGATCTGTAGTCGTGCTTACCTTTAATCATAACTAGCAGGGGTTCCAGGGGGGTGGAGGGGGGGGGGTTTAGGGGATCAGGCCGGAATGACTCCTCAACTAAAACATAATTATGTACATGATTAATTACCGCATAATAAAAAATCTCCAATCAACATTAAAGCATGTCGTCCATCAGAAGTATCCATAGTACGATAGATATCTTATCAAACAGCCCTGACATCCAATTTGTATGTAATCATGGTTCGCACGCGAGCGTCACGTACAGTGTACTTCAAGCAGGGGCGGCAAACATTTCTGAATACTAAGCGAAGACATGTGACGTTAGTACGTGCGTGTATGACCACGAGGTCTACCACCTAATCACTTAGTCTAGTCCGTGGTTCCAGCCGAATTACGGGGGTTTCCCATTCCTTGTCACTTACGGACATAAGATTAGGTTGGGGCCCGAACTAATAATGAAAGATAGCACAATTTGACAGTTATCTTTACTTCCGATGTGTTTTTGCCCGTCCGAAAACGTTAATTGAACGGGAATTAGGCTACACCACAGATATAGATAGATCTAGATAATGCAAATATCACGAACTGTATGAAAACCAAGCGTGCCATTTTTTAATTACCTACTATGTCACAAGCTCGCGCTCTCGCTCACGCTTTCCCAGCCAACAGTACACAGGAGCGAAAGTGGCGGCTTACGATTTTTGAACGTAAGCTGGTGCGATTTTTGGCACGCGAAGTAGTTGCTCTTGCGTTAGCTAAGTGTATCTATATCTGTGGGGTACACGGACTTATAGAGTAGGCCCCCGGATGTATGAACGTAAACGCAGCAAAAGGAGTATGATGTTAAAAATAATATTAGGCTTGTCTCTATTTTATGGGATCTGATGACCATTCTTCACATTAGCTATTTCGTCGCTGTCCCTAATAGGTCACATTCACTTATTCGTCACCTTATACATCTAGTCAGTTTTCTTAACTCGTTTCATGCTGTACCGCCACCTTTATCGGAGAAAAGATAAACTAAAAGTAAAACCTTAACACAAATATTAAAGATAAATTTTGAGCATTAAACATAAACACACACACATTTTAATTTTTTTTTTCTCGAAAGAAAAAACAGCTGTTCCCTATATTTATGTTCGTAAAACTCGACAAAATGTAGGGAACAGCTGAATTTTTTTCGCGATTTCAGGTTCGGTTCCAAAGTAAAAGTTGTTCATAATGTTGAGTACAATGACCTCTTAAGAGGTTGTTAATGTTTTACCAATAACCCTGTATAAGCGCGCCAAATTTGTCTGTGTGGTGCCGGACTTAAAGAATTGCACCACCCCTTACTTCCCGTGGGTGTCGTAAAAGGCGACTAAGGGTCTTACCGGAGAATGGGCAGCAGCGTTCTCTATTTATTCCACCATCATACCATACTGCGATCGCCAACCCGCCTGCCAAGCGTGGCGATTATGGCAAACCCCCCCCAAAATTGGGGGAGGCCTATGTCCAGCAGTGGACGTCTATCGGCTGAAACGACAAGCGCGCCAAAGGTTGGTCAACCCTACCGTATAGCTACACCATAGTAAGGTGTTCAACTAACAGCCAATCTACTGATTGCTGATTGTATTTACATAATGAAATGGTGCTTGTGTGTTGTATTGATTTTAAAGGGATTTGAAGTCATTATCTTCGCCAACGCGGAGTGCTCAAGCGTGGTTTTCAGTGCTGTAGATAACGAACCATGACCACCACACTTAAACATTAGTTTGATTTTATGAATGAGACGAGTTCTTTTTCTTTAAGGGACTTACATGACCTAAAGCGCGGTCACTGTCGGACTGCATAGAAAAGAAAGAGAAGCGCGATGACACAACGCTGGTAATTTATTGCAAAATATGAAGCAATTATTTAATTAGAAAAATCTATTGTTTGGACTAAAAAATTAAAACAGTAGTGTTTTAGTATGTAGAATAATTTGACAAAAAATCTGGATGATTGTATGTATATTACCTATGGTTTTTATTGTAAAAAGTAAGTTTGTAGAGGTATCTTCATGATTTTTTTCTATCATATCAAACTAGTTGTATTATGTTTTCGACACACTATCTACCTAGCATATATCCTGAAGAATATCACATATTTTTCTGATTTTGTTCACTGTAGTCGATCATATACTTTTATTGTTTCGAAAACGTGCGTTTTTGCGTTTAGGTCCTGTAAGCCCCTTAATAAGTCAGCCACGTTGGTCTAGTAGTCGCAACCGCTACAGTTAGGTACTGCTGAGCATAAGGTCATTGGTTCGATTCCAGGGTCGAGCAAAGCGTTAAGGCTCCTTCAAACAGGCGCGACACGCGATAAAATCGCGCGAGACACAAAGGCACCGCAGTTCGCGCAACGTGCGGTGCCTTTGTGTCGCATGCAATTATATCGCGTGTCGCGCCTGTTTGTAGGAGCCTTTATTGCGTTTTTTCATCTGAAATTTCTAAGTAGCAGCCCGGAGTCTGGATTTGTGCTCGGTTGCTGGCAATAGGCTCGCCCCCTATTACATGGGACTTAAAAACATAACTGGCTGAATGTGTGGTGTGCCCACGCACAATGGTCCACTGAAGGACTAAGTGCGGAAACCAAACCCATAACATAGAACATATGTGACGATGCTAGAACCAGAGTGATCTAAGTGACATTTTTGGCAAAAATGTTTTTTTTACACAATTGCATGGAAAAATCATAATTCTTTCATGCCATACTGATCTAAGTGCTTCCCAGTATTATTTAATATTATTTAATAATAAGGAAGCACTTAGATCAGTATGGCATGAAAGAATAAATGTCTATTAACTGCTCTCAAATTACGATGTTTAATTTTTATTTTATTTTCTTTTTACATACTTTTTGACATAATTTCTTTATTATTCTTTATTATTTGACATTATATACTATTTGACATAATTACTTTACTATTTGACATTATATACAGACAATTCAAATTGTTCACCTCTTTTAGTGGTTTTAAAGGGAATCATAACACTTGGTTTTAGTAGGTTTTTATTAATATTTTTATTTTATTTTTTTATTTATCCTTTTGATAGATTCTTATTTTGTAAATGTGAGGACTTTGTAGGCCTTATGGACTTTAGATCTGTAGACCATTTTTTATTCTATCAAGTACTTGGTACTTGTTGACAGGCCTGCGCTGTCCTCCCATACCTACTGTAATCTGGAAACATTGTAAAAGCCAATTATTTTTAAAAAGAGTAACCGTGGAGTTTCTTGCCGGTTCTTCTCCATAGGAAACGACCAATTGGAACCGTGCACCTAGCTTCTGACGTTTCATAAGTGCCCATGTTGGTTTATGTGAAATAAAACAATTTGATTTTGATTTTGATTTTGAATTATGATTTTTCCATGCAATTGTGTAAAAAAAACATTTTTGCCAAAAATGTCACTTAGATCACTCTGGTTCTAGCATCGTCATGTGTGGTGTGCTGGTACACCTCTGCCTAACCATTTTTGGGAATACAGGCGTGATGAATGGGTTTTTTTTCTATTGTAAGTTAATATTGGCAGCTGATTTAATCATTGTTTACTATACATGTAACTATTTACATGACCAATGCTGATATTAAAAAAAAAAAACAATATGTTCATTTATCATCATCATCTGCCTAGCCTCTTTCCCAACTATGTTGGGGTCGGCTTCCAGTCTGACCGGATGCAGCTGAATACCAGTATCAGTAATAATATGTTAATTTATATGAAAAAATAAGCAAAATACGAGTAATCATAGGTCATCAAAAAATTCGTACGCATCGCACTTAACAGGAACAGTGCCCAAAAGGCTGGCAGCATTGCCACGTTGTATGGCGATGCTTTCTTCTGCCAAGAAATAGGCCCGCCCTCTGGTCACGTGAAGAGTATTATTATTGTTTACTTGGTTGGCTATCAAAATGTTTTATTTATTATGTGAGATTTGCAAAATTACACCTATGTTGCACCTACATACTGTAATATACAAGGTCAAGTCAAATTAGTTAGCGGAACTCCGCAGGCATGTGGCTATTTTCTTAATTGATACTTCAAATAACTACGCTAAAATACGGCCATTGACCCCAAAAAAAGTAAGCAATGTTTTTTTGTTTTTTTCTTGTTTAGATATCGACCCATCACTTCTGGGGAGTTTCGCTAAATAATTAAATTGGACCCTGTGGATTGATTCGATTCTGTTGACTACTAAATCTATATATAAATCCATACTAATATTATAAATTCGAAAGTAGCTTTGTCTGTCTGTCTGTATGTTACCTTTTCACGCCTAAATCACGGAACGGATTTCGATAAAATTTGGCAGAGAGATAGATTGCATCCCGGGGAAGGACATAGTATAGTTTTTATCCCATATATTCTCATGGGATCGGCACTTGTGCGGGTGAAACCACGGGGCGTTGCTTGTATTGTTATAAGTATTCTTATAACTGGCAAAATAGTAAAGCGAAAAATCAAGTTAAGCGCTTTTAAACTAGTTTACATGCCCGCGTTGTTCGAAGTACATGAACTCATAAACTGTTTGAAAGCTTTTTAGTTTAGAATCAAATTCAATTCACAAGAGTTTCAATTTGAAACCATCACTTTTCGTAAGTTTTTTTTATTGGTTTTCTAACGAATGACTCATCACCATCATCATTTCAGCCCAAAGATGTCCACTGCTGGACATAGCCCTTCACCAAGTGTCGCCATATCGACCGGATCTATGCTTCTCTCTTCCAGCGGATTCCTGCAGCCTTCACAAGGTCATCGTTCCAAATAAGAGCCAAAATGGTCTCCGACATACGACACCCTTTGCACGACAACATCGTTGTGCCACAAAGGCTGAAAAGCCGAAACAGTTTTTTAAAGTGTGTTAACCCACTCACTGGCGAACCATCACAACAGAGACTGAAGCTGTGGTGAGACAGTGCTTCCTTACCCAAACCGTTCATCCCACCTGCTGAAGACCTCCCACCTGGACATGAGTTACCTTGGGTAACCTGGAAGTCTTTAAACACACTCCGGACCCAGGTTGGCCGAAGCAAGGAAAACCTGTTCAAGTGGAGATTCATAGACGACTCCGCCTTGGAGTGTAAATGTGGTGCTGTTCCACAAACGACACTTAAAATCGTGTCCTGCGTTTCCTGTCAGCTGCACGTTACAGGAACTGGTGGATGCTGGTGATGGCGCCAAACAAGTAGCCGAATTCTGGCTGAGTCCATTTAGATTGCTATCGACACGCTAAGAAGAAGACTCGATCGATCTGCCTAGTCTTTTCCCAACCATCTTGGAGTCGGCTCCCAGTCTAACTGGATGCAGCTAAATACCAGTATTTTACATGTAGCGACTGCCTTTTTTTTTTTTTTTTCGCTGTGAAATGACATTACGCATCTCCGCTCATCGGGGGACGAGACGGAGTATGTGCCTATCTAACCTCCACAACCCAGTTACTAGGTAATACGATACCCCTTGGTAAGATTGGTTGTCAGACTTTCGGGCTTCTGACTACCCGTAACGACTGTCAAAGATCCTCGAATGACAGCCGGGACCGTACTTTACGAGGCGCAGAGGGGTCTTGGCATGTAAAGATGGTCACCCATCCACGGACCAACCGCGGCAAGCGTAGCTTAACCTGCTCAATCGACCCGTCCAAATAATCACTAACCGTTTGTAATTCGTCCTAGTTACATCATGACACAAATAAAAATAAGCAATTATTTTATGCTAATATAGGTAGCATGTCTAGACAATGATAGTGATTCATTGTTCATGATTAATTAAGCACACATTTACTTTGTCTTCAGACAAATGATCATTAGGCTGTTTGTATGCCATGTTAATTTGTCCTTGCGTAGTTTGTATTATGGTTCCTTCTTTATTTCTTTGGTGACGAACATAAGGTTGGGTAAGGGAATATATTAGCAGTTTATTCCCTATAAAACGGCTACCCTGAATTAGTGTGGGTGTCGAAACAAATTATGAGTTCGGAGCCTACATGTTACTCTGGCCATTATCTTTTTTGTTACGAGTCACGGATGTCCCACTGCTGAGCAAATACATCCCTAGTCATCAAAGGCCTCTCTATATACTCTCCTTCCACCTCTCTCTGTCCAGTGCTGCCAAGGACCCATCTTTATAAAAGGAGTCCAGCTTGAGTGCAGCTTATTATCATTATATTTCTTGCGACCTCGCCGCCGGGGCCCGCCGCGACGCCCCAGTACTATCGCCGCGCCGATTCAAAGATACGTTTTATAGAACGTTCGAAACGCAGCTATTCATTTCCTTAAAGCACACGTATCAAATCGGAAAGGGATCGGCACCGTATCGCCTTTCGCCTCGCCGTCAAACAGGCGTCAACCTAACGTAAGCACGTAACCAAAGCGGATGAGAAGCTCCGCTACGGCGATTCGGCTACGGCTAGGCGACGCCGCGCTTACGGCTCGCCGACCGCTGGTTGATGGTGCAGCAGGCAGGCCAAAGGGGTGAGGGGCAAGGGTGGACGAAGAGACGTAAGCTCGGGTACGGCGAGACGTAAGCACGGGGACGACGAGCCGTAAGCGCGGGAACTGCTAGTTGACCACGCACCGCACCGCGGTTCGTGAGCTTGTCCCGTGAGGCGAGGCGATTACGTTACGATTCCGATTAGTGTGCGTTGCAGGGGGCTCGAGTTGATGCGGTGCCGATCCCTTTCCGGTTTGATACGTGTGCTATGACTTTAGGCTGCCACGAAACCAATGTTTATGACGCTATCCCGAATATTTAATTTTGCTTTTCGAATTCGACAGAGTCGAAGTCTCTTGTCGAGTTCGACAGAGTTCAAGAGATTGTCACAAAAATTGGGCGTCAATCAGTTTGCGGCCTTTACTTTGTAATTAAATATTTACTCAAAATGTCAACTGTTTAATTGGTGGGTAGTAAATTATATCTCTTTAGGCCACTACGGGCGAGCCGCCATAATTGTCCTACCTACATACTGTGTCCGTTTCTTTTTAATTATTCCCTTTGTGAGGGATCCTCTTTTCATTTAATTTTAAAGTTATGAACTCGCAGTTTATCTTTTCAGATTTTAATTTAATACAGTAGAATTGTAATTAAATTTCGAATTGAAAGCGGGGCTTAATCTTGTATTAAGTATATTTCGTTAAAATGTAGAGTTAAATACCTAGGTACAGACGCCAGCACATCAAGCTACCCGAACCCAATCAACTTTGAACCTTATGCTTTAGCGATAAAATTAAAAATCTATTAAAGAAATTTGACAGATTGTAGTAGCTTGGTGTGCAGGCGTCTGTACCTACCTTTATAATAATAATAACAATCGTTTATTTCAGAAATCAGGTTCCATTTTGTTAGTATTACAGTCTTAAAAATAATGTTAGTACGTAAAAAAATATTAAACTACTCGGGCATGAAAGGAGAACCACTCATCTCCTGTTGCAAAGAGAGTGCCACCCCATCCACGCCTGCAGCATTGGTGAATCCCACCGTTCAGACAAGGTCTTCAGGAGAACGTTAGAGACTCAACAATGAAGCGCAGCCTCATATTACATTAACTAGCTTCTGTCCGCGACTTCGTCCGCGTGAAATTTCTGTATCGCATCGCCTGCTCGAGCTATTGCTTCATTTTCGCTTGGCGTTCTTTCTGACTTTTCTCTTTTTGCTCGGCTCGTAAGGATCCTAGCATGAGGTTAAATAGCCTTCCTCAATAATTTGACTAGCAAGTTCCAAAAACAATTCTTCTTTTTGCATTTGATAGCCAATTCAAATCCGACTCGTAGTTCCAGAGACTACCATAACCATAATCAGCCTATAATGTTCCCACTGCTGGGACACAGGCCTCCTCTCGGTGAGAGGGAGTGGGCCGTAATCCACCACGCGGGCCCAGTGCGGGTTGGCAGATGTCACATGTCTTCGAATTTTTTGTTCTAGGACATGCCGGTTTCCTCACGATGTTTACCTTCACCGTTTTGAGAGCAGTGGTGATGAAATAATTTACACAAAGTAAAGCGCCTGTCTGTGTTCGAACCTACGACCTACAACCCGTAAGTCGCGGCCGTTACCGCTTGTCCACCACTGCTCCAGAGATTATTGCGTTCAAATAAAGAAACTCATCATCTGCCTAGCCTTTTCCTAACTGTGTTGGGGTCGGCTTCCAGTCTTACCGGATGCAGCTGAATACCAGTATTTTACATGGAGTGCCTGCATATCTGACCTCCATAAATAACTCAATTACTAGGGAATACGATAACCCTTGGTAAGACTGGTTGTCAGACTTTTGGGCTTCTGACGACCCGTAACGACTGTCAAAGATCCACGAATGACAGCTGGGACCAACGGCTTAAAGTGGAGGGTCGTAGGGGTCTTGGTATGTAAAGATGGTCACCTATCCACGGACCAACCGCGGCAAGCGTAGCTTAACCTGATCAATCGACACGTGCGGCTGTAATTACTTAGCCACAACCCTCTCGTTCAAATAAATATATAGATATATATAGATGGGTGGATGATTACAACATCTTTGTAGCGGTATCTTCAACGCCACATGTGAACAACGCGGCATACTGACGTCACGCAAAATCCTGCATCTCGCAAGCAGAGTTTACCGCGCAGCTAGCATAGATACAACGGCCCGACATGAATCATCGGGCAGTCGGAGGATCCTCCCTTTTCTATAGTGTATGTGTGAACTTTGCACCCTGTTCCTTATACCTCTATATCTTAATTATACACATTATTATTTGGACAGGAACCTACATTCGTCGTTTCAGCCGATAGACGTCCACTGCTGGACATAGGCCTCCCCCAATTTTTGGGGGGGGTTTGCCATAATCGCCACGCTTGGCAGGCGGGTTGGCGATCGCAGTATGGTATGATGGTGGAATAAATAGAGAACGCTGCTGCCCATTCTCCGGTATGACCCTTAGTCGCCTTTTACGACACCCACGGGAAGTAAGGGGTGGTGCAATTCTTTAAGTCCGGCACCACACAGACAAACCACATTATCTCAAGCTATTTTTTCATGGGTTGAAAACTACAGAACGCCACGTTGCAACGAACTTTACGTACTCCCTTTGCTGCGTTTATTCAATTTGAACTAAATAACAACACCCTTATAAATAAAGCCAAGTCATAACTGCGTCAGTCTGTGAATTCCAGGGCTGCTTCGTTAGTTAAATCGTCTGTCGTTAACCAGCTTATCATATAGGTACCTAACTACCTACCTACTTTAATATGATTATCGTCCACCATTTTAATTTTTAACTTTATTCGCTTGCAGAGAAACTTTTACCTTTTTTATTTTAATCCGACTGAGCACTTTACAAAAGAAGTAAAAGATTAATGACGAAATTCTAATGAACTCTGGTTTAAACATTTAATATAGAGTTACGGGACGAAAAGTTTTGATGATTAATTAAATTGCTCTTATTCATCATCTGTTTACTTACAACCTTTCATTAAAAGTTATTTGGGAGTTTGTGTTTTCGACAAATTATTGTCTCTTTATTATATTGGAGCAGTGGTGGCCCAGTAGAAAAGGCCGTGATTCACGAGTTTTAAGTCGAAGTTTCGTAGCCAAGCATGCACTTTACACAAAGTAAATTATTACATAACAATTGCTCTCAAAACAAAACAAAAACAATCGCTGAAGGAAAACATCATGACAGAAGACACAAGTATATAGGGGACAAAACAGGGGGGGTGTGGAGGGGGGCTTCAGAGGATAACACCGGAACCGAGGAATCCGGCATATCCTAGAACTGAAAATTCGAAGATATGTGCGACATCCACCAAACCGCGTGGACACGACGGGCGAGTAGTAAATTGCGGCCCACTCCCTCTCAAAGAGAAAATTTTATGCTGATTTATTGTGATCAAATTATTGTTGTTAGGTATGACAAATATTGTCCAATTTGTATTTGGCTTTCCAAATAATGTAGAAAATAATTTCACAAAGGCCTCATGTTGCCGCAGGCTCAAATTGTATCGAATTTGTATCACGAATATCACGTATGTTTGTATAAAGTTCATTACTTACGAGTCTAATTTTGTATACCTACAAGGTGGCTGAAACATCGCCGCGTATCCAATATCCATTCAGCATGCGCTAAATTCATGATTACAATTTGCGGTTTTCAGTTTACAGTTTTTTAACCTTTTTAGTCTGTGTGGTGCCGGACTTAAAGAATAGCACCACCCCATACTTCCCGTGGGTGTCGTAAAAGGCGACTAAGGGGCGTACCGGAGAATGGGCAGCAGCGTTCTCTATGCATTCCACCACCATACCATACTGCGATCGCCAACCCGCCTGCCAAGCGTGGCGATTATGGCAAACCCACCTTTTGGGGGAGGCCTATGTCCAGCAGTGGACGTCTTTCGGCTGAAATGATGATGATGATGATGAACCTTTTGGCCGCCGCAGTCATGTATAGATGACAAAACAAAATGTGCCCAGCACGCCGCGGTTCGTCTACATGACAGATTTTGGCGCCGAGGGCACGCTTTTGATTTTTCGACGTGTGGCGGTCAAAAGTTTAATAACCGACGAAAAAATTCTGATTACAGAATTGTGTACCGAATCTATCACCCTGTATTTTTCTTCGTAGTGTCTCACTACTTATTTTGATAAGTTAACAAAAAAAGTATATTTTTTTGACATTGAAAACTCTAGACTGGATCGGAAAACCTACAGACAAATGCCTGTAGTTAAAAACAAAAGAAAATACAGAACTTACAGCGTCTGCATTTTCCATTGTTTATCCGTCTGTACTGCGGCATTTCAATATATTGCAGAGCGTTAGCTTTTGTTCTGAACTACTCGTGGTGTGAACGAATGTCGTGCAACTCGGTATGTTCTCGCTTCATTTCCTGAAAGCGAGCGATAGGACTTATTAAAGCTGGGAGTACATATACCAGTAGTTAGCACAGTAGCATGCCTTTGTGGCTATCACCAATCTAAAGTGTTTATGCCATAAAATTGTGAAATACACTTTCAAACCATTGTGCATGCTCATGTATATGGCATGTGTATATCTGGCCTCATGTAGGTACCAAGATTTCTGTGTTATATCTAAGTTGAATATTATTGTATTATACACAAAAGCCTTCCGAAGTAAATGCTCTAAATGATGGTGCAACTGTATCAAAGTTCATTGTGTAGTCTGGACGATCTTAGCGATCACACGGAACGGACGGACACGAAAAGGTACTTTGTTATATAGATATAGCTGATATAGAAGTGATGTGATGGTACATACGAGTAGGTGCCGTGTATGGAATACCTCCGGTGCCATTCACTCAGGTGCCGTTTATGCGAATGCCCAATGTGGAATACGTCTAATATTGCGCTTTTAGATCGTTAACTGAAAAAAGGCTACATAAAGAATCTACTTATATTCCATTGTTATTTTTTGGACTCCAGTCAACTCAAACGCCATTCAAATATTTGAAGGACCTTCAAATATTTAACAAGTAGGTAGACATCCACCGTGGATCCGATTGCCTTTTTCACTTTAACACCACTCCCGTTCAGGTGGCCTAAAAAGGCCACTTTGGAGAATCATAAAAGGATAACATTATGAACAATAATATGGCGAAGACAGTCCGTGTTTTTCTTTTTTCACTGCACTACGCAGGTACAATCAAAGAGATTGGGATTGTATTTGGATTGGACTGATTGATATTTTAGCACAGACAAAAAAAAAAATACTGAAAAATGCTTCACCAATGAGATTTGATACGATTAACTTAACAGTTAACTGTCCATTATGTTATCCTTTTATGATTCTGCCGAAGTGGCCTTTTTAGGCCCCCCGACTTAATCAAGCTAATTTACTTACAAGAAACACGCGTAATCAGCACTTTTAATTGAACAAGAACATGCGTCAGGTACAGAGAGTGTTTGGAAGCTGGATACAAAGGGGGTGATAGTTGACACAATTTAGACCTTTTTGAGCCATACATGCGAAGTCGAAGTTTATTTTTTATTTTTTTCCCAGTCAAAGTTGGAATGCTATTTTTGACGAATATTTTGTAGTTAAAAATATAAAAAAAACATACTTCGTCTAAGACATGTACGGCTCAAAATGCTGTAAATGGTGTCAACTATGACTCACTTAAAGCTTTGCACTCAGCTTCCAAACACCCTGTATAATGTGCATTCGGTTTCCCAGTAACAAGATAGTAAACCCATTATATTAGGTAACAAAGTTATTTACATACATATTGCCTGATATATTTGAAGGCGTCTACTCGTAGGGATGGGTCAGAAGCGCCCTGTAATGTGTCAAAGCATTGTCTGTTAATATAGGTAACGGGTAAATGCTTTGATTGTCATTTGTTTTGGGTCCTGCTTTGTTCTACGGGGGAATCAGGACGACGATACTGTAATATTGGCAATGTAGTACTTATCCAATAAAATATGGGGGAGGGACCTTTTTATTATAAACAAGCTGTATGTCCGATGGGATTTCTCATCGGCAAAAATAGACTTCTATTTTTTGGAGCCTGGCATACTTACCTGTCGGCCATTTTGATTTTTTTTCAAAATGGCGGCCATGCACGAAACCTATATAAATCGATAGCTGACATCAATGAAAACAGAAAACATAATAGGACCAAATCTTACTTACTTCATGTTGCATAGATTTTTGAAATAATCACTCTGAATGTTAAAAATAATCAAACACCTACGCAACAAGAAGTACGCAAGTTAAAAAAAAAATTGATGTTGAGTGATCAACTTTGAACTTTAATATCTCGGAAACGTGACGCTTTACAGGGTTTCATTTTGGTTTTGGGTTTTGGCCGCCTGCCTGGCGGTCTGGGTTCGAACCTTCGACTTACAACTCGTAAGTCGCGGCCGTTTCGACTTGGCCACCACTGCTCTCAAACGCGGTCGCTGGCCGCCATATTAAAAAAATTAACAAAATGGCGCGACAGTAATATAATAATAATAATAAATTTGTCTCAGTAAATTTACAGCTTCTACAATTAATCTTACTTAGGGGTCTCCTTTTAAGTAAGGACACCCCCTTTTAAGTATGAGAAATACCTGTGCTAGGAGGCCCCGCTCTTCTAAAACTAGTACAATATCATGTATGTGAGTGGGTGTGGGTGGGTGTGTGTTGTGTTGGTGTATGTAAAGAGTGTGTCAGTGTATGCCAAGCTCCATATAAAAATCTTCAATACCCTTTCATGCCTCTAGACCCAGTGGCTTAGGCTGTGCGTTATTTTTCAATTAATGAAAGGTAATAAGAATGCTTATAGCACTGTGAAACCTAAACCCGTACTTAATTCACACTTTTCTGTGACTCAAGTAGTCCATTTTGACGTGAATACGTCTTTAAAATTGCTTCCATAGTGGGAGGCAAGTCAAAAAAACCAATGATAACAAAATCGGGGGATACAGTTTGGTGTTGCAGCTTCATATCTATCATCTCCATCCTAAATTTAATTACACCATTGGGTAGCTAAAGGATCATGTAATTCACTACGCCAAGTGAGGACTGTGATACATCACGCACGTTGGAGGGAGAAGCGCCGCAATTTTAAGGTAATTTTGCTGCGTATCGAGATTTCCACTTAGTATAACTTTTAAGAGCGTTTACGCGGTACGGCATTTCATACAAACTTTCAAACCCTTATTTTTCGGAATGAATGAACCGATTTTAATGAAACTTCATACGCATAAGCAGGTTACAAAGGTCTAAAAAGTTAGTAGAAAACATTTTCGAAATGTCTTATTTAAAAAAAGATAACTGGAAATCTCTGTTTCTATGGAAAATTTAAAATCGGTCTAATTTGGCTGTAACACAATTTTTCGAAAATGTTTTCTACTAACTTTTTAGTCCTTTGTATCCTGCTTCTGCGTATGAAGTTTCATTAAAATCAGTTTATTCATTTCGAAAATTAAGGGCTTGAAATTTTGTATGAAATGCCGTTCGGCGTAAACGCTCTTAACTCGGAAAAGCTACAACGTTCGTTTAGGTTTCAATCGTCAGCTCTCCTCAAAATCTATCGATTGTATACAAAACATTAGTGTAAAATAGTGACAGTGAATAGAATGTGTTAAAATAAAAAGAAAAATAATATCAAAAATATATAATGTCAACCTATACGCGTCAAAAAACCAAATCCAAATACAGAGATCGTATACGGTTGGAAAGGGCTTCTCAAGAGCAATCGAATGATATCAATAAAACGCCATATGACCGAGTCAAGAGTAAAAGAATGAATGCGGCCGAGCGGATCAACCCATTTACGTAAACGTATTCACGTATAACACACGGCCGTGTCCATGACACAGCCACACCTCATTTTTTTTACACAGAAAAGCGTAACTTAAGTTCGGGTTTAGGTCACTTGAGGTATAAATTAGTACCCATACGGTATGTGTGACATAAGAGGATTAATGCACGGTGTTTAGCAATTTCACGCCGTGCAACAATGGACTACTTAAGTCACACGTATCGTAATGTACTATTTTAAGTAGATAAATGGGACAATTTTTTTATGGAGTCTCCGAGCAATATTGGAATTGAGATCTTTTGTGTGTGTATTAACATTCAAAATCTTTTAAAAGAATTCAAAATCAAACCATTTCTCGTGATGATGACTGTGCTTTAATAAGTAGCTATAGAGGCAGTTTCTAGGCAGATAGATAAAAACAGTAAGGTAAAAGGAGTAAAAGGAAAAAGCCAGTCACTAGTCATGTCAAATGTCAGATTAACGATTAGGTGAGTCGGCTCGGGGATTCATTCTCTCAGATAAAAACCTGGCACAATTTACCTAGTCGCATTTTACAGTTCCTTTAGTAGTAGGTAAATAGCTGATACCTACTTTATAGAGTTTTAATGATTTCAATCGGTAGGTACTTTACAACCCGTTGTATCGTATGCACCATTGCAAGACAGTTCAAATTCGCATTTTACGCACAAACAAGTTTTTGATTTTACTATTGATCAATATACAGGCTTTTGTTTAATTAAATTAACGCTGATATTAAAACGAACAGTTTAGCACTGTACGATCTGACAAAACATCGAGAACTCATTATTATATGTAAGTTTAATATTAAATTTAATAAACATATAAACCTTCCGGAATAAAATATTTTAAATGATGGTGAAAACCACGCGAGTTTAGAAAAACAACGCGGTTACACAGCCAGACATGAAAAACTACTTTAATTTATAATATGTATAGATGAGTTACTTATCAAATGTCACATGTTTAGTAAGTACATATAGAAGGTCTACTCGATTAAATACAACCTTCACTATGCTTAACTTAGCTAGCTGGGGGCCGTATCACGAAGTAGTAATGCCATTACGATTCCAGTGCGAAAAAGGGATGGTGCTATCGGTCATGTTATAGCTCCGTATCTCTCTTACACTGGAATTATGATGGCATTAAGCCGCCATAATAGAATGAAGGCACAGGCACCAGGCTTGTATTGAAGTTGCTTGGACATTTTTTCATGATTTCAATCGGTACTATACAAGGAAGAACGCTAAATGCCAAAAACTAGCAAGTTTGTGATGTTCCAATCATCTGGCTATCGTTTGATTTTAATAACGCTGATAAAAATATTACCAGTTAATTAGACCTACAAACGTCACCTACAGGGTGGCCAAGAGATATCGACGCGCAAACTCATCATCTGCCTAGCCTTTTCCCAGCTATGTTGGGCTCAGCTTCCAGTCTAACCGGATGCAGCTGAATACCAGTATTTTACATGGAGCGACTGGCTATCTGACCTCCACAACCCAATTACTGGGTAACACGATACCCCTTGATAAGACTGGTTGTCAGACTTTCGGGCTTCTGACTACCCGTAACGACTGTCAAAGATCCACGAATAACAGCCGGGACCAACGGCTTAACGTGCTTTCTGAGGCACGCAGGGGTCACGGTATGTAAAGATGGTCACCCATCCACAGACCAACCGCGGCAAGCGTAGCTTAACCTGATCGATCGACCTGTGCGGCTGTTATTAGCTACAGTACTCGACACGCAAACTGCAACCATGAACTCAGTAAGTACATGATTCTAGATCCAATAGCGTAGAATTTTTTTGTCGGTCGTGGGGAGAGATATTCGCGGGCCTCGTAAGGAGCCCTTCGTGTTCAATTTAATACTGCGCTCAGAAAACTGATGGGGTTGCCATGGCGTTGCAGTGCGTCAGGGATGTTTGCGGCGGAGTTTTAGACTGGTTTTACACAACAATGCCCAAACGCGCAGCATCGATGGTGGCCAGCCCCAATAGGGTTCTGAAAATGATTGCTGACAGAGTGGACTGTCCATATTTGATTCATCGCTGTCAGTTACATGTGCCACCGCATCGTGTTGTAACAATGTTACTAACCTTATAAGCCGAATTAAAGTTTTAGAATTTAAATAAAAAAAAACTGCTGTTTACGCGGTCAAAAAGAATGGAACAGCAATTCAAAAAAGGAATAACCGACGAAAATTTAAACGCAGGGGCGTTCAGAATCTTGTATTGATTCTATGGCAACAGGTTGCGTTGCCATTGACCATTAACTAAATACACAAATTACTCGATTGAATACAACCTTCACGGAGCTTAGTTTAGCTCAATGTCGTTACTTGTCAAGAACGGGCCTGCATTGAAGTCGCTTGGCCAAGCAGAAGGGCCACAAGCCTACAAATAAATGAGACGACAGGCTTACTTGCGATAACAGACCTGAGATCTGTAATGTGAACTGGATCTTGAAAGCCTTGTTAGATAATCATATAATCCCTACGAAGTGAATGTGATTTGGTGATCTCCGAGTTAATAAAATAACTTTAGTTTTTAAGGTAAGTATACCTACACTAGAGCATTTTCACGATTTCCACGTAATGTAACGTTCTTGCCATCAAGGTAACCGACCATAGATATATGAATAACCGACACTGTAAAAAATTCCCAATCAACTTTGAACCTTATGCTTTTGCCATAAAGTTGCAAATCTATTAAAGAAATTTGACAGATTTTAGTAGCTTGATGTGCTGGCGTTTGTACAATACAGGTAAATGCTCAGTTTCCAAAAGCATTGCCATTTAATGTAACGTTTCTGCGAATGCTCGACGCTGCGTTCGACGATGCTCACAGCGAGTGAGCATTTATCTAAAACATTTCTTTCTACCTTGCGTTCATTGTTGAAATGTCGGACCTACAGGTGCCCCTTGTGCCTTTGCTCGATAAAATGGTACACAAATACGCTTGTTGGTTTTTAAAATCAGTTTGTAACAATACATCGAGCGTCGTGTTCGAAGAGCGGTTCGATAAAATTTAAAAACGGCGAATGCTCTATGTTCTGTTACAAGTCAATGCTCTAGTATAGACTCACCCTTAGGCCCGTATTACAGTGGCCTTAGTGTGAGTTTTTCACTCACGTTCGATTGCGAGCGCGTTAGAATTTTATATGGAAAAAAGTTATATCGCCATCTGGTGGTCACTAGGAGAAACCTAATTTCCCATACAAAATTCTAACGCGCTCGCAATCGAACGTGAATTTACGTGAGTCGAAAAAACTCACACTAAAGCCACTGAACCTCACCTAAAACCCAAGCAGTACCTACTTAAAACAAGTTTAAAGCATTTTGATTGGTTGAAACTAGTTTTAAGTTATGCTTGAGTCTTGAGTAAGGTTCTGTAATACGGCTTAGGCTCGCCTCCTATGACGTGGGAATTACAAATAACTGGCGAAATGTGGGTACAGTCACATTTGAACTACACAGAGGGTCGATGGTGTACCATAGTACACCATTGACCTAACCCTTTGGGGATATAAGGCGTAGTGATATGTTATGTTGTGTGGTTATTTACATATTTATTAAATTGAAATCATCATATTCATCATCTGCCTAGCCTTTTCCCAACTATGTTGGTGTCGGCTTCTGGTCTAACCGGTTGCAGCTGAATACCAGTATTTTACAAGGAGCGACTGCCTATCTGACCTCCACAACCCAGTTACTGGGTAATACGATACCCCTTGGTAAGACTGGTTGTCAGACTTTCGAGCTTCTGACTACCCGCAACGACTGTCAAAGATCCACAAAATGACAGCCGGGACCAACGGCTTAACGTGCTTTACGAGGCACGGAGGGGTCTCGGTATGTAAAGATGGTTACACATTCACAGACCAACCGCGGCAAGTGTAGCTTAACCTGATCGATCGACCTGTGCGGCTGTTATTATTAAGCCACACGCCCCTCCCATTTATTGAATTAAATAGGTACGTAAAAATGTAGCAAGAGCTGACTAAATGCTACAGTCATTTTCCAGGTTAGAGCGATGAGGTTAAATTTTCATCGAGAGATTATACTGTCTCGTTCTATAATACTTTGAAACACGCGGTTTTTAGGAATTTTAAGTAGTAGACAATGTGCCGACTTATTGCTCGGAGAATCTAAGGTGGAAGGGATCACAATCAATCTTCCTCGAAAAGGTCAAAACCAAAAAGGGTGGGTGAAGGTCCAGACGGGACCTTCCAAATAACTATATGTGGTGTTTGATTAAAAGGACTTTGACTTGGAACTAATATATTTTATACTAGCTTTCGTCCGCGTGAAATTTCACCCTCCCCCTATTCACCCTCTTAGGGGTGGAATTTCGAAAAAAACCCTTTCTTAGTGGATACCTACTCTTCACAAAGAACACACACTCCAAATTTCATGTCTCTAGGACCAGTGGTTTAGGCTGTGCGTTGATATATCAGTCAGTTTATATGTGTTTATACTTTGAATTTTATATGTATAGATTTGACACTTGCTTGAAACCCAAACAATTATGACCAGCCAGAATCTACTGCTAAAGGTAGGTCTACACAGACTCTACAGTAGACATTCTTTCTTTGATATTCTGCTTCAAAGGGATGTCGAAAACCCAAGACCCTCTGTAACACTTATGGAGCGTGAATCACTAATGTGTGGTCATATTTTAGGATGTTGTACAGACAATTAAACTGAACAACTTTCTCTACGGGACCAACATCGTGACCGCAAAAAAAAACAGCTGTAAACCTTTAAATATGACCTCAAATTTCTAATACACGCTCTGTATAGAAATACTAAGTTAATTCATGTCCAAATGAACATAAGAATTCAACAAGTTAAACAACATCATAATCTGCCTAGCCTTTTCCCAACTATGTTGGGGTCGGCTTCTAGTCTAACCGGATACAGCTGAATACCAGTATTTTACATGGAGCGACTGCCTATCTGACCTCCACAACCCAGTTACTGGGTAATATCTACGATACCCCTTGGTAAGACTGGTTGTCAGACTTTCGGGCTTCTGACTATCCGTAACGACTGTTAAAGATCCACGAATGACAGCCGGGACCAATGGCTTAACGTGCTTTCCGAGGCACGGAGGGGTCTCGGTATGAAAACATGGTCACCCATCCACAGACCAACCGCGGCAAGCGTAGTTTAACCTGATCGATCAACCGTTGTGGCTGTTATTATTGAGCCAAGGACCCCTCTAACAAGTTAAACAACAATACATGACTAAATATAAACCAACCTTGTTATATAGCCAATATATTATATACCCCTAACTTCGCAGGGCTCCAGTACAAAGTTACTATTATACCTAATAATTACGAGGTTAAACCGCGTTGCTTTGTAATGAATATGTAACGAGAGGGTCAGGCGAGGTCAGCTGGGATTTTCATAGATAAACAAGGCGTGGAATTCATTCAATGGAAATTGAGGCTGGCCGCAAATGATTGGACATTCTGGAAGGTTATGTTAAGCTTGCAGGGTAAATGTTTACCTAAAAGGTCATCGTTCCCTTCTATACTTCTTTGGCTATGCTCAAATTGAGTTAAAATTCAAGACTGTAAGTGCTTTAGCACACTTCCACCGCGAAAATAACGATGGGAAACTGCTTAAATTCCGCTAAGAAAGTTTACATTATATCGCGCTTCGAGTAGCGGAGCATCATGAGTTAGTAAATACAGTACAGCAGGGTAATTGCGTAACACACTATCAGTAGCAATGGGTTTCATTTTGACAGTTCAACAACATTCATTGCGTTATTTGCGTTGTTGAGCAGACACATCTTTTGAACATATGAAGCAATGGATTAGAAATATGCTTCAAAATGATTCAAATTGATAGTAATAGTGTGTTACGCAATTAGGGTGCTGGTCTACTTCGCACCTCTTAGATAAGCTTTTCCGTAAAAAAACGCTTAATAAACTTGTCGACTGCCACAGATTCGTGCGAAACAAACGCGGCACCGCAACTGAACAGAGAGCTGAGCGCGGAGGTGTAACCGACTTCCGAGCAGATCGGTGAAATCACGCGGGAAAGAGGTAGGTAGAATCATAATGAAATCTGTACGTTAGGACGGGCAGTTTCGCTTGTCGTAAAATGTCATGGCGGAACTACTGCGGTTTCGCTGCTATGGTTTCGCGGCCGAGATGTGATACCCGCCTAATAGAGAGAGCGCCGCCATCATTGTAACGAAACAGTCTCGTTGTCAAAGTTGACAATGAGAAACAAAGCAGCTTTGTTCCTGGTGCGCAACAGTTCCGTGACTAACTGACTGAAGTACAGTCAGGGAAAATAATTGTTAAACAAATTGACACCCTACGTCAATTTGCAGTGTTGTAGCCCTTTCATATAACTGTCAAAGAATGCTAGTTGTAATTTGAATATACGGATAATTTTAGTTGGTACCTAGTTTTGCTTAATAATTCATTTCTTTGACTTTACATAGCACAGTCTAAGCGATTAAGATATTTATGTTCCTTAGGGAGGGGTAGAGGGTTCACAAAGAAGTTTTTTCACCAGGCCTTCTCTTATAGATCACAGAGACAATTTTCGTAATTTAAAGAACATTCACAGTCTGATCTCAACCTGTCAAAAATATCTCTAGTTTCCTTACATTTTGTCAAGTTTTTGACATTCATTGTCGTTGAGATAAGACTGCAACTAGATTTTGAATGTTGTAAATTACTAGAATTGGCCATTATCGGCGAATTGGCAGCCTTTGTATTGCCCAACTGGGGACGATTCAACAAGTTGACCCCTAAACTTCCTTACTCCAATTTACCATTTACTAGTGTAAGACGAACCACCTCAAGGGTAACGTTAACTTAAACGTTTACGTTACGTTATCTGGGCATGGGGAATATTAAGTGGGATGCCCGACATGGGCAATAAAGGGAGATTAATTGTACTACAAATTGCTCGTGGTGAAACTAAACGGGTGGGTTGACAAGGTTCACTTAGGGCGGGCTGTTTCGCCGGGGGGACATGCGGGGCCCGCCAGCTAGGCGGGCATGCGCCGGGGGGGGTTGTGGACGCAAAGGCTGAGCGGATTCCCATGACCCCCCCATCAAGGCGATGTGGGAACACCGCTGAGTTTTAGTGGGTATACTGCCACTCTGGCAGGGCGTCCCACATACTCCGTGTCGTCCCCCGACGACCGGAGAGGCGTAATGTCATTTCTCAGCGACAAAAAAAAGGGCGGGCTGTTTCACGTCCACTTGACGCACGCCTATACGTCTTAAATGGGGCTAACTATCGTCAAACCAAAGAAAGCGTTGTTTCAAATTACAATTACAAAATTATGGCCTTGCCGTGCGTCAAATAATAACGAGTACGTAGACGTTATTATTTGACGTAACCAACCGTTTGAAACAACCGGCCCTAATATTCACTCCTAAACAGTGTGTGAGACCGATTGATTGTTTTTGTTAGACATGGAATCCATTAGTAAGTAGGTACAGGAGCAGCCAAACCTTACCAGTTTCAAAACAAAATCCCTTGCATAGATGACCAAGCCTGATTTCCGCCCCCTTTTGCTTCAACCAATAACAGTGGAATAAAGAAATACGAAAAAAATAACGGCAATTTTTTACTTAATATTTGGTTTTGCGATCGGACATCTGGTCATTTGTGCTATTAGCCCAAAGAACATCTGGACGTTTTGGGTTTCTTTTACCTACTATAGAAACAAAAGAAAAGAAAAAGAAAAAGAAAAGAGAAAGTTATTACTATTGGCGGATGAGGAAAGAAGGCGTTACTGTACCGGCCGGGCAGTGCAAGCAAACATTGCCTGTAAGGTGATAAGGTTTGGCTGCTCCTGATAGTACATCACTCATCTTAACTCCTAGAAAATAGTAACGTAACCGTTAAGTGCGTCATGTTGGTAATTGAATGTGTACCTACAGTCGTCAAGAAAAGTAGATGTATGTTTCTGAATTTAGCAACAAATGATATTGACGTTAGAACGAATTTTTATTTAATTTGTTGTTTTTTTTTTAAAGTTATTTTACTTAAACTTAATATTTAAATAGTTATTTTACTTTAACAGAATATTGTAATAGTTATTTTACTTTAACAGAACATTTTCATGGTTTTCATTAAAACTATACGTGTTGGAATTCTCTTAAATAAATACAACTGAACCATCTACTCGTACCTATTCGTGCTTAGGTCCACACAGGTGTGGGTGGACTACACGAAGATAAAATGAGTAAAAAAAACGGCGAAGAGAAAATAAACCTATCTAGAATGGAAAAAAGTTGAACTGAAATCGATTCTATATGTATATCTGATAACGTCGTCGCTACCATTGATTAAAACTCTCATGAATAAAATAGAATAAAATGCAGCCAAGAGCGAGTCGGACTCGCAAACGAAGGGTTACGTCACTGTACAATATTTAACACTAAATATAGTTAAAAAAAATACGTTTCTAGCATGCGGACCCGCTTTAGTTTTTAACTTTTTTTATTTTTATAAAGTTTATTTCTCTAGCAGCCATATTAGTACACACGTTATCTGTGAAAATTTCAAGTGTCCATCTATTACGGTTCAAAAGATACAGCCCTGTGACAGACGGACGGACTGATAGCGGAGCCTAAGTAATTATAAAATATACAAAAATACCTTTTTAGTAAGGCTATTTCCTTTTCTTGGTTCTGAACCTACACCGTCTTATTACAAAACGAGATCTAATTTTAAACCTAGCCTAAACCTTCGAGCCAGTTACTCTATTTTGAACTTTATTCCGACAAACGTAAAGTTCTTAATGCAAAATTGATAACTTAGACTCAGGTTTAACGTCAGTTTTTGTAATAAGAACTTTAACTTCGTCGGATTATAGTTCGAAATTTAAAAATGGCTGGATGGTTTAAACCTGGGTCTAAAGATAAATCTTGTTTTGTAATAAGGCTGAAAGGGTTTTACGTATGGAACCCAGAAAAGGAAATATTTTACTTTAATCCATTTTGTGATCAGAATCTGCAAATAAAAACGAAATACTAATTCCATTAGCACTAAGCTAGATAAATGGGGCAGCTTCGCACCACATTACCGTTGATCTAAACTGAAAATTACAGTTTCTCTAAATGTACTGGACTTTGGCTTAAATATCTGAAAATATTTTTATTAAATGTTGAACGTTTGGAACTTTTTGATTATGAATGTGGTTGATTGAAAAGCGTGATTTTGTTATAAAATATAATAACTAAAGCATATTAAGATTGAACGGTGTGGTACAGTCATACTATCATACTGAACAAATTTCTTTATGGAATAAAGAATTTTTTAATTTCTTTTTTTAACGTAATCGCGAAAAAATTATCAAAATACAAAATAGATTAGTATGATTACAATAGCTTCTGCCCGCGACTTCGTCCGCGGGAAATTGCACCCTGATGATTTTTTTAGCGATTTTAAATTTTTACAGGGTGTTCTACCCATCTGATTTTTTTTTCGTGTATTCACAGTTGGTCTGTAGTGAAAGTTGTTCATATTCATGGGTAATAAAGCACCACCCTGTAAACATTTTGGAACGGGTAAAAAAAACAGCTGTATAATATAGATAAAACGAATGAGGTCAACTTACCTTCATCATCATCATCATTTCAGCCGAAAGACGTCCACTGCTGGACACAGGCCTCCCCCAAAAGGGGGGGGGGGGGTTTTGCCATAATCGCCACGCTTGGCAGGCGGGTTGGCGATCGCAGTATGGTATGGTGGTGGAATGCATAGAGAACGCTGCTGCCCATTCTCCGGTACGCCCCTTAGTCGCCTTTTACGACACCCACGGGAAGTATGGGGTGGTGCTATTCTTTAAGTCCGGCACCACACAGACAACTTACCTTCAGTCATGTTTTATTTCCCTTTGCTATCGCCGATATCACTTACCCCTAAATAATTTTCAGTAGTGAAATCGTCCCAATATCTAGTTGCCTATTTTCAAAGAAAAGGTGGAATTGTTCCCTGCAGAGCAATTGCGAAACAAACTATCAGTAGCAATAGATTTCATTTTGCAAGTTCAACAAGATTCATTGCCTTATTTACGTTGTTCAGCAAACACATTTCTCGAACATATGGAGCAATAGATTAGCAATATGCTTCAAAATGAGAGTAATAGGGGTACGCAATTAGGGTTCTGGTGCCAGTATCGAAATGGGACGAGTTGCTTATAAAAGTTGTATATAAAATAAGCTTAAGAATCGAAAATTGAAAACCTAAAAAATATCTGAATGGGTGTGCAGGGCAGATGTTCGGCAGGATAAAAACCAGGGTAACAAAAACAAAGCAAGTATACAAAATTATACCTAATGGTTGGTTAATCTGTGGCCATGTTTATGTTGAACACAATGTAAAAGTTTTCAAAGAGTTAAGGGGCTTCGTTAAAGGTAAAAGTTCGAAACTTTCCCATTCATAGTTTTTACCAATAAAACTGATCGCGGATTACCACAGAAGGAAAAAATGGTAGATTGTTTGCCAAGGGAGCAAACAACTATTTTGAAGGCGAGAGTGTATCTTTGAATCCAGAGCGGAGCGAAGGATTCTAGCCCTAGGGATTGGGGTAGAAACCTGACCGCAGCGAGGGATTTAAAGTACGTCACTTAAGCTTAAAATAGTGTTGCTCCCGAGGTGGACACTCTACTTTTTATCATCCTCTACGAAAAAAAATTTTTTTTTCATATCTACAATTAGGTACTTGAGGAAGACAACTAATTTTTTTTATAAAACTAAGTAACATGCTAATTTGAGTAAACAATTACGAATGAAGGCAGAAGGTTTTTGCTCGTTTTTTTATTTTTTCACAAACTGTTTTTTTAATTAAGTTCGCGCGTTTTACTTTATCATACAGCCTGTTACTTGTTCATACAATGTTAATGATTGATCTCTTTGGTGATTGGAACTTTTACTACAATATCCACATTCCAAATTCAAATAACTTTAAGTCCCGAGGGATTAAAGAGCTATTTTAGTCCCTGTTTACGAAGCATACACTAGCTCTTTTTGAATAGATGTGATAAAAAACATATTTTCACCATTTTGATAGCAGTGGTGGTGAAATAATTTACTCAAAATGGTGAAGGAACCAAACATTCAAAGACATGCGACATCAGGCAACTGGGCCAGTGCGGTGGATTATGGCCCATTCTCTCTCACAGTGAGGAGGCCTGTGTCCCGCCAGTGGGAACATTATAGGCTTATGCTATTAATTTTATCTAATCATTGACTGCCAAAGTATACAAATGAAATAAATTATTAACAGATCTATAGGCAATCAAAATAAGTATTATGTTTCAGAAACCTCAAGAAGTTCAAAGTCAAGAACCAGAGCGTAAAGCGTAGTACAATGTGTTTTTTTTTAAATTGGTCCTTATCCAATTTACCTTAATCACGACTCATTTACTAAATAAACTCCGTGAACACGCGTAAGTGGATAATTCTGCCTTTGAAGTACTGCATCCTAATTTCATAAGTAACACACTGTCAATCTCAATCTCAATCGGTAATTCTACAACGACGATGTTGAGGCTAAAGGCTCCTACAAACAGACGTGACACGCGATATAATCGCGCGCGACACAAAGGCACCGCTCGTTGCGCGATTTGCAGTAACTTTATGTCGCATGTTGTGTCGCGTGTCGTGTCACGTGTCGTGTCGCGTGTCGTGTCGCGTGTCGTGTCGCGTCTCTTGTCGCGCCTGTTTGAAGGAGCCTTAACGCAGATTTGGGCTGGCCGAGCCGCACGGATTTCACGACTTGACAAATCATCGAGATTACTTTATCTTCTATTTAATAAACTAATCCCACCAAAAACATTTTCATGTAAAATATTGCCAAGACGAGACCATATGGCAACGTCAAAAAGTTATCAGATCTCATGTAGAGCCAAGCTTCTAACTCTACACACCCTAACTCTGCAAGCCCTAACTTCACAAACTCTACGCCTTAGTCAAAATATGAGGCTTGGCCGTTTCGTTACTACAAGAACTATTGTATAACAGAAAAGTAATGAACAGTGAATAATTTTTTCACCTTAGCCCATGTGACGGTAGCGAAACGGCCAAGTCACATATTTTGACTAAGGTGTAGAGTTTGTGAAGTTAGGGCTTGTAGAGTATAAGGCTGTTTAAGGCTGTCTATCACGCTAGAACCCGTAGGAGCCGAGTAGAATGAAAAAAAGTCAGAAAAAAGGGTCCATGGCTTAGGCCCCCAGTGGTCGACGCACCTGTGGCCGACGCCCCCGATTCGATTAATTTAATTCGATATACTTACAATTCATTATGTATTATGTTCGAGCATATTTTCACTCAAAGCTTAACATCAAAAATCATGTATGAGTAGATTTTTTTTTTATCTTCTCCACACTAGGAGTTTCTCCTGTATTGGGTGCGTTTACAAACTTTTAAACTCACAAACAGCCAGACCCGGAACAACTACTTGTAGGTCATACAAATATTTGTTTCGTGCGGGGATCGAACCCGCGACATGCAGCGCAGCAGTCAATCGCTTAACCACTGCGCCAACCGTGCCGTCAAACAGATATACATTGCTGCTGTCTACGCTGACCTTATAAGTAGTCACATCCTTTACAACAAAAGTTCATGACCATACTTAATCTACGCCTCAAGAGGTTCGTAAAACGTTAGGAGTTATTTCCTCGAGTGTCCGCGATGTTATTGACAACCTACGCTAATCTTAAGGTGCAACTAGATATTTTTTCCATACAAATTTCGGGAGAATATTACTCCACTGTTTGACATTGTGCATCCAAAGTTAAACATGATATAGTTTTGTCTTATTATTAATGTTGTTTGTACGGAAACAAAATAGTAAAATAAAGAGCCATTAAAAAGTTTTGAGCTAACTAAGATTGGGTTTTCTTGCTATCTTTAACGTAACTTTGGATGTAAATAAGCATTAAAAGAACTGTAAAATCTTCAAAACCAACAAAGCTCAGTTATCGTAGAGTTCAATAAACTTTATTTGTAATTGATTTATGCAGTAGTTTTTTCATAAAACTCGATTTTCCGAAGCTCTTTTCGAATTTTTTAACATGCCTATCAGTTCGGAACGGTATTTCTGTGCATGAGAACTAGAGCTTGTTCGTGTAGACTAGCATCAGAACTGCTCATCACTGATACTAGCGCTGTCAGACACGAATCCAGGTGAGACGGCGTGCTTTTTGGAAATAACATCCAGTGAGTTCGAGCTCGCGACTAGTTTACTCTTAAGAGCGATTCCTTAGTGCTTGGCCAGACTAACAGCGCGGGGTGGAGAGCAACGCGGGTACGGGAACGCGCGCGATCTGCCTGTCCGCAGTCGAGCGCGGCTGCGTTCTGCGTGTTGTCGTGTCCAGTGTTTGCCAAAATATAATATGGACGAAGAAGACTTATTTTTACTAGAAAAATGCTCGAACTAGTTTGAGAACCCGCGAAAGCCGCCCGCGCACCCACTGCGGCCACTCGTATGAATGAGCTATGGCATGAATTGCCCGCGCGCTCGCCGCACCGAGTAGCCCGCGCCGTTCACCGCGCCCGCATGCCCACTATGGACACTCAAATGAAGTTCTTATGTTTGAGTACGCCGCGCCGCGCCCGCCCTGCCCCCCGCTGCCAGTCTGGTCAAGCACTTTTATTAGGATAGTAACTTGTCATAAGGACAGCCTTGGGTCTCTGAACTGCTTGGGTCGGGTTCTAGGCGGGATTAAGTGGAAGATAATGTAAATAAACAAATGCATGTATCCATATCTATACTGTATAAACTAACTAGCTTCTGCCCGCGACTTCGTCCGCGTGAAATTTCACCCTCCCCCATTCACCCTCTTAGGGGTGGAATTTCGAAAAACCCTTTCTTAGTGGATTGGACTCTTTACAAGAAGACACCCTCCAAATTTCATGACCAGCGGTTTAGGTTGTGCGTTGATATCAGTGGCGTGCATTGCATAAAGGCATATAAGCAGTGCCTACCTCGATAAATCATCATAAGCCTGTCAATTACATTTTAGTGTGTGTGCTCCACAGTTAAGAAACTCACTAAACTTAACAAAAAACAAAATCTTCATACGAACACGCGCGGCAGTAGGCAGTCGCCAGACGGCCTACTCGGCTCCCGTACTATTCGCTAAATGTCATTGGTCTTTACTCGTTCAAGTTAATAAGACGAAATTAAAAATACGTACGTCTCACGCGTAATACCATGACGTTCGACCTTCGCATCGACGACTCGAATCTTCGAATTGACGTTTGACAGTTTTTGTATAAAATAACTGTCAAAATTTCACAATTATTCCTCGAATAAAGTTATCAGATGATTAAAAAATCCGCCCTAAAACAAAAATGTTGTTATGAAATTAATTGGCTTTTATATTAAAGTAGTAAATAGTAGATTGTTATACAAGGGTCGGAAGGACTTCACCCGCGTTAAACACTCTACTTTTCATTTCGAATTTAAGGAAAGTAAAAAATAGTAGTTTTTTTAAATATTTATTGATAATAATTACATGAATAATAGGTACCTATTCATTAGTCTTTTTTAAATTTGAAGTATGGAACACACCACGTCATCGCCACATGAGTAGATTCTGTGTCACCACCGCAGGCCGTTCCGCTTACTAGGGCCCGTATTATAATCATTCTGTCTGCATTCTACTTTTACCATTTTTCATAAATTACTTAGAAAACACGATAATCTTGACAAAAATTACAAAAATTGTGTTGCGACGTGACATTTTTTAGTGCTGACCCAACTTTCTTATTTCGATTCAAAACTTGCATACAGCCTAATCGATACTCGCAATAAAAAAAATGAAAAAAAATTGTAGAAACTGAATAAAAACTCTTTAAACTAACAAAATGTCAATACATTTTACATTTCATTTCAAACACTTTACATTTCAATAAATGTAAAGTGTTTGCAGAATAACCAATCTATAGAATTAATTAATTATCATCATTCTCAAAAAAAGTTCTGGTAAGCCTACCTAAAAAATGTTTACTGAGAATTCTGTAGTAAACTATTAGAAAGTATCAAAAATAAAATCCACAATAATTATTTGTCCAATAAATTAAAATAATTTTAAACAGTGATCGCATTCCGAATATAAATTCAATTATAGAAGCATTTCGGCGCGAAATTCAGTAAATGAGGTACCTATTGGCCTGTCTGTTATTGACATCATATTAGAAGAGATTGAAATGATATTAGAAAAGCATAAATCATTATTATAAACAATGCTTATTGTATGTATTGCTTAAAATAATTTTATTTTATTTTCAAATATCGATTACATTCGTTATATTAATTACTCGAGTCAATCGAAATTTAAAAAAAAATTGTTTGGAATAATCGCTTTCACACATCACTGCAATAAAAAAAAAACAATAATGGTCGGCGATTTTGAACACAAATTGAGTACCTAGTGGTAATGATTAATACGTATTATTGAACCTGTTTTTGAATATTACGTTAAAACCTGGGCATTTTCGTGTTGTTTATAATATTATCAATAACATTTGTCACATTTTAAATCTTATCTACATCTGTGTGTGTGAAATTTGTGAAAAGTAAAAATGTAAACACATACGATTGGCGCGAAACTTCGACATTAGATATCAAAAAAAGTTCATTACCACTACTTATTTACCTTAAACTATGGATAAATTCGTCAAATAATTAAATGATGTATATTCACAGCCCCATTATGGTAAAGTCAGGATGTTCGAAATCCCCAATTTTTATGTTTTTTAGCCTCGACCACAACTGACATCAAAATGGTGATTATCGTACCTATGTATGTTGAATTTATTCAAGGTAAATTATTAACTTGTGCGCTAAATCTGAAAGATTTAATGGCGTTAACATAATGAGCTTTTTATCCAACTCTCCTAATTAACGCACATTCATAAGATTTGATGGGTAGCATAATAAATATTTACATAATCAATTAAGGGTGTCGTATGTCTGACTAAGCTGACTACCTACCTATCTAAATTTAGTTCTATTTTTAAATTTCATTCCCGCTCTAGGGAGGGAAGCAATTACTATGAGACTTTCCCTCCCAAGGGTGGGAAGCAGCGTTTTCCAACCGCTATTCGGATCAAACAAACACTACTTTCCGAGTATGAGAGATGAAAAAGTTGTTTTTAGCAGACCATTGTGCGGTTTTGTGGGAATCTCCTACATGTTTAAAATTGTTGGATCCGGTCAGCACCGCGGTAAACTTTGTACCTACACTCGTTGGAATATTGAAGTTCCGTATCATTGAAGTTCATTGGACTAGTATCGTAGGCGATGTTATCTATGTATAATATACTAATCACACTAATATTATAAAGGCAAAAGTTTGTGAGTGCGTGTATGTGTATACATGTTTGTTACTTCTTCACGCACAAACGGCAGGACCAATTTTGATAAAATTTGATATGGAGGTAGATAACACCCTGGATTAACACATAGGCTACTTTTTATCCCGATATTCCCGCGGGATCGAAACTTATGCGGGTGAAACCGAGGGGCGCAGCTACTACTTATAATAAAGCTGAAGAAATTGTTTGTTTTTGTGTTTGTTTGAACGCAAATATCTCTGGAACTACCAGTCGGAATTCAATTGGACTATCAAATCAAACAGAAAAAATATTTTTGCATTTAATAGTCAAATTTTTTGTTGAAGTTGTAGCTTAAACTAAACTTTAAGTAGGTATTGTATAGGAATTAAAGTTATTTTTCCATTCATTCATATTGTTTACATTTTGGCAACTAAATCGCGAACGAAGATTAGTTAAATAGTAATCTGCAGATTATTCACTAGGGTATAAAGCAGTGTCCTAAGTCACGGGCGCTATAATGAATCCCGAGCGCAAAGAAGAATTCTAGGCTGCTGATTTAACTCCCTCGCTTCGCTCAGGAGTTAAGGGGCTTACATGACCTAAAGTGCGGTCACTGTCGGACTGCATAGAAAAGAAAGAGAAGGGCGATGACACGACACTGGTAATATTTATTGCAAAATATGAAGCAATTATTTAATTACAAAAAATCTATTGTTTGGACTAAAAAACTAAAATACTAGTGTTTAGTATGTTGCTTGTAGAATAATTTGCCAAAAAAAACAGAATGATTGCATGTAGGTGTATTAGTATGGTTTTTATTGTAAAAAGAAAGTTTTTAGAAGTATCATCATGTTTTTTTTTATCGTATCAAATTAGTTGTATTATGTTTTCAACACACTATCTACTTAGCATATATCCTGAAGAACATCATATATTTTTCTGATTTGGTTTACTGTAGTCGATCATATACTTTGTTTCTAAAACTTGCGTTTTTTGTGTTTAGGTCTTGTAAGCCCCTTAACTCAGAAACTCCTGAGCAAAGCGAGGAAGTTAAAAATAGAACCCTGAGTGTAGCGAAGGATTCAAGCTCGCCCAAGACGAAGACACTTCCTACTGCGAGGAAATAAAAACCGATTTGATCTTTGAATTAGTTGTTTATGAAACTGTTAAATAACCGGCGAATGTGCAGTTTAATTTAAGTACTAGTTTATCTAATTTCATCAAAAACACAATAGATAATAATTATCGTAATTATGACTCCCGAAGTCAACATTCTGACGAATGATCTATCATGTCGTGGTACAGCAACAGATCAGCTGTTGCAATGACATGCCGCCATTACCGACGCAGATAATGTATAAACAGCGATTGGGTGAACCTAATATGCACATTAGTTAACAGTTTTGGATTTGAACATATCCAGAAAACAAATGTTTTTATTGTTGTTATTATTTTTGTTTAACCTACCTATTTAATTAACAAACTTTATTAGTTACTTATTATTCCACAGTAATGTCTCTATTAAGGGGAGTATTTTAATTATTTTGTTCGTTGACATATGTGAGAACTCTTTGGCCGAGCTTTGTTTTGTTGTAGAAGTGTCATAATGAACTCAGTAAGTATAATATTAATGCCCGGCTAGAGCAGGGCTTTAATGACTTGCTTTAGGTTACGTTTTTAATGACTTAATTATAATTTGTAATTTTCAAGTGGTATGATTTTTATTTTTTTTAAATCCTTTCGTTTCCTTTTAAATTGATTTTTAATCAATTCAATGACACTTTTTTTTTGTTATAAATATTTAGAATTAAGTAAATAATAAACAGTTCACACAAAAAAAAACTTACCGAAAACCTATATCGAACCGAATTTTCTTGAGACTCGATTTCATTTTAGCGTCCAAACTTTGTAATTAAACTTCACACACAATATTTAATTCACAAAACCCTCACGAAGGGCGCGTCAGAAACTCGCTACAGTCGGCAGTTTACTCGAATATAAAACCTGCCTGCTGTTTACTAACTAGCTACCGTATACCAACTAGGTAATGTGCCAACTAGTTACTATGACTGCACCGCGTGACTTATTCAATTAACGAGAAAACCCTGTTTTATCTTGTGCTGTTAGATAATGGGTTAATTGGTTAGTGATTAGGTGAAAGACGAAGGCCTGGTCTTCTCAATAGAATAGAATCCTTACTCTTTATTATGTACACAACATAAATTACAGACTTATGACTGTAATTTATATATAGAAATTTTACAAAGGGTGACACAATGGGCGGTCTTATCACTAAGTGCGATCTTTTAAAGACAACCTTTGGATGGATTAAAAAGGGGAAGGAGAGACAAATACTTTAGGTAATCTGTGGTGTACCATTTACATAGGTAATACAATAAATACATACATACATAAAGTAGGTATATTATACTAGGGACTTAACCTAAATGAATATTTATACAGGGTTACTTTTCAAAGACCATCCAAATTTTTACATGGTGTTCTCCCCATGAATATAAACAACTTTCACTATGGGACCAACTCTGAAATCACGAAAAAAAATCAGCTGTTTCATACAAAACTTCAATATCTACTTGACCAAAATGTATGAAACAGCTGATTTTTTTTTCGTGATTTCAGAATTGGTCCCATAGTGAAAGTTGTTTATATTCATGGGTAGAACACCATGTCAAAATTTGGATGGCCTTTGAAAAGTAACCCTTTATAATAATAAACAAAAAAAAAGGTTTGGAATGCCGTGATGTGTTGAGATATCGATACCCTTTTGAGGCCAAAAGGGTATCGATATCTCAACACGTCAATAAGAACACTACCAGCGTGCATTAACCCCAAAAAAAACATCAAATCTTTTTATTTTGTCGTGTGATATCGATACACATCACGACTGCGGAGTTTCGCTGGCTAATTTAATTTGACCCCGTAGTGGTAGACTGAAACAAAAGGTCATCACACAGATAAAGAAGTACAGACGGTAGCACATCAAGCTACCCGAAACAGTCAAATTTTCCTAATCAATTTTGAACCTTAAGGTGACTCTAGTCGATATTTTTTCCATACAAATTTCGGGAGTGTATTTGTTGGATCATCATCATCAGCCTGCTTCAGTCTACTGCTGGACACCGGTCGCTCTCAAGACGCCTGATCAATATCTCATAGCAGCGATTCGTCTAATTAGCTTTAACGTACTTATTAATTGTAATAATATGTGTACGTCCCTTTGACACTTCACTTGCTTTTGAAACTCCACATTGTTAACACCGTTTTTATAATTATATTTGCTTGTATTGAGGAACCAGTTTATTCTTCCGGCGTATTCCTTAAAATTCCCGTTCATGGTCCGTAACGAGCCGGATAACGTATAATACAAAGGAGATCAGCGGTTTTAATCAAGAATATATAAGGATTATTATCACCCACGTGCAGTGGAGGTTATTCGCCGGTGAAAAGGATTGACTTCAACCAAGTGATTTAGCGGTGTACAGCATTTATAATTAAACTAATATCGTCACCCAACACTCAGGTAGTATAAGTAAATAGTCGTATATAAGGTCAGTATCATTTAATTGTATTACCTATTGTATTGTGTTAGATTAAAATCATTAGGTACTTGGTACATTGTGATTAGTATTTTATTCAACAGCAAAGTTAAGTTTAAAATCGTACTTATCACAGTATAGTTAGCTTTATTGCTACATTATTTTAACTTACATTATTAAAGCTGTAACTAATCACTTATTTATTTAACAGTGGTGTTAATTGTTAGCAAGTCTCTTAACATAATATACATAATTCGAGAGTGATTGATATTAGTGCAAGTCATTGTTATAAATTATAAGCATTTAGAATCATTTATGTCGTCGACATAATTACGAGTATTATATTAGTGTTTTTAGTTGTGCCTATTTAGTATGTACTTAGTGTTATAGTTTTACAAACAAAAATGATTGTAGTATTTTAGGTATCTTAGGTTTATACACTTGGTACCTACTTAGTTACAGTATTAAGTTTGTGTTGTTTGCTATTAATTATAGCATTTAGAGGGTGTATAAAACACAGTTAGGCGTGTACTCAAATTATATTGTTCGTTTTTATAATTGTATTCCTGTATCAATTCCAGGTTGACAACACTCGTCTCCCAGTATGTCTGAGGAAAGGGATTTAATTAAAAAGCGAGGCAGCTTCAAGGGCCGTTTGACTGCTTTCGTTAATTTCCTGGACTCACTCAAGGACAAGGAATTATCCAGCTGTATTGTGTCTGAGCTGCAGTTGCGTATGGGCAAGATGGAGTCGTTGTATGAACAATATGATGAGGTACAATTACGTCTGGAATGCATTGTAGACGATTTAAAATCACAATACTCTGACCGTTCTGAATTCGAGTCTCTTTATTATAAATCTTTATCCAAAGCCCAAAATATTTTGAGTGATTTTAACAAAGACAACAAATCGATGGAAAGCTGCAAAAGTACACCTACACTGCACAAGCCAGTTAAATTGCCAACGATTCAGTTACCAAAGTTTAGCGGATTATATTGTAATTGGCTTGAATTCCGCGACACCTTTGCTAGCCTAATTCATAGTAACGATGAAATAGACACAATCAATAAATTCCATTACTTAAGAGCGTCACTTGAGGGAACAGCTGCATTAGTCATAAAATCTATTGAGTTTTCTTCGAGCAATTACACTGTGGCATGGTCGTTGTTATGCGATCGATTTGACAACAAAAGATTATTGATACAAAATCATGTTTGCGCATTATTTAATATTGAGTCCATATCAAAGGAATCTTCTGTTGCCATTAAGAGTTTGATCGATCAGTTAAATAAAGATCTGCGAGCTTTAGATTCGTTAGGGGAGCCTGTTAAACACTGGGACACACTTTTAATATACATTGTCACTCGTAAGCTTGATCAAAAAACCTATCGTGAGTGGGAGGAGTACAAAGGTAGGATGGACAAAGACTGCACGATTACTTTTGACGCATTTATGCTATTCCTACGTAATCGTGCCGATATTATCGAGACCTTGGAGCTAGCACGTACTAATTATTCCCAAACGACAGGTAAGTCAGCCCCTAAGATTAAGTCGATGTTAGCAACACAATCTCCTAATAGTTCTAGCACTGAATCAGCTTCAAAATCATGTCCTAAATGTAACAACAACGATCACACTTTAAATAATTGTCCACAGTTTCTCGTATTAAGTAATGACGATCGTCTCAAGTTACTACCCAGTTATAAGATATGTTTCAACTGTTTTCGTCCGGGGCACTATGCTAATAAATGCAAAAAACCAGGTTGTAAACTATGCAAACGTAGGCACAACACACTAGTACACGTAGATTCTAAAGGCACTATTGCGAATACACTTAGTGGTAATTCGAGAAACAACTTGTCTGCATCGTCTTCATTACCGTCTGCTACCACTGATACGAATAACCTAGCGTTATCAGCAAACATTGCATCTCCGTGTAATCATACGCAACGAGATGTGTTGTTGTCAACCGCCTTGGTCAAACTGAGGGACCACAATGGTTGTGTGCATCTCGTTCGCGCGGTTCTTGATAGCGGTAGCACGTCGTCATTCATAACGGACAGGTTATGTAATAAACTTAAATTAACAACTAGCCAAGTAAATAGATCGATTCTTGGCATCAACAATGTTACTTCGCACGTAGGAAAAACATGTCGGGTTAAGATTACGTCATTAGATGATAGCTTCGTATTCGAACTTCATTGTTTTGTTCTGCCATACATTACGAGTAACGTACCGTGCCGTGAAATAAATACTTCTGATTTCGACATACCCTCGAATATTACTTTAGCTGATCCTACTTTTTATGACCCTGCTGATGTTGATATTTTAATTGGCGCTGACCTTTTTTGGGAGTTGTTAGGATCTCAAAGACTAAAGTTAGGTACCGGAAAACCAATATTATGTGAAACCCGTTTAGGATGGATAGTTTCCGGTCCGATTTCTCAGAATTATATTTCACTGCTGTCGAATGACGTAAAATGTAATTTTTCTAAAATGGTTTCCGATAGCGATAGTGACTGGGAAAAAATTAAGATAGATTTGACAAAGTTTTGGCAATTAGAGGAGGTGAATGCGAAATCTCCCAATTCTTATATGCCTGAAGAGAAATTGTGTGAGGATAATTTCGTTAAAAATACGACACGTTTGTCTGATGGTCGTTTTTGTGTTCGCATACCCCTTAAGAAAGATCCTTCAATTCTAGGAAATTCTTTTAATAAGGCTACACATTGTTTACAATCTTTAGAGCGTAGATTAAAGGTTAAGCCAGACTTTAGTAGGTTATATCGTGATTTTTTGTTAGAATACGAGTCACTTGGTCATATGACAAAAATTAATAAACCTAATTTGTGTGTTGGTTATTTTATTCCCCATCACGGAATTTTACGTGAGTCGAGTAGCACGACCAAACTTCGTGTTGTTTTCAACGCAAGTTGTCCTACTTCGACGGGAGTGTCCTCTAATGACCTACAGATGGTCGGGCCAACTGTACAGGATGACCTTTTGTCTATACTACTTCGCTTTAGATTCCACAAGTATGTTTTATCTGCAGATGTGGAGAAGATGTATAGACAAATAGTCGTCCACCCGTCGGATAGGTATTTGCAACAAATTGTTTGGCGTGATAATATTAGTGAACCTATTAATGTTTATCAATTAAACACCGTCACGTACGGTACGGCTAGTGCGCCGTTCCTTGCGACACGATGCCTTAAACAACTAGGACTCGACTGTAGGAACCCTAAAATAGCTGAGATCATTAGTCATGACTTTTACGTCGACGACTTGCTGACCGGGGGAAATGACTTAGACGAAGCAAAATTCATTCGCACTGAAGTCACCAAGGCACTTGCGTCGGCATGTATGCCATTGAGAAAATGGAAGTCAAATGACCCTTAGTGTCGGATGCTGTCCCTGCATCATTTGACTTAAACATTGGACCTAATGAGCCTGACAAGTTGCTTGGTCTCGGTTGGTTTATCGGCACTGATGAGTTAGGGTTTCCTATAAGTCTGACTAAGTCTTCAACTGGGTACACAAAGCGTGACGTGTTGTCTGTGATTGCGCGAATTTTCGACCCCTTAGGTCTATTGGGTCCTATTGTTATCTCCATGAAGGTATTGTTACAGAAAATGTGGTTTGATAAGTTATCATGGGATCAACCATTACCTAATGAGATTAGTAAACAATGGGATATTATAATTACGTCTTTACCTCTTTTAAATCATGTTCGCATTTCGCGAATTGTAGTCTGCAATTCATATACGGAGTTAGAACTCCATATTTTCACAGATGCGTCTGAGTCCGCATACGGTGCTTGCGTCTACATTCGCAGTGTTAATGGTGAGGGTGAGTATATGGTTCGCTTGTTAATGGCGAAGAGTCGAGTGGCTCCTATCAAGCCTACAACAATCCCGCGACTGGAGTTGTGTGGTGCGGTAGTCGGTTCTCGTCTTTATGAGAAGGTAATGAGCTCACTTCGAGTGAAGATCAGTCGGGTCTATTGTTGGACTGATTCGACCATCGTGTTGGGATGGTTACAGATGATGCCTACCAAACTTCAGCCGTTTGTACGCAACCGCGTTGCTGAAGTGTTGGACAAGGCGGGTAACTGTACTTGGAGGCACGTCCCAACAGATCAAAATCCAGCAGACCTAATATCCCGTGGTACGGATATTAGTGTTCTGCAGGGTTCAGATCTGTGGTGGCATGGACCAGAATTTTTAAAACTAGACCCATCTGCATGGCCTTCTCGAATTCCGAGTCAAGAACTTCAGTCATTACCGGAAATTCGACCTAATATTGTGTTAAGTGCCGTTAATAACGATTCACAAACAGACTGTTTAATCGATTTTAATCGTTTTTCTAATTACTCACGGCTTGTTCGTACTGTTGCCTACGTATTGAGATTCATTAAGTCATGTAGAAAGCATTACCCGAAAACAAATTATTTAACACATGATGAGGTACAAAATGCACTCACCGTTGTCATTATTAAAAGTCAATTTCAGTCATTTCCTGAATATCAACTACTTTTAAATAAAAAGAGTTTACCTCAAAAGAGCGCCCTTCTAAAGTTTAATGTTTATTTAGACGATAAAAAGATAATGCGAGTAGGAGGACGTCTCGATAATTCTTGTTTTGCTTATAATAAAAAGCACCCTATTTTAATACAGTCCACTCATGTATTTACTAAGTTATTATTTAATTTTGAGCATAAAAGGCTGATGCACGCTGGCCCTCAATTATTATTAGCTTCCATTAGGGAATCTTACTGGCCAATAGGAGGTCGCAACTTGGCGAAGACCTGTTATCATAAGTGTGTTCTGTGTCACCGTATGAAGGGTAAGGTTGTAGCTCCTTTAATGGGTAACTTACCAAAAGAACGCCTGCGTCCAGGTTATCCTTTTGAAAGCACAGGCGTTGATTATGCTGGCCCTATTATGTGTGCCAGTCGTCAAGGTCGTGGATGTAGGCTAGTAAAGGTGTATGTCGCTATTTTTATTTGCTTCACCACTAAGGCCATTCATTTGGAGCTCGTTGGCGATTTAACTAGCAATAGTTACTTACTGGCTTTGTATCCATTTGTTTCGCGAAGAGGTAAGCCCGTTGATATCTTTTCCGATAATGGTACCTCATTTGTTGGTGCGTACAACGAACTTTTCAAGTTTTTAAAATTAAATGCTTCGTCCTTGGGTGAAAGTGCAGCGAGCGACGGAATAAGGTTCCATTTTATACCCGCCTACACCCCGCATTTTGGTGGACTCTGGGAGGCGGGTGTGAAGTCAACAAAGTACCACCTTCAAAGAGTGTTGGGAAATTGTAATTTGACTTTTGAGGAGCTGTACACCACACTAACTAAGATTGAAGCCATCTTGAACTCTCGTCCACTGACGCCGTTGTCTTCAGATCCTGCAGATTGTACACCGCTCACGCCGGGGCATTTCCTTGTTGGACGGCCTCTTACATCCTTGCCGCAACCTAACTACCAGGATAATTCTGCAAACCATCTGTCTCGTTATCAAAGGATCGAGCAACTCCGCCAGCACTTCTGGAGCAGATGGAGCAAAGAGTATGTAGCAGAATTACAGCTGCGGTCCAAATGGCGTTCCTGCAAAGACGGTTTAAAGCTGGGCTCCTTGGTCGTGATTAAGGAGGATAATCTTCCTCCTCTGAAGTGGAGACTTGGACGAATTGTAGCTGTTCATCCCGGAACTGATGGCATCGCCCGTGTAGCTGATATTCAGACGTCCACTGGAGTCATTCGTCGGGCATTCAATAGAATCTGCCCATTGCCTGTGTCTTCCGAATCTGGTTGAAACCGTTGGTTTCAACGCCCGGGGAAATGTTGGATCATCATCATCAGCCTGCTTCAGTCTACTGCTGGACACCGGTCGCTCTCAAGACGCCTGATCAATATCTCATAGCAGCGATTCGTCTAATTAGCTTTAACGTACTTATTAATTGTAATAATATGTGTACGTCCCTTTGACACTTCACTTGCTTTTGAAACTCCACATTGTTAACACCGTTTTTATAATTATATTTGCTTGTATTGAGGATCCAGTTTATTCTGCCGGCATATTCCTTAAAATTCCCGTTCAGTATTACTCCACTGTTTGACATTGTGCATCCAAAGTTAAGCATGATATCGTTTTGTCTTATTATTAATGTTGTCTGTACGGAAACAGAATAGTAAAATAAAAAGCCATTAAAAAGTTATGAGCCAACAAAGATTCGTTTTTCTTGCTATTTTTAACGTAACTTTGGGTGTAAATAAGTAATATAAGAACTGTAAAATCTTCAAAACCAAGTCCGTACCGACAAAGCTCAGTTATCGAAGAGTTCAATAAACTTTATTTTTAATTAATTTACGCATTATTTTTTTCATAAAACACTTTTTTCAGAAGCACTTTTAATTTTTTTTTCCGCGCCTATCAGTTCGGAATGGTATTTCTGTGGGTGAGAACTAGACTTTTTTCATGTAGACTAGCGTCTAACTGCTCATCACTGATACTAGCTCAGTCGGGCACGAAGCCAGATAAGACAGCGAGATTTTTGGCCATGACCACCAGTGAGTTCGAGTTCGCGACTAGTTTGCTCTTAAGGGGCTTACATGACCTAAAGTGCGGTCACTGTCGGATTGCATAGAAAAGAAAGAGAAGCGCGATGACAGCTTATTGCAAAATATGAAGCAATTATTTAATTACAAAAAATCTATTGTTTGGACTAAAAATTAAAACACTAGTGCTTTAGTATATTGCTTGTAGAATAACCTGACAAAAAATCAGAATGATTGTATATATATTATTATGGTTTTTATTGTAAAAAGTAAGTTTTTTGAGGTATCTTCATGATTTTTTCTATCGTATCAAATTAGTTGTATTATGTTTTCAACACACTATCTACCTAGCATGTATCCTGAAGAATATCATATATTTTTTTGATTTTGTTTACTGTAGTCGATCATATACTAAAAAACTTGCGTTTTCTGCGGTTAGGTCCTGTAAGCCCCTAGCTTTAGCGATAAAGTTGAAAATCTATTAAAGAATTTTGACAGATTTTAGTAGCTTGATGTGCTGGCATCTGTACCTAAGTCAATCTGCCGTGTTACTATAGATGCCAGCTCTCGACTGAGTATAGGTACAAAGAAGTCTTGGGATGGCATACGTGTTCAGTACAATAACATCTACAGACATCTAATAGGGTTGAAGCGTTATACTGCAGTGCCTCTGGAATATTAGTGGAGGCGAGGCTGAATGCGTCAATGCCATTCAGAGAAGCTGAATTGCATCATTAATGTCCAAGGTTGGTACCACTGATATAGATATACTTAGATAACGAAAGTATCACGAACTGTATGAAAACCAAGCGTGCCATTTTTTTACTACTATGACGTCACAAGTACTATTTAGGGCTGATTTTTCAATCATGCGATAACTTTATTCGAGGAATAATTTTGAAATTTTGACAGCCATATCATACAAAAACTGTCAAACGTCAATTTTATTCCTCGAATAAAAGTTATCTGGCAATGGAAAAATCAGCCCTAAGTCAAATCGATTCAAAGTCACCGCCGCGTGCGGCACCCGTCTTGCCCCATTCCCTGGGCCTAGCGCCAATGCTCACGCTCACCCAACCAGCAGTACACTGGACTGAGTGCGAAAGCGGCTTACGATTTTTGTACGTAAGTTGGTGCGATTTTTGGCACGCGAAGTTGTTCTTGCGTTATCTAGGTGTATCTATGTATATTTGTGGTTGGTACGTGTAGAAATAGTATAGTTACCTTGCTGATAAGATGTATGCTACCAAGACCTTTTTGTTTTTGTTTTATGACCTACAAGCGGTGGTTGGAAGCCGTATAAATGTTTGTTTTTTAATGTGCAAGAAAGGAAAGGCGTGAGTTTATGTTTGTGTGTGTGCCATTTTAATTGTATTTTTTTTAAAATTTACTTTTTTTATTGTATTTTTTTTTATAGATCTTGTGGTCTGCAATAAAGGTTTTATTTATTTATTTATCCCCATAGTTGCGAAAAGGCTACGCAGATTGTTAAGTTGCTAATAACTATAGTCTAATTACGTTTAGTTACATAGAAGGTGCAACACCGACGGAAATGTACAGACGCCAGCAAATCAAGCTACCCGAAACTGTCAAATTTTTCCAATCAACTTTGAACCTTATGCTTTAGCGATAACGTTGAAAATCTATTAAAGAAATTTGACAGATTGTAGGAGCTTGATGTGCTAGCGTCTGTACATTGTAAGTTGAAGAGGGAAATAATTCCTATATATTGGAAAAGAGATAGAGAAAATGAAACAGTGATACTGAAACAGTAACATGAGAGATGTAGAGATGAGGAGATCCGCAGGAGAACCAAGGTAACCGACATAGCCCGAAGAATTGCCAAACTTAAGTGGCAGTGGGCAGGGCAAATTGCTCGCAGAACAGGTGGCCGCTGGGGCCGAAAGGTTCTGGAGTGGCGACCGCGTACCGGAAGACGTAGCGTTGGAAGGCCTCCCACAAGGTGGCCCGACGACCTTGTGAAGGCCGCAGGCACCCGTTGGATGCGAGAAACACAGAACCGGTCGAAGTGGAGGTGCTTGGGGGAAGCCTATGTCCAGCAGTGGACGTCTTTCGGTTGAAATGATGATGATGATAAACATAACAGTCATCATCACGCCTGTTTTCCAAAGGGTTAGGCAGAAATGTTCCTACTATAGTACATCTGGTCTACATTTTACCAGTTATTTTTAAAAGTCCCATTGTAATTGGGGGCGAGCCTGTTGCTATCAATCGGGCGCAAATCCGTACTTCAAGCTGCTATACAGGGTTATTGGTAAAACATTAACAACCTCTTAACGGGACACCGAGCTTTTTATACACAAAAACACGTTTTTATAACGGTTGTTTGAAGTAGTAAACAATTAAACAAAAATCTAAGGAATTAAATTGGCATTATTGGGAACCACTTTTACTATGGGACCAAACACGACATCGCGATAAAAAATCAGCTGTTCCCTACATTTTGACTAGTTATACGAACATAAATGTAGGGAACAGCTGATTTTTTTTCGAGGTTTCGGGTATGGTTCTATAGTAAAAGTTGTTCATAATGATGAGTACTATGACCCCTTAAGAGGTTGTTAATGTTTTACCAATAACCCTGTAGACTGAGAAATTCCAGCTGGAAAAACCCAAAAACACTTTGCCCAACCTTTGAATTGAACCCAGGACCTCATGCTCATTATTGGCGCTTACAACCACTAGGTCAACAAGGCGACGTCAAGTGATATTGAAAAAAACTCTTCGTGTGCGAGTCCGACTCGCACTTAGCCAGTTTTTTTCAATGTCATTTGACGTTGCCTTTCCGTATCACAAGGCAAAAACGCCGAAAAAAACACGTTTGTTGTATGGGAGCCCCCTTAAATATTTATTTTATTCTGTTTGTAGTATTTGTTATTATAGCGGCAACAGAAATACATCATCTGTGAAAATTTCAACTGTCTAGCTATCACGGTTCATGAGATACAGCCTGGTGACAGACGGACAGACGGACAGTGGAGTCTTAGTAATAGGGTCCCATCATTTTTACCCTTTGGGTACTGAACCCTAAAAAGTAATCTTAATGAAACTACCATTTGCTAAATAAAATAAGGACGAGAGTTTAGTACCCGCAGTGCGTATAAAGATTTCGATTTCGCAATAAACACGCAGTTGGCAAAACGACATACCGCTTGCCAAATACTAGTTTTTCTTTAACGTATTTACAAGTTGAATATTAATTCTATAAGGAGTTTCAAACTGAGTAAATGCCATTAATACTGTATACTTGTAAGCAGCCGCACAGGTCGATCGATCAGGTTAAGCAGGTAGTCTGTGGATGGGTGACCATCTTTACATACCGAGACCCCTTCGTGCCTCGGAAAGCACGTTAAGCCGTTGGTCCCGGCTGTCATTCGTGGATCTTTGACAGTCGTTACGGGTCGTCAGAAGCCCGAAAACCTGCCAACCAAATTCTTACCAAGGGGTATCGTATTATCCAATAATTGGGTTGTGGAGGTCAGATAGGCAGTCGCTCCATGTAAAATACTAGTAGTCAGCTGCATCCGGTTAGACTGGAAGCCGACCCCAACATAGTTGGGAAAAGGCTAGGGGATTGTCTGAAAGTTTTACCGCTGCCCCGGAACATAAAGGGCTAAGGAAGGAACACGGGTGGGTATTAGTCAGTAAGAGTCTGACACTCCCTCCCGCTCCACCCAGAGCGGGAGGGGTCATTTGATGACTCCATCTACAAACCGACCGACGATTTAGTGAAAGTCGCAAGAATCCGCTGAATGAGAAGCAAAGGACTGGTGGATGGGGATACGCTTGGGAAAGGCCTATGTCCAGCAGTTAACGTCTTTTGGTTGAAATGATGATGATGATGAGGCAGCACAAGACAGGTGGTTGGGGCGATGCTTAGGGAAAATTTATATTCAGCAGTTTGAAGTCTTTAAACAGACTCCGTCGCCAGGTTGGCCGAAGGACTCCAGCTTGAAGTGTAAATGTGGTGCTGTTCCACAAACAATGGTGTCTTGCGTGTCATTGGTACTTAAACTTGTATCAAATCTTACAATCAGCCCTGATATTGAACCTTGCTGATGCTATTCAGCACATGCTGACGTTGTGTACAGACGACTACCCGAAACTGTAAAATTTTCCCAATCAACTTTGAATCTTTTGCATTAGCGATAAAGTTGAAAGTCTATTAAAAATATTTGACAGATTGTAGTAGCTGGATGTGCTGGAGTCTCTACAAGAGAAGAAGTAGAAGATCAGTTTTGAAAGCCAGCCCCCTAATTGCGTAATACACTATCAGTAATTTTGAAGATTAATGCTAATCCATCGCGGGCCTGCGGGCGGAGAGTAATGGGTAGCTCGCCGTCCGATCAGGACCAGGCCCGTGTCGGACGGCGCGTACGTGTTCCACGCGCGCCTCAAAGAGATGTCAGCTTCGAGGAGGGGCCCCCTTAGGGCCGAAGCCTGCCGGGTCAGCGGGATTGTCCGAAAGGGTTACCGCTGGCCCGGCACATAAAGGGCTAAGGACACGGGTGGGTTTTAGTCAGTAAGAGTCTGACACTCCCTTCCGCTCCACCCAGAGCGGGAGGAGTCATTTGATGATTTCCCATCTAAAAAAAAAAAGCTGATCCATTGCTTCATATGTTCGAAAAAATTGTCTTCTCAACAACGTAAATAACGCAATGAATGTTGTTGAACTGTCAAAATGAAAGCCGTTGCTACTGATAGTGTGTTACGCAATTATCCCGGAGGCCATGATATTTTACAGGGCATTTTTCAAATTTGGAACACTACAACTATACTCGGTACAAAATACTGTGACTATAAATCTGTCAACCAAATTGCACCAGCCTTTTGAATTGGTATTTTTGTTTCCCTACATTTGTGGCAGCCATTTGTGTCGAAGTTGTTGATATTAATTGATTTATTCGATTACGGTCGATCGCAGCTTTCCTGAATCGGATTTGGCCGGATATTGAGCGCGGGAATTATTGTAAAGCTGGTGCGGTTCTCTTGCTGGCTAGGTTTTTTAATCAACCAAAATGAAAAGTATGTACTTTTACTGATTTGAAACTGTGGAAGACTACCGACCTCTGCTTCGAACGGTTTTTACGACTTGATAAAACACGAAATTACTTTATCATAATTATGAAAGTTGATTATTAATGTATTAAGTACACACATAAACCTTCCGGAATCAGTTCTCTATATGTTTGTGAAAACCGCATCAAAATCCGTTGTGTAGTTTCGATAAACAACGCGGTCACGCAGATTGAGACGAAAAGTGAAATTAATTTAAATATTGTGTATTCCCGTTGTCCCCGTTACGGGGAAAACGGAACGTCATAAAATTTCTTTACCGTTGTCCCTTGGCCCCCTTATGACATATGGGCAACGGGGGCAACGGACAGTTAAGATTTCACGTTCCCTAAGCTGTATTCCCATGAATGTCATTAAATTTCCAGATGATGATATGTGTGTTGCAATTATACTTTTCCATGAGCTAAATCCCACTACTGAGACACAGGCTTCCTCTCTGTGAGAGGGAGCGGGCCATAATCCACCACGCGGGCCCAGTGCGGGTGAGAAAACTATCGTGAGGAAACCGGCATTCGAAGACATGTGACGTTAGCCAGGCAGACTTATCAACATTATTTTTAGTATATGCGAAACCCGAAACACGTGTCTAGTATTTTTATGTGAAGAATCTATGTACAAAATCTATGTAAAAAACTGTATCATGAAAAATCACAAAGTTATAAGCTTGTTAAGTTACCTGTTTGTCCATACAAAAACATGCTCACCCGCGCCGCGCCGTCTTGCGCTCATTGATAATAGTACCTAGGTACCTAACCGTTCGGCGCGGAGATTGGATAACCTACTTAGTGTCGCTCGGAGTCCCACTTTTAACCTTTTAAAAATATTTTTGGGACATAATATAACATGGGGTAAAAATGATTGGAATCGATTCAGTTACTTATTCTGAACAAATTATATTCAGGTTTCGCACATACTAAAAATAACGTTGTATTTACCTTAAACAATATTTTACCAATGGAAAATAAACATCATAATTTTCAGATTTCATAATAAAATTAATCTTATATAGGTAATTATTAGAATGATGAAATTAATCAAGCCCCACTATTCACAATTTCCACGGATCAATTAGGTACCCTAATAGCCCGTTAGAGTGGCTTTTAGTGAGTTAATAGCATAATTATGTTTGCAATATATGCATCAAATTACCTGTGTATGGGTAGGTAGATAATAATATTGTATATTATAGTGTTTTGTCGTGATATTCAAAGGTATCTAGAGATCTACATCTTCATCATCATCTGCCTAGCCTTTTCCCAACTATGTTGGATCGGCTTCCTAGATCTTATCTAAATAAGCATGGTTTAAAGGCTCCTACGAACAGACGCGACACGCGATATAAAGGCTGCAAATAGGTGTGACACGCGATATAATCGCGCGCGACACAACGGCACCGCTCGTTGCGTGACTTGCGGTGCCGTTGTGTCGCGCGCGATTTTATCGCGTGTCGCGCCTGTTTGAAGGAGCCTTTACTTTCTTCAGCGCGATTTTGTAGTTTGTTTTTGTTATTTTACTAGCTTCTGCCCGCGACTTCGTCCTCGTGAAATATCCTGCTCCCCTGACCCACCGCGTCGCATCGCATACTTCGTTTTCGCTTGGCGTTCTTTCTGACTTTGTTTCTTCTTGCTTGGTTCCTAGCGTAATGTCAAATAACCGATAGCCTTCTTCAGATGTAAAAAGATTTTTAAAATCTGACTGGTAGTTCCAGAGATTAGCGCGCTCAAACAAACAAACAAACTATTCAGCTTTATATATACCGAGTCTTTGGTCAACTGAATCCACTCGAAATGGACCCACGGGATCACTCTACCCAATCACATTTTGTTGCAGTGGGTCGACTGGACCTACTGCCCAATTTCATCATTAGTACAGTCACGGAGTAAATCCGAATCTTTTAGTTTTATTTATAACTTTTTAAAGTCATACATAAAAAAGTTAAAATAATACTAACATGAAACTTTCATTTTCTTTTGACTGTACTTACCTGTCAAAAAGAGTAAACTTACATAATGTGGATAAGACAGAGATTACAACAGAAGACGAACAAGCAGGGGATCGAGGAGGGGGGTTCAGGGAATCAGACCGGAATAAATCATATTATTCAATTATCTATTTACGCTTATTTTTTAGTCAGATGGTGAACCTTTATTTCTAGCTAAGTAAGGGGGAAAATCTATAGGTAATAACCAGTAACCAGACAGATACATTAACATAGATAAAAGTCGTTCTAGGAAAAACAGATTGCAAATCTATGCAAAATAAAATGGCGAAACTGCAATTTCAACTCTACGATTCAGTCATGTGATACAAAAAACGATAATTTTATTCCAATTACCTTTTATGGATACGAATTGGCAAATGTCTGCACTTGACTCGATTTGCAATCGCTGGTCAGTGGTTTGCATATTAATTAAGGATACCTACTTTACTAAGATCTAAGAATAGTTGAATCTTGGAGTAGGTTCCGTTTCTCAGACTAATGTGTTGTCATTTATGCTTAAGTAAGGTTACAAAAACAAAAAACCGGGCAAGAGTGAGTCGGATTCATGCACCGAGGGTTCCGTACCATCGTATGTTTTAAAATTTTCATTTGTGGTGTATCTTGGTCTGTGTGGTGCCGGACTTAAAGAATAGCACCACCCCATACTTCCCGTGGGTGTCGTAAAAGGCGACTAAGGGGCGTACCGGAGAATGGGCAGCAGCGTTCTCTATGCATTCCACCACCATACCATATTGCGATCGCCAACCCGCCTGCCAAGCGTGGCGATTATGGCAAACCCCCCCCTTTTGGGGGAGGCCTGTGTCCAGCTGTGGACGTCTTTCGGCTGAAATGATGATGATGATGACTAACCGTGTTGCTCTTGCCCTAAAATGTTGACAAAAGAGAAACATCTAATGAAAATAAAAAATATCAGGGGGCCTATAAAGGCCACTTTGGCAGAATCATAAAAGGATAACATTTTGAATTATAATGGAAAGTTAACTGTTAAGTTCATCGTATCAAATCCCATTGATGAAGGATTTTTCAGTTATTTTTTTTTTGTCTGTGCAAAAATACCAATCAATCCAATCCAAATCCAATCCCAATCTCTTTGATTGTACCTGCGTAGTACAGCGAAATATAGAAAAACACGGACTGTTTTCGCCATATTATGATTCATAATGTTATCATTTTATGGTTCTGCCAAAGAGACCTTTTTAGGCCACCTGATCATGATAGATGTTTAAACGTTCTTGGAGAAACCAATATCAACCAAACCAATAAACAGCCAGACAAGGGTCGATTATAATATTACTAGCATCGCCCCGCGGTTTCACCCGCATAAGTGTCGATCCCTTGGGAATATAGGAATAAAAACTATCCTATGTCCTTCCCCGGGATGCAATCTATCTCTTTGTTAAATTTTATCGAAATCCGTTCAGTGGTTCAGGCGTGAAAATGTTCTCTACTAACTTTTTAGACCTTTGTATCCTGCTTATGCGTATGAAGTTTCATTAAAATCGGTTCATTCATTTCGAAAAACAAGGGCTTGAAAGTTTTTATGAAATGCAGTACGGCGTGCCAAATTGAATTCAAAACCGTTCAATAGTTTTTGCGTGAAAGAGTAACAAACATTCATCCATTCATCCATCCATCCTCACAAACTCACACACAAACTCTCACGTTTATAATAATAGGACAAAAGCAGAACCATTTCAGACGCAGAATTTCCATTAATTAATATTGTTGTTTTCATGTAGGTTTGTACTTTTGATAAGAAAAGTAAATTGTTTTCACTGTAACATCAAAGTTTGTTTATTTTTTGAGAATTTAATTTAATTGTGTATTGAGTATAATAAGATAGATACTAAAATTAACTATCCACATTTTCAAGTGAGCCCTTTGTTCAGAGGTGCCTAATACACAAAAGCGAATTGATAAAAATAGTTACATTTTGTCTTTGTTTCCCTGAATAAGGCACTTGTAGCAACACAGGTGTACGATTGGGAATAGATTGCATGGAGCGAACGAGTTCCCATTATGTTGCGTCGCTTCCACGTGTGTGCCATATTGACTTTCATTCTACTAGCGTACCTACCTCTATACCTTGTACATTACCTTAATGAGAGCTCATTGTAGAACGCATTGACATCGCAAACAGCATTGTGTATATTTTATTCAAATCCTTGCGGTTGATGTTATTTTCACTCAAACAAATATAATAATAGGTTAGTAAAAATAGGTTGATTTTTACATTAGACAAATAACCGTTATAATCCTTTCGTTGTTTCGATATAATAAACGTTTAGGAAGTTCCGTTATTTAAATAAAAAGCAATGTAATCTGTTCAATAATACTACACAATAACTATTGTTTTTTTTGGCCGTTATTTTTTTATAAATGTAGTGTAGTACCTACTATTGAAAAGTTATACATATTTGTTAATTTTTACTGCTAACTGAACCTTATGTGTAGATTTTAAAGTAATTTTCCCAAATACAAATACTTATAATTGGAAACACTTAGTAATTAAATTGAAGTTCAATTTATACGAACGCAGAATATGTAGTCATTACTCCAAAATTGCCTTTGTGATGGATTTAATTCGATTCCAATATGTTTCGGATATAATAGGAGTTGACAGAAATGCAGTTTATATTTTCGGACAATTTAATCACTCGTATGATTTTCAAATGAGAGAATGTAAAAGGGGCTGTTTGAGCTTCGATATTTCCAGTAATTAAACATATTGTTTGTATGATATTTTCGCGAAAAATTAAACTGTTCCAGAGTAATGATTTTGTTCAATGTTTGCGCTTCAATTTACTTTAATTGCGATACTGAACGGTGGAAGAATTTCCAGTAAATTAAATTGACTGTGTGATTTTTACGATTCGCTGTAACTTTAGCAGAAATATTAATTGGAATATTATTAACACAAACATAACATCAAGCCGGTTTTCACCGAAAGGTAAAGCAGAGCTGTACCTAGTAGGTATAGTACACCCATATCCATTAAAACCTTTATGTAGGTATATTGTTGATATGGAAAGAGAGCTGTGTGTTTTTTAGGTTTGGGCTCCGCTCGCCTCTTAAGTCTTGCCCCTTTCGATTAAAATGTTCCACTCACCCCGTTTTTTATTATTTTGGTGTAGTTATTCGCCCCTTACGAAGGGGCGAGTGGAAAATTGACATTTAAATAATTATTTTGGTGTATCGATTCGCCCCTTACGGCATTTCCTTTAAAATTTCCGAATAATTACTATTCTGTAACTGCAGATGATAGTGGAATCGATCATTATTCCGGACTTTGTCAATGCACTGTCATAATAATTTTATCCATTTCCGCACTGAATACGCAAGTAGGTATCACCTATCATAAGTCTGGATTTTTGTTAGCTTATTATAACGGATTAAAAATTAAAGTAGCTAAGGTAACTTTACTGCCACAACCGCAGTTTCTACTTACCTTTATTTGAACAACTTCGGACTCTTAACGTATTGGTAAACTATTTAAATCTCCACCCCAACTCTCTCTTGTTTTTTCATTTGCAGTCGTCAACAAACGTATAGCAACAGCGTTGCTATTTTAATAAAAGCTAAAAGCAACAGTGTTGCTATTTTAATAAAAGCTAAATGCAAAGTGGTGCAGCGTCCGGTAAGCTGCTTTGTTGTTCATAGTCACTATTGAAGCGTAGTGAGAGCTTAGTGTAAAACAAATGAGCATCGGCCTAGCTTCAGTTCTAACTTGGAATTTATAAAAAATATATCTATTTATACCTGCTCTCTGTTGTTTTTCATTCACTTTAGCATTTGTTACTGTATTTGACAGTAGAGAAATTCATCATCATCTTCCTGCCCTTATCCTATGTTACTTGGGGTCGGCGCAACACGTTTTCTTCTTCCATTCTCCCCTGTTAACCGTCACGCTATCATTCACTCCCTTCTCTTTCATATCATTCCCCACACAATCCATCCATCTTTTCTTCGGCCTTCCTCTCCCTCTCCATCCAGCAACATGTATATTCATCACTCTTTTAGTCACATGCGTTTCATCCCTTCTCATCACATGCCCATACCAAGCCAAACGATTTCCTTTCAACTTTTCTGTCACTGGCGCCACTTTCAAACTTCCTCTTATACTCATTTGTTACTTTATCCATTCTCGTCACACCACACATCCATCTCAACATTCTCATCTCCGCTGCATGCAATCTTTTTCAGGGAAATTATTTAATATTTAAAAATAAATGTCAACTCTATTGTTCGAAAACAATATGGAATTTTGTAGCGTTGGTTGATAATTACACAAGCTCGTTATGAACCAGTCACTTTAATGATGATTGATAGTACAGAAATTCTTCCCTTGTTGCCTATGTCTTACATATTTTTAATATACGTCAATAGACTTGATCTTAGCAACTAATAATAGAGAAAAAAGTTGACTATCAATCGCCAGCGTCCCACAGCCACATCAAGGTAAAAGCTTTCAAATAAAATTTGTTTTATGTGCTCTCTCAAATGAAAATGTTCAGACACGACACCAGGCGGTCCTTTCAACTTCAAGCGAGAAAGTTAACAAGATTATTTTATAAAGTTATTTTACAATTTTATTCTCAGATATTTTTTGATTGGCAAGATAGGTCAGCGATGGGGTACCTACGTTCTGATTTGATGGGAAAGTTAGCCGGCACAAGATTGGGCGAACTTCGTATAATATGATTTGTATTTTGGTGTGGCGTTCATATCAACATTACGGGGTTCTTTTGGGTGTCGTCTTGATGCGTGACCAGGGCGAAGAGCGGACAAACTTAAGGCGGATCACACACTACAACGCGCAGATAACGTGGTGCCGCGGGTAAAAACGGGACCCTATTACTAAGACTCCTCTGTCCGTCTGTCTATCTGTCGCCAGGCTGTATCTCATGAACCGTGATAACAAAAAAAAAGCTGTTGCCGCTATAACAAAAAATACTAAAAACAAAATAAATATTTTAGCGGAGGGGGGGAGGGGGGCTCCCATACAACAAACGTGTTTTTTTCGGCGTTTTTGCCTTGTGGTACGGGTTCCGTACCACAAGGCTTTTAGTGCGAGTCCGACTCGGACTTGGCCAGTTTTTTTAAATAGGTTGACAATCAGCACTTCTTGAACGTCAAAATTACATACGACAGTCATCAAAAACGGTCGCTCTTGTCCACTTTCTAGTGCTGCTATGTTCTAGAAGAACAAGCAAGGGATGGAGGAGGGAGGGGGTGGAGGGGGGGTTCAGGGGATCAGACCGGAATAACTCCTATATTAGAGGGCTTGGTTTCCGCACTTAGTCCTTGAGGTGGACCTTTGTGCGTTGGCCATGGCGGCCGTCGGTCGTTATTCCAACCAGCCCACCCTCAAGAAGTTGATTACATCTACTGGTCTGTTAAGAACATCTGTGTAAGATCTGGGCGCCCCGAGGGTTTCTTTCCTAATCTTGGTGAAGCCTGTGCATTCAAAGAGCACACGCGCAACGGTTTCTACAGCCTCCGTGCAATCCCTGCAGCACAGAACACCTGCCAGAGGATATGCCTATTGTGTGGAAGTGTTTAGAGAGTAGTATCCTGTGACGGCTTTCGCTGTGGAGAAGAAGAGGCACAACAAACTTCCCAGCAGCATAGCTGTCTGTTTAGTTAAAATTTATTCTATACATTTAGTGATTTATGGTGCAACTGGGGCTAAATATATCCGCTCTGCTGAAGACCTTGATTTCAGCCATAGAGGTAAGCGCCGGACTTGTCAGGTAAATCCCACTAGTTCTACTATCATTTTAGTATAGGACCAATAAGACGAACAATATCCACAAAATTGTTCTAAGTATTAAGGGCTGATTTTTTCAACGCCAGATAAAATTTTATCCGAGGAATAATTTTGAATTTTTGACATTTCTTCCATACCAAAGCTGTCAGACGTCAATTTTATTCTACAGATAAAAGCTATATGTCGATTGAAAAATCAGCCCGAAGTAGACTGATTCACTTGCGGAGTGTGAGGTCCTGGGTTTGATTCTCAGGTCGGGCAAAGTGTCATTGGGTTATTCCATCAGGAATTTCTCAGTAGCAGCCCAGACTCTGGGTTTAAGCAATTAAGCCACCCCTTATTACATGGGACTCACACATTACTGGCGAAATGTGGGAGCTACATACACCTCTGCTTAACACTTTGAGGAAAACAAGCGTGATGTTGCAATATGACATATTGCAATATAAGACTTACTACTTATTACAATATAAGACTTACTACTTATGCGGGTAAAACCGCGGGGCTGCGCCCCGCGGTTTTACCCGCATAAGTTTCAATCCCGTGAGAATATCGGGATAAAAAGTAGCCTATATGTTAATCCAGAGTGTCAGCTACCGCCATACCAAATTTTATCAAAATTGGTCCAGCCGTTTGAGCGTGAAGAAGTAACAAACATATAAACACACACACACACACTCACACACTCACAAATTTTCGCCTTTATAATATTAGTGTGATTATATGACATATTGGTGGACACATTGTGTCCACCCATTCTGCAACGCTAGGTACTGCTAAAGCCCTTGGCCCTGTTTCCTCCATGTCACTGATCTTACCGTTCGTGCACCTGGAGTAGACGGCAGCGTACGAATACAGAAAAGTAAAAAAACGGAGAACCCTTCCGAACGTTCGTTGACCTTCTGTGACCGAAGTACGACGTTTTTATCAAAATAATTGTACATTCCCTGAAGGGTAGAGCGCAAGACTACGAAGAAAGAGAGCAAATAATGTTTTATTTAGAGAACGAAGAATTAAATTTGAAGATTTAAATCGACGAAGGAACGAAGTTTTAAGTCGACCTCGTAATTTTATTGCTATAAAAAATACTTCCAGTATATTAAAACTTCACAATATCACATGGGTTAGGGGGCAACTGGCCTCTGGTCCGTGGCCCACATTACACGGAGTAGGAACAGTAGTGGAAAACTTGGCCGAATGCATGGGCCAGAATACCATGCGAAAAAGTATCGTTAACACGTTTTCGATCATAATCTGATGGTTTGAAAGATATTCCAAATCGATTGCTGGATATGTTTGAAAAACTCGTCTACCCAACAACTTAAATAACACAATGAAAGTGACTGAACTGTCAATATGAATGCAATCAGTTACAGATAGCGCCAACCACGAAGACACGCCCCACTCTTTTTTCTACTGCTTACAGCACAAGTGTGCAATATTCCGCTAGTGTTTTAGTTTTGTTGATACACACTAATTATTATTAGTGGGTCATTAATGTGTTTCGAAAACCCTTATTACACATCTACTTACATTCATCTCGCATACTTAACCTAGATATTAATCAAAATAAACAAAACTATGTATAAAATTCGTATGATACCTTACTACATTCTGTCAGCGCGCTTAGTACATAATTTACGAAATGATAATGTAAGGGGATCCTGGTGTCCTGAAACACAGCCCACGAGCCTAGCTTAGGCACCAGTCTCCCACAATCTATACTTACCTGAGCTATGCGTCATTGTCGAATCTGTCTAATGTAAAATGAGTCATGTATAATGTGGTGAGAAATAAAATTTATTGATTGAAAAAACTAAAACACCAGCGAAATGAACTAGCGATAACCACTAACGATTAGGAAGAAGAGTGGGGCGCGTCTTCGTGGATGGTACTATCTGTATCATTTTACGTGTGTGTTAAGCAATGGCCCCACTGGACAGACCAGGAAAGCATGACACAAAAGGGAGGAAACCATGCAGTAGTCATCAGTGTTTGAAACAGGGCTGCCAGATGTACGATTTTAATCGTACTCCTACGATTTTTTGGCATTTTTACTCATGTACGATCGCTAGGCCAGGATCGTACAGAATATGTACGATTTTTACATACCTGGCAACATTTCATAATGAAACGAACGTGCTCCACTGGCATTTATAGTTTCGGGGAATTCAACAACAACCTAACGCGTACCTAGATCTTTTACTTGAATGAAGACTCTTTGCATAGTTATTTAAAGGGTGTATTTGTTTGAATTTTATGAAACTTATTCTTATTTTCTTTCGGTAATAATTGCGATTTGTCAAAAACCTGTTTTCCTCGTCAGTCTCGTACGTAGTATAAATATAAAAATTGTTTAAGGGCTGATTTTTCCAGTGCCAGATAATTTTAACAGAGGAATAATTTTCTTAAAGTTCTTCCATACAAAAACTGTCAGACGTCAATTTTATTCCACAAATAAAAATTATCTGTCGATTGAAAAATCAGCCCTTCATCTAATAAATAGTTTTATTGCATTTCTTTTCTAAAACTAAACGAATTTTAATTATTTTCAATAAAATTTTTGTATTTCTAGGTTGTACGATCTTTTCATTTCAACATTTCCTTGGCATACGATTTTATTAAAGTTGGCTTACGATCACACCTTTTTTGCACCTGGCAGCCCTGGTTTAAAACAAGGCTGCCAATGATGGCGATGATGATGAATGTATGTTACTTTCAATGCATGCATTCATTCACCATTCATTTTGTTTTTTAGGGTGTAAAGTAAATACGAGGTTGACTATGAATATAGCAGGCGCCATCTAGTTTTAAAATATTATTAACATTTAGATCTTTTACTCGTAAGATGTCAGCATCTTATGAGTAAAAGATCTAACAAAAATAAACATCATTTCATTTCAATATCACGGTAAATATGATCAAAGATAAGGGAAAGCAAAAAAAGATCTTGCTTACACTTCTATGAATAAGTAAGTACCTCTTGGAATGAGTACACTTGAGTGTGCTCCTAGTTATTACGACACGTCTTCTTTTATGAGATTTTCTTTTTAAGAAAATAGGGTAGTTTTTTTTTTGTCAAAGGCGATTGATGAAATCGACGTTGATGACTACGTACCTACATAATTTTTAAGCACTTTATTATTCCTGTATTTCATTATAAACACATAAATTATATTTAAAAAAAAAATATAAAAACATTTTAAAATATAAAAAATAGTAGTCCCATCGGTGTCTGGAACAGGGTCTAAGCTAACGGCGGTCAGGGCTCCAGAAAGACAAACCTATTAATAATGCGGGCCGTGTCCAGAAGTACCGCTTTCCGAATCAAGCCCTTGATCCAGCTGCTCAACGAGAGCCTCCTTAGGTGTTGGTCGAATTTTTAAGTACTTTTATTTTTGTTTCATTTTTTGTATTAGAATTGCCTGTGTCGTCAGACGTGTACCAAATCACTGATTTTTCGTTTCATATCAATGTTAAACTTTTATTAAATTCCACCTTCTTAATATTTTCTCGTCTCCGTTATCTCTTTGATACAAAAAAGTTTACTTCAATCTCGATCTTATCAGAAATTGAATCTACAAGATACTCGTAAAGTGAACCGAGACTTGGTTAGAATCTTACATAAGTATATAGGATCAAGTGTTTGTGTATGAGGTAGGTCACATAACTTGTAACTTACGCATCGTAAATCAGTTAAGGGAAACACGGTAATCCCTTATCTGGGGATGCGTCCACGAGGAGGCGTGTTTATCATCGCGACAGGGCGTTAGTTCTAGCAAACACAGCATCCTACAAAAATATAACGTGAAGAACAAACATTGAAATAGGTAAATAAAATAATAATGGCAGTAAGAATATTGCAAGAAATATCGAAAGTTTTGGAAATTCTATACTTAATTACGTTGTCTTTAAGATACAATTTGTGACAGCGAAAACAAGGAAATGATTTGCCATTAACTTTTCTACCTATTTTCATATCTATGGGACAAGTCACTTTTTGAAGGTCTGGGAAAAGCAGATGAAGTAAAAAAAAGGTCAAATTATGATTTACATTAAACTAAACAAATACCTACATAAATCAGTGAAGAGTGAAACGCTAATCTTACGAGTATATCTTTACTAGTTCACGAGAGAGCGTGTTTAAATCATTAAGACAGCCCGTTCATTCTTTAATATGAATTATGAACACAGCATTCTGCAGTAGGTACCTACTTAAATGATCTCATCAAGATTTTGTCTGGACTTTAAAAGAGACTGTGACCTCTGAGTTTGTTTCGGCCTTTCTTATCAGAAAAGGAAACGCCGACCTCCTCTAGTTTAAAAAAATATGACTGACGTGTAAAAGTGTTTGTACAAACCTACGCGTCTTCGGTCAGCTGGACCCGGTCGTTTCTGGACCCGCGGGTCCAGTTGACCACATTATTTATTTTCTGTATTTTTATTGGTTAACTGGACCCACATTCAAACTTAGAAGAACATCTATTGTTTAAAGCTATCCGTGGATACAGTCGAGGCAAAAGACACATATACAAGAGCACGAATCTAGTAAAGAAAAAATCATTTATCATTAACATGAAACTAGTACTTAAATGCATTATGAAAAAAAGTCTAATAGAATCAGAATTTTTGAATATATATTTAGTAATTTGAATCAAAGTTACGTGTTGGGACGTGAAAATATTTCGATAATGGTGACGATGAAACTAATCTTTTTCTAAACATAAAATGAAATTGATAAAGCTAAGACGCACTTTAAAAATTAGCTTAGTACAGTTTCAGATATATATAAACAAAGATTTACTTCATGAACCACGATACACAGCTATATACAGCTACATATATGTAGGTACGACATCCTGCATACAAGAGTTGGGGAGCCAAAACTTTTCTAGGTTTTAATAAAGAAAAATTTGGTCAGGTATTACCAGCCCTTTCTGCGCGAAAATTCACGGACTGCACATAAGGTTTTCCTATCGAATTCTTACTGAGACGATTTCTATCTCATAACGACTGCTACGTGTAAACTGTTATGTGGTTCTATATCAGAATGTAGGCCAAAATTCATTAGTTAAGAGTAAAGTAGCATTTGGAATTTAACTTAGTAAGTACTTACAGAAAAAATAAACACAGATTACCCACAGTAAATCAGTGAAGAGAAATACGCTAATCCTACGAGTATATCTGAGCTAGTTCACGAGGGAGCGTGTTTATCATCGAGACAGCTCGTTCGTTCCTGTTACTGGTAATACACCCGGGGACTCGTTAATGTCTACATCGACCAGAGAAGTGGATGATAGTTATATAGCTAGCTGTCATATGGCAAATCATTTAATTTAATGTTCTTTGTGGCTAAGTAATAACAGCCGCACGGATCGATCGATCAGGTTAAGCTGCGCTTGCCGCGGTTGGTTCGTGGATGGGTGACCATCTTTAGATACCAAGACCCTCCGTGCCTCGAAAAGCACGCTAAGCCGTTGGTCCCGGCTGTCATTCCTAGATCGTTGACAGTTAGAAGCCCGAAGATCTGACAACCAGTCTTACCAAGGGGTATCGTATTACCCAGTGGCTGGGTTGTAGAGGTCAGGTAGGCAGTCGCTCAATGTAAAATACTGGTATTCAGCTGCATCCGGTTAGAAGTGGAAGCCGACCCCAACTTAGTTGGGAAAAGGCTAGGCAGATGATGGTGTTCTGTGTCTCGTAATGTTAATTACTTTGCATACATACTGTTCCATAGAATCAAGTTTTTCTAGCTGAACAGACAGCTGTGCTGCTGGGGAGTTTGTTGCGTCACTTTTTCTTCCCAGTTAAAGCACTAGGAAGTGGTGGTGTGGTGGTGGTGGTGGTAGGTAGTGGCGTCACGGCACCCTCACCTACCGCCTGACGCAGGTCCTCACCGGAAACGGATGTTTCGGGAGGTTCCTGCACATCATCAGATGGGAGGAAACGCCCGGGTGTCACAATTGCGAGGATCGCCCAGAGGACACGGTGGAGCATACGGTGGAGGTCTGCCCCGTTTAGGCGGAGCTCCGTCGTGTCCTCGTAGAGGTGATCGGCAGCGGCGGCGACCTCTCGTGTCCGGCCCTGGTGCAAGGTCCGGAGCGAGAGGGAGTGGGAGGCAGTCACCTCCTTTTGCGAATCAGTCATGCTAGCGAAGGAGGTGGTGGGATGGATGAGGGAGAGAGCCTCCCATCCCAGCCGCCGCGGGAGACGCTCCGGGCGTCGGGAGCCGCGTGACGACTCCCGGCCACCGTAGGCGCGGGCCTGCGGACGGAGAATAATGGGTAGCTCACCGTCCGATCGGGACCAGGCCCGTGCCGGACGGTGCGTACGTGTTTCACGCGCGCCTCAAAGAGATGTCAGCATAAATTGAAGAGGCCCCTTAGGGCCGAAGCCTGCCGGGTCAGCGGGATTGTCCGAAAGGGTTACCGGTACCCCGGAACATAAAGGGCTAAGGTAGGAACACGAGTGGGTTTTAGTCAACAAGAGTCTGACACTCCCTTCCGCTCCACCCAGAGCGGGACTCATTTGATGATTTCCCATCCGCAAAAAAAAGGCGGTCGTTTTGGGCGACTGTCTTATGTTATTTTGACGTTCGAAAACTGCTGATTTTCAGCCTAATTTGAATAAAGGACTGTTGATTTAGATGTTATCAGAAAAGTTAAGAATCCTTGTCGAACTTTCGTATAAATTACGTTCAGCGTAAAGTCCAATCTCAATCTCAGTCCAATCTATCTTTTGTTGAAAACTGCTGATGCCTTAATTAACTTTAATTAAAAACCTATCTGGTCTCCTGGACTCGTCAATAAAGATTGATTTTGCTATATATTTAGTCACCATTAAAAAAAAGTCGTTAAATCCATAAAAATGTTCGAAGATAAAAAAATCGAATCTTTGTAAGGTTGCTTAATGAAATAATTTTTTTTTTTTCTAAAACATAGCCTATTTTACATTTAGATACTTATAAAAGGAAAAAAAAAATCTATAAAGATGTTGATGTATTAATATTTTTTTTTTTCTTTTTGACATATCCTTTCATACCTAGTATAAAACAGAGTCGTCAAAATGTCTATACGCGCATAACTTTCGAATGACTGCACCCAAATTGGATAATTATTTTTGTTGTGTTCGGTATTGCCAGGACAAGGTGTGTATGAAAGATAATATCGAAAATTCGAAAAAAAAAATGACACCCGTGCAAAGCTGGGGCGGACCGCTAATGAAGTATAATTCAACCTTTTAACACATGGGAGGTATATTTACCGCTACTCAATGTGAGCGATCAGAGGTCTGACCTTTCACCGATAAATAATGCAGTAGACTAAAATAAATCGGTGCGGCGTCCCTTGACTCAGGGAGGCCTAGTATAAGAACCTTGTTGAATTTTAATACATTCTTTGACTAGCGACCCTACCTTGCTTCGTACGGTTTTTATGACTTGACAAAACATCGAAATTTCCTTATTACATATATGTAATTTTAATAAAAACCTTCCGGTTTAAATTCTCTAAATGGTGGAGTCAACCGCGTCCAAATCGGTTGCGTAGTTTAGAAGAACAACTAATTTTAATTTATCATATGTACAGATCATCATCATTCTCTTGTACTTACCCCAACTTCCATACTTATCTATTAGTCGTCATCTCGGTAGTCACCCCCTTTCTAATCATATCATCTTTCACACAGTCCATCCATAATAATGTGTATATGTCGCAGCCAACTGGTTTAATTAGCCGTTTAGTTAACCGCCTAGCCTTTTAACTAAACGGCGGCCATTTAACTAACGGCCTGAATGCTATTCAATATAATAGCTAAGGTTGGAACTGTAACCAATCTCGCGAGAGCCGAATTGGTCGCAGTAACTAAGCCAGGCCACCCCGACCAAATGAGTTAGGTTAGGTTAGAACTGTGATCAACCGCATGCGAGCCGAGAGAGCGAAGCGAGGCAAGCACTACTTCCAATGGCCGGTAAATTAGGCGAACGAAGATTTTACTATTATTACTTATTTTTAATAAACAGGCGTTCCATACAGTAAAAAATAAAACTATTCCTCAAGGACTCTCGCGTCCGAGACCCTTTTCAAGATAATCCTGTTACCTTTATAAATTCTCCCAAGATAAAATTAAACTCTCCAAGATAAATTAAATCGTAAATTACCGGTTTTGTGATATTCTCGACTAAACCGTTTACGAACAGAGATGGATTACAAATTAATGAGTAACCTGTTTAGGCACTGTTGTTAAGAGCGTTTACGCCGTACGGCATTTCATACAAATTGTCAAGCCCTTGTTTTTCGAAACGAATGAACTGATTTTAATGAAACTTCATACGCACATGCAGGATACCAAGATCTTAAGAACATTTTCGAAAAATAGTGTCACAGCCAATTTAGACCGATTTTTAATTTTCCATAGACACAGAGATTTCCAGACTTTATCTTTTTTTAAATAAGACATTTCAAAAATGTGTAACTTTTTAGATCTTTGTATCCTGCTTATGCGTATGAAGTTTCATTAAAATCGGTTCATTAATTTCGAAAAACAAGGGCCTGAAAGTTTGTATGAAATGCCGTACGGCGTAAACGCTCTGGAGTATCATAAATTTATTACGGGTTATTAAGCAAATACTTACCTATGGTTTATCAACTTGGGATGAATTAGTAATTAGACTTGTAATAGAGGCGATCTTATCTTATCTTGTAATAGGTATTTGTATCTTATCTCATCTTATCCTATCTCGTGATAGGGGCGATCTCTTAAGAAGTATCATAAATTTAAACAAGTGATTACCTGTGGGTATAGTTTATCAACTTGGGATGAATTAGTAATTAGAGTATCAGAGGGGCAACTCTCGTAATTTTAAGAACGTTTACAGTCTGATATCAGTTTCAATCCGTCAAAAATGCCTCTAATTTCTCCACATTTTTGACAAGTTTTTGACATTGATTGTCGAAAGATGAGATTGCGACCAGATTTTTAACGTTTTTAGTTACCGGAACTGGGGCCCTAAAAAGGCCATTTTGGAGAATCATAAAAGGATAACATTATGAATCGTAATATGGCGAAGATAGTCCGTGTTTTTCTTTTTTTCGCTGCACTACGTAGGTATAATCAAAGAGATTGGGATTGGATTTGGATCGGATTGAATGGTATTTTAGCACAGACAAAAAAAATTACTGAAAAATGCTCCACCAATGGGATTTGTTACGATTAACTTAACGGTTAACTGTCCATTATGTTATCCTTTTAATGGACAGTTAACCGTTAAGTTAATCATACCTATCGTAAAGTGGCTTTTTTAGACCCCATGATGGCCTTCTGGTTACTAGCATTGGTTACTGAACTAGTAGATAATACAGACAATATTTTCAGTAAAAATCTCAGCGTGAAAACTTAGGTGAAGTGAGTTTGAAGGGACCTGTCAATAGTGTCAATTCCTAACATCAGGTAGAATGTCAGCTTACTTCATGCTCGCTTCAGCAACAGCAAAGGCAATGAAGTGTTTGAGACATTGATATCATTTGTCTGTCTGTGAAACTTTACAGTATCATAAAGTAACGTTATTATAGAAGAGTAACTAAATACGGAAGGCCAACTCAAACTCAAAGCGTTTATTTCAGTTAAATCATTTACAGTCACTTTTGAATTGTCAAGAAGGTCAGTCAAAAATATGAAGCTAGTTGCCCATTCCAAAGCGTAGGTACCTATTAATACTTGGTAATTACTACAGGCCTCAAGTCCTAAAAATTAATCGGAAAAATTCTACGAGAAGATTGCCCGCCATTTTGAAATTCTTAAGACGTCAGGGTGTAATAGATGGTTATAATTCGTTTCGTTGATATAAGGGCTGTTCAAACTGAGGCGAATTCCGCGCGGGATGTGAGACGCGAGACGCGATTGCGCGTGTCAATTTTTATATTGATTAGGAATTCTTGCGACTATTCGCGCCGGTTTGAGCATCTCCATACAAGTTATTAGTTGACACAATTGGCGCTAGATAATTTCGTCTCGCATCCCGCGCGGGATTCGTCTAATGCCGCACAATCACGATCAAATTCCAATTATGTAAAACCATTAGTAAGCCATTGCAATGTAAGTAACTCTTATCCCCTTGTTAAAAAGTATAAATTAAAATGATTTGCGCGAGTTTGATAAAACTATTGGCAATCATTCTAATTTTATACCTTACTTAACTGAGATACGAGGTACAGACGCAGCACATCAAGCTACCCGAAACTGTCAAATTTTCCCAATCAACTTTGAACCTTATGCTCTAGCGATAAAGTTGAAAATCTATTAAAGAAATTTGACAGATTATAGTAGCTTGAGATGACAGATTGTAGTAGCCTCTGGACATTGCAATGACTTATTAATGGTCTTACGTCAATCGTGAATGAAACCTTAGATCAGAACTTTAGCCCACGTTCGCACAGGCGCGTTTTATCCCGCGCCGATTTTTTTTCACGCACGGCATTTTCAACGCTCTAAGTTAAAAATCCAACAGTGTGGTTTTTTGACGCGCTGGGAGGGGCTTTGTTGTATTCTCAATGCTCGGCTTAACACCGAGAGTGTAAAATCCAGTGTGCGATGAAATCCCGCCGCGATATTTTAACGACCGTGTGAAGGTAGCCTTAGGACGAAATTAAACACGACAGAAGTTGTATTTTGGCCGCATTCTAATTAAAATCGATCGTCGCCCTTTTTTATATGAATTCGTACCGCCTCAATTTTTTTTTTCGTTATTTTTTCCTGTTTTAATAGTTATTCTCGTATTCGGGGCGGAAACAAATCAAAGATCATAAAAATCTGTCCAACAGTTCTTGAGTTACAAATGGTGTAACTAACCCGACTTTGTTTTATTTATAGTTATATAGATGACATAGTCGCGTTTTTACGTCAAAATTCTTAGAAACGATCGCGTGCTCGCGCGACGGTCGCTTTTGGTTAGGACGCGGGGTTGTATCCATAACTACAAATATATTTTTTGTTACAATTGCTCTCTCCCGACTGTCAAATTCAATAACAGTGGAAATGGCATGAATAACCATCCTACTTCTTACTTATATTATAAACGCGAAAGTTTGTGATGGATGGATGGATGATGGATGCCAATGAATAAAAAAATATATATTGAAAATTTGGATTTACTATCAACTGCAAGCAACTAATCTGAAATATAAAATCAGTACGGCGGGAAAATCCTGATAGAAACATATTAGCAATGTGGTGTAAATACTATTTGCTATTGTCTATGTTTACTATTTAATAAATTAAAAGAACTTTTTTATGCAACAAAACCATTAATTATCACTAATGGTTTTTCTATTTGTCTCACTTTTTCTCATATCAACTCGACTCTTTTACCCAATTTGCTACTCAACCTCAATCTAATAAATGACGAATGTTGATTTTAATTTAAAAACTACTTCAATTTTACGTAAAACGCCGCGAGGCTTCACCTACTTTTAAAACCCATTACACAGATTTCAAGCCTAAAATAATTGACCTTTTAAACATTAACTTAAAATCTGACACAGTTGCAAAATATGTTTGCCTTTAATTAGATTCTGAAAATGAGAGGAAAAAGTGCTTTAAAGTAAAAAAAAATCCGCACCGCAAAGAAAGTAAGTACCCTACTTCTTTGAAAACGGTGTGGATTTTTTTCAACTCTTTTTCGATATTCAGCTTCGTTCGTGGTTAAAATTGCAAGGTTGGGATTAAAATTTAAAAAGGCAGTGCTTCGGTGTGTTTCGGCCTCGCTTCGGGTTTTCTCGTGTTTTTGTATCTAAAGGTCACCGCTGCTAGATCATGAATAAATTAGATTCAGAGGTGTTCAATGTTAGGGACGTTGTCAATTATAATTAAACAATTTTTTTTTGTGGCTAAATGGGATTCCTTATTGAATTTATCTGGTCTTGCTGAATTGAAAATCCCTATGTTTTGGTATTTGCGTATGAATGCAGAAATCAATTGGTTAAATGCTGAATGAGATCTTGAATCTTATACTTATACAGATGCACGAAGAAGAAGATAAAGATAATATTTTATAATGCAGAGGGCTATTCTTGGAGTTTCCCTATGTGATCGAATCAGAAATGAAGAAATTCGCAGGAGAACCAAGGTAACCGACATATTTTGTCTGTTAACAGAAAACATTGAGGTTGGTAGTTTGATTCAACACGCGATAAATAATTAAAAATATTTACAGTTGAACAATGTAATTAAAATATTAATTATATCTATTGTTCTTTTAAAATTTTAAACAAAGCTTACCCTTTGCGCGTAGGCGGCCCGTTTCACCTGAAACAGAAAGATTTCTTTACTACACCTTTATATATTTTAATTGGATTTGTTACAGTTACAAGTAATGGAAATATTAAAGGAAAATTCTCTCCTCTAAGGGAAAGAGAACACACTTAATCACACTAATATTGTAGAGGCGAAAGTGTGTGAGTGTGTGTATGTATTTATATGTTTGTTACTTCTTCACGCTCAAACGGCTGGACCAATTTTGATAAAATTTGGTATGGAGGTAGCTGACACTCTGGATTAACATATAGGCTTTTATTCCGATATTCCCGCGGGATCGAAACTTATGCGCGTGAAACCGTGGGGCACTGCTAGTCAGTCTATAAAATTCCCACTGCTGGGACACAAGCGTCCTCTCTATGAGAGGGAGTGGACCAAAATCCACCACGCGGACCCAGTGCGGGTTGGTAGATGTCACATGTCTTTGAATTTTTGGTTCTAGGACAAGCCGGTTTCCTCACGATGTTTTCCTTCACGGTTTTGAGAGCAGTGTGGTGATGAAATAATTTACACATAATAAAGCGCCTGTCTGGGTTCGAACCTACGACCTACATACAACTCGTAAGTCGGGGCCATTACTGTCGGGTTACCACTGCTCTCAGTTAGTCGGACTGCGTAAAAAAATAGCATTTTACTAAACTTATAAACACGTATCGTCGCCGTGCATTGAAAACCTCGAAAAGAAAAAATAAATTTTATTCTGTTTTTATTTATTTGTGGTATTGAAACCTTCGTAATGCATATTTCGCAGATGGATTGTCGATCCGCTGTTTTACGTAACTGATAGCCATTTTACAAAACAGCTCAGTTATGTAAAACAGCTGAATGACGTTAACGACGACGACGAAACGTGCACAGCAAATGCTTCTAATGGTTTCTATTGATGTGATGAGAACCTCGGAGAAAGCCAATGACGGCCAATTTTCAGACAGTTTTTATCTTCACCTGTAAAATAACGGTTAGCACCGCACGGCGACGGTATGTATAGCAGTGTTCATAATCTCAGATAATGTACATTCTATCGCCAATTAATCAGTTATCTACTTTAGTGAAATGTGTTTTAAGTTGATTTTTGAGTGACCATTTGTCCTAAGAAGGTCCAAATAAGTTTTTGGTTGCAATGGAATTTGAACTTTTTTAAGTATGGCATTCAGTGTGTTGTTCCATAACTTGAAAATTATCTCAAATTCTTAATTCAAATAAATAGCAATTCAATAATTATTTTTAACTCTGACAAACTTTATCTGGTTTCGGCAGATTTCGCAGAGATATTGGTTAAACATATCAAATTCTCATTCATTTTAAAGGGAAATACGAACACTCGACCGAGATAAACCCAAACAAAATACATGAATAAAATCAGTTCGCCATTTCCCCGCGATGAATACGATAAATCCTAAATGGAATTTCCGTTTACCAATAAGCAATTACGTAAAGATAAACCCAAAAAATATGAAACCATAAATGTAGTTGTCAAAAATACTGAAATTGGAAAACTGCCAATAGTAATACAGTAAAGGATTTGGAGATAACAGGACTACCTATACGTGAACTGACACTACTGACAAGTCGTTAGTTGGAACTCCACTGAACTAGGAACGAATTGTACAGCTCTTTCGCCTCTTTCATTCTATAGAATTCTCCAATTGAGGAACAATATTCCCTGAAGTGAAGGAAAAAGAAGGTAGCTCATGAAAATGTTTGACCCAAATACAACCTTTATCGTGGGTACACAAAATAAATCTAAATATGTAGGTATTTTTTTCTAATAACGATTAATATTAGAAGTAGACAAGTTGGGGGGCGTCCTTTAATTACGTGAGGCGTTTAGGGAGGGGGGGGGGGGAGGAGGGGGCCAAGCCGATTCTCACCCAATCTCACTTGGGGGAGGGGGAGTCCTGTCAAGTATCACGTAATTTTTTTTACGCAAGAAACAGTGTAAAATTGCGAGAAAACTGGGTTGAATTGAGCAAAACGTGTTTCTCTATTAAAATTTGACTAAATTCTACACAATAATATTTATCGCGGTCATAGATACTCGTAATATGAAAGAAGGAGATATCAGAACCCTATGTCGCTAGGTTGGCCCCACCACCGCACCACTACTACACAGTCATGTAGTTCAATATAAGCAATAGATACAAAGTCGCGCACACACTTGCAATTCATAAATCAGAACGTACTGTCACACCTCACGGACACGTCAGGCTAAACTGAACTTCTGTGTGCAAAGGATAACGGATTAGAGTGACTAAATCTGAGCGAGGTTAAAGGTGTAGATGCTTTTATTGAAAATCACACGGACATGTTGGTTCCCGTAGTGACTCTTGAGACCGTATATGAGTCCCCGTTGAATGAACTAGAATAAATATTCTTTTACCAATTTCAGTAGTTTTCATTTAAGTAATGTATTGTTCAATTTTTTCACTGTGATTCTAGACTACGATCTTAGTAATCTTAAATACTAGTCTTAAATACTAGTCATAAATAAAAATAATCAAACAAATAGTTTTTTTTTAATAAATCCAATAGATTAACGTATTTACACTGAAAATACGCACTTTGAATAATCTCACGTGAGATTAGAGGGAGGTCGAGCCAAATCTCACGATATCTCACTAGGGGGGAGAGGGGTCTAAAAATCGCCAAAATCACCTCACGTAAATAATGGACGCCCCCTTGGTATGTCTGTTGCTTTAATATCATCAATCTAATTTAACGACACCCAAGGGAAAATACAGTATCCATCTAGCTGGCATTTTAATCAAAATCTATTTAGAAACAAAAATTGTTCTTCAGAAATTGCTATTCGATTTTCCCTTGGCTTACAACATAAACCCTTCAATTAGAAAAAAGTATTTTATTGTCAATACAAAAGTAAAATTAACGTAATGTGATAAAGATGAAATCACCTTGAATTAATTTGGCAATTTATAGTCCAGCGATACTAGTTTAGAATTTCAATTTCAGGATTTATCGAGGCGTAATATGATTTACTTTTCAATGAATATAAAATTGCGGGCTGATTTGATAGAATCGTCTATTGTCACACTAATGAAATTTGTATAATATTGCAGATTTTGATGAGAAATATTTCATTGATCCTTTAGAAACCGCTAGCTGCAGCAGCGGCCAGCGAGCGAACTACATCCAAGATGGTCGCAGTTACTTGGCTATTTAGTTTAATTAGGACCCAAAAATAGGAATTATTTCAGGTTCACAAAAAGAGGCGCAATATTAGAGTGTTCAATAATATTTTTAGGAGCTCAAAATGGGAATATTTAGAGGTTTGATTAAAGATATACCGTTTTTTTTTTATCATAGCTGCATTTGGGTTACCCTTGTACACGTTGGACAGTAATCGTAAAAAGAGGAACAAAAAACCTTAAAAGTATTAATACCACATTAAAGAGTCTTCGTCAATCAACAAAAATTGTAAAAAACACCTACTAAGAACTAAATCGTCTGCGAAATATTTCACATTTGTAAACTAAAAAAGAAATAAAAGAAGTTACTTAAAAAAATAAAAAAACCCGACTGCGGTAAAAAACTTAAGTTAAAAAAAAACTGAAAAGCTAAAAGCAAGCCCATTTGAAATTAAATAAAAGTTGGAAGCAGGCGGGATCCATTTGAATTTGAAAATATAATAAAAATGGTATGGGTCCCGCTTTTATTTAATTTAAAATGGGCTTGTTTTTAGCTTTTCAGTTTTTTTTTTTAACTTAAGTTTTTTACCGCAGTCGGGTTTTTTTATTTTTTTAAGTAACTTCTTTTATTTCTTTTTTAGTTTACAAATGTGAAAGATTTCGCAGACGATTTAGTTCTTAGTAAGTAGGTGTTTTTTACAATTTGTCACTTCGAATTGCTTTTAAGTACCTATATATGTTGTATATATTTTTGTAATCACCTTTTAAAACCCTTTATTTTGATACCCCACTCGATAGGTTTTGAGAAAAAAAAAAAATAAAAAAAATAATATGGCGTCCAGTAAACGCCATATTGAATTTTCACTAACGTCATGTCTTTAGTGACACTCGCCGGACTAAGAGGAATCGATTAACGTGTGAATCATAAAAATCGGCCCAGGCGTTTGGTCTGTATAGTGCTTCAAAGGAACATACAAACATACATACATACATACATAGACTGATGAACACATTACCACTCCTTTGCGTCGCGCAGTCGGGTAAAAATAAAACCTTTCCACGGTCACATCTTTCTTCGAAAACGCAAATTCAACACTTTTTAAAGATCTACTAAAATTTCGCCAAAAAAGCAGTACCTACGTCCGGGGTTATTATTTTTTTGATTACGCACGTGTCCAACTTCTGAAACACAGCATAAATCCTGTGAAATTTTGGGTTTTTTCTGAAGATTTGTTTCGCTAATCATTCAAGAGATGCTTTAGAATTTGACCCTTTTAGCTTCGTCAACGAATCGTAGCTAAAAACCGTTTATTGGAAACCTATTGTAAGCCGTACTAACAAGCCAGGGTTTTATGCCCTGTATTTCGTTCATAAATGAGGCTTTTAGTGACTTTTAGTCGTTGTTTCGAAAGTTGTATTTACATTCTACATGTATGTTTGTATGAATGATTTTGTTTTGGAGTTGACAAAGCCGTAGTTTTGCTCCAATGCGAATTTTTATTTACGTTTTACCACTCGCATCTACAGGCGATTTTTTTCCGCGGCGATTTTTATCCGACTTCAAAAAAGGAGGAGGTTCTCAATTCGGATGTTTAAGTATATATATACAGGGTGTTTGGTGCATCGTTTGCCAAATGGAATTGGCCGAAAGGAGAGGTCATTTGCTATCTCTTAAGGCCCAGTAACTCATTCCTTGTTACACCGGTTTTTTATTATGACTTTTTAATTTTTATTTAGAAAAATACAAGAACTCTGCATTTAAGCTTAAATAAAAAAAAAGTTATGAGTATAGCCTTCAAATTTCATTTTAATTCTGATGTTTACTCTTGTATGGTTCTACGAAATTCAAAATTACATTTTAATAACATCTAGTTTCTTTTTAATAACTCAAAAAGTTTTTGCAAAAAGGAAAAATACACTTAACACTCAACTTTAAATTGCTGTAAAGAAAAAACTAAAAGCGATCCGGTTCTTCGAATTCTTTTAAAAAGTTCTCTAGCTTGTCCCCTTTCCAACGATGTGCAATATACCAAAAAAAACTTTTAATAACTTCAGTAATTCGCTAAATGTGTAATCGAGACACATCAGGCTGATATTCGATATTACGGTAAGAACACTAGTTTTCACATAAATAGCATTCTTTAAGTAGGTGGATAGTGTTATCTCCCTCTTACGCAGTCTCTTACCCTTTTTCTAGGGTTCTAACTTTCCTCGAACTTGAAATAAAAAATAAACTTTTATTTAATAAGTACCTAATAATAAATTATCACGCAATGGATTTACAACTCTCACTGTTGAGCCGAGGATTAAGAATCCAACAGAGCGCATTCCATCGCGTCAAAAAAATACACTGTTGGATTTTCTACCCACTCTACGGCTTTTAATCTACATCTATTATCGTCTCATATTAATAATAAATATTGTGTAGATATAACATGTACCATTCGTGTTATAGAATCTATATAAGTAGATAGGTATATAGATTCTAACACGAATGGTACATGTAACAAACATGTAACATGTAGCAGGAGCTAATAATAAATAATAATAATACTAATAATAGTGGTGGTGGATCGATTAGAGCGGCGCGCAATGATTGTTGACATAACCGTGCCGCATGATGAAAACCTCGTGAAAGCCGAGAAAGATAAACAGATCAAGTATCTTGACTTGGCTCGCGAGATTGTCGACATGTGGGATGTGGACTTAGCGATCATTGTGCCGATAGTCGTGACAGCCAATGGGTTAATTGCCAAGAGCCTCGACCAACACCTAAGGAGGCTCTCGTTGGGCAGCTGGATCAAGGGCTTCATTCAGAAAGCGGTACTTCTGGACACGGCCCGCATTGTTAGGTTCCTTTCTCTGGAGCCCTGACCACCGGTAGCTTGGACCCTGTTCCCGATACCGGTGGGCTACTACTATTTTTTATATTTTCAAATGTTTTTATATTTTAATATTTAAAAATATAATTTATAATATGTATATAATGAAATAAAGGAAATAATAATAATAATTCCATTTATTGCAGATTAATTACATGTCCGTAGGTGTTAGTAATAAAGGTCTTAAAACTATGTTAGATCAAAACAAGCATCATTCAGTGTCTCAAAATTCAAATACTAAAATCATAAAACCATATATGCCGAAAAAAAAAAAAAACTCATAGTCAGTAATAGTGTCATCATCGTCACATGAAGCTGGATAAATGTCCCCAGCACTGCAGAGTCTGGTCTCTCAGAAATCATCCTTAGGATTCCGTTGGGGTTCCCTCGAATCCGGCGCATCAGACAAGCTGAAGAGTTTGTTTTACCGCGCTAACATCTGGAACTACCAGTCGGATTTGATAAATTCTTTTTGCATTTCATAGCCCAATTCTCAATGAAGGCTGTAGGCTGTTTAACATCACGCTAGGACCTCTGGGAGCAGAACAAAATGAAAAAAAGTAAGAAAGAACGCGAAAACGAACTAATAGTGCGGGCAGACGACGCGATGCGGGGTCGGGGAGCGAGACATTTCACGCGCACGAAGTCGCCAGCAGAAGCTAGTATATTAATAATAAATATTGTGCAGATATATGTTACATGTTCGCTAAGCCAAGCCATGTTGGTTAAGCTACGCTTGCCGCGGTTGGTCTGTGGATGGGTGACCATCTTATATAACATACCGATACCCCTCCGTGCCTCGGAAAGCACGTTAAGACGTTAGTCCCGGCTGTCATTCGTGGATCTTTGACAATCGTTACGGGTAGTCAGAAGCCCGTAAGTCTGACAACCAGTCTTACCAAGGGGTATCGTATTACCCAGTAACTGGGTTGTGGAGGTCAAATAGGCAGTCGCTCCATGTAAGATACTGGTATTCAGCTGCATCCGGTTAGACTGGAAGCCGACCCCAACATAGTTGGGAAAAGGCTAGGCAGATGATGATGATATGTTACATGTTCGCATAGACATAACACGTAGCATTCGTGTCAGAATATGTTTACTACAATCTACGTATTGTATTTATTATAATGTCGGCGCGTACAAGTAGGTAATAATTATTATTCAGAAATTGAATGCCTATTCCGTCGAGTTCTCGAGAGCTCCAGAGGGCTGAATTTCATTTTGGCATCGACATTTGTGGAATTTCAATTGTTTTTTTCGAGTTCACCCTGTTTCGGAGAGAAAATTTCACTGTGATATTTCATGGATATGTCTAAGACAGACAGACACCAGAGTCAATATGCACCAGATTAATCGGTTAGTGGAGTCTTAACGAAGTCTTGTTCAGACTCCACTAACCAATTCTACCTTCTATTGTCTCCAATAGAAGTTTTATTGATATTACGCCTATGAGCGTTTAGTGTCCGACAAAGTGCCAAGTCAATCAAGTGTTATATATGGTATGTATATAATTTTCTCTGCCGTTGGCAAAACAGTATTTTCAGTGGGGTAAATGCGTAACAACGTGCTATGGAACGAAGTATACTAGGTGTCAAAGTCATATACCGCAGTAGGAAGTCTATACTTCGGCCCAAAACACAAATAGCGGACGCTGGCCACACGGCTGCTGGACTAAAGTGGACCTTCGCTGGCCACATCTGTCGTCAACACTCATCCGGCAACTATATTTTGATTATTTTATCGGCATCTAAATTATAACTAAACGGAGATGTCAAGCAAACACTTGAGTGAGATCAATATAGGAAATGGCAACACATGGCTGTTGACATTTTGGAAGTTTTGAAAAAGCCGAGTCGACAGAAGACACTTTGATCGAGACGCGCTCGTGAGAGGTTGCATTTGCTTGTATGAATTCATCACGTTTCAATATTGTAATCTGAGGGGTAATTCTCGTAATTTTAAGAACGGTCGCAGTCTGGGGTCCTAAAAAGGCAGAAACTTTGGCAGAATCATAAAAGGATAACATAATGGACAGTTAACCGTTAAGTTAATCGAGTTAATCGTATCAAATCCCATTGGTGAAGTATTTTTCAGGTATTTTTTTTGTCTGTGCTAAAATACCAATCAATCCGATCGAAATCCAATCCCAATCTCTTTGATTACACCTACGTAGTGCACAGAAAAAAGAAAAACACGGACTGTCTTCGCCATATTACGATTCATAATGTTATTCTTTTATGATTCTCCAAAGTGGCTTTTTTAGGCCCCCATATCTTAGTCTCAATCTGTCAAAAATATCTACCTGTAATTTCCCTACATTCTTGACAAGTTTTTGACATTGATTGTCGCTGAGATGAGATTACGACTAGATTTTGAACGTTTGTAACCGACGAAAAAACGGAGGAGGGTTTCAAGTCGACGCGTATATATATTATTAGAAGAAAATTAGCAGCAAGAATAGCAACACCACGACGGACTATATAAGGAAGGCGGCTGGTTTGGCCGGAGGCCATTAAAATCTTTTTAAAAAATCAATCTGTGTTTCTATTTGTAACAATATATTTATATAATTTTTTATGTATGACCACGCATAACTTTTTACAGAGTAGTCCGATTTTGATAATTGTTTTTGTTAAATTACGGGAATTGGAATTTAATTCGGGAATTGAATTCTGATAGCATCTGCCTAGTCAAATTATATTTTTGTAAATAATGAACTTTAGTGCCTTAATATGCATCTTTACTTAGTGTTTTGACTATTATTTCGATTATCCATCACATCCGACAACTCTGATAACGAAGAAATCGAAATGCTAAGAAGAAGAAAAATAATTCTTCATTATCTTTTAGAACAATATCACAGAGATGTCTTGATTCAAATCTGCGCACAGCCTTACATGGAATTGAACTAAATACTACTAAAGTGAAATTGCTTATACCCTAGCGTCTCTGGGTAATGAGTTTGCGACAGCTTCTTATGAGCTATTAGCTGAGTTAATGTGTTATTAACTTCTCGTATAAAGGTCGTGTTACTGTTAATATTTTCAATCATGGTTTATTTTGTTGTTGTATTTGCATTATATTTAACTTCAATGCTTACCTAAACAAAAGAATGACGTCTAAGATATATCATTTTCAGGAGTTTCATTTTGGTCCTTCATAGAAAACAAGTTTTATTTTTTTGGAACAAAATGGAGTCGAGTCAGAGTCACAATGATTACTATTATGGATAGCTAAGTACAGACGTCAGCACATCAAGCTACTATAATCCGTCAAATTTCTTCAATCGATTTTCAACTTAATCGCTAAAGCATAAGGTTCAAAGTTGATTGGGAAAATTTAACAGTTTCGGTTAGCTTGATGTGCTGGCGTCTGTACAACTGCGGGCAATGGAGGTTGACCTCTTTTCACACTTAGTTGAAAAGTGGTCCACCGCCAGTGTCCGTGATGGTTCCTTAATGGTTCTTTGTAGAAGCGTTTTTATGAATAATCTGCTCAGAAAAAGTTCCTCTTTACTTTATTTAAACATGTGTAAGTACAGTGGCCTTCAAAAGTTGAAATTTTTCCACGTCAGCTGTGACACACCACATTATGATTTAAAATTCTGGTGATGTTTGAACTGCTATAACGTTTTTATTAACCAATTCAACTACCTATGACTTGTCTTAAAAAATAATCAAGGAATCCTTTACCTGATTTTTATTTTATTTTGAATCATAATGTGACATCACAGTTGAAATGGAAAAATGTAATCTAACTTTTGCAGATCACTGTATGTAGCAACATACAAGATGATGAAGCTCTCTAAAACATTTGAACCTTGCCTTCGACTGCCTATCTGACCTTCACAACCCAGTAAATGGGTAAAACGATATTACATCTCTAAGTATAATATAATATCATTGACAGGTAGGTAATATAAGAACGATACAAAGCCTCCAAGCGGGCAGGAAAAACCCCAAGAAGCACTTCAATTTTATTTATAACTTGCTTACCCAATCTTCACGTTGTATCGTCAGGAAATAACCCCAGTTTTTTTATTGATAAATGATTTATTTTCTGTAAGTAGGTTTGCACATACATCTTCATCGTCATCATATATTTTTTAAACAAGACGAGAGCGGATTTTCCTATCTGACTATTCTGAGAAGAAAGGCCGAAACAAACTCAGAGGTCACAGTATCTTTTAAAATCCTGACAAAATCTTGATTAGATCATGTGAAGACCATGTAGATTGGTGTCTGAAATGGTCTTTCGAGGAAAGAACACAGATTGAGCGGACCTGTCCAGTCAGTGCACGAATTTGTCAAAAATCCTGCAGCTTAGCTCAGAACATGAGGACGTCAACAATTATTACTTTTAGTGGGATACAAAAAAACGCAAAATATCGTTCGCTGCAGTGGAAACCTGCTGGCGGCCATTTTGCAGGCTAAGCTCGCCCTTGATCGCTGTCAAATTCAAATTCAATTCAAATTCAAAGCATTTATTTCAATTAGACCTTGTACAGGCACTTTTGAATTGTCAAAATTAAAATTAAATAGTCTGTCAGTTAGTCCGAAAGTTGAAGCTAGTTGCCCATTCCAAAACGTAGATCTCTATGGAGAAGAACGGGCAAGAAACTCCATGGACACTCTTTTAAATCAAGATATTACAAAATCCTGGGTACATTATTCTTGTTGCTTCTATATGTGAGAACAATGTAAAAAAAAGACACAAATGAAGAAACAATTCAAAATATAAGATTAAAAATAAGCATTAAAAATAAGCATTGGCAGTTAAGAGATGACCAGTCTCAACCGACGGCGCCCGTTCACGAACATGTCCATTTGTTTGCTGTAAGCCGCTAGACTGTTTGAGAGGTGACGTCATCGGCTTTTTGTCTGATACTGTTTTGAAACTGTATGTCGGGGAGTTTGTTAGGGTAAAAAAAAGTTCAACTTTTTTATTTTTCCTAGCTTGTGAATACCTATAAACATAATTAACTCCTAGCTTGTGAATATGAACTGCCATTGACATAATGAACAGTCTTTTAAGAGGCGATTTTTTTAATTTTCATATTTTATTTCTGTGAATTAAAAACAGCGGGTATGCTTATGTACCTAAAGAATAAAAGTTAAATCGTCATATTTAATCGTCAGATAACTTTATCTGACGATTGATTAATTGGCCCTTAAAAATGGATTGGTGAAGCCGATGTAGCATCCTATATTTTGGCATCTCTCGTTCCGTCAGATAGTTTCAATCAATCAATCAATCAGTTTTGGTGTTCCTTTAATGTCACATATTTGTGATGACGCAAATTATCACATATCATCATCATCATCATCATCGGCGTCATCTTGACTACAGATATTAATGGATGAATCATGAAGTCAGATATTATTGCCGAGCTGACCATAGTTTGGAATAATAAAAAATGTCAATCTTTATAATTTACTTAGATAGGTATGTATTGCCGTGCCAAGTTTCAAGTTTATCAACTCAAGGAGTAAGATTTTTCATACCAACAAAATCCCCCTTTTCACCCCCTTAAAGGTCGAATTTCCTAAAACCCCTTCTTAGTGCTCCCCTACACAGTAAAAGAAACCCGCGTGCAAAATTTCACGTTCCCAGCCCCAGAAGTTTCGGCTGTGCGTTTCTCCTGTTATATATAAAGATGTAATCCCCCTTGGGATGTAATTCCCATTGGCGCCGCACATATATCTGTGTCCCATCCGACCATGAATGCTCGTGACTGTATAAATTTCCCAAGAAAACTATGCGCTTCGAAAATAATCGTCTATCTTCGGAAATAAAAAGAAAGAAAGATTTTTTTTATTTGTCCCAGGAAATACAAAAATTTTAAAAAGGAGCACTTAAAACGAACAAAGTTTTACTAAAAACAACCAGAAATAAAAACAAAAAGTACTGTGCGAGGCCAAAAAGGCTCCTATCGCAGCATAATGCTACAATATTTGAAAAAAAAAAAATGAAAAATAATACCGCAGCGCTGGTATTCTCACAGAACATAATTATAACCTTTTATGTATTCTGACAGGGCCCGCTATGATGCCACGGACACAACTATGGACATCTGTAAATCCCTTTATGAAAAATCTAAATACGAACGTGCGATGATAAAAAATAAATGATGAGATCTAACATAGAGTTGTGCAACTGGCCTAATTTTGTATAACCATGGTTACAAAATTATAGATTTACAACTTTATGCAATTCCAAACAACTTTTCAATATTTTTGAATGGCAGGTGATCAACTACGACCGGAGTAGTTAAGCGGAACAGTACAAAACTAAGAAGTTTTGTGGGCCCGCATTTCGTTACACTGTGGCGCAACCTTTGCTCTAATTCGGAATTAGGAAGACATTAAAGATTAATTTGGTAGATATTAATATGTTAAGTTTCCAGTTAATAGTTTCAATCAACCTAATGCCACATGTTCTCCTGAGGATTCGTTACTAATTAAAATCCAATTTTGTCTATATTTTTTATTAGGTATTATTTGTCATTTGCTTACTTGTTATTTTAATTTACAGAAATAAATATACTATATTTATTTTGTCTTCTACCAATGTCTTCATTATTTCTATTCCATAGGGACCAATAGGAGGATTCATAGGAATTATATTCAGAGAATAAATAAATGAGTAATAATATATAAAAACAAATACTATTGTTATAAATAGATAGAAAGGACATATTATAAGAAATAATTCATAATAAGGAAAACCATAAAAGCGCTCTTCCTCTCTCCTACTTATTAAAAATTTTGCTGTGCCCGACAGGGTCCATAATTCATTCTATTGATTTATACTTACCACATGTATGTTTACATTATGGATGCAATAAAGATTGAATCGAATTGAACCTTGTACCCGTGTAAGTATCTCTAAGATTAGTTTTCAGTACCTACCTAACTACGTACATAATAATACGTTTTGAGGGTAGAAACACAAAGTTGTGTTGCCCATAATCTTTATTAAACCGGGAATGTAATGGATCTCAATTTGGCTCGAAGTTATTTTTGGTCGCAAGAGCTTAAGCTTGTTGGATATACTTTTGGGTAAAATAAAACGACCAAACCTTTTAGGAACGAAAACATTAGAATGAATAAATCTCTCGCTTCCCAATTAACATGATATTCAAGAGCAACGTAAGTAACTCTCTGTGAACATCGGAAAATTCGAATGTCTATCGAAGTCAGAGGGAATGACGTAAGTAACTCTCTGTGAACACCGCAAAATTCGAATGTCTATCGAAATCAGAGGGAATGACGTAAGTAACTCTCTGTGAACATCGGAAAATTCGAATGTCTATCTAAGTCAGAGAGAATGACGTAAGTAACTCTCTGTGAACATCGCAAAATTCGAATGTTTATCGAAGTCAGAGGAAATGACGAAAGTAACTCTCTGTGAACATTGCAAAATTCGAATATCTACCGAAGTCAGAGGGATGATAAAAAAATATTTCATACTGAGGAAAATGTCGTGAGAAAAGTTATGAGTATCAATATCGATGGCTATAAGAGACGATGGATGGACTGTGTGAATGATGATATGGTTTGAAAAAAGGTGACTACTGAGATGACGACTAATAGAGAAGTATGGAAGAACAAGACATGTTGCGGTGATCCCAAATAAATTGGGATAAGGGCAGGATGACGCACAAATTGTAATCATGAATTCAGCATAATATGATTTTAGAGCTTTAGTGTAGAATAAAATAATTATTATATTATATAATTTTGGTCGGTTAGAAAAAAATCTGCTGTATCATAGAAAACTGCAATAACTACGCGGTCAAAATGTATCAACATCCACTGCTGGACATAGGTCTTCCCCAAGCACCTCCATTTCGACCGGTTCTGTGCTTCTCGCATCTAATGGGTTCCTGCGGCCTTCACAAGGTCGTCGGTCCACTTTGTGGGAAGCCTTCCAACGCTACGTCTTCCGGTACGCGGTAAATGTATGCAACAGCATTTTTTTTTAAATAGCCAACGAAAAATTTTAACTCGGGGGTTTTTGAATAATTTACTGAATCCTGAACTGAATGGTAGCAGGTTGTGCGTCATACTGTATAGATTTATGAACGTGTTTGTACAAACTTTTACTAAGAAGTTAGAATCAAGCGTTTTGTTGTTTTACACATGAGTGCGTTCACTTTTTTTTTTTTTTTTCCTGTGGCAACACTACAGCTAACAGCTGTTTAAAATTTGTTCTTGAAATTTTAATCTTAAATATTAAATTCGTTGTTTTTTAGGCCTATTTCCAATTACTCTTCAAGTAAATAGGATAATAATGTGTATTTTGTGTTAGATTCACATACCTAGTCCAAATTAAGTGTAAATATAACAATGTAAATCGGTGACAGTTACCGGCACAAGGGAATTTGCATTGTCATCTTGATATCAGGTACAATACTTTATATTTTACTTGCTATTAGTTAGTTTACGTACTACAATTAGTATAATTTCACCTGCAATTACCTACTTTGTTCACTTTTAGTAAGGCTACTTGATGCCAATGACCTTTGAACGTAAACATAACCTTACTTAGGTTTGGTGACAGAACTCCTTTTATTTACATCTAAATCTCATTTTTCCCATTGACTTCTGCCCCTAAGACGACCTACTGACCGACTTTTATATTCTCCTATTAAATTAATCATCTTTCCAACTCCTGCCACAACAACCTTCTCTTTTCTAATTTCTTGTCGCTTCCTTACTAGTTTTAATCATGATTATGACTCGCAGCGCCCGTGCTCGTCTCGAAGAGTCCAAACTCAATGAGGCTTTGAGCGCTTTAAAGGCGTCAAAGGAGTCCTGTGACCAACTAATTAAGGAAATTGATGACAGTGAAAGGTTGCTCTTTGATGCTCATGAAAAGAATAGGAAATTAAAAATTGAAATGGCTCAGATATATACTCAATACACTGATGCCATAGAAGAACGGGATAGACTTCAGCTTGTTGTGGACGGGTTCAGCCAGTGTAGCGTAGAGTATGAACAAGCTCTTAGCCACAAACACTTATTACAACAGCAGCTACATGAGGCTCAAAGTCAGATTACACAACTTGAGACTACAAACCTTAACATCACTGCCTCGCTGAACCAAAGTCTGTTCAATGAGTTGGTGTCTATTGCCCCGTCAATGGTTTCTGACATAAATCCTACTAACACTATTGATTTGACAGGTGATGATGAATCAAAATCATGTAAATCAGTGAGGGTAGTCACTAGTAAAAATAAACTCAAAAAGTACATCAAAATTAATAAATACATTGTTAAAACCCAAAAAATGGTAAAAAGACAAAAGTTCTTTATTAAAAATGTAAAACTAAATAGGGAAAGGTTAAATTTGCTTAAACAGTTAGATATGTATTCTTTTAATTTGGAGCAAAGTACTAGGAAGTACAATATTGACACACAGGACTTGCAATCTCAACTTGACCAGCTGCAGGAGAAACTAAGATCTATGACTAACAAATATAATACCTCTGAAGATCTAATGAGGGAATATGTGTTGGCAATGAATGAGCTGGTGAACTCACAAACAAACAGCTGTGAGCGCTGTCAAACACCATCCACTGTACCTACACCAGACCATTCATTATCAGCATGCAATACCACCTTACTGCATCCTTGTGTTGATTTGACTATTCCCTCTGTTAATAGTTCCATTATACCATGTAAAAAAAATGTAAATCATGATATTGTATTATTTTGTGATGAGATTGGAAAGGACTTAGGTCACTTGTTGACAGATGAATATCCGGGACACTCGATAATAAATTACTGTATGCCTGGTTGTTCTTTATTTGATATTATGAAAGAAGTTATTAAACATAACTTTAAGCAGGAAACAACTTTATTAATATTTATGGGAAATAGGGGTAATTTAAATAAAGGAGAATTGCTCCAATATCATCGAACATTGTGCAACCTTAGATTAAGAAAAATTGTATTGTTTACATTCCCTTACAGTAACAGTTTGCCACAGGAAGAAAATAACTTAAGATTTGATATGAACATGACATTGCACAATTTGACATAATTATAATGATAACCAATTCCAGTTAATTGATACTAACTATTATGTTGGTAATAATTTATATTTGACAAAAGATAGATACAATATTGTTATGTACTATCTTTCTAACTATCTTAAAAGACAGATAGCTGTGTCGCTATCATATTTTTTTTCAATTTCAGCCAAACATTTGGCTAAACAAATTGCTCCTATTGAGCAATGCAATGACTTTTTAAAGTATTCTGGCAATAATTTGGTCAAAATTAATGACATTAATCATCATTTAAATTAGACATTAAGACAATAGAGACAACCTCTTGCAAAAATGTAGCTAAGGTAAATAATAAGTCAAATGAAAGTGTAAAAAAATTAAATAGTATCAATCTGGTGCATCAAAATATTCAAGGATTTTTAAACAAAGAGTTAGAAGTAGAATTATTCCTGAATTGTAACAATATAGATATTCTTTGTTTGACAGAACATTGGCTTAAAAGCCACCAGTTCATGTTCAATTTTAGTAATCACCAGGTTGGTAGTTCATTCAGCAGAGTAAATGCTATACATGGTGGCTCATTAATTTTAATAAATAACCAGCTTAAGTTTAAGGACCGAAAGGATATCGTAAGCCTCTCTGTTGAGCGAACAATTGAAATAGCCTGTATAGAATTGGAGCAGTTCATTATATTAAGTGTATACAGACCACCTTCAGGATTGTATGATTGTTTTGAAAAAGTTATGGATGAAGTGTTGCACAAAATCTGTAATACAAAGAAGTCTATCATCACTTGTGGTGATTTTAATGTTAATTTGTTAGACAATTTTGGGTTAAGTACTAAAATTATAAGTTTGTTTCAGTCATACAATCTTGCTAACCAATTTTTAGAGCCCACTAGAATAACTCCTACTAGTGCCACATGCCTAGATAACATTTATACAGATGTTATACCGACCCACAAAGAAATTATTAACTTAATAGACTCAGATCATTGCGGACAATTGATCAGTATTCCAAATTACAACAAAAAAGTTACTAAAAAAGATATCACTGTTAACCCAAAAACAACTAATCGCTTGGAAACATTTAAAACTAAACTCTTGGGTAAATTACCACTTTTATTCACTAATGATGACCCTAATCAACAATATAATGATTTTTTTAATATGTATTGCACACAATTTGATAACACTTTTATTCCAAAAAGATTATCAGTTAATAGTAACGCTTCCTTCAGTGACTGGGCCACCATTGGTATACATAAAAGTAGAAAACGACTTTATGAATTATATGAAGAACGGATTTGTATAAACACTGCTGAATTTAATTTATATGTTAAGAATTATTCTAAAATATTTAAAAAAGTTTGTAGTATTGCCAAGTCACGTTATTTGAGTTCAAAAATTAAAAATAGTAGCAACATTATTAAAACGACTTGGAATGTCATTAATAGCGAAACGGGAAGGTCATGCACCCGAAGTAGTGACTACAGCCTTGCTATTGATGACAATATAATTAAATCAGATTCTCAAGTCGCCGCGGCCTTTGAAAATTTCTTTGCAGAGATTCCAGTATCAACTACTAAATCTCTTAACTCATCACCCGCTGCCGCAGAATCTTTACTTAAAGAAAACGTTTCAGTTTGTGATTCTGAATTTCACTTTGAATATGTAACCTGTAACGATATAATTAAAACCTTTCACACGTCAAATGTTAAAAAGACCGCAGATCTATGGGGTAATTCTGTGGATGTTGCTAAGTCGATTATAAACATTGTAGCACCTACTTTAGCTGTTATATTTAATAATTGTATTGACCGTGGTGAGTTTCCTGATCTTATGAAAAACAGTAAAATAATACCGTTGTTTAAATCGGGTAGTACATCAGACCCTACTAATTATCGACCTATTTCAGTACTACCTACCTTTAGTAAAATTTTTGAAAAACTTATTTTGAATCAATTGCAAAGATTTTTTAATAAAAATAAATTACTGCATAATAAACAGTTCGGTTTTACAAGGGGTCGTTCGACTACCGATGCAGGAGTTGAACTTTTAGGACATATTTATAATGCATGGGAGGACAAATGCGATGCCTTGGGCGTCTTTTGCGATTTGTCCAAGGCATTCGATTGTGTTCTTCATGAAACATTAATCAGGAAACTGCACCACTACGGAATCCGGAACGCCTCTCTGGATCTTCTTACTTCTTACTTGAGTGATAGGATTCAGAGAGTTGATGTTAACGGAAAAAGGTCACCCGGATCTGTAGTAAGAATGGGGGTCCCCCAGGGCTCAATTCTTGGTCCTTTCTTGTTCCTTATTTATATCAATGACTTGCCGTACCTCATAAAGGATAATCATGATATAGTGTTGTTTGCAGATGACACTTCTCTTTTGTTTAAAATCAAACGTCGGCAGCTGGTTACTGACAATGTAAATAACGCCCTTGCAAAAGTAGTTAACTGGTTTAATGTCAATAACCTACTTCTTAACGGAAAAAAAACGAAATGTATTAAGTTTACGATACCCCACGTTAGACAAGTAGAAACTAGTGTTCTCATTAAGGATGAAGAGTTAAAACCCGAAGATACCACAGTATTCTTAGGCATAACGTTGGATGCCAAGCTCCAATGGGGCCCCCATATAGATAAATTGTCAAAAAAGCTTAGCTCTGCAGCATACGCCGTTAGGAAAATTCGTGATTTGACTGATTTAGAGACAGCCCGTTTAGTTTACTTTAGTTATTTTCATAGTGTGATGTCGTACGGTATTCTGTTGTGGGGAAATGCCGCCGATATTCAGACAATTTTTATTTTACAAAAAAGGGCAATTCGTTCTATTTATAAATTAAGTCCTAGACACTCCCTCAGAGACAAATTTAAAGAGATTAATATAATGACTGTGCCTTCTCAGTACATTTATGATAATCTTTTGTATGCACATAAAAATATTTATCTGTTTAAAAAATACAGTGATATCCATAACATAAATACTAGGAACAAACACAAATTTGTTGTTCCTACAACAAGGCTCAAGAAAATAGGTGGCTCGTTTAGATGCCAATGTATACATTTTTATAATAAACTTCCTAGCCACATTCAAGAACTAAGCCTAAATAAATTCAAAGCTTTTATAAAGCGAAAACTATGCCAGAAAGCCTATTATACTGTAAAAGACTATATTGAGGACAAAAAGGCTTGGGATTGAGCTGCTCCAATAGGTTTAGACAGTGAATGTTATTTTGCAATTTTTACACTTTAATATTTTTTTTTTTTTTTTTAAGTATCTATTTACTTACACAATGACATGTACATTTACTGTATAAAGTATTATATTATTTTAATTATTGTGAATGTGAGGACTATGTGGGTCATTGTTTACATTTTAATCGTGGTCTGGCAGTTTGAGTAGTTTATGCGGCCTACCCAAATGTCCTGTCTTTGGTATTGTTCGTCGAATCGTGGAGCTCCTGAAGTTCTGAGTTGAGCTGCACGGTTACTGACAAATGCGTGCACTGACTGGACAGGTCCACTCAATCTGTGTGGTTCTTTCCTCAAAAGATCTTTTCAGACACTAATCTACATGGTCCTCAAAGATTATGTCCGGATTTTTATATACACATTGACATTGATGAATTTTATTTAGACAATGACATGAATATTTACTTTGTAAAGTATTTTTTTTTTTCTTTTCATTTAATTATTGTGAATGTGAGGACTATGTGGGTCATTTTTTTTTCTGTGTTCCTTCTTAGTTTTAATCATGATCTGGCAGTTTGAGTAATTTACGCGGCCTACCCAAATGTCCTTTCTTTGGTATTGTTCGTCGAATCGTTGAGCTCCTCATTTCTGAGTCGAGCTGCACGATTTTTGACAAATGCGTGCACTGATTGGACAGGTCCGCTCAATCTGTGTGGTTCTTTCCTCAAAAGACCATTTCAGACATCAATCTACATGGTCTTCACACGATCTGACCAAGATTTTGTCTGGACTTTAAAAGAGACTGTGACCTCTGAGTTTGTTTCGGCCTTTCTTCTCAGAGTAGTCAGATAGGAAACGCCGACCACATCTAGTTTTAAAAAATATGATGACGTGTAAAAGTGTTTGTAAAAACCTACTTACAGAAAATAAATCATTTATCATTTATCATTTATCATTTACTTTTCTTTCCAAAAATATACCTAAATCTGTTTAGAAAAGTGCTTTTACTTAGAAGTCAGAATAATAGGAAAAGGTATTTTGATCATCGAGTTCTTTAACCTTTGTTGACAAAAAGTTTTTCAGATAAATTACTCAACCTAATCAGCATGGCCATAATTCAATTGCCCTAAAAGTTATGAATATGTTTGTATATATACCGAGTTTTTTTAAATTAAAAATAATGTGATATCACACTTCACACTAATATTATAAAGGCGGAAGTTTGTTAGTATGTGTGTGTCTGTGTGTTTATATGTTTGTTACTTCTTCACGCTCAAACACCTGGACCAATTTTGATTAAATTTTGTATGGAGGTACCTGATACCCTGGATTAACATATAGGCTACTTTTTATCCCGATATTTCTACGGGACCGACATTTACGCGGGTGAAACCGCGGGGCACAGCTATAAGTAAAACAATAAAACAAACGGTGGTGTATTTATTATTACATACATTAGTATCAGCACTACAAAATTTCTATTGCGGCTTGGGGTACCCTTTAAGAGCAATTATTTTTTTTCCAAAACTTTTGAAGTGCTACCACAATTGAATTATCACTTTAACCTTTTGAACGCCACGATCGGGTATAGACGACAAACGAAAACGTGCCCGACACGCGTTTTCTTGTCGGCTGTAGACGACGCGACGGTGGCGCGTTGGGCACGTTTTCGTTTGTCGTCTATACCCGACCGTGGCGTTCAAAAGGTAAAAAATGTCGTTTTCTTGTCGGCTGTAGACGACCGTGGCGTGTTGGGCACTTTTTCGTTTGTCGTCTATACCCGACCGTGGCGTTCAAAAGGGTAAAAGCGTTGGAAATGACCTCCTTTATCTCCCTATTTCGTTTGGTCCACGACTTTTTGACTACCTTGTATAACTATGCACGCAAAAATAACCGAGCTGCTATACGATTATACGACACGATTACGCCACGCGTTCATGCTATCAGTGTAGGACATTGTTAGCTGTCTGTTTTGTAGGTGACAGCTTATTCATCTGGAAAACGGATACACGAGTCATCCATAAACGATGACAATGACTTTCCGGGGGCTGTGATTGAACTGGCTCATTGGCTGCAAGCGATCTTGAGTCCTGGTTTCTAAACACAATTGGGCAAAGCGTTTGGGTTTTCAAAATGGAATTTTATGCCCGATTCGAGGCAATAAGCGCGCCCATTGGAGTTAAACATAACTGATGAAATTTGGATGGAGTCACTACGAGTACACCATGTCGATTTTCAGTAATTACAGAGCCAACTTTCCACATGAAAATTTGCAGCAAAAGTTTACAGTCTGCTATCAGCAGCCAATTATCATACTACACCTCATTTGTTTACAACGTAATTACAGACGCCAGCACATCAAGCTCCCTGAAACTGTCAAATTTTCCCAATCAACCTTGAACCTTATGCTGCAGCGGTAAAGTTGAAAATCTATTAAAGAAATTTGACAGATTGTAGTAACTTGATGCGCTGGCCCACGGGAACATTGCCGGGATGGAAAGTATCCTATGTTAATGAAATCCGTTCTACTGTTAAGGCTTGAAAAGGTAAACGACAGACAGATAAGAGTTACTTTCGCATTTATAATTATTAGTATGAATTTTTGATCGAGTTTCTATTTTTCTACTTTTGTCTTAATATCATTACATCTCCTTCTAGATTCAGCGTTGTATAAAATAAAGAGACAAATACACACTAAGTATCAATTTTATGCATTATTCCAAAATCTTCCTCCACACTACAGTCGAGTACAAAACCAGTTTGCTAGCTCTATTGTGTGTAACCCATACTGTTTGCGTAGACTGTAGCTTGTTACTCGCGACCCGCTACGAAAAGCTTCTCTACGTCGCCGCGTCGTAGACTCCGCTACGTAGAGCCTTGCTACGTCGTAGAGCCGTTGAACCCCGCTGTTGTTAAGTGCCTCAGGATAGCGTGATTCTGAACACATGTGTGTGTAAATGTAGGTAAATAATGAAAATATATTTTATTTTATGTTAGATATAATAAGGAGGAATATATATTTCAATTTGAATGAAAGAGTAAGATGGTATATAATAAAAAGGTTGCTTAAAATAATAAAGGTAGTACCTATTATTTCTTATTACTATTATTCTACGTAGGTACCTGCCCACGTAGAATTTGCGCGGTGAATAAAGGTAAAATAACCTTTGTTTTTCAATAAGGGCTCGTGTAATCACTAAAAATAGCTATTCCAGTGCGAAATTCAGAAAATGAAAGTTATTTTTTAAAATGATTATGTACCTTTTAGTTGAGACAGCACAGCTAACGTCATAAAATAAATTGTAGATTGCTTTATTTTTTATTCAAATCAAACAAACACATGAAAGATTACCGATCCACTCCATCTTCGAAATACATATTTTAATAAACAACCCTTATCAGTATATATTTTTCCTTATTCTCGTATAACGATATCATGCCATATTTGATCGCATTTCCCTTCAGAGAGCCTTCGACGGGAATTTACTCGTACCATAGATAAAAACAAAATACAAACGAAAGGCTGTTACGCGTGCTGGGCCCATAACCTATTTTGGGGAGGTCTGCAGAGCTATAACACAGGAAATACTGTTAAGCATTTATTAGGAAGTTATAAAGGAAACAGCCTAAACGGAGCCTCTCGGCGGGTTGTCTTCGACATGAATTTAGACAAGACGAAAGTCATGTACAATTTGCACGTCTTCACAAGTCCAATCGAAGGGTCGCTTCTCGAAGTTGTGAAAGATTATATCTCCCTAGGGCAAGTAATCCAGCTCGGTAGACATAACTTTGAGAAAGAAGCCGACAAAAGGATTCAATTGGGTTGGGCAGCATTTGGAAAACTCCGCCAAGTCTTCTCGTCACGCAGTGTTTGAAGACTAAGGTCTTCAACCAGTACGTCCTGCCCGTTATGGTATTGCTGTCAAAACGTGGACACTGACGGTCGAGCTGGTCCACAAATTCAAGGTCGCTAGCGAGCTATGCTTGGAGCCTCTTTGAAAGATAAAATCAAGAATGAAATTATCTGGAAAAGAACCGCAGTTACCGACATAGCTTGCAGAGTAAGCAAACTGAAGTGGCATTGGGCTGCCATGTTTGTCGAAGGACCGTCGGCTGTTGGAGCAAACGAGTCCTGGAGTGGAGACCGCGTATCGGCAAGCGTAGTGTGGGACGCCCCCCAGCTAGATGGACGGACCACCCAAAGAAGGTGGCTGGGGTAGACTGGATGCGGAAGGCAGAGGACAGGCTGTTGTGGCGCAGCCTGGGATAGGCTTATGTCCAGCAGTGGACTGCAATAGGCTGAGTTGATTGATTGAGGAAAAATGGTGTATCGTACAAAATCTATAAGTCAACTTTTATGTAGACAGTTTTCTATCTAGGCAGTGGAGGTGATATACCTTCAACAAAGGCACATTGTTCCACAGAGCACGGATGCGTCACGGTTGCAACTGCTAGAGGCAGGATTGTCAATTCTCTCCATACAAACCTAGTTTGTCACCGTTGACTCGCACTACAGTTCTTTCACAGCTATTTTTAGGGTTCCGTACCAAAAGGGTAAACGGGGCCCTATTACTAAGACTCCACTGTCCGTCTGTCACCAGGCTGTATCTCATGAAGCGTGACAGCTAGACAGTTAAAATTTTCGCGGATGATGTATTTCTGTTGCCGCTATAACAACAAATACAAAAACAGAATAAAATAAATATTTATGGGGCTCCCATACAACAAACGTGTTTTTTTCGGCGTTTTTTACCTTTGATTTTCCATCACTGTCCAAATCACAGTGATCTTTATTCTCCTGTACCCTAATTGCGTAACACTATCGATCTCAATCTGAATCATTCTGAAGGACATTGCTAATCCAATGCTTCATATGTTCGAGAAATTTGTCTGCTCAGCAACGTAAATAACGCAATGAATTTTGTTGAACTGTCAAAATGAAAGCCGTTGCTACTGATAGTGTGTTGCTCAATTACCCGCCTGGTAATGTATTCTCGGTCCACTTCGTGGGTGGCCTCCCAACGCTACGTCTTCCGGTACGCGGTAGCCACTCCAGAACCTTTCGGCCCCATCGGCCATCTGTTCTGCGAGCAATGTGCCCTGCCTTGTGAAGGCCGCAGGAACTCGTTGGATGCGGGAGGCACAGGACCGGTCGAAGTGGAGGTGCTTGGGGGAGGCCTATATCCAGCAGTGGACGTCTTTCGGCTGAAATGATGATGATGATGAATGTATTCTCAACATTGGAAAATCTCAGCACATTTTTGGGGCATAATTCAAACTCAAAGCATTTATTTTAATTAAGTAGACCATTTACAGGCACTTTTGAATCGTCACGGAGTCGGTCAGTTAGTTAGAAAGTTGAAGCTAGTTGCGCTAAGATTTCCTTATCCCCCTAATAAAACTTTTATAATAATGAAGCAAACGTCACTTTCGTTATTCTAGCCCAAAGTAACCCTAACCAGAGCGGCAATTCTCGTAATGTTAAGATCGTTCACAGTCTGATCTCGGTCTCAATCTGTCAAAAATACCTCTAATTTCCCTACATTTTGACAAGAGTTTGACATTTGTTTGTCGCTGAGATGAGACTGCGACTAGATTTTGAACTTTTTAAATTACGAGAATTGGCCATCTGGTCTAGGAGTACGCATCCGATAAGAGTAAGTACGCAACACCAGAAGCCGTGAAGTTGTTTGCGTTGCGGGGCTAACTTCAGCCGTATGTAATCTAATATCTAATCATGTCAACTGTAATAAGAAGTGCTGTGCAAAAAAAAAAACTTAAGTTTAAAAATTTCTGCTCAAAATCTTAAATATTTTTACCATTATTAAAAGTAGAAGTAGTAGTAAGTATTGTTGAGACAAGAATGCAACAAAACGTAGATAGAGAAGAACGGGCAAGAAACTATTTTTTATTACCGACTAGTTTTTGCCCGTGTGATTTTTTTTGTTCACCCGTCCCGTCGCAACGTCTGTCCGCGTTATTACTTCGTTTTCGCTTAGCGTTGTTTCTGACTTTTATTTCTTTTTTCACGGCTCCTAAGTGTCTTAGCGTGATAGTCCTAACTGATAGCCTTCCTCAAGGATTAGGCTATCAGATGCAAAAAGATTTTTATTTAAATCCGACCGGCTGTTCCAGAGAGTTCAAACAAACAAACTCTTCAACTTTATTATTATACTAGCAGCGCCCCGCGGTTTAACCCGCATAAGTGTCGATCCCGTGGGAACATCGGGATAAAAACTACCCTATGTCCTTCCCCGGGATGCGACCTATTTCTCTGCCAAATTTTATCGAAATCCGTTTAGTAGTTTAGGCGTGAAAAGGTAACATACAGACAGACAGACAGTCAGACAATCACTTTCAAATTTATAATATTAGTATGGATTTTAGTGCGGATTAGTTCAACCGTCTCTTTATCCTGCCGGCCTGGCGCAGTGAATCCGTGCTCTCTATTCCCCATCTGTGAGCGGACCATATAAAGTTTTACTAAAGGAAGGGATGTTGATGTTTATAGAGGATTCCCGGAAAGTTACTGTAATTTGGGTCTAACTTGGACACGATAATACGCACAGCACTGTTACTAAGGCTTGTTTTAATTAACTTTGTTTTGGAAGCCCCATTCTTGCAGGTCGGAATGAAATTGTGAAAATATTAGGCTAGGCAATGACAGCCTTAGTGCGCAGGGTAAATTACTGTATTTTTATGAACGTTCGCATTCTACAGTCCGTTCACAGTTATTTCACGACTGACAGCAGCAACCTTACCTTATTGTAACTAGAATAAAGATTACAATGATTTTGGCGGACCTGCCAGCGGCAGCAACCCAACAGAAACCTTATTAGAATGAGAATAAAGGTCACTGTGATTTGGACAGTGATGCAAAATCAGAGGTATGTGTTAATGTGGCAAAAAATCTCTAATTTACCTACATTTGTGACAAGTTTGTAACGGTATCTACAACGCCACATGCGAATAACACGTCATACTGACGTCACTCAAAATCCTGCATCTCGCAAGCAGAGTTTGCCGCGCAGCTAGCATAAACTCAAACTCAAAGCATTTATTTCAATTAAACCTTGTACAGGCACTTTTGAATTGTCAAAATTAAATAGTCTGTCAGTTAGTCAGAAAGTTGAAGCTAGTTGCCCATTCCAAAACGTAGATCTCTATGGAGAAGAACGGGCAAGAAACTCCATGGACACTCTTTTAAATCAAGTTATTACAAAAACTTTCGTACATTATTCTTGTTGCTTCTATATGTGAGAACAATGTAAAAAAAAAAAAAAGACAAATGAAGAAACAATTCAAAATATAAGATTAAAAATAAGCCTTGGCAGTTAAGAGATGACCAGTCTCAACCGACGGCACCCGTTCACGAACATGACGCGTGGATCAGCACCATCCAGCTCAACCATTTTGTAGGGAACCGAATAATCCAACACACGCGCCACCATCGGTGAGACATTTAAGTGAGCATGACACGTTCTCAACTGCCATGCTCTTTCAAGTCAACAACAAAAAAAAAAATCATAATAAACGGAAACATGGTTCTTACATTTACAAAATTTAAAAAAAAAAAATGCTTCTAAATTATACAAAACTATAGTTTGCAATTTATTTAAGATGTTAATATAATTTACTACCAAACAGGAAGAGGTATCAAATATTGCAGTATTCAACAATTAAAACTGGATTGAACAAAATAAAAAAGTTATGTTCGTAATGTCAGAAAAATTTAAAAAGAAAAAGGGAAGCACCTCTTCCAAATATTGAAATTTTAACTAGTGAGCCCAAGTGCCTGTGGAGCAGGACCAGCATTAAGCCAAGCATTTTTATCTACGATATAATCATCCAACTTGTAATATGCTTGTCTACATAGTGTGCGTTTAATGCATGTTTTAAATTTCTTCTCATTTAATTGAAGAATATCGAATGGTATTTTATTATAACATTTTACACAGTAACCCATAAAAGAAGTTTTTACTTTAGACAATCTGAAACGCGGTTGATCTAATTTGTCCCTATTTCTAGTGTTAAAATTATGCCTGTCACTTATCTTACTAAAATGATGTAGATTTTTTCGAACGTACATAATGTTTTCATATATATATTGACAAGGAACCGTCATGATGTTAATTTCTTTAAACAGTTCTCGTAAAGAATCGCGTCTGCTGAGCTTGTAGATGGCTCTAACAGCCCTCTTTTGCAGAATGAAGATAGAATCAATATCTGCAGCCCGTCCCCATAACAAAATACCGTAAGACATGATGCTATGAAAGTAACTAAAATAGACCAGTCTCGCGGTATCCACGTCTGTTAATTGGCGAATTTTCCAAACAGCGTACAATTACCGGCACGTAACTTGGCAAGAGATTTTCGTAGTGGGGGAAGTTCGCGCATATAAAAATGTATGAAATTGTGCGTGCGCAAACTTCCCCCACTACAAAAACTCTTGCCAAGTTACGTGCCGGCAACTATAAGCGGCCGAACTGAGCCGCCCTGCAAGTGATGTTAAGTGCGGACCCCACTGTAGCTTTGAGTCAAGCGCGATCCCCAGAAAAACCGTATTTTCGACGAATTCAAGTGTCTCCCTATTCAATACAACATGACATTCATTACTTCTAACATTCGGTAAAGCGAATCTAATGCATTTAGTTTTTTTCTCATTTAATACCAAATTATTCACAGTAAACCAATTATGGACCACATGCATAGCGTTATTTACGTCGTCAAGCTCCTGTGCACGTCTGCTTACTTTAAAAATCAGTGATGTGTCATCAGCAAATAACACCATTTGTGGTTGGTTTTTCAGTAAATGAGGTAAATCATTTATATATACTAAAAATAGGAATGGCCCCAATATTGAGCCCTGCGGTACTCCCATTTTGACTTTTAAGCCCGATGAATTCACACGGTTAATTTGAACTTGCTGGAATCTATCATTTAAATATGATTCTATTAAGCTAAGAGCAAGTTTACCTAGTCCGTAATGCTCAAGTTTCAAGAGCAGTGTTTCATAATTCACGCAATCAAATGCCTTGGATAGGTCACAAAAAATGCCTATAGCATCTTGTGCCTCTTCCCATGCGTTAAAGATGTGTTTTAATAAGGTGACACCGGCGTCGGTTGTACAACGTCCTCGTCCTCAACATAGATACAACTGCCCGACATGAGTCATCGGGCAGTTGCCCGCCAGACTCAACACCCGTCTGGTTGGAGGATCCTCCCTTTTCATGGAGTATGAGTGAACTTTACACCCTGTTCCTCATACCTCTATAAGTTTTTGTCATTATTTGTCCCTGAGACCTGATGTTAATTTGTCGCTGAGATGAAATTGGATATTTTCTTTTATGTAAAATCATATATAAATTTAAAAAAATATTATATTTATAACATATTATATTACCATATTTATAATATTATAATATTTAAAAAAATATAAATCTGTTTTGATTTTTTTTTTCTAAGTTTTTCAATGCAGATGGTGACGACAAAATAATATTATGTATCATTCAAATTCCACACGACTGTTTATTTTAAACAATTTACACTCAAAACACGACGATCTATTAATACTGCGGGACACATAACCGCCCCTAGACGTGATAACAATTTATAAAACTTCTCTTTTATTTTATAAAAAACAAAGAAAAGACAAGAGTCAAGGTTTTAACCTGAACCAGCACCTAGCAACCTGCGAGGACACCTGCTGTGCTATTCTGTAAAAATCTCACCGTGAAAACTTAGGTGAAGTTAGCGTGGAGTGAGCTGTCAATAGTAGGTATCAATTTTTTGCAAAAACAAACTCACTTCACCTAAGTTTTCACGGTGAGATTTTTACAGAATCGACCGGCTGAGCATAATGCTGACGCTTAAACCTGTTGCTTTCGGTATTACAGTTTTGTGTATGTACAGACGCCAGCACGTCAAGCTACTACAATCTGTCAAATTTCTTTAATAGATTTTCAACTTTATCGCTAAACCATAAGGTTCAAAATTGATTGGGAACATTTTACAGTTTCGGTACTGTGGTTTCAGGTAACTTGATGTGCTAGCGTCTGTACTTACTAGATACTAGTAGCTGTAATACTGGAGACAGTAAACGACAATCTATTCTATTCTATTGTGTCTCGTTCAGTGTCCTTGGGTTAATGTGTATTGTGTCCTGCAATGAGTTAATAAAAACCAAAAAGGTGGCTATAAAACATTGCCAATGTTCTCTCCAGCTAATTATCGTAATTGAACGATACTAATGTTAGCTCAAGGGTGAACGAGCACGCATTCACTCTTTCATTCATTATTTTTTATGAGGACTTTTTATGTTTGTTAGCTCTTTCATTAGGAAAAGTAGCTTGCATTTGCATCTGCGTACTGTGTTCAAGATTTTTCTTTTATCGTCGCTAGGGTTGATGGGTTGAACTGAAACAATTATTTGAGTTGTCTTGGTTTCACCAGAGTAAATACAAATGAGTAGGATATCTTCATACATACGCAAACGTTAAGTGTTCATAGTGAATTAGGGCCCTGGTGGCCTAAAAAGGCCACTTTGGCAGAATCATAAAGGGATAACATTATGAATCATAATGGACAGTTAACTGTTAAGTTAATCATATCAAATCCCATTGGTGAAGGATTTTTCAGTTATTTTTTTTGTCTGTGCTAAAATACCAATCAATCCAATCCAAATCCAATCCCAATCTTTTTGATTATACCTAGTGCAGCGAAAAAAAGAAAAACACGGGCTGTCTTCGCCATATTATGATTCATAATGTTATACTTTTATGATTCTGCCAAAGTGGCCTATTTAGGCCTCCTGAAGGCTAATTCTACTAATTTAAAACGTTCAAAATCTAGTCTCAGTCTCATCTCGGCGACAAACAAATGTCAAAAACTTGTCAAAATGTAGGGAAATTAAAGGTAATTTTGACAGATTGAGACTGAGATCAGACTCTGAACGCTCTTAAAATTAGTAGAATTGCCGCTCAGACTGTGAACGCTTTTAAAATTAAGAGAATTGCCCCTCAGGTCTGTGATCAAGATGTCGCGTTACCTAGTATTATTGGTGTTGTGATAACAATTACATTTTATATAAATGACAAGTTGAGTTTGCAAAAGTACATGAGGGAGTCGTCACGAGTAGCATTGATTTTGAAAACTTACATTGCTATCCATCAATAAGGTCATAGCACACATATCAAACCGAAAAGGGATCGGCACCGTATCAACTCGAGCCGTTCAGTATTCTTTGTATGAAACTCCCTACTGCAACGCACACTAATCGGAATCGTAACGTAATCGCCTCGCCTCGGGACAAGCTCACGAACCGCGGTGCGGTGCGTTACGGCTCGTCGTCCCTGCGCTTAAGGCTCTTCGTCCACACTTGCCCCTCTCACTCCTCCGGCCTGCCTGCTGCACCGTTAAACAGCTGCCGGTGAGCCGCAAGCGCGGCGTCGCCTAGCCATAGCCGAGTCGACGCATCGGAGCTTCTGATCCGCTTTGGTTGCGTGCTTACGTTAGGTTGACGCCTGATTGACGGCGAGGCGAAAGGCGATACGGTGCCGATCCCTTTCCGATTTGATATGTGTGCGAGGACCTTAAGAGCGTTTACGCCGCACGGCATTTCATACAAACTTTAAAGCCTTATTTTTCGAAATGAATAAACCGATTTTAATGAAACTTCATACGCATAAGCAGGATACAAAGGTCAAAAAAGTTAGTAGAAAACATTTTCGAAAAATAGTGTTGCAGCCAAATTAGACCGATTTTAAATTTTCCATAGAAACAGACATTTCCAGTTATCTTTTTTTAAATAAGACATTTCAAAAATGTTTTCTACTAACTTTTTAGACCTTTGTATCCTGCTTATGTGTATGAGGTTTCATTAAAATCGGTTCATTCATTTCGAAAAATAAGGGCTTTAAAGTTTGTATGAAATACCGTACCGTACCGTACCGAAATAGGTAAACGCTCTTAAAGACACATCGGAATTGTTCATACAACGTTTAGCATAAGCCTCGCATAATCAGCCTATAATGTTCCCATTGCTGGGACTCAAGCTTCCTCTTTGTGAGAGGGGGTGGGTTGTAATCACGCGGGCTCAGTGGGCGTCGGCGGATGTCACGTGTCTTCGAGTGTTGGTTCTAGGACTTGCCGTTTTCCTAATGATGTTTTTTCCTACACCGTTTTGAGAGCAGTGATAAATTCCATAAAGGAATATGCCTATCTGGGTTTGAACCCACGATCCACTACTGGCCACCAAACAAAAAAAAGTTGCTCTTACAAAGTAAATATTTAAAAAGGTATTCAAGCCATGTAGTCTATCTAGGTCGCTCAAAACGTTTCACCCTAAATTACGTCAAATAAAATATCTAGATTCATGTCCAACGTCCGTTATAGCTTTGCGTAAGCATTGCTTTAATTATTTTAACCTAAATTAGGGTCAAAATTAGTAAACCTTCTCAAGGACCTGATAACGAGTGCCTAGGTCTACATTTTGGTCTGAAATTCAGGTCAATTTTGCTGGCCAAAAGGCTGATAATGGTCAAGTCGTAAATGGGCACCTACTTTGATATTATTAGGGTAATTATTATTGTGAAGTACCCTTGTTCTTGACTTATTGGGTCAGTTGTTACAAGCTTGTTACAACTGACCCCTATTCTTAAATTGCTTAGGATATCGCCAAGTCTTTATGTTACAGATAATTTAAATGAGCTAGGCTTATCGTAATACAATATTGATTTATAAAATGTCAATTCCCGTCAATTTGATGCTATTATCGTTGTCAAAAATAATTGGCTGAAAATAATTGCTAGCCAATAGCTTTAAGGATTACAATTAAATTGATTGAAGATTGATTTGATTTAGTGATCAAAGAAGTATGCAAAAGATACCATTTTTCCTGCCGCGGCCGTCCATAATAATATCGTCAAATTAGAAATTATAAAAGCGCTTATTCCCACCGTAATACCGGAAAAACTGTAAAGCTAACAGTACGTTGAACGAACATTATCATAAAACCTAAAGCATGGAGAGTAAAGGCTCCTACAAACAGGCGCGACACGCGATATAATTGCGCGCGACACAAAGGCACCGCTCGTTGCGCGACTTGCGGTGCCCTTGTATCGCGCGCGATTTTATCGCGTGTCGCGCCTGTTTGAAGAAGCCTTAAGATTCAAAGCCGTTCACCATTATTAGGCCATTACTGTGATAATGTTATAGGCGACTGGATCTCGAATTGGCAATAAAACTGAAGATTCCGTACGTGATAGTTAGGTAATCAAGTAACAGAAGGTTTTGCACTGCTCTTTGAATAATTAAAAATACAGGAAAAGAGGGTTTTAATTATATGACCTTTAGTTTGCTTTGATATTTTAAATACAAGATGGCGGGGACAATAACGTGCAAACTGTAACCAGTAACCGAAGAAATTTTTCATCTATATATATAAAATTCAAAGTCCTGACTGACTGACTGATTGACTGACTGATATATCAACGCACAGCCCAAACCGCTGGACCTAGAGACTTGAAATTTTGCACATAGATACCTTATACAGTGTAGGCATCCACTAAGAAAGGATTTTTTGAAATTCCACCCCTAAGAGGGTGAAATGGGGGGATTTCGTTTGTATCAAAAATCTTATTCATTGAGTTAATAAACTTGAAACTTTGCACGAATACTTATCTAAATAAATTATGAAGATTGACAGTTTTTTTTTCTAAACTACCCCTACTAACAAGGGATTGGGGGGTTTCAAAGTTTGTATGGAAGAATTTTAGCGCGCGGTCCGATTTACTCGAAACTCAGTATTTATACCTAAGATTGAAAGTAAAGAATAATGTGTATCAGGGTTTTTCGAAAATCTACCCCTGACGGGCTGAAAAGGGGTAGTCAATTAATTATATAAAATGGTATACTGACTTACTGACCGTTGATATATCAACACACAGCCCAAACCGCTGGTCCTAGAGACATGAAACTTGGAGGATGTGTTCTTTGTAAAGAGTAAGTATCCACTAAGAAAAGATTTTTGGGAATTCTACCCCTAAAGGGGTGAAATAGGGGATGGAAATTTATATGAAAGTCCGTCAGTTTTGAAGTTAGGATCTTCAAATTTTGTGTTTAGACTGAGTATTGAAAATTAATTTATGCGTGTCTCAGCGTTTTAGACAATTCTACACCCGAAGGGTTAAAAAGGGGGACGAAGTTGCGTATGGAAAGTCCTTAATTTTCGAAGTAAAAATCACAAAATTTATTATTTAGGCTTACGGTTGAAAGGTAACGCAACGGTGTTGTTAGAATTTCAACCCTTAAGGAGGTGAAAAGGGGGACGAAATTTTGTTTTTAACTATATAATCTATAAACGCACAGCCGAAACCGCTGGTCCTAGAGACATTAAAATTCATGTCTAGGACCAGCGGTTTCGGCTGTGAAGGGTGTGTTCTTTGTGAAGAGTAGGTATCCATTAAGAAAGGGTTTTTGGAAATCAACCTTTAAGGAGGTGAAAAGGCGGGATTTTGTTTGTATGAAAAATCTTATTCCTTGAGTTAATAACCGCAAGCAAGAATACTTATCCAAGAATGAAACTTGGCAAGAATACTTATCCAAGTAAATTATGAAGTTTGGCATTTTTTGTTTTTCTACCCTATAAAGAGGAATTGGGGGGTGTCAAAATTTGTATGGAAGAATTTTAACGCGCTGTCCGATTAGCTCGAAACTGAGTATGTATACTTAAAACTGAAAATAAAGAATAATGTGTATCTGGGTTTTTCGAAAATCTACTCCTAACTGCGTGAAAAAGGGTAGTTAATTTTACAGGGGAGGATTTTACTGCGTGGCTTGATTAGCTCGAAAATTGGTAATAATCTTAGAGTCAACTTATGAGCACATCTTAAACGATTTTTCAAAATTCCACCCCTATAAGGGTGAAATGCGGGGATAGAGATGAAATGAAAATAAACTGAAAACTTGGCAAGAGTACTATCTAAGTAAATTATGAAGTTTGTCATTTTTTGTTTTTCTAAACTATAGGGGGGTTGGGGGGTGTCAAAATTTGTAAGGAAGAATTTTAACGCGCAGTTAGATTAACTTGAAACTCAGTAGGTACCTATTTATACTTATGACCAAAAATAAAGAATAACGTATAGGTAAGGTTACGTTAACGTATAGGGTTTTTCGATAATCTACCCCTAACGGGGTAGTCAATTCCACATGGGAGTATTTTATTACGTGGCATGATTAACTGGAAATTTGGCATAAATAACCCTTAAGTCAAGTCATTGAATCATCCCAGACGTTTGTTCAAAATTCCATCCCTAGGGGATAAAAAGAGGGGACACAGTTTATATGAAAAATCTTATTTATTTGGTTTATAAACTTTATAGACTTCCAAAAAAAACACTACAAAGTGAAAAATAACTTTAATTTCGTAAGTCGGTGTCTTTGGATCTGTATTTTAGTTTTTGCCAACGACTTCCGAAATTAAATTTATTTATTCAATTCATTTATTTTTTTATTTATTTTATAAATGATAAGATCATAAACATACATTTTCGAAACTTTAAGAGGAAAGTACGAATTTCACGCGGACGAAGTCGCGGGCAGAAGCTAGTCGGTTATAAAAAAAAATCAGCTGCAACAGCTTATATTTTTTAAATAACCGACGTAAGATTTAAGAGGAAATGCGCCCGGAGAGACTTTTGAAAAAGCCTAAGTAAAAAGTCATAACTCGAAGTTTGGCTTTTGCCTATTTCCTAAATCATAAATCCTCCTCTAATATTGGACGAATTTAAAACATATTTCATAAACTGAATAAGAAAGAAGGTTATATATACTATGTCCCTATGTTTTTCGTTTTTCATTAATAGTTAGTCAAAGTTAAGTGAGTCAAGAAGAATTGCCAAACTTAAGTGGCAGTGGGCAGGGCACAGAACAGATGGTCGATGGGGCCGAAAGGTACTGGAGTAGCGACCGCGTACCGGAAGATGTTAGCGTTGGAAGGCCTCTCACAAGGTGGTTCGACGACCTTGTGAAGGCCGCAGGAACCCGTTGGATGCGAGAAGCACAGAACCGGTCGAAGTGGAGGTGCTTGGGGAGGCCTATAATTTGTCCAGCAGTGGACGTCTTTCGGCTGAAATGATGATGATGATGATGATGAGTAGTCAAAGTACACTAGGCCTCTGTTGACAGCGGTTTAAATCGACATTTTTTGAGGGTTCTAGTGCTTATAAAAATAATGTACCATTTAAAAAGGAAAACATAGGGACATACAAGTAGTTAATATTTATTATTCTGTAAAAAAACATTGCTTTATGGTCATTAACCAGAAAGAAAACAGGCGAGAGCGTTTCTGTGGAGAAAAGACCGCCCACATTTCCTCTTAAACTTACTAAACTTAGGCAGCCTTATTACAAAACAAGATTTATCTTTAGACCTAGGTTTAAACCATCCAGCCATTTTTAAATTTCGAACTATAATCCGACGAAGCTAAAGTTCTTATTACAAAAACTGACGTTAAACCTGAGTCTAAGTTATCAATTTTGCATTAAGAACTTTACGTTTGTCGGAATAAAGTTCAAAATAGAGTAACTGGCTCGAAGGTTTAGGCTAGGTTTAAAATTAGATCTCGTTTTGTAATAAGACGGAGGGGGTTAACTATTACCATGATAAAAGGGGGTTACCCTTTTATCATGGTAATAGTTTCGCGTCGATATCCCTGTGACCCTGTATATTTTAAAATAGGTACGTGCTTGTACCTATTATTATGATCATCGCCAAAAGTCTAAGCTTATACCAAAAGGTAAACCAATATCACACTAATATTATAAAGGCGAAATTCTGTGTGTGTGTTTATGTTTGTTACTTCTTCACGCTCAAACAGCTGAACCAATTTTGATAAAATTTTGTATGGAGGTAGCTGACACCCTTGATTAACATATAGGCTACTTTTTATTTCGATATTCCCACGGAATCGACATGTATGCGGGTGAAACCGCGGGGCGCAGCTAGTAATAGTATAAAGGCGAAAGTTTGTGAGTGTGTTTGTATATTTGTTACTTCTTCACGCAAAAACTACTAAACAGATTTTGATGAAACTATCCAGTAATATAGCTTGTACATCAGATTATCACATAGTAAATTTTTATCCTGATATTTCCACGGGATTGAAACTTATGCGGGTGAAACCGTGTGGCCCAGCTAGTAAATCAAAAGAAAGATAAATTGGAGTATGTTTGATATGCAGATTTGGAGTTATATTGACTTCATATCAGCAGATAAAGACTGGCTGTACCTCCCTACGTATGGTTCAAATAAATTTCATGCATGATTTTTTTTTTTTTTAATGTATTTCTTCATCCAATTACTGTAACCGTAGTTAGCAGGTATCTATGGCTTCCATTCCTATAACTATGTATTTTTAATTTACGCAAAAGCCATTTTCTGTTTTACTATCTTTTACAACCCTACTTAAACTAACGACCCGATATAGCAGGGCAAAGGAAGGTTAAAATCGTGTATAAAGTGTAGATAAAAAGTAAATATATAACTAGGTATATAGACTTCTTAAAGTGAGTCTCTTTATAACTCAATTTGTGCTAATGGCTAAAACGCCAGAGCGAAAGTTTTAAAATTTATTCAGAAAATGGGTCAGTGAATTGTGAATTTTGAACAAATACTAACGAATCTAAAATTCTGCCGGAGCAAACTATTTTGGCGATGTGATATATAATGTGGCTACTAATATATATCTATATAAATATAACAAAGCCGGGTTTGTTATACCATTTATAACTCAAGAACGGCTGGACGGATTTTTATTACCTTTGATTTATTAGGTTTGTCTCTGCCCCGAATATATAATAATATAATATAATAATAATTTATTTCGCTTTCAAAGAACAACAAAAACATCTATGTACAATTGTACAGTACAATTTAATTAAGGTATTTGATGGTTGTACATCAGCACGTAATTGATGATCTACCAACTCCCAAACTAAGTCAAACTTGTATTTTGGGAGTTAGTGGTTCTTATGACGAAGGGATTACATAGGCACAACCTTGTAGCCTAAAAATTGACTTCCAACGCTTTACTGTAAATAAATTAAATTAAAATTCTGTAAAAATATCAGAATAAATATAAAAGGCCTTTTCCCATGTTTTAATACTCATTCACGAAAAAAAAAATTGTGAAGAAAATTCATTTTCTCATAGGTACATTTAGGCGGTAAGAAGCCGGGTCAGCTAGTTTTAAAAATAAGTAGATACCTACCTATCTCAAAACTCGATCAATTTGACAACACACTAATTACGATAGATATTGTGCACTTTTGTAATTTCTAACGTGACGTGGTCCACTTGGAAGTCCCTGAACCGTCTTCGGACACAAATGGGAAGATGTAAGTCCAACCTGGTAAAGTGGGGCTACCTTGACGGAACGGCAGTAGGGTGTGTTTGTGGAGTCAGTCAAAGTGATCTCTGCGCTGCCACTGACAACGTCGTGAAAGTGGCCAAGTTTTGGGCCCACAAGATATAAAATACAGTCGAGTGCCAGTGACACAAAGAAGGAAAATAAGTTTATTTGACCCAGGTGAAGAGCGTTTACTCCGCGCCGTGCGGAATTTCATACAAACTTTCAAGCCCTTGTTTTTCGAAATGAACAAACCGATTTTAATGAAACTTCATACGCATAAGCAGGATACAAAGGTCTAAAAAGTACTGAACAACATTTTCGAAAAATAGTGTTACAGCCAAATTAGACCGATTTTAAATTTTCCATAGAAACAGAGATTTCTAGTTATCTTTTTTTAAATAAGACATTTCGAAAATATTCTTGTTCGAAGTGCTCTAGTACCTACTGGTATAGTCTTAGTCGATTGTCTGATCAAATGGTACCGAAATGCACATCTAGGTAAATCTTCTTAAGTGCCTCGTCCGCGATGGAACAACCTAAGCGGATTGGTTTGCGTAATAGACGGATGTCTGAAAATGAAAATCTGTTTCTATATATCTGTATCTGTTCTGTGTCTGTAATCTTTATCAGTATCTGTATCTACTTCATCAAACTCAAACTCAAACCATTTATTTCAATTAAACCGTTTACAGGCACTTTTGATTTGTCAAGAAGTCGGCCAGTCAGAAAATATGAAGCTAGTTGCCCATTCCAAAGCGTAGCCATTCCATAACTTACCTTGATTTCCTTCACAACAAACGTAATTACCAAAATGTAACTGTAATGTAACTAAACTTGAATCAAGGTCGCCTCTTGTCTTGTCAAGAGCAGGTCGTCATCGCGGAGAACTCTGAAATTCAAGCCGACAAGCGTGACAAGACGTCTTTTTTCTAGAGAGAAAATATTTTCCCTGTAATGCGTTTGAAGGACCATTTCGCAGCTTTCAGGGCTTCGTTACTTATAAGACACGAAAAAAATCCTTTTTGAGAGTATTATCTATCCATTCGTAAGAAACGGCTTATTTTATGTACCGTTTATGATATTTAATGGTCTATAAGGCCCCCGAATATAACAGCCACGTCGAGCCACAGCGCATCACATTTTAATACAAAAAAAAATGCTGTTCTGTTCTGTTCTGTGCGCCTGTAGTGTGATGGTTCATACAAAATATACGAAACTGATGTAGAAGGATTTGCAAAGCGGTGCAGTCCGGCCAAGTTTGCTTCAGCCTTGTGGTGCTATCTACATTTCCACATACGAACTACGCATCACACTGACGTTACGCAAAATCGTGCATCGCGCAAACAAAGTTTACCGCGCAACTAGCATTTAAACAACGACGTCCCGACATCAATCGTTGTAGTAGCCCACCAGACACGATGCCAGGGGCCCAAGGCTGCTATTTTTATAAATTCGTCATTCCAACACGATCCCATTGTCATTTTGCTAAAAGTTCGTAATCTGCTAAATTCATAACGATCGATCATTGGTCGGTCAATGGCAGAACTTATACGATGCTCGTAACGAATTAAAAGCAATGACTGCACAATGACGTTCTAATGGTAGGTCACTGATCAAAGGAACTGTCATTTTAGCAGATTACCGCCTAAGTCAGTCATTCATTTGTCATTATGTCCGAGATTACCATTCTATGCCATTTCTTTCAATGGAGAGTCAGTGGTTGACCATTGGAAAGTCACAATGACGCCATTATATTAGTAGATTACCAAACTTGTCAAAATCAACAAATAAGACGTCAATGATAGACCATTCTGACACTATTGTAATAGCAGACTTGACTTGGCCCTGTCTGGTCGGAAGATCCTCCCTTTTATATAGAGGATGAGTGAACGATACACCCTGTTCCTTATACCTCTAAAGCTTCAGAGATATCATGAGTTACTGCGTTACGTTTGTTAATGTCAGTCAGTTTCAATTGATGGGATAGTTGCCAAAGAGGTTGACAGGCTGTCAGTCTCTTTGGCAACTATACCTGCAAATTGAACCACATCAATAGCGAAAAGAGGTGTCGTTGTTCAATAGCTTCATAGTGGCGATTCGATGGCCAAAACACTATTCAAACACGATAGACACAACTGTCAAATACACTTAAAAATATTACAGACTACCGTAACTTTGGTCATCATGATGTCATTGATACATTATAGTGGAACAGACTACCAATTAGTACAATAGTCTTACTATGGCGTTTCAATGGCACTACAGTGGCAAGCCAATGACCATAAATAATTTGTAGAATACCGAATGTCAATGACTATTCTATTGAGACACTACTGACACACTACCGACACACTATTGACAAGTTGGTTATTTTAAAGAATTGGGCCCCTGGTGATTTGTAGGTAGTTGTGTCTGTAGACACATGCAACACAAAAAGGTTTGGCGATAGACTATCTTATAGATAAAGGTGTAAAGGGATAACAGTGAGGGGCGTGTGGCTAAGTAATAACAGCCGCACGGGTTGATCGATCAGGTTAAGCTACGCATGCCGCCGTTGGTCCGTGGATGGGTAACCATCTTCACATACTAAGACCCCTCCGTGCCTCGGAAAGCACGTTAAGCCACTGGTCCCGGCTGTCATTCGTAGATCTTTGACAGTCGTTTCGGGTCGTCAGAAGATGAGAAGCCCGAAAGTCTGACAACCAGCCTTACCAAGGGCTATCGTATTACCCAGTAACTGGGTTGTGGAGGTCAGATATGCAGTCGCTTCATGTAAAATACTGGTATTCAGCTGCATCCGGTTAGACTGGAAGCCGACCCTAACTTAGTTTGGAAAAGGCTAGGCAGATGTAGAACCTTAAGTAACATGACGCTCAAAGCAACTTTTTCAACTTTTCAGAACCATCTTCGCTCCTTTTATTAAACTTTAAATTAATTTTGCCTTGCTTAGCTTAGAAAGGTTTAGTCCTCACCGGCTCGAGGGACTAACTAAGTTATCTTTGTGTCTTACTTCGTTATCTTATTCAAATTGATAAAATTAGGTATGAGCAAGAGGAGGTCTTAGCTAATCTGACTTTGAAATTAGAAATCTGTGTAAATAAGAATAGGGTTGCTTTCAGACCGTAATTGATAGGTACTTATTATTTTACTTGTTGTTTTTTTTTTTGCGAAATTAGAAATGATGACAGCTCCACGGGTCGATCGAAGGTAAAGCTACGCATGCCGCAGTCGGTTCGTGGATGGGTTGACCATTCATTATCATCATCATCATTTCAGCCGAAAGACGTCCACTGCTGGACATAGGCCTCCCCCAAAAGGGGGGGGGGGGGGTTTCCATAATCGCCACGCTTGGCAGGCGGGTTGGCGATCGCAGTATGGTATGGTGGTGGAATGCATAGAGAACGCTGCTTCCCATTCTCCGGTACGCCCCTTAGTCGCCTTTTACGACACCCACGGGAAGTATGGGGTGGTGCTATTCTTTAAGTCCGGCACCACACAGACCATTCATTATAACAAAAATAAGCGAAAAGCAGCGCCCTTCCGAAAATATAGCGGAAAGCAGGTTAAGCCGTTGGTTGGTTTTCATTCGTAGATCTTTGTCAGTCGCTGCAGGTATCTATAAGACGGAAAGTCAGACAACCAGTCTTACCTAGGGGTATCGTGTTATCCAGTCAATGGGTTGCGGAGGTCAGATAGGCAGCCGCTCCATATTATATACTGGTATTCAGCTGCATCCGGTAAGACTGGATGCCTTCCTGGATGATCGGCAAGCGTTTAGTGGTTGGTCCGGGTAGTCAGATTACATTTAGTTTGCTTTTTGTTACTTGATTTGAGGTGCAAACTTTTAGCCATTTAATGATAATAATCAGGGGAGTTAAGTAGCGTTCTCTATGCATTCCACCACCATACCATACTGCGATCGCCAACCCGCCCTACAAGCGTGGCGATTATGGCAAACCCCCCCTTTTGGGGGAGGCCTATGTCCAGCAGTGGACGTCTTTCGGCTGAAATGATGATGATGAATCAGGGAGTAACAGCTGGCTCAGGGCAATTAGCTTCATATTTTCGGACTGACCGACTTCTTGACAATTCAAAAGTGCCTGTAAATGGTTTAATTGAAATAAATGCTTTGAATTTTAGTATTTTTCAAAAGAGCTACGAAATAGAAAGTTGAAGCTATACTTACGTACGAATGAAATCATTTATCATCACCTGTCTTGCCTTTTCCCATCTATGTCGGGGCCTGTTTCAAGTCTTACAATATCTACTAATCAGATGCTGATAACCAGTATTTATTGTAGAAAAAAAAACCTAAAAAAATATTTTCACATGAAAATTATCAAGTAACAAGTTAACTCGCGAAGAAACTTATAACTTCGTTAAGTTTCTTCGCATTTCCTCGCTTAATATTTAGCTGAATATAAATCATAGCCAATATATTCATTCGATTGTATTTTATTACCTTCCTGAAAGGTTTTCCGTGTTGTTCGCCTCATAAATACGGCCGCTTTGCTAAAATGTGGGTAGTTGTTAAATATTCTTGTTCGGGTTATTTTATTTGACACGGATACAAGTAGAGATTAATTCATAACATGTCTGTGTCGTGGCGGGAAAACCTGTTGTAAATGTTTGAAGGCCGTTTTTTGTGTCACTTGGAAAATATAGAGGGTTAAATTCCCCATAGTAACTACGCTGAACTAACGGGTAAAAATAAACCTTCCACAATAAAATATGACAACCACAAACAATGACATGATGATGAAAACCGCATTAACCTTTTGACCGCCACAGTCATGATAGATGACAAACCAAAATGTGCCCAGCACGCCACGGTTCGACTACATGACAGACTTTGACGCTGAGGGCAAGTTTCTGATTTTCGACGTGTGGCGGTCAAATGGTTAAACCCCATTAGGTTGCTATGAAGATCTAAAGCAAGCTTTCCACGGTCCGCGATATCGCGGACGGACGCGGACCTGGGGGCCTAAAAAGGCCACTTTGGAGAATCATAAAAGGAATTATAAAACGGCGAAGGTAGTCCGTGTTTTTCTTTTCTTTCGCTGCACTACGTAGGTACAATCGAAGAGATTGGAATTGGATTTGGATTGGATTGATTGGTATTTTAGCACAGACAAAAAAATAACCGATAAATGCTTCACCAATGTGATTTGATACGATTAACTTAACAGTTAACTGTCCATTCTGTTATCCTTTTATGATTCTGCCAAAGTGGCCTTTTTAGGCCCCCAGCTCGTACGACACACCGTGGGAAGGGTCTCGTCCGTGGTAGCACAGGACGTCTGGCGGTGCGCCGGTATCCGTCGCGAGTCGGTAACTTCAAAGGTGCGGTGCGAGCTCGATGAAGAGTGAAAGAGAACGAATGTCGTTCTCTTACACTTCGCATTGTGGAATGATAAGATGGCTTCGAGTCTCTCAAGACCCACACAGACTGAAACGCACCGTTGGAAGAGCCTTGTGTGCGGTGCGTGGTTGTCCGTAGTCGTCGGCCGTGCGTGATGATCCGTAGAATCGCGAACCGTGGGAAGCCAGCTTCAGTGATACACAGACACGAAAAGCGAATTTGTTTTATACTGCAGCAGGGCAAAGGCTTTCTTTTATATGGAGAAGGCACGAGCATTGATCACCACGCTTGCTCAAGATGGATTGCGATTTCAGACTTAAATGATAAATGATTTATTTTCTGTAAGTAGGTTTTTACAAACACTTTTACACGTCATCATATTTTTTAAACTAGATGTGGTCGGCGTTTCCTATCTGACTACTCTGAGAAGAAAGGCCGAAACAAACTCAGAGGTCACAGTCTCTTTTAAAGTCCAGACAAAATCTTGGTCAGATCGTGTGAAGACCATGTAGATTGATGTCTGAAATAGTCTTTTGAGGAAAGAACCACACAGATTGAGCGGACCTGTCCAATCAGTGCACGCATTTGTCAAAAATCGTGCAGCTCAACTCAGAAATTGAGGAGCTCAACGATTCGACGAACAATACCAAGGAAAGGACACTTGGGTAGGCCGCGTAAATTACTCAAACTGCCAGATCATGATTAAAACTAAGAAGAAAAACAGAAAAAAAATGACCCACATAGTCGTCACATTCACAATAATTAACCCCTCAAGCGCCACCGTTACACCATTGGATCGTAAAATTTAATGACTGGAACCGCCGGCGGTACACCATTGGATCCTAACAACTGTCAACACGCATGGTTGTCATTGGACGGTAATATTTTCTATTTATTGGCACTTGCAACACGATCTAGCTGTATCATTCGATTAGTCGATTCATGCTTGACCTATTTTGGTAACATTCAAACAGGAGCGCCAACAAAACGGAAGAAAAAAAAAGAAATAAATTAGTGCTTCTGTGAAGTTCTGTGACGGCCATATTTGTTGTTTTACGAGTGATTCGTGCGGGTGTTTATGTTTTGAAAAAATGTTTTCAAGAAGGAAACAGTGAGTAATCTTATGAGATTTTTATACAGGATTACTGAGAAATAAGTATAGATTTCGTATGAAGTGATAGTTTATAGAAAAGTTATAAATATGTCGAGAGAAAGTTACGAAACTTTTGTAATGTTCATAATTTGATAGTTATGGCCGCCGTATTTCGTAATGTTTTATGATAAATATTTTTGTTTAGTGTTTGAATTTGAAATACACTTATGTAGTTAGATTATTGTTCCACAAACATATTTTGGCTAATAGCTACGGACATTATTGCGTAATAACATCGTAATCGTATTTCTTCTTCGCCGTCAGTGTATCGTCGGCACCGCGCGGAGCTCGCGCCGAAATTTTGACAAATAGTTTTTATGGTTTAGTTATTGTTTATAAGTGGATTGTTGTTAATGTGTGGTGTTTTATCGTTTCTACAGATATTGTGTTATCATAATAAAGTGTTTTTTGGTGAATGTTTGTGTAGATTAGATGTGATGTGAGAAAGTTTGAAGGTTATGTGAGTGAAAATTATCAAAACAAAAACTTAACGCATCGTTGCTAGATAAGGTCAGTTATGTTTGCATAATGAATGGTATAAGTAGTTAGTGGTAATCTAATAACGAAGCCAGGAAGGTATAACATGTAACGTTTAACTGGCTATGTATTAACGAAATCTGCGTTTTTTCGAAGGCTTGCCCAAAAATCAACAAGTACTTCCAAATCTGCCGGCGTTTGTGGCACTTGCGCATACAGAGGCCCGGCGTTCAAGAGGTTAAATGAAAAATAAAATAAAATACTTTACAAAATAAATATTCATGTCATTGTCTAAATAAAATTCATCAATGTCAATGTGTATATAAAAAAATCCGGACATAATCTTTGAAGACCATGTAGATTAGTGTCTGAAATGATCTTTTGAGGAAATAACCACACAGATTGAGTGGACCTGTCCAGTCAGTGCACGCATTTGTCAGTAACCGTGCAGCTCAACTCAGAACTTAAGGAGCTCAACGATTCGACGAACAATACCAAAGACAGGACATTTGGGTAGGCCGCATAAGCTACTCAAACTGCCAGACCATGATTAAAATGAAAACAATGACCCACATAGTCCTCACATTCACAATAATTAAAATAATATAATACTTTATACAGTAAATGTACACGTCATTGTTTAAGTGTCATGTCATTGTTCATGTCTTATATTAACTACTAGCAGTGCTCCGCGGTTTCACCCGCGTAAGTTTCGATCCCGTGGGAATATTTGGATAAAAAGTATCTTATGTGTTAATCCAGGAAATGGTCTATCTATGTGCCAATTTTCATTTAAATCTGTTCAACGGTTTACGCGTGATTGCATAACAAACATCCAAACAACTTCACAAACTTTCACATCTATAATATTAGTAGGATAAGTCCAGGTATACTCACGATGTTTTTCCTTCACTGATGTCAGTAATCTCCAAGATAAACTCAGAAATTATGGGTACTTGTCCTTGATAGGCGAGACCTTAACCACTGGGTCATCACGACAAGAAAATAATATTTATGCATAAAATAGGTTTCTACTAGAAACGAGACCCTTTCATTTCATTAACTTATAACGTCAATAGAATACACAGACACGTGAGCGAAGCCGCGGTCACAGCTACAGTATGTAATAGAAGTGTGGCGACATCTACATTGCCACATTCGAAGTACGCATCACACAGACGTCACGCAAAATTCTGCATCGCGCAAGCAGAATTTACCGCGCGACTAGTGTCAATAACAACGTGTCATCATGATCATCAATCGTTAGGTACAGACACGACAGAACGACACCCGTCTGTTCGGAGGATCCTCCCTTTTCTATGGAGGATGAATGAACTTTACTCTTTGTTTCTCATTCCTCTATAGAAGTAAACGCTTAATCATTCCTTTTGTGAAACCGACAACTAAGTTTGAGGGGCTTAATCTATCATACGTGTTGTGTCTAGTGATGGTAAATTACCGAGACTATTCTCCTAGCTTCTCTTTTGAATGAGAATTAAAAAATGTAATGTCTTCATTGTATCAATCTATTTTATTATAGTAAAAGTTTTGAGTTTATCTGAAAGTATTAAGAAGTAAAAAAAAAACAGTGAGAACATTTTTAAGGAAATTCTCTTAAGTTCTCTTAAAATTTCGTAGGGTATTAAATGTTACATTAGGATTTGATTTGATTTTGATTTTTAAAAAATCAGCTTTAATTGTATAACAAAAACATTAAAGAAAAAGAAAATTAAAAACAAAACAATGATCACGATTTCTTTGAAACAGTCATCGATTTTGTAATTTAAAACGTTTTTGGTCGTTACTTGCTATTGGATTAAAATTGGCAGGAGGTAAAGATAAACAAAAACTCAAACTCAAAGCATTTAAATTAAACCATATACAGGCACTTTTGAATTGTCAAAGAATCGGTCAGTTAGTTCGAAAGTTGAAGTAGCCCATTCCAAAACGTAGATATCTATGGAGACAAACGGGCAAAAACTCCAAGGACTCTTTTAGATCAAGACATTACAAAATCCTGGGTAAGTACTGTAAGGCTATCTATGTAGCCTTACCTTCTATAGTGCAGGCTGCCTATAATTTAGCGCGGTGTTCTATTCGAACATTCAAGCAAGCGTCATATATTTTTATTAGGTACTAGCTGCCCCGGCAAACGTTGTTTTGCCATATAAATTATTTCTAGCTGCCCGGCGCCAGTTCGTTCACGTTGTGTCTTACCCCTTACCCTATCCCTACCCTACTCCTACCCTACTCCTTCACAACTCTTACCCCACTCCTACCCTACTTCTACCCTACTCCTATAAGTAAAAAAAAAAGAAAAAAGTATCATATGTCCGTCTCCTGGTTCTAAGCTACCTCCCCACCAATCAATTTTCAGCCAAATCGGTTCAGCCGTTCTTGAGTTATAAGTGTAACTAACACGACTTTCTTTTATATATATAGATTTTCGTTTAGTTGAGTGAGTGCTAGTTATAACGTGGTAATGCAAAGTCTTTCTATCAATATAATTTGATCATCTCCAGAAGTTCCTCAAGGAAGAGTTCCGGCCGAAGGGTGTTGTGTACTGCCGGTTTCGTGGCCGGCTACATGACACAAGTCAGCGAAACACGACGCAGACACGTCGTGTGTGTTAGTTTTTAGTTATTAGTGTAAATATAATGTTATATGTATTTGTAGTATTTTTAAGTTATATTAACATTGTATGTGTTTATGATGCCTTGATGCCTGAAATAAATGGATGAATAAATAAAATAAACAAATAATGTAAAATAATATAATGAAGAGACAAATAAAAACATAACATTAAAAATAAGCCCTGGCAGTAAGGAGATGTAATTAACTACTACGTTTATAAGCCTCCATGTTCCGAAATTTTCCGTTGAAAAGATGACTACAGAGTATTCTCGATCGGAAAACATTCTCCGTCACAGAATAGTCTCTCAGCCCATCACTAGTCGTGTCAAAAGATTAATTTAATCTAACAATTATTCTCCCTGGAGCTTTAGAGTAACATCGTCGAAATAAACCGAAAACTAAATTTATTTCAAAGCGTATAATGCTAAAGTCTGGCAACACTCGTGGACTGTTTTAATGAAACTACACGTGTCAGAAGTAACGAGTTTCAAGTAATCTAGTGCAGCTTTAAATGTGTTATTTCGATGTGTTCGCTGTGCGGGGAATATTTCGTGCGATTTTTACGTATGGTTCCAAACTCAATTACGGCATAATTTTATTCTTTAAACTTAGCTTTCTGTTTTGGCTTTTTTTTGTTTTAGCTTTCTTTTTTGTTCTTTAAACTTCATTGTAGGTACGCTTTTATAATTGCTAACGTGTCCTTTATAACAAAAAGGGGGTAAACGGAGCCAGTCGAAACCCAACAAGGTTTTGAAAAGGCAGGATCCAGAGAAGGACACGTGCGACAAGGATGGTTTCATCAAGGTGGAGAAGAAGAAGAAGAAGAAGAAGCCTCCTTGTCGGAACCAGTGTGGCACTGCGCTAGCGGGACCCAACATGCTGCTGCGTCCAGCAATCCCGACGACGCAGCTGTACGTGTCCAGACTGCACCACTCCACGAAGGTTGAGGAGATCGTGGAGCACATGCGCGTGAAGACCAGCTGAACTTTTAGGGTCGAGAAGTTGGAGTCGCGTCACAACACGAACTTGAAGTCGTTCGTGGTACGTGTTCCGACACATCATCTCGAGAAGTTCCTTAAGGAAGAGTTCTGGCCGAAGGGTGTTGTGTACCGCCGGTTTCGTGGCCGGCTACATGACACGCGTTAGTTTGTTAGTGTAATTATGATGTGTGTATGTATTTATAGTATTTTTAAGTTATATTCATATTGTATTGTATGTGTTTTATAAGGGCCTTGATGCCTGAAATAAATGGTTAATAATAATATAACACTATGTTTTTTGTTTTTAGGTTTCCGTACCTCAAAAGGAAAAACGGAACCCTTTTAAGATTACTTGGTTGTCTGTCTGTCCATCTGCCAAAACCCTTTTTCTCAGGAACGCGTGTAGTTATCAAATTGAAATTATACTTATATCAAAACTCAGAGCTGCAATCTCTTTGAAGCAATGAAAAAATAAAACTTCTAAGTCAACGCAATCAGAAGATATGGGCGTTTATGTTCCAGAATCAAATCTATAGGGTACTTTCCGTTGACCTAGAGTCATGAAATTTGGCAAAAAGCAATGTCATGTAGCATTAGTAAAGGAAAAAATTTGTGCGGAACCCTCGGCGCGCGAGTCCAACTCGCACTTGACCGGTTTTTTTTGTTATATCATCTGCCTAGCCTTTTCCCAACTATATTGGGGTCGGCTTCCAGTCTAACCGGATGCAGCTGAATACCAGTATTTTACATGGAGAGACTGCCTATCTGACCTTTTTTTTTTTTTTTTTTTTGCGGATGGGAAATCATCAAATGACTCCTCCCGCTCTGGGTGGAGCGGAAGGGAGTGTCAGACTCTTACTGACTAAAACCCACCCGTGTTCCTTCCTTAGCCCTTTATGTTCCGGGCCAGCGGTAACCCTTTCGGACAATCCCGCTGACCCGGCAGGCTTCGGCCCTAAGGGGCCCCTCCCCGATGCTGACATCTCTGCCTATCTGACCTTCACAACCCAGTTACTGAGTAGGTAATAGGATACCCCTTGGTAAGACTGGTTGTCAGACTTTCGGGCTTCTGACTACCCGTAACGACTGTCAAAGTTCCACGAATGACAGCCGGGACCAACGGCTTAACGTGCTTTCCGAGGCACGGAGGGGTCACGCCTATGTAAAGACGGTCACCCATCCACAGACCAACCGCGGCAAGCGTAGCTTAACCTGATCGATCGACCTGTTCAACTTTTATTATTTATCCACGAGCCCCTCTAAAAGCGTCTCCATATCGTCGTCGTTTCAGCCGATAGACGTCCACTGCTGGACATAGGCCTCCCCCAATTATGGGAGGGTTTGCCATAATCGCCACGCTTGGCAGGCGGGTTGGCGATCGCAGTATGGTATGATGGTGGAATACATAGAGAACGCTGCTGCGCATTCTCCGGTACGATCCTTAGTCGCCTTTTACGACACCCACGGGAAGTAAGGGGTGGTGGTATTCTTTAAGTCCGGCACCACACAGACACATCTCCATATATTTCCGTATAATTACTTCCCTGTGTTACCGTGATGCCCTTACATGAACGTGGACGTCCACGATGATATCGTTACGGTAGAAATTGTAAAAGAGCTCAATGGTTTGAAAAAGGTATTTATTCACAGTTAAATAATTATATTATTGCCGTCTGTGTGGTGCCGGACTTAAAGAATAGCACCACCCCATACTTCACGTGGGTGTCGTAAAATGCGACTAAGGGGCGTACCGGAGAATGGGCAGCAGCGTTCTCTATGCATTCCACCACCATACCATACTGCGATCGCCAACCGGCCTGCCAAGCGTGGCGATTATGGCAAACCCCCCCCTTTTGGGGGAGGCCTATGTCCAGCAGTGGACGTCTTTCGGCTGAAATGATGATGATGATGAAAGTAAGTTTGTTTGTTTGTTACTTTTTCACGCTTAACCAGCAATACGCAAAATTTCAGGATGATCGGTTGCTGAACCGATCATCCTGAAATTTTGAGTATATATACATACGTTGTCAAGTATACAGAAACGGACATAGGATACCTTTCATTCCGAAAAATGTGCTGTTCCAAAAATTTTGATAATAGATGGCGCCACATGTCTTTCGAATCAAAACAGGACAACGTCTGTCTAGTCAGCTAGACACACTAATATTATAAAGGCGAAAGTTTGTGAGTGTGTGTGTGTGTTGTTATGTTTGTTACTTCTTTACGCTCAAACGGCTGGACCAATTTTGATAAAATTTGGTATAGAGGTAGCTGACACCCTGGATTAACATATAGGCTACTTTTTATCCTGATATTCCCACGGGAACGAAACTTATGCGGGTGAAACCGCGGGGCGCAGCTAGTTATACAATAAATAAAACCGTGACAACGGAAATATTCGTTTCCTTTCAACCCTAACGATATAAGATAAAAGAAAATCTTGAAAAATCTTATCCAGATGCAAATGCAAGCTATTTTTCCTAAAGAAAGACTAAGAAACATAAAACTTCTCGTAAAAGCAGGGTCAAATTAAATTAGTTGGCAAAACTTCACAGAAGTGATGGGATGATAAAATAAAAGATTTGATGGTTTTTGAGGGGTCAACGTCCAATGCTGGTTGGTATTGTTACTTGAAAAAGAGTTGAGAAAATCCTTGTGTTACACAAGTTTACACAAAAATAAAAGACTTTTTAATCTGGTAGGTATTTTAAGTGTCTACGCTAACTACGGTCGATGACACCACAAAAAGTCGCCAGATTAATGTATTTTTAGTTTTATTTCTATATCGATACCTATCTCGTCTGTGGAGTTTCGCTAGCTAATTTAACTTGACCCTATATATTGAACTAGCTGCGCCGCGCGGTTTCACCCGTATAAGTTTCGATCCCATGGGAATATAGGTATAAAAAGTGGCCTATATACACACATCAAAAGTGTCTAGGGATCAACATATATTTTTGCAATAACTTTTCTCCTGATTGATATTAATTAAAATTTTCTTTAAGGATTCATCAAATAAAGTGTTTTCGTTTGTCACAGTAACGATAAACCAAGTCACCTTTGCATTAATAAAGAAATTTGCCATTTTCCTAATAAAGGGATTTTTGACATTTGAACCACTAACACAAAAGTTCGAAAAAAAGACTGAAATAACAGTTTTCTTTAAAATTTTATTGGGTAACTTAAACAATTAATAATCCGTGTTTCTACCGCGAACACTAACAACACAAGAACATCGGTTTGGCATACTCAAAATGAGTTCATCCAAATCACGCTGTGGAATGGCCGCCCATGTTCGTTGCAACAACAAAAAAAGGTCTTCTTGCGACTGGATACCCTCCATATTCGGCAGAGCTCTTCTCTGTAGCATATCCCATGCATGCTCAATCGGGTTCAAGTCTGGCGACTGAGCAGGCCAGGGCAGGACATTGATGTCAGCTGCGGCGAGAGTCTATCTTACAACTCTTGCGGTGTGCGGTCGTGCATTATCATGCATTAACTGAAATAAGGGACCGATTTGCACTTGTAGAGGAACGATGACGTCTGATATAATCGTCTCAGCATAAATTTGAGCGTTGAGGTTGCCTCTGATCCAAATCAACTCAGTTCTTCCGCCGATCCAAATACCCGCCCATACCATGATGGTTCCACCACTATAAGGATGGACTTCCTGGCAGGATTTTAATCGCTGTTGGCGTCCAGGGGTTCTCCAGTGTCGTATACGTCTTGTATCCGGTCTCATACCAAAACGAGACTCATCAGAAAAGCACACGAAACGCCATTGTTCTTCTGCCCAATTTCTGTGTTCAAGAGCCCATTGATATCGAATCCTATGATTGTGCATTGCTATAGGTGGTACCCGTAGCGGTCTTCGGGAATGAAGGTTCACTTCATGCAAGCGGTTTCTGACTGTTTGGTCGCTAATTAAGTTCCCTGAAGAGTGATGAAGCCTCACGGCTAACATCATGGCGGTTATTGTTGGAGCTCTTCGAGTTAAGATTTGAATGTATCGGTCTTGTCTCCGTGTGGTGCAGCGATACCGTCCTCCATGGCGCTCAGCCACGGTACCAGTGCTTCGGTAACGTGTCCAAAGTCGACTGATAACACTCTGACTTGTATTCAGAGCTAAAGCCACAGTACGTTGCCGGGAACCAGCTTCTATCATTCCCACGGCTCTGAGCATTTCTTCCCTGCTTAAATGACGTCGCCGCTCCATAATAACGTTGGTTTTAATCAGTAGTAGGGAAACAGTAGCACTAATAATATCTTCAATGCGTTGTATGTTTTTATAGGGAAAATATTGACAGCTGATTTTCATCTTTTACTCGAATTTGATTCACAGTTCCTGATTCAAATTATGAAATGCACCAAAAAGGATCCATATAAATTTATAAAATCATAAATTTATTACAAAGCCACATCTCAATCTCAAGAAATCCGCATAAAAATGCTTGATCCCTAGACACTTTTGATGTGTGTATTAATCCAGGGCGTCAGCTACCTCCGCACAAAATTTTATCAAAATTGGTCCAGCCGTTTGAGCGTGAATAAGTAACAAACATATAAACACACACACACTCACAAACTTTCGCCTTTGTAATATTAGTGTGATGAAAGAGTGAATGCGTACACGTCTCTCTCGTCTAGAGTTACTAACGTTAGTCGCGTTCGATCAGTTTAATTGGCTGGAGAGAACAATATGCGTTTTATAATTAGTAACGTGACGATATTATCGTGGACGTCGACGACCGTAAAATGTATTGAAATACGTAGACGTTATCGCGTTATCGAGCACGGCGTCTCCATATCCTCATCTGCCTAGCGTTTTTCTCAACTATGTTGGGGCGGCTTCCAGTCTAACGGGATACAACTGAATACCAATATTTTACATGGAGCGACTGCCTATCTGACCTCCACAACCCAGTGGGTCATACGATACCCCATGGTAAGACTGGTTGTCAGACTTTCGGGCTTCTGACTACCCGTGACGACTGTCAAAGATCCACGAATGACCAACGGCTTAACGTGCTTTCCGAGGCACGGAGGGTTCACGCCTATGTAAAGATGGTCACCCATCCACAGACCAACCGCGGCAAGCGTAGCTTAACCTGATGGATCGACCTGTTCAACATTTATTATTTATCCACGAGCCCCTCTAAAAGCGTCTCCATATATTTCCGTATAATTACTTCCCTGTGTTACCGTGATGCCCTGACATGAACGTGGACGTCCACGATGATATCGTCATCATCATCATCATCATCATCTGCCTAGCCTTTTCCCAACTATGTTGGGGTCGGCTTCCAGTCTAACCGGATGCAGCTGAATACCAGTATTTTACATGGAGCGACTGCCTATCTGACCTCCACAACCCAGCTACTGGGTAATATGATACCCCCTTGGTAAGACTGGTTGTCCACGATGATATCGTCACGTTAGAAATTGTAAAAGAGCTCAATAGTTTGAAAAAGGTATTAATTCACAGTTAAATAATTATATTATTGCCGTCTGTGTGGTGCCGGACTTAAAGAATAGCACCACCCCATACTTCCCGTGGGTGTCGTAAAAGGCGACTAAGAGGCGTACCGAAGAATGGGCAGCAGCGTTCTCTATGCATTCCACCACCATACCATACTGCGATCGCCAACCCGCCTGCCAAGCGTGGCGATTATGGCAAACCCCCCCCTTTTGGGGGAGGCCTATGTCCAGCAGTGGACGTCTTTCGGCTGAAATGATGATGATGAAATAATTATATTTTCAGTTTCGGAGTTTGGATTTTATTTTAAATTCTCTATTATTACCCGACTGCGCCAGAAGGAGGGTTATTTTCAAATGGTGACAGCCTTTAAACGTTGTAAAATTGGTGTCTGAGTAAAATAAAAATGGTTCTTTATTAAATACAGCTTTACTCAAAAACCCATTGACCCAAATAAAAACCCTAAATATTATGTAGAAAACATGCCTTGTAAAATTTCTACATTTATTTTTTATAATATCTAAGTAAGTTATATCTAAGTAAGGTGTACTTATTTGCCGGGTCAGCGGGATTGTCCTTCCTTAGCCCGGAACATAAAGGGCTAAGGAAGGAACACGGGTGGGTTTTAGTCAGATGACTTTCGAAACTGAAAAAAAAAGAAAGGTGTACTTAATAAAGAAAATTCTATTCCAAAATAAAGCGACTTTTTTTTAAATTACAGTCCAACTACTATGTATTATTATTAATCATTATCATTTAACAATGATAAATGATTTTATTTCTGTAAGTAGGTTTGTACAAACACTTTTGCACCTAAACTAGGTTTTCGCGCGTGTAGGTTGTTTTAATAGCACCACCCCATACTTCCCGTGGGTATCGTAAAAGGCGACTAAGAGGCGTACCGGAGAATGGGCAGCAGCGTTCTCTATGCATTCCACCACCATACCATACTGCGATAGCCAACCCGCCTGCCAAGCGTGGCGATTATGGCAAACCCCCCCTTTTGGGGGAGGTTGTTTTTACACAATAATGCGCAAGCGCGCAGCATCGATGGTGGCTCGGGTCATGGCCAGCCCTAACAGGGTACTGAGTTCTGTAAAATCAAGATTTTTATTAAGTAGTTCAAATCCAAAATCGAGGTTTTAATAATCACAGCTCTCTCATAGGGTCGGGTTGACATTGCTAGTGGAATCGTTTTAGATAATAGATTTTCCAATCCAAACGATTGCAAATACCCATTATTTAAAACGACTTCACTAAATTTCAGAAAAAACGTTAGTTAACATTTTTCACAGCTTTCATTGAAAATCTGTGCTAAGTGACAATTTTTTTCCTCTTGTAAATGCACTTCCCACTGCTTCCATAGCTATAAAACGCTAAAACGGCTGTAAACTATTAAAAGTCCAGCCGTGCTCGTACATTCAGAGCCATTATCACAAATCAAGGGATTCACATGTGTGCCTGGATATATTTCCTCTACTACATTTATGGGACCATAACTGTATGGTTGAAAAAATGAGAATATAGATACTGTTTTGTAAATGTATCATCAAAATCGCAACCTAGTTGGTTGACACGATTTTTTTCAAAAGCATGTAACAATGTATCATGCTAATCATAGAAGAGAAAAAAGTTAGTTGATAAGGTTCAAATTATCTACAACAAGTAACCGCCGTAAAAAATTCAAAGACTTGAATCCACCAACCCGCACGGAGCCCATGTGGTGGATTATGGCCCACTCCCTCACGTTATAGGCTGATTATGCTTAAGAGTAAACTAGTCACGAGCTTGAACTCACTGGTGGTGATGGCCAAAAAGCACGCTGTCTCACCTGGCTTCATGTCGGACAGAGCTAGTATCAGTGATGAGCGGTAAGACGCTAGTCTACACGCACAACATCTAGTTCTCACGCACAGAAACACCTTTCCCAACTGAAAGGCGCGTAAAAAAATTCCAAAAGTGCTTTGGGAAATCGAGTTTTATGAAAAAACCGCTGCATAAATCAATTACAAGTAAAGTTTATTGAACTCTTTGATTACTGAGCATTGTTGGTAGTCGGTACGGACTTGGTTTCGAAAATTTTACTGTTCTTTTATTATTTACTAGCTGCGCCCCGCGGTTTCACCCGCGTAAATGTCGATCCCGTGGGAATATCGAGATAAAAAGTAGCCTGTATGTTAATCCAGGGTGTCAGCTACCTGCATACAAAATTTTATCAAAATTGGTCCAGCCGTTTGAGCGTGAAGAAGTAACAAACATATAAACACACACACACACTCACACACACACTCACAAACTTTCGCCTTTATAATATTATATAGTGTGATTTACATCCAAAGTTACGTTAAAAAAAAAAAGCAAGAAAAACGAATCTTTGTTGGCTCATAAGTTTTTAATGGCTTTTTATTTTACTATTCTGTTTCCTTACAGACAAAATGAATATTAATAATTCAAAATGATATCATGTTTAACTTTGGATGCACAATATCAGACAGTGGAGTAATACTCTCTCGAAAAAACATCGTCTCGTAGCACCATAAATGGGACTGTAGATTAAATAATGTGTATAATTTATTTATTAATATTTATTCATTAATATTAAACTTATTTAATAGGTATAAGAAGAAATCTTGATATTTTATAAGTAAAGTACATACTTAACACGTACGTTACTACGTAAAAACCGTGCCGGCGTGGTTTGTTAGTTTGTAAAGCATAGTATGTACGACATGTAAATATGGCCTTCACGCTCGTAAGGCATGTCATAAATACTCACACAAGGACGCAATACCCTCTAGTAACAAACTAAGCTGCAAAATTGTTTGTTCGTTTAATTCGAACCCAACATCTGAGGCATTCAAGGGTCCTAAATACCCAACGAACCGTTACGTTTTCTTTATGGAAGAACGCTCCACCGTTTTTCAAGCCCGAAAATTAATCGGTGTTGGGATGATTTTTCTTCTTAATCACGCTTTTGGTTTTGAGTAAATAAGTCTTTATTTAGTAAACATGTGTGAATAGTGTTTTTTTTTTTGTGAAAGATGAAAGTATTGACTGGAATGAAACAGCGGAGTAAATCGTGATGTCTATTGATGGTTTTTAATTCACAATTCGAAATCTACAGTCGGGTGTTGAAAATATACTGAATCGAGGCATGCAATGCTAACTGGAATTGTTGACGTAAGCATCCGCTAAGCATATGAGACTATTTTCTTAACTATTCCATTGGAGGTCAAACTATGGATTAAAGTGTGACGTCGAACATATGCGAGCAGGGCAATTCTCGTAATTTTATGAACGTTCACAGTCTGGGGGCCTAAAAAGGCCACTTTGGAGAATCATAAAAGGATAACATTATGAATTATAATATGGCGAAGGCAGTCCGTGTTTTTTTTTTCGCTGCACTACGTAGGTATAATCAAAGAGATTGGGATTGGATACGGATTGGATTGATAGGTATTTTAGCACAGACAAAAAAAATAACTGAAAAATGCTTCACCAACGGGATTTGATACGATTAACATAACAGTTAACTGTCCATTATGTTATTCTTTTATGATTCTGTCAAAGTGGCCTTTTTAGGCCCCCTGATCTCAGTCTTATTCTGTCAAAAATACCTCTAAAATTCCGAAATTTTTGACAGGTTTGTGACTAGATTTTGAACGTTATCAATTACGGGATTACGAGAATTGGACTTCCGTTCAGAATAAAACTCAAATTATGACTAATGATATTGTTTCACAAAATCCCAATGACTTTTGAAAACAGTGTCAGTCAACATAACAACTCCTTAAATAAGATAGAAAGAAAGAAAAAGTATTAATTGCGACTCGTACAGGAAGATCACAAAGTAAACTAAACACAGTAAAATAAATAAAAAACAAGTTTAAAAATAAAAAATATAACAAAAAGAAAATGAAACAGAAAGTTCTGTACGAGGCCAAAAGGCTCCTATCTCAGCATGATGCTGCGACATTTAAAAAATAAATGACTCAGCGCTGGTATTCTGATAGGGCCCGCTGTGATGTCACGGGCAGTTACAGAAACAGAAATAATTAATTATGTAAAATATTAGCAAATAATAAAATAAATTAATTTTATAATCTGCGCCAGACGTAACCTAATTACCTATTTGTCTATGCCTTGAGTGCCAGAGGCACTCTGGTGTGTCTGTGGCACTCACTCACTATACTACTAATCCCACGTGAGTACGTACAGACGCCAGCACATCAAGCTACTACAATCTACTAATTTTCAACTTTATCACTGAAGCATTAGGTTCAAAGTTGATTGGAAAAATTTGACAGTTTCGGGTAGCTTGCTGTACTGGCGTCTGTACAATGATACCTTCGTATTCATCAATTATGTCACTGTTGTACTTACAAGAAAATGTCTACCCTTGTCAGTCATACTCATATGTGAATATGTAGACAAATGGACAGCTGGCATGAGCATACTTATCATTCACATATCACTTTACACGAAAAAGGACTCTTTATTATATCGTGAAATTGAAGATTGAAAAAGATAAAGAACAAACACTTTTGTCCTTTAACTTAGAATTAAATGAGATTTTGTCTAAAAATAGGTACGAGATGAATGACGGACTGATGCGACCGATGTACCTGGGCTCAGGGGCTTATTTAATAAAATCATCAGATGATAATTATTTATTTAAGTATTTATTATAGCTTTATGCACAAGTAAAAGTACCTGGACTCATCACCAAGCGACCAAAGCGAGATTCGTCAGAAAAACTTAAAACGCCAGTTCTTCTGCCCAATTTCTGTGCTTACGAGCCCCGCGATTCCACAATCGTAGAACCCCGCGGCTCAACAGGGGCGGGACACGTAGCGTCCTTCGGGAACGCAGATTGAACTCATGCAAGTGATTTGTTATGGTTTGATCGCTGAAGAGCTATGAAGCCTCATAACCAAAATCATCGCGGTCATTATATGATTTTGTCGAGCAGTAATTTGTATGTGCCGATTTTGTCTGCGTGTGGTGATGTGAGCTCGCCCTTCATGTTGCTTTGCCATGTTGCCAGTGATGCGGTAACGTGTCCAAAGTCGACTTATGAGCGATCGAATCAGCTCTGATCATTTCTTCTCGGCTCAAATGACGTTTTCTCTCCATAATAATATTCTTGTATGTTGACTCCACTCTGTCCACGAAGTATGGCAAAAATTTAAGTGGTTTGGCCTCGAACCCGTTGCAGGATTACATAGGAAGACGACTTTGAAGGAAGATTTTCATCTTTTGACCGAAATTTCAAAATTTCGTATAAAAAAATAAAATATTGTATTCCCTTTTCAAATAACGAAGTTTACTAAAAAAAGTAGTCATAGTGATTTTTTAGTAACTATCAAAAACGTGTTTGATCCCTGGACACTTTTGATGTGTGTAGATTGATATCAAGTTCAAGAGTCTAACAAACAAATAAGGATACAAAAAAAAAAAAAGCGATCTCTTAAAGATGATTGCATAAGATAGTACTGAAAATAAATACAAGGGCATACAAAATCACTTTGAACAATCGGTAACACTACAAAAGACAATAAACTTTATGATTGTAGTTTTTGGGTCGCTAGTTCCTCGATATCTCACGTTAATCATTGGCATTGTGGGATGTGATCGTGTATTGGAGGTCTGTTTCTGATTAACTTTGACGAGATAAAAGAAAAATGGGCTGTTATATTGGCAGAAATCCTATTGTAGTGGTGGCTATTTGTAGTATACCAATCATTCTAATTCAGAATGGGTTAGTTAGATTAAAGAAGTAAGACTTAAAATAAGGTAGAGAGTTAATTAATGATCATGGATATAGAAATGGAGACGAGTCTCAAAGGGTATAAGCCAAAGTCAAAGCATTAGAATATTTAATTGTAATATTTCTTCAAATCTCTAAATAGCCACATATTATAGTTAAACAAAAATTGAATGTACGAATGGATATAATAAGAAATAAGTACATAAGAGGAAGTCTGAAAGTGGCACCGGTAACTGCAAAGTGGTATGGAAATCGGTTGTCATGGTAATGCTACAGAGGGATAAAGAAAATGTCGTGAGAAAAGTTTTGAGAATGAATGTCTATGGATATAAGAGTAGGGGAAGACCAAAAAACGATGGATGGACTGTGTGAATGATGATGGTTGGAAAGGGGATGACTACCGAGATGACGACTAATAGAGATGTATGGAAGAAAAAAAGAAAAAGTAATGTTGCACCGACGCCATTAATATAGAAGAATAACTAGCAGGGTATCCAGAGGGGCTGGGGTGCAGGGGATGAGATCGGAATAAATCAAATAAGCTGGGATAAGGGCAGGAGAATGATGATGAAAAATCGAATGTAAATATCTCAACCAGACGATGGAAAACTCGCCCTAAAAATATTTGGAATCACAGCGTACCAAAGGTTATATTCCTACCTGACCTAAGTATTTGCCTACCTACTACAGCACAATGATAAAAATAGAAAAGAAAAAATCTAAGATAGCATTTCTATGATTGAATCCGCCAAACGTATATTGAATACCTTTAGATGACCGGTATTGGGTCTTCAAAATGTCTCCGGGGACCTATCATTTATCTCTTTGATGAAATTGTCTGAATCTGACCTCTATCTTCTAAACGTAAATCCAATTATTAGTGAGACAAATATTAGTAGTTACGTCTTTATTTTCACATAAAGTTTCCGCAAACCTTTTTGATATTAGGTTTGGGACGAGGCTAACTTTGCCCAAGTTTTTTCTTTCGGATTTATGTAACTTAATAGATATAGGAAAAGTTGCTAATCTGTCGTAGTTTCTTCTGATTCAGGTTCTATGGGAATTAGATTAGTAAGTTTCATTTTATACGATAGATTATTAAATTAGTTTTAAAATTGCCTTGATGTTCTTTTGTACGCCATATATTGGCAAGTATAGTGCACATATTTAGACAACAATACTATCTGTAACCATACCTATGTTAACAAAATAAATGCTTATTTCATTGTGCTGTTTCAAAGAAAAGTGCAATAGCTATGCGGTCAAAATGTACTGAATAGCAATATATTATTTTAATAACTGACGAAAAATGGACGAAGATGGACGGTGTCGTGAGGCCGGCCCAGAGAGAGATGGTGAGATGACCTGGACGTGTACCGCGAGGGCTGGTTCTAAGCAGCGTGGGAAAAGAGTTCCTAGAAGGCTTTGGGGGAGGCCTTTGCCCAGCAGTGGGACAGTATGGGCTGAAAAAAAAACCAACGAAAAATTGCATGGTAGTCGCGCGGTAAATTTTGCTTGCGCGATGCAGGATTTTGTGTGACGTCAGAATGATGAGTACCGGTAAACCGGGGTTACTTTGAATAGCGGGGTGACTTTGATCAAAACTTCCATTTCATATAAAATCGCGAATTACTTAAAACGAAACGAAATTTGTTTCTCTTTTTTTTCTACGTTAGCAAAATTGAAGAGTTGTTGAATCCTTCCTTGAGGACACGCTTGGAATTCACCAACCGTTTAAATTGAAATATGTAATTTTAAGTTATTCTCTATTTATAGCTACATAATTGTGCTGCAAAACTTCATGTGAACTTAATCATTGTGATGGTATAATAAAATTTTTAGATAAACTCCTTATGTGGCCTATTATCGATTAACCAATACAGTGATTATTGTTTTTCTAACGTCAAAATTAATGTAATAACTTGAGTTTGTTTAATAGTTTTTTTTTGTCATGGTGTGAGATTGATCGGGATTTTTCAGGTCCCGTGAATACACAACCGCGAATAGAAGAAGCCCTTAGTCAAATAGTGGAAGGAAGTTTAAGCATTCTTTTTTAGTTTTAATTTAACGTTTCATGATCAAAGTTACCCCATACGACAAAAATGACAATAATTATTTTTCCCGTTGGCAGATTTTGATTTTAAAAGTTGTATTGGCATTATAATTGGGGTAACTTTGTAACTACGCAATAAAATTGCCTATTTTATTGCGTAATCCCAAACTTATCAATGTAACCCCATTCTACGTACCTATAACTTTGATCAGACGGTTTTAATTTTTTTTCTCAAAATCTAGCCATATTTTTTCATTTATTATTACAGAAATCGCGAGTTTAAACAAAACCGATTATTAGACCGATTATATATTTTTTACAACCAGAGATTTAAAAGATATGGACCTTGAAAGTTCAATATTGGTCAAAGTAACCCCGGTTTACGGTAGTTCGCATGTACCGCTGAAGATGCCGCAAAGCCAATTATGTCTCGCGTGGATCCACGTTAAACAGTGATCAGATCACATACGAAGGGTTAAACAGTGTATTTTCTAGATTACTTCAAGAAAATTATGTTTCACAAGGTTTTCGTGTCGATTTATGTAAATTACACAAAGGTACCTTCCTTTAGGGATCTACGCCATCCGTTAAGACCTCTGAACCAAACGGCACTGTCGTATATCCTATTAATTCCTGACACGGACCCGTCACGTGGTATCAAATCTAATTGCTGTGAACAAAGGGAGGTGAGCGTGAAACTATATCTATTGAAACAATTGATAGTGATAGAATTAACACGTTATATTTAGCACGTGTGTTTGTATTAGAGCTAGACTAAAATTAACATACTTTGGTGATGTTGGATATAGGAAGAAGATGAATACAAAATCTCTAAGTAGTCATTACAAATGTCTTATTTTTGTATATTACGTTGGTTTAGTGTGTAGTGTAATCGGGAATACAAAAATAATTGAAAACGACAAATGACGACTGTCAAACGTCAACGTCCCGCACTTACGTTACGATTACGTTTCGTTACACATTTAAAAATTAATAAAAGTTAAAAAAATTTACAGTATTCATAAAAACCACTAAAATCTACTGACACTTTGTCTGAACGTAAAACGGAACGATCTAGAAGTGAAATTCGTACATTATCTATGGTAAAATGTCAATTTTATAATGTAAATATATTGAATTTTCTGTAACTTTAAGATTTTTTTTCTCAATAACTATGCGTTTGCGAAGTGCGGGATTTTGCGAAAGTGTTTAACATAACGACATGTATAGCTATTAAAATTGTGAAGCTTCGGACGCGCGGGTGTGGAAGTACAGTGGAGCCTTTAGGACAATTAAGCCGTGCGTCGCATCTGTGCAAGAACAGGTCATTGCTCAGCAAAATGCTGTGACCACAGAGCATGTAAGCTGTGACTTCGGACGAACCTATCCTAAACAGCGCTGATTTTACCTAAACAGCGCTGACCTCTCGAATGACGTAATGACGTCCCACCGTAAATCGGGTAAGTCTAGTTTTCCGAAATAAGTGTGCTTCTAGCTGAACATAGTGTGTACTTATAACTAAAATAAAGAAAAAATTGTACCTGTATGTAAGCGTTACTCGTATAATTAAAAAATACATAAACTAAAACTAAATAACCTTATTACAATTGTATTAAAACAAAAACGCTAAGTAATAACTCATTGTACAGTGTGGTGTGTTTTCCAATTTATATTTATGCTATCTTAGTAATTATAGCTTCGATAATCCACAATTAAGTGAAGAATTATGCATGAATTATAAATATTAGTGTGATTACAAGCATTTATTTAAATTACATTTAGGCAAAGGAGCTTTATTTAATTTTTCTTGAAAAAACGGAGGCGCCAACTCAAAATTACTTAGGTATACTTTAAATATTAAGGTTAAATAAAAAAGGTTTATTATTTTTTGCTTTTCGGTTTTTTCGGCGGTTCATTTTTTTTGTTAAAAAGTTTTTATTAATATTTTTTATCGAGTTTAATACAAAACTTTTATTTGCCCTTCCATTCCCGTGTTAATACTTAATTAAAACACGATCAGTCTGTTATTCTGACCAACGTGCGTGACACATTTTTAATGTCCGATTAAAGCCTTCGCAAGTGACGAACTTAAGTCCAGTAATCCCTGAACTGTCAGCCTCGCCACCAACCTTGCTGATTGGCTAATCTTTTGACCATGAGACGAGCTAATCTCATATAGATCGTCCTTTCATGACAGAAGATCAACATAAAATAACCTTTGGCATAAGCACATAAGTTTTATAATAAGTAAATACGAGTTTTTAAAAGCGTAAGCTTCTCTTGAATGCCAAGCTCGTGCCAACACTAGTAACTTTTAAAGCGAGCACGGAAGTTCTATAATTGGATACGAGTTTTTTTAAGCGCCGCCGCTCAAAAGTAACAATACAAAATACAAAAAAAATACTAATATTATGCTCATAGTTGATGAAATAAATATTGACGTAAAATTGAATTAAATGTCGATTCTCATTTGCAACAGTTGCTTCTCGCCCTCTTTTTTATGTACAGAAGTTTCAACTCTGGCTCCTTAGTCACAAACAAGACTACTGGAACAGCGTGGACTCCTGGATTTGGTGCACGGATCGGGTAAAGTGTTATTGGATTTATCTGTAGCAGTCTGGAGTCTAAATTTTTGCTCGGTTTACGGCATATGCGCAGACCCTATTATATGGGACTCAAACACAACTTGAGAATATACATAATCAGCCCATAATATTCCCACTGCAACTGCTTGGCCACAGGCCTCCTCTTTCTGTGAAAGGGATTGGGCCATAGTCCATCACGCGGCCCCAGTGCGGGGTGTCACTGACTCTGGCAGGGCCACCGTCAGGAATTTTAATTTTGATAACACCAAACATTTGTCGTTAATTAGTCGTAATTTGTCGCCAAATATCAGATCAAAAGATATAAGGGTTTATAGGTGGCCGATCTGGAGAGAGTCTCCCCAGCAGGGCCACATTTATATCTCAAAAACTAGGGTACCTAGCGAAGATCTGTTTTCTCCCATATTTTGTCGCCAATTAGTCGGAATCAGTCGCCAAATATCAGAATTTGGCGGTTACTGGTTCAAAAGATATAAGGGTGTATAGGTGGCCGATCTGGAGGGAGTCTCCCCAGCAGGGCCACATTTATATCTCAAAAACTAGGGTACCTAGCGAAGATCTGTTTTCTCCCATATTTTGTCGCAATTAGTCGGAATCAGTCGCCAAATATCAGAATTTGGCGGTTACGGGTTCAAAAGATATAAGGGTGTATAGGTGGCCGATCTGGAGAGAGTCTCCCCAGCAGGGCCACATTTATATCTCAAAAACTAGGGTACCTAGCGAAGATCTGTTTTCTCCCATATTTTGTCGCCAATTAGTCGGAATCAGTCGCCAAATACCCTTATATCTTTTGAACCAGTAACCGCCAAATTCTGTTTGGCGGTTACTGGTTCAAAAGATATAAGGGTGTATAGGTGGCCGATCTGGAGAGAGTCTCCCCAGCAGGGGCACATTTATATCTCAAAAACTAGGGCACCTAACGAAGATGTGTTTTCTCCTATAATTTGTCGCCAATTAGTAGCAATTTGTCGCCAAGCAGTGTGGGTTGGATGTCACATGTCATGTCACTTCATTTTTTGTTCTAGGACATGCCAGTTTCCTCACGATGTTTTCCTTGAGCAGTGGTGTTGAAATAATCTACACAAACTAGAGTAAAAAAAGGCTGCCACGACCTACAACTCGTAAGTTGAGGCCATTAGCACTGGCCCACAACTGCTCACTTGCGAATTTTTTTTTTTTTTTCTAGATAACTATATAGAGTGTACTACGTGAGCTCGACCAATGGATGTGCGAATTACACTTCTGCGACAAAACTCTACTGCGACTCACCATAGTTCGAATGCACGCTTGTGCGACACACTGAGAAACTCGATGTCACGCTAGTGCGACATGAGTGTGCTTAATTATTTTGTTTGTTTTAGAGATTTGCTCCGTCACGTCTACAGGAGGATTAAGGGAGCTTAGTTTTGTATGGGTTCAACGAATAACCTCTGCGAAGTTCTAGGGCACATGTGATGTGGGTCGACACGTGTTAAGGCATCAATTAAAGAGACTTCAAATCACTTGATAGCTGACACTATTGAATGAAGTTTTGGGTAATAATTATCACGCAATTTATGGCCAAAATTACTTATAATTATATCCTGCTTTAGTGATAACCTAACCCAGCCCTAAACTTTCAAGCGTAGTTTAACCTAATCGATCGACTGTGAGGCTGTTATTATTTAGCCACGGGCCCCCTAGAATAAATAATCACACTTATATTATAAAGGCGAAAGTTTGTAGTGTGTGTGTGTTTATATGTTTGTTACTTCTTCACGCTCAAACGGCTGGACCAATTTTGATAAAATTTTGTATGGAGGTAGCCGATACCCTGGATTGACTTATAGGCTACTTTTTATCCCGATATTTCCACGGGAATGACATTTACGCGGGTAAAACCGCAGGGCGCAGCTAGTAATATTATAAATGCGAAAGTTTGTGAGGATGGATGTTTGTTACTCTTTCACTTAAAAACTAATGAACGGATTTGAATGGCTCACAAATAGTTTATAACCAGGATTAACACATAGGATACTTTTTATCCCGATATTCGCACGTGATCGAAACTTAGGCGGGTGACACCGCGGGGCGCTGCTAGTCTGATATATTTTATACAGGCGCGACACGCGATAAAATCGCGCGCGACACAGAGGCACCGCAAGTCGCGCAACGAGCGGTGCCTTTGTGTCGCGCGCGATTTTATCGCGTGTCGCGCCTGTTTGTAAGAGCCTTAAGTAATATCATTGCATTGAGAGGCGTTTAACCTTTTACTGAATACAATAAGTATCTATTGTGCCTTTACACATTGAGAGCGTACATACACGTTTCCATTACTATTTCCAATACAACAACCCCATTTATCTGCCACTTACAGATTACAGATTCGTACATATTCAACAGTATTCATCCGAACTGATTGTGACAGGGAATTGGCAGACGCCTACTTGTATCTGTTCATATAAATGTCTGTTTTCTGGCGCAAAAATTTAATAAATGTTAACATCGTTTACTTTTCCATACAGTTGCGTGAGACAGAACATAATGTTTTTGTAGGGATCCGTACCCAAATGGTGCCAAAAGGACTACGGCTCCGCTGTCCGTCCGTCCGTTCGTCCGCCCGTCTGCCACACAGCCGTATCTTTTGAACCGTAATAGGTAGACACTTGAAATTTTCACGGAGTGTGTACTACTACCCGCTATTACAGCAAATATTAAAAATATGTAGTGTTAAATATTGTAAGGGACCCTTCATAAGTCCGACTCGTTCTCGGTCGCTTTTTATCAATCCGTTGAATTTAATGGAACAGAATTGCTCTCGTAAAATTGTAATATTCGACACTAAAATGGCCTGCACGTAATACTCGAGTTTCTTGGGGGTAATGTACGTGCTAAGGAATACAATGTTGCCTCTATTGTGTAAACAAAAATAACTGAGTCTTGCTGAACATTGCTGACAGCTGAGCGCAGGGCCTAGCATGAACGCGCTACGTAAACAACATATGTAAAATCATACGATTTTTAAACGAAAATACAACAATCCTTTTAAAAAAGGAGTCAAGAAGGTCTTTGAGCATGCATATGCAGGGCGAAAAGTTAATAGCTGTGTAAGTGCGGCATAATGGGAGGACACCTCTCGGTGTCCTCCCATCTACCGTTCCAAGGGGCTCATGGCTAAATAATAACAGCCTCACGGTCGATCGATTAGGTTGAACTACGCTTGAAAGTTTAGGTGTGGGCTATATGAAACTGTTCCAATATAATCTCTTATATTGGAACAGTTTCAGATAGCCCCGCGGCCAGGAGATCGCTTTCAGATATCGAAGGCAGACCAAAAATAAAGTGATCTACAGAGGTGTTGATATTTGGAATGATCGCGTGCGGCCTAACCCGTAATAACTTTAAGAGCGTTTACGCCGTACGGCATTTCATACAAACTTTCAAGCCCTTATTTTTCGAAATGAATGAACCGATTTTAATGAAACTTCATACGCATAAGCAGGATACAAAGGTCTAAAAAGTTAGTAGAGAACATTTTTGAAATGTCTTATTTAAAAAAAGATAACTGGAAATCTCTGTTTCTATGGAAAATTTAAAATCGGTCTAATTTGACTGTAACACTATTTCTCGAAAAGAACATTTTCGAAATGTCTTATTTAAAAAAAGATAACTGGAAATCTCTGTTTCTATGGAAAATTTTAAATCGGTCTAATTTGGCTGTAACACTATTTTTCGAAAATGTTCTCTACTAACTTTTTAGACCTTTGTATCCTGCTTATGCGTATGAAGTTTCATTAAAATCGGTTCATTCATTTCGAAAATAAGGGCTTGAAAGTTTGTATGAAATGTCGTACGGCGTAAACGCTCTTAAGGGGCTTACAGGACCTAAACGCAAAAAATGCAAGTTTTAGAAACAATAAAAGTATATGACAGCTAACAAAATCAGAAAAATACATGATATTCTTGAGGATATATAATATGCTAGGTATATAGTGTGTTGAAAACATAATACAACAAAATTGATATGAAAGAAAAAAAACCATGAAGATACCTCTAAAAACTTTCTTTTTACAATAAAAACCATACAATAACATATACATACAATCATTCTGATTTTTGTCAGATTATTCGACAAGCAACATAATAAAACACTAGTGTTTTAATTTTTTAGTCCAAACAATAGATTTTTTTAAATTAAATATTTGCTTCATATTTTGCAATAAATTACCAGCGTTGTGTCATCGCGCTTCTCTTTCTTTTCTATGCAGTTCGACAGTGACTGCACTTTAGGTCATGTAAGCCCCTTAATAGGCAAATCTGATTCAGAAATTGTGGGCTATATATATTATACCTACTCGGCTATCATCTTTTCGCCCTGCATATGCTTGCTCCAAAATCCTCTGGGCTACTGCCATTTAGCATTTTGGTTTAATGTTTTGCGACAAGCTCAATTAGTATCAACGATATGACTAAAGTCTTAAAACTAAGTAGGTACCTAAATATTATGTGCGAAACCAGTATTATCAATTTTAAAATCGTTCGCATTCACATTGCGTTTATACTCCCCGCGTTTGTGCTCACTAAGCAAAAGAACAATTTTCCATTAGAGAAAACTTTATAAAAAAAAATATTCCACATTTCCAATAAACTGAATAACTATGTTAAACATGAAGCCTACACGGTGTTTCCGAAACGTAATTCTTGCAAAGGTAAAATATTCAAATAGAAATCTTTCGGTCAATTTGCAGACCTATCATGCCGTGATGGGAGGACACCGACATTATAATGGAACAGTTTCAGATAGCTCCGCGGCCAGGAGACCGCTTTCAGATATCGAAAACAGCCCAAAAAGAAAGTGATCTTTAGAGCTGTTGATATTTGGAATGATCGCGTGCGGTATAAGCCGTAATAACTTAAGGGGCTTACAGGACCTAAACGCAAAAAATGCAAGTTTTAGAAACAATAAAAGTATATGATCGACTACAGTTAACAAAAACAGAAAAATACATGATATTCTTCAGGGTATATGCTAGGTAGACAGTGTGTTGATAACATAATACAACAAAGATACGATAGAAAAAAATCATGAAGGTACCTCTAAAAACTTTCTTTTTACAATAAAAACCATACTAATATACACACAAACATTCTGATTTTGTCGGATTATTCGCTAAGCAACATAATAAAACACTAGTGTTTTAATTTTTTAGTCCAAACAATAGATTTTTTTAAATTAAATATTTGCTTCATATTTTGAAATAAATTACCAGCGTTGTGTCATCGCGCTTCTCTTTCTTTTCTATGCAGTCCAACAGTGACCGCGCTATAGGTCATGTAATTTAATAGGCAAATCTGATAAAGAAATTGTGGGCTATATATTATACCTACTCGGCTATCATCTTTTCGCCCTGCATATGCTTGCACCAAAACCCGCTGGGCTACTGCCATATAGCATATGATTTAAAGTTTTGCGACAAGCACAATTAGTATCAACGATATGACTAAAGTCTTAAAACTAAGTACTTAAATATCATGTGCGAAACCAGTATTATCAATTTTAAAATCGTTATTTATATATTTACTACCCGCGTTCGTGCTCACTAAGAAATAGAACAATTTTCCATTAGAGAAAAATTTACAAAAAAAAAGATTCCACATTTTAATCAACACAAGAAACTGAATAACTTCATTAGATATGAAGCCACACGGTGCTTCCAAACCGTAATTCTTGCAAAGGTAAAATATGCAAATATAAATTTTTCGGTCAATTGGCAGATCCAGCTAAATAATGTAACGTTCTAAGTTTAGGTACGTACCCGTAAAAGATAAAAGGATACAGAAACCTTGACCGGATCCCTGAGGTTTGAAACAAACATCTCGTTATATACAGCGCGAAATAAAATTGGTAAATATGAAAGAAATTGTTAAACATTTGGGCACAGATAATATATGTATAATACTCTACCTAGTTTGAGTTTTGGTACGGAATGTCGAGCTCCTAAACTATGTTTAAATTTGTTACGGAAAATAGTAGGAAAGCTCTGGTATATACACACATCAAAAGTGTCTAGGGATCAAGCATTTTTATGCGGATTTCTTGAGATTGAGATGTGGCTTTGTAATAAATTTATGATTTTATAAATTTATATGGATCCTTTTTGGTGCATTTCATAATTTGAATCAGGAACTGTGAATCAAATTCGAGTAAAAGATGAAAATCAGCTGTCAATATTTTCCCTATAAAAACATACAACGCATTGAAGACATTATTAGTGCTACTGTTTCCCTACTATTGATTAAAACCAACGTTATTATGGAGCGGCGACGTCATTTAAGCAGGGAAGAAATACTCAGAGCCGTGGGAATGATAGAAGCTGGTTCCCGGCAACGTACTGTGGCTTTAGCTCTGAATACAAGTCAGAGTGTTATCAGTCGACTTTGGACACGTTACCGAAGCACTGGTACCGTGGCTGAGCGCCATGGAGGACGGTATCGCTGCACCACACGGAGACAAGACCGATACATTCAAATCTTAACTCGAAGAGCACCAACAATAACCGCCATGATGTTAGCCGTGAGGCTTCATCACTCTTCAGGGAACTTAATTAGCGACCAAACAGTCAGAAACCGCTTGCATGAAGTGAACCTTCATTCCCGAAGACCGCTACGGGTACCACCTATAGCAATGCACAATCGTAGGATTCGATATCAATGGGCTCTTGAACACAGAAATTGGGCAGAAGAACAATGGCGTTTCGTGTGCTTTTCTGATGAGTCTCGTTTTGGTATGAGACCGGATACAAGACGTATACGACACTGGAGAAACCCCCGGACGCCAACAGCGATTAAAATCCTGCCAGGAAGTTCATCCTTATAGTGGTGGAACCATCATGGTATGGGCGGGTATTTGGATCGGCGGAAGAACTGAGTTGATTTGGATCAGAGGCAACCTCAACGCTCAAATTTATGCTGAGACGATTGTATCAGACGTCATCGTTCCTCTACAAGTGCAAATCGGTCCCTTATTTCAGTTAATGCATGATAATGCACGACCGCACACCGCAAGAGTTGTAAGACAGACTCTCGCCGCAGCTAACATCAATGTCCTGCCCTGGCCTGCTCAGTCGCCAGACTTGAACCCGATTGAGCATGCATGGGATATGCTACAGAGAAGAGCTCTGCCGAATATGGAGGGTATCCAGTCGCAAGAAGACCTTTTTTTGTTGTTGCAACGAACATGGGCGGCCATTCCACAGCGTGATTTGGATGAACTCATTTTGAGTATGCCAAACCGATGTTCTTGTGTTGTTAGTGTTCGCGGTAGAAACACGGATTATTAATTGTTTAAGTTACCCAATAAAATTTTAAAGAAAACTGTTATTTCAGTCTTTTTTTCGAACTTTTGTGTTAGTGGTTCAAATGTCAAAAATCCCTTTAGTAGGAAAATGGCAAATTTCTTTATTAATGCAAAGGTGACTTGGTTTATCGTTACTGTGACAAACGAAAACACTTTATTTGATGAATCCTTAAAGAAAATTTTAATTAATATCAATCAGGAGAAAAGTTATTGCAAAAATATATGTTGATCCCTAGACACTTTTGATGTGTGTATATATATGTTACTGTAAAAGCCCGAATGCGGTAAATCTTAGGATTTACCGGTAAATCCCAAGATTTACCTAGTCTCACCGGTAAAAGTCCGAATTGTTCTATAATAATCTTTTCAACACACTTGCTCGTAAAGTGGCTCTTATTGAACCGCTTTAAGGTCCATAATGCAGTGTATTAAAAACGCGTGCTTTTTCTTTATTTTAATCCACATGTGCTTTATTTCCACAGATAACTATTTACTAGTCGGAGATGCGCGCTTTTTTAATCTCATCAATTCACTTTTTTTTTTAATAGTCTGTATTGTCCTTGGTTGTTCATTTTCATGAGTACTAACTCCCCTCAAAGTATGTCCCTCGTTTAACCTAACGCTCTGTATATTATAGTCGCGAATCATATTTGATCAAGATGCAACCTGATACTGACCTGCAAATTGCAAAAAACGTAAGAAAATTTTAATTATCCACCTTAAATTGTCCGTGGTCCCTACCCGAAACCAAACAGAAAAGACCCTGACTGGCGTTCTATCATTGCGGATTCTCACTGAACTAATGTAGGTATATGTCTCTATGCCAATAGTACTTTCTAATTCCATACTAACTAAACTACAATTGTTTTTTTTTTACAATTTTTTTTACATGCTCTGTGGTCAGTGCTTTTATTTACACTTGCGCGCGCGTTGCTAGTGCTGGCTATGCGGAAAGACAAAACTAGCGCGCCATTTTCCATACAAGTTAATATTTAACAATACAAGTCTGTTTTTTTCCTCGCAAGTGTGTTGAAAAACGTCGTATGAAACGCGTGTGCATTGATCATTAGACTCTCGGCTTTCTTATCGCACTCGCCTGCGGCTCGCGCGTATAATACCGCCTCGAGCATAATGATCAACATAGCACACATGTATCATAATGTACTATTTCAACACACTTGCTCGTAAAGTGGCTCTTATTGAACCGCTTTTAGGTCCATAATGCAGTGTATTAAAAACGCGTGCTTTTTCTTTACTATAATCCACATGTGCTTTATTTCCACAGACAACTATTGACTAGTCGGAGATGCGCGCTTTTTAATCCCATTAATTCACTTTTTTTTAAATAGTCTGTATTGTCCTTGGTCCCAAAATTAACTAATATTTATTTACCTTAAGGTGAATGCGCAGGGACCTCGGACAATTTAAGGTGAATGCGCAGTGATAGACCACTGCGCATTCACCTTAAATTGTCCGAAAAAACATAAGAGACCACGAAATTCAAATTTTCTTAGGTTTTTTGCAATTTTCAGGTCAGTGTCAGGTTTGTATCTTGATCAAAATATGATTTGCGACTCTAACAGGTACCTACATCTTTACAGAATTATAATCATTCGAATCATTAATACATCTTTCTTATGGAAAAGTTCTTAGGGAAAAAATCTAACTAGAAAGATTCTATTCTAATGACTATAATTCTGTAAATACATATACAGAGCGTTAGGTTAAACGAGGAACATACTTTGAGGGGAGTTAGTACTCATGAAAATGAGCAACTTTTACTATGGGGCCGAACCTGAAATCGCAAAAAAAATCTGCTGTTCAGTACATTTTGACGAGCTATGCGAACATAAATGTAGGAAACGGCTGATTTTTTTTCGCGATTTCAGGGTTAATCCCATATTAAAAGTTGTTCATTTTCATGAGTACTAACTCCCCTCAAAGTATGTTCCTCGTTTAACCTAACGCTCTGTATATTATAGTCGCGAATCATATTTGATCAAGATGCAACCTGATACTGACCTGCAAATTACAAAAAACGTAAGAAAATTTAAATTATCCACCTAAAATTGTCCGTGGTCCCTACCCGAAACCAAACGGAAAAGACCCTGACTGGCGTTCTATCATTGCGGATTCTCACTGAACTAATGTAGTTATATTTCTCTATGCTAATAGTACCTACTTTCTAATTCCATACTAACTAAACTACAATTGTTTTTTTTTACAATTGTTTTTACATGCTCTGTGGTCAGTGCTTTTATTTACACTTGCGCGCGCATTGCTAGTGCTGGCTATGCGGAAAGACAAAACCAGCGCGCCATTTTCCATACAAGTTAATATTTAACAATACAAGTCTGTTTTTTTCCTCGCAAGTGTGTTGAAAAACGTCGTATGAAACGCGTGTGCATCGATCATTAGACTCTCGGCTTTCTTATCGCACTCGCCTGCGGCTCGCGCGAATAATACCGCCTCGAGCATAATGATCAACATAGCACACATGTATCATAATGTACTATTAATTTCCGTTAATTTTCGTTTTAACTTTTACCGGCGTTCAGTTGGTAAATCCTAGGTTTTACCGCAGACACCGGTAAATGTCCGAAATCAAAGAATGAAATACACTCGAGAGTAATGAATCAGGGTCACATAAAGATACCTGAAAGTCTAGGAAACTGAGAGTACTAGCTAAATGAAGTGAAGTTGAAGTTGACAAAGAAAAGAAGTGAGTCTTCGAGAAGTTGTCAGAAAATTCTCTTTAACCGAAGGGCAAGGATTCAAAAAGTGCAACTGCCTTATAAAAAGCTCGACGAAGAAGTGCGCTTGCAAGTCATCAGGATTACTTTGTAATTCTAAATGCCATAATAGTTCACCATGTTGCAAGAAGTAAAATCCTTTTTTTAACGGATACTATTAAGAACGCTTAGCTTACTCGTACCTAGCGTAAAGTAGGTGTTAGGTGTTATTCGTCGTTTCAGCCGATAGACGTCCACTGCTGGACATAGGCCTCCCCCAATTTTGGGAGGGTTTGCCATAATCGCCACGCTTGGCAGGCGGGTTGGCGATCGCAGTATGGTATGGTGGTGGAATACATAGAGAACGTTGCTGCCCATTCTCCGGTACGATCCTTAGTCGCCTTTTACGACACCCACGGGAAGTAAGGGGTGGTGGTATTCTTTAAGTCCGGCACCACACAGACTTGAAGGTGGTGAGGTGTTATTAGTGAAAAGTATTTTTTTTGCATTTTATTTTTGTAAATCATGTTTTAGGACTTGACTAATAATAATAATGAGTGTACCGAATAACGAAATGATTATCAAAAGACTGTTTTGTTTCTGATTTTATTGTTCAGTAACTTTTTGGATCTTTGTATCCTGCTTAGGCGTATGAAGTTTCATTAAAATCGGTTCATTCATTTCGAAAAACAAGGCCTTGAAAGTTTGTATGAAATGCCGTACGGCGTAAACGCTCTTAACAGTCTGGGCAAACTCCCCGGTGACAGATAACTGTAGCTTCACTTTAGTAGCACATGTCCAGGATATTTACGGGCCAGCTCGGTTACTCGGTTTACTTACTCTCTTTAGTGTGCCTTTGACCGATGTCAGAGTCTTTGATACCTCATCCGTACTACAGTATCTACAACATTCGTGCTGATGCATTGAATTCTTAATTGCCGTAATTCTCTATGACACAATATCCATACTAATTTTGTAAATTTTAAAATAACTATGTCTGTCTGTATGTTACGCATTTACGCCTAAACCAGTGAACGGATTTTAATAAAATTTGGCAGAGAGATAGATTGCATCCTGGGGAAGGACATAGGATAGTTTTTATAGACATACCTCGCGGGCGAAGCTGCGGGCGGAAGCTAGTAATAATATAAAACGTTTATCAATTCGACACGTATTTTCTTTACACAAGTTATGAATTTAATGCTAGACTAGTACACAAACAAGGAGCTAACTTTGTGAGAGACTAGAGCCTGAGATAGGTTTATATAAAAGCCTGTACGAGTATTAGAGGTCACCAGGGCCCTCCCGCGGCTAGATGCCTGTCATTTGGATACACGACATAAAACAATGCAGGATACTTAACGAACTATAAATTAATAAGCCCAGTAATATAAAACCAATATTTAAAAAAAATCAAGCATGATCTGCCACCAAATAAATTGGGATTAGATCAAGAGAATGATGATGTTGTTACCAAGGTACCTCATTCAAATCAGTCTAACTAGCCTTTTCCCAACTATGTTGGGGTCAGCTTCCAGTCTAACTGGATGCAGCTGAATACCAGTATATTACATGGAGCGATAGCCTATCTGACCTCCTCAACCCAGTTACTGGGTAATACGATACCCCTTGGTAAGACTGGTTGTCAGACTTTTGGGCTTCTGCCTACCCGTAACGACTGTCAAAGAACCACGAATGACAGCCGGGACCAACGGCTTAATGTGCTTTCCGAGGCACGGAGGGGTCACGGTATGTAAAGATGGTCATCCGTCCACAGACCAACCGCGGCAAGCGTAGCTTAACCTGATCGATAGACCAGTGCGGCTGTTATTATTTAGCCACGGGCCCCTCAAATAAAAAAAATACAAATATATAAAAAAAATATAACAATAAAAAAATTGTGGAAATACCAGTTTTGTGTGGAATCGTTATGTGGTCAGAGTGTATTAGGGCTCTGATGGGTAGTTTCCGAGGCTTTGAAATTACAATTTCGTGCTGAAATTTTGCGCTAAAAATATAGTAGTTTTAGAACAGGCAAGGGAATTAATTGTTAAACAAAGCCGTGTTATAGCCATACAACTGTTACAGCATGACAGTACTGATTTAAAGATACGGACAATTTAAGTTGGAAGTCAGTTTGCTAAAAAAATATATTCGCTGCCTTACGCCTGGTTACAACATTTGAGCCAAATTAACAGGAAACAAAGCTTTACAATTCGAAGAGGTTCGCCCCCGTGTTCGCCCCCAAATGTTCAAACGACACTAAACTTATCTTTTAGAAGTTCATAAATTATTTCTGTCGGTTGAACACACGTGAAAGTGACAGGGGCAGTATGAAACTTATCGGATTAAGTAGTTGTATATTAGTAAAGAAAAATGGGATCTGACAGCTTATGAAAAACTTCTCTAACATAAGAAATATGAAGAAAAAAAAGTTGAAAAACGATGTTTAGAATGCAGTTAGCTTAGCTCTTTGTGAACAGGAGACTTGAATAAACTGAAAACTGCTCGAAACTTCTATCGCCAAGTTAATACGTTAAAGCAATTTTCATGCAAAGAAAATTCCACTAAAGGCTTGAATTTACTAAGTAAATTGAAAAAAAAACTGCCTGCTCAAATTGAACTATTAAAAAAAGTTAAAGTAGTAAGTGATAAAAGATAAATTATTTTATTTTTGCAAGTAGGTTTGCACGAACACTTTTACACGTCAATCGTATTTTTTTTTAAACTAGATGAGGTCGGCGTTTCCTATCTGTCTACTCTGAGAAGAAAGGCCGAAACAAACTCAGAGGTCACAGTCTCTTTTAAAGTCCAGACATAATCTTGACTTTAAAACTTTGGATTGTGGTCTTCATATAACCTGTTATATGAAGACCATGTAGCTCGATGTCTGAGATGGTCTTTTGAGGAAAGAACCACACGGATTGAGAGGACCTGTCCAGTCAGTGCACGCATTTGTCAGAAATCGTGCAGCTCAACTCAAGACTTAAGGAGCTCAACGATTCGACGAACAATACTAAAGAAAGAAAGGATATTTGGGTAGGCCGCGTAAATTACTCAAACTGCCAGAGTAAAGTGCAAAATAAATCAATCTAATCGAACGCACGCTTCGCCGCTTACTTTATATGTCGCTTACTGTATAACTTTGATTTTGTGACTGCCCCGTTGGTCTCGTGGTTGCAAGCGCGACTGCTGAGCGTGGGGTTCTGGGTTCGATTCCCGGGTCGGACAAAGTGTTATTGGGTTTTCTATTAGGAATTTCTTAGTAACAGTCCGGAGTTTGGAAGTTGGCGGTTTAATACCCGGTGCCTCGGAAAGCACGTAAAGCCGTTGGTCCTGCGCCTGAACTCCCCGGTCGTGTCGGATTGCCGTCCCATCGGACTATGAGAGTAAAGGAACAGAGAGTGCACCTGTGCTTGCGCACACACTTGTGCACTATAATATCTCCTGCGTACCTGGCTAATATCCATTGAGATTGGCCACCGTGACCGAAAACGGTCGGGAAGGCTATTATTATTATTAACTTTTATTTTGTATGTATGTATTGATGTATGGAGATCTCTAGAATACAAACCTTCGTTACATACCTACACATACATAAACTTACACCTTCTTCCCATGGTGTAGGCAGAAACTACAGAACGCCATCTGCTACGATCCTTAAATACTCCTTTTGCGTCGTGTACGTTCACAAATCTCGTCTTTCTGACCTGACCTTTCTAATCAAATCAAATCAAAAGTCATTTATTCAAATTATGCTGAGAATCAGCACTTTTCGAAAGTCAACATTACGTAAGACAGTCCCCCTTAACGCCCGCCCTTCACCACATCCTAGTGCTTTCGCTGGGGAGAAGAAGTGGCGCAACTAACTCCCCAGCAGCACAGCTGCTGTATACAATACTAGGGTATGTAAAGTAATTAACATTACAAGACAGAACAATATATTAAATTACTTGCCATATGTCAGCTAGCCACGCCAATATACCAACAAATACAAAATAAAAATTTTCTCTGAAATAAAAGCCTCCAGGAATAAAGGGCGTGACAGCTTACATATTTATGCAATGCTGGGTTCAGTTCACATAGCTGTCACAAATGTTAAACAAGGACCATCGAAGTAAAATAAATAAACAAGTTATTACTAATAACAAACAATAAAACCATGGTCAGCATGACGACCAGTCACCACAAGCAGCACCCGTTCACGAGCATAACGCAAAGATCAGCCTTTACCAGGGGGTAAAGGATATATTTGAGGGAACATCATCAATGAGGTCACTAATATGACCGTCTAGGGCGTCCCCCTAGACGGTCCAGCGACGGTCCATTGACCTTGCGTTTCCACTCACATTATAATTTCAGCCCGGAATCGCACAAGGCTTCCCCTTTTTTCTGCCATACTTCCACTCATAGGTAGTGACATGTCATTGTGTCTTGTAAAATACCTTTTGTTAGTCGCCTTTCATTCATTCTCTCAGCATGACTAAACCATCAAAGAATATTCTTTTAAATGTTTGTCACCTTCGTAACTCACGTAATAATAGGTGTCCATACTTGAAGGTCCTACTCCTCAATATTTCACTACTCCACTAGTTTCTTTCTAAGTGCTTGGCTAGACTGCAAACGCGGGCGCGGGCTGGGTGCGGCGGGGCGTACTCAAACATAAGAACTTCATTTCAGCGTCCATAGTGGGCACGCGGGTGCCGTGAGCGGCGTGGGCTGCTGGCGCGGGGAGCGCTCGGGCGCCATAGCTCGTTCATACAAGTGGCCGCAGTGACAGCGCGGCCGACCCGCGCAGGGACTGGGGTTCTCAAACTAGTTCGAGCTTTTTTCTATTAAAAATAAGTCTTCTTCATCTATGATATATTTTGACAAACACTGGACACAGAACGAAGCAGCGCTCGACTGCGGACAGGCAGATCGCGCGCGTTTCCGCACCCTCGCTGCTCCTCGCCTCGCGCTGTCAGTCTGGCCAAGCACTTACGGGAGCAAAGCGAAGATTAATCAGCGCAAGGTAGCAACGCCGAGAACAACGACACTGTAATTACATTAGTGAGAGCGAAATGGACGCACTGATTGTTCTGAGGACAAAGCATTCGTAGAGTTTTTACGCTGTGTGCTACTATGGTAGGATTGTTTTGGAGAATAATTGCTTGCGGTTATTGTAATTATATTTTGGTGAATGTGTAAGGTTAATTACAGTCGTTTCAGCCGATAGACGTCCACTGCTGGACATAGGCCTCCCCCAATTCTGGGGGGGTTTGCCATAATCGCCACGCTTGGCAGGCGGGTTGGCGATCGCAGTATGGTATGATGGTGGAATAAATAGAGAACGCTGCTGCCCATTCTCCGGTAAGACCCTTAGTCGCCTTTTACGACACCCACGGGAAGTAAGGGGTGGTGCAATTCTTTAAGCCCGGCACCACACAGACAAGTCCGGCACCACACAGACATAGGTATTGAAAATTAATTACAGTAATATTGAAATACTAGCTTCCGCCCGCGGCTTCGCCCGTGAGGTATGTCGATAAAAACTATGCAATGTCCTTCCCCAGGATGCAATATATCTCTTTGCCAAATTTCATCGAAATCCGTTCAGTAGTTTAGGCGTGAAAAGGTTACATACAGACTGACAGACAGATAGACAGAGTTACTTTCGAATTTATAATATTAGTATGGATACTTGGACAATATTCCTTTATGATAGTTTTGCCTTTCGCTACAAAACGATGTTTCAGCCAAATCTAATATTTTTAGGATGTTCAACAGCTTCGTTGGTGTTTCGAGTCAAGGTCAGGATCATCACTCAGCCGGACTTGACTGGGGACGAAACGTGGGCACGCGGCAAAAGTTGGGCAAAAGTTGGGCAAAAGTTGGGCAAAAGTTGGGCAAAAGTTGCAGATCAAATATCGTAGATTTTGACCTTTGCTTAAAGTCGACTAAATAAAACTGGAAAGTCAATTAATCGCCCTAGCCTTATCCCAGCTGTGTTGTGGTCGGCTTCCAGTCTAATCGGATGCAGTTGAATACTAGCATTTTTCAAGAAGCGCCTGCCTATCTGTTCCCCACAAGCCAGTTTCTGGGTACTCTTACCCCTTAGTAAGACTGGTTGTCAGACTTTTAGGCTTCTGACTACCCGTAACAACTGTCAAAATCTACGAATGACAGTCGGGACCAACGGCTTGACGTGCTTTCCGAGGCACTGAGGGGTCTCGATATCTTATGAATGGTCACTCCCATCTACGAAACAGACCTCGGCAAGCGTAGCTTAATCTTCCATTGACTCATGCGGCCATGACGTCCCTCGACTACTAACCAGAGAGTAAAATTTTAAAATCCTTTTTTTATAAGTCATTACGTAGTCCTTTATTTATTTATTCATATACTTTATTGTACACCAGCAAAAACATAACGAAAAAACACTTTTCCTTTGGATCATTTTAAACACTATTTCATCAAAAGCAGTTCCCAAAAACTAAAAACAAACCAACAGTTCTCTACTTTTTAACCGACGAAAAAACGGAGTCGAGGTTCTCAAATCGACACGTACCTATATTTTTTTTTTTCACTACCAATTCAATATTATTTAGGCCTAAAGCCTTTTAAGATGAACGCTCTCCCCCGAATCAGAAAGCTTCTGCACTCAAAATTATAAGAAACGAGGAACTGATTTCGTAATATTTTTCCCTTTTTGATACGAAAGGGAGGGACATTTTAATTAAACGTAGTAAAATGTTCCGAAACATGAGGGTTATAGAATGGTTAAGGTTTTTTTCCTGGGACTAGCACTTTGCCAGCGACTTCGTCCGCCATTATTCCCGTGAGTATGTGGGTGGCAATACGACTAGGGACTGACGAAAACAAAGATTTATTTAGAACTGCAAATGCAATTAGAATCCAAGAAATCGTAGAGATCCATTCAGACTCGTACTAAATGACATTCCTAGATCTACAAAATACAATAAGAACTGTTTAGCAAAGTTTGTACATAATATACCAAGCAACTTAAAAACGTTAACTTCTACATCAATTAAGCACAAATTGTATAGGTAACTGGCTAAATAAGTACTTAAAATATTTATTCTATTAAAGAATTTATAGAGACTAAATATGCTCCAACAATTGTATAAATATTATGTGATGTAACGCATACCGACAAGTTTGCTTGCTATGTATGTATAGCAAAACATGCCAGCACTAATTTTAATGAAACATCTGTAATAACATGTTTTAATGCAAACAAAAATGATTTCATTTTGATTTTGAAAGAAACGATGGATGGATTGTGTGAAAGATAATATGGCTAGAAAAGAAGACGACTACCGACCCCAAATAAATTGTAATAAGGGCAATGATTTCATTATACAGGGTTATTGGAAAAACACCAACAACCTCTTAAGAGGTCATTGTACTCATCATTATGAACAACTTTCACTATGGGACCAAACCTGAAATCACGATAAAAATCAGCTGTTCCCTACATTTATGTTCGTATAACTCGTCAAAATGTAGGGAATAGCTAATTTTTTTTTTTCGCGATTTCATGTTGTTTGGTCTCATAGTAAAAGTTCATAATGTTGAGTACAGTGACCTCTTAAGTGGTTGTCGGTGTTTTCTCAATAACCCTGTATAAGTCAATTAATAAGGGCAGGAAAATGATGATGAAGTGCAGACGCCACCAGCACATCAAGCTACTACAATCTGTCAAATTTATTTAATAGATTTTCAACTTTATCACTAAAGCATAAGGTTCAAAGTTGATTGGGATAATTTGACAGTTTCAGGTAGCTTGATGAGCTGGCGTATACCATGCTGAGTGTCTACCAACTATGCTACTTTTGCTGAAATCATTGTTTCTTTTGTAAAATCTTGAATCAGGAAAATCTAGTTTAAAAATATCATATAGATACGACTTCGTCCACTCTATATTCTCAATCCCATGGGCACTTCAGACTTGTTCCTTGTCTATATCATAAAAGCAACTTCAGTGCAAAATTTCAGCTTTCTAGGTCCAAGGGTTAGTGAGTAAGTGAGTCAAGACTTTTCTTTTGCTATATCTTGTGATTTTATTTGACAACCAGCATGCTTGGAAAGAACAATATTATCAGCGATTCAATTCAGTTGAACTGATAATATTTTGTTTAAATCACATAAAGCAAAAGCTGTTTATACCTATGGTAGTTAATAATAATTTGATGAAGACATTCGAGTCTCTGCCAAAATGGCGGTTGGCAGTTTTGGAGTGAGCAGCTTCTCAACCTCTCCCTGACTTAAAACATTTTAGGAACATCATTCTTAGCAGTAAGGTTGAATATAATCATAAAACTTATATTAAATCTTTAATAAGCAAAAGGTTTGCCTCCTACGAGTATTCTACGAGACTTAAAAAAATCTGGCAGGTTTACAAAAGAGCTCGAATAGCGTCCTGAAGGTATTGTCCGAGCGGTTTGATCAGCCCCTGTTGCAGAGGTGGATGCAGCTTCATAGTAGTGCATCCTCTTGTATCCATACTAATATTATAAATGCGAAAGTGTGTCTGACAGACAGAGCGTGAAGAGGTAACACTCTTCACGCTTAAACCGCTGAACCGATTTAGATGAGATTTGGTATAGAGATAGTTTGAGTCCCGGAAAAGGACATAGGATAGTTTTTATCCCTATATTCCCACGAGATTGACACTTATGTGAGTGAAACCGCGAGCGCTGCTAGTTATGTAATATTTTGAGTTATTATTTTATTAGTTTTCGTTTTGGATGACATATTATGTGTATGTATTTTAATTTGTTTTGATTTGAATGACATTTATGTACCTATTTTAAATTTTATTTGATTTGAATGTCTGAGTATTATTTTATTGTGTATCTGTGATTATTAAACTTATCAATTTAATGTTTTTAATGTAATGGAATAGACTTTGTCTAATATTAAATGAATTACTTACTTACATACTTCCTTACCCTTTGGCGAAAACTGGCGTGATGAATGATATTATTTAATCGTTAACACTTTACAAGTACTATTTTCTACAACATTTTGTAGGTCAGCTGCTCAAGCGCTCATATTTCCAATAAAACTTAGGTAATAGCCCTTGTTTCAGCGATATCGTTCAAAGTAGTTGGTTACAGTAAGTATAAGGCTTTGTTTAAGCACGACAAGTTAAAGGAACAGCTTGTTTGCTTCGGTTGGCTTACAAAATGTATGGTTTTAACTGAAAACACGGAACTCTGGGAAATCGGATCTACTTTTATTAATAAACGGTTTCACCCACACAAGTGTCGATCCCGTGGGAATATCGGGATATCTATGTTCTATTGTGTCTGTGTGGTGCCGGACTTAAAGAATAGCACCACCCTATACTTCCCGTGGGTGTCGTAAAAGGCGACTAAGGGGCGTAGGTACTGGAGAATGGGCAGTAGCGTTCTCTATGCATTCCACCACCATACCATACTGCGATCGCCAACCCGCCTGCCAAGCGTGGCGATTATGGCAAATCCCCCCTTTTGGGAGAGCAGTGGACGTCTTTCGGCTGAAATGATGATGATGATGATGATGTTCTATTTTAGGGGTTGGTTTCCGCAATTAGTCCTTCGAATGGACCATTGTGCGTGGGCCATGGCAGCTGTCGGTGGTTATTCCAACCAGCCCACATATCGGGGTAAAAAGTAGTCTATATGTTAATCCAGGGTGTCAGCTACCTCCATACAAAATTTTATTAAAATTGGTCCAGCCGTTTGAGCGTGAAGAAGTAACAAACATATAAACACACACTCACAAACTTTCGCCTTTATAATATTAGTGTGATACTTATAGAATGTGTAGTTTTGGGTTGGCAAACAGTTTTACACTAAACTGCACTAGTGTATTGCAGCTGGTCATGTAACATTCAGCCTATAATGTTCCCTACCGCCGGGACCTGGGTCCAGGCCTCCCCTCTGGAGAGGGAGTGGGCTGTAATCAACCACGCGGGCCTTTTGTGGGTTGGTATATGTCATATATCTTCGAATTTTTGGTTTTGATGTTTTTTTTATGTATTTCTTCGCCGTTTTGAGAGCAATGGTGATGAAATTAAATACAAAGTAAATTGCCTGTCTGGGTTGGAACTCACGGCCTACATCTCGTAAGTCGGGAAAAATACCACTGGGCCATACCGCTCACGTTGTACAGTCACGAGCAAAAGTATGTATACATTTGGCTTTATTTAAAGGCGATTTTCTCCTTTATTTTTGAATGAAATGTTATATTAGTAGGAACATAGTATTTTCGAACCCATAGGTATATGTAAATTATCGCATTTCAACGTTGCATTCGTTATTTCGGAAAAATAAATCGCAATTTAAAGTTGCAAAGTGTTGACATATTGGTGCTCGTGACTGTACTTACAGACTTGTAATTATGCAAAAGCAAAACAGTTGTACTTTTACCACTTAACCAAATTAACGGTAAAAAAAGTTTTCTTAGGGGATTAAAGGACCTTAACGCAAAAAAACGCATGTTTTATAATGCCTAAAAGTATGATCGACTACAGTAAACAAAATCAGAAAAATAAATGATATTCTTCAGGATATATGCTAGTTAGATAGTGTGTTGAAAACATAATACAACCAATTTGATACGATAGAAAAAAATCATGAAGATACTTCTAAAGACGTTCTTTTTACAATAACAACTATACTAATATACATATAACCATTCTGATTTTTTGCCAGATTATTCTACAAGCAACATACTAAAGCACTAGTGTTTTAATTTTTTTGGCCCAAACAATACATTTTTTGTAAATCGATAATTGCTTCATATTTTGCAGTAAATTACTTTCTTTTCTATGCAGTCCAACAGTGTCCGCGCTTTAGGTCATGTAAAAGTGTTGTAAGTTGTGGTCCCTTAAAAGGTTGTGAAAAATCGAACAACGATTTAATAATATTATTCTGTGTCTCACAATTTGGAGAGCAGAGGTGGCCCAGTAAGAGATACCGTGGCCCCTGGCACAGGCAACTGAAGGAACACGGGTGGGTTTTAGTCAGTAAGAGTCTGACACTCCCTTCCGCTCTGCCCAGAGCGGGAGGGGTCATTTGAAGATTTCCCAGCAAAAAAAAAGAGGTGGCCCAGGAGTTGTAGGTCGTAGTTTCGAATCCAGACAGGCGATTACGATGTTAGGCCCATGGAGAAGGTTGTTAACTTCGATGGTCTGTACCACAACACTAAATAAGACCACACCTTTCTGGATCATGCTGTATAATATCACTAGTTATTATCTTCGGACTGGTTTAATGGCTGTCACATATTTTTTAGATACTAAAGTGATTTAGGGCTGATTTTTCAATCACCTGATAACTTTATTCGAGGAATAATTTTGACATTTTGACAGTTGTTTCATATAAAAACTATCAAATGTCAATTTTATTCCTCGAATTAAAGTTATCTGTCGATGGAAAAATCAGCCCTTAGCCGCATAGGGTTAAATTGGAAGCCAACTGGAAAAAATTGGTAACCGGTTAATCCTCCAAATGACAGCTTTAAATCGTTGAACGGCTATTAACAGATACAATAGAATATCTCGGTATATTTTCTGTTCTACCAATAGTAGGTACGTCTAGTCCACCTCGTAATTGCTTACCCACCTTTGACAACAAATCAATATCATCACAATGGTAATGTTTTTTCATTGTTTGTCTTACTTGTTTTTAGTATATTCGTATATTTATGTATATTTATTGTTCTTATATTTACAGTTTTAATAGGTTTTTGCGCATCTTTATAAAAAAATATTTATTCCTCAACTTTCATAATTGCAACTCGATTGTTTGTCTCTGCATTACCCAAAGGTTGGCTAGTATAAAATGCCTTTGGCATTAAGTCCATCTGTTTACATATTTCTATATACAGGATTAAATAAAAGTCAGCGGGATTGTCCGAAAGGGTTACCGCTGGCCCGGAACATAAAGGGCTAAGGAAGGAACACGGGTGGGTTTTAGTCAGTAAGAGTCTGACACTCCCTTCCGCTCCACCCAGAGCGGGAGGAGTCATTTGATGATTTCCCATCCACAAAAAAAAAAAAAAAAAAAAAAGGATTAAATAAAAAAATAAAAAAACAACTCTCAAAAATTTTTAACTCACGGCCCAATTGCACGTTTAGTGGAGTTAATTAAATAAATGTAAAGTTTGTGAGCTCGGAGTTAAGTAGTTAACATTTTAACTCTTAGCACGCGTTGCACCACTAAAAAGTAACACCGGGTTAGTTAACCTGACATTAGCGTTTTTTGAGTTAACATGCGACGAAACATAAAATAGAATTGCAATTTATGTGCCCTGATATGTAATCCGACCAAAAACTAATACAAATACAAATACAAAATGTTTATTTCTGTACCAACTAGTTTACATTAGTTTATGATTGGAGCCTCCTTTTAAGCATGATGACGCCTGTGTTAGGAGACTCCGCACTTCCATAGCTTTGGCTGTTTGTACAACAACCAAAAACTAATGAGCGAACAATGAACGGAAATTATATAGGTACCCATCTATTTTACACTATATAACGATACGTAATTTCTTGTCTTTGAAGTTGATAACATGACGTTTCATTTTAAACGTATTGAATGTGGTTTCCGTGCAGATTTAGTTTAACGAAAAATTTACGTTTTTGACGAAAATGTCAGATAAGGTAAAATATGTTACAAGTTTTTTTTAAACTAAACACCAATCAATACTTTAATTAGTATTTATTTTTATATGACTTCATGAATAATATTACTTGTTGATAGATATAGTGCCGTATTTTGACTTACTTTAAACGTCAAATAATATAAAATACAAAATAAGTTATCAGCTTTACCTCTTAACATATTTTGACATTATTTACACTAAGTAACCCACAGTTTAGCGACTTAACCCTCCCACTTAGGTGGGCTAAATAATATAGAAGTTTAACCCTAGGTTTACTTCTAACTCTATTATTTGATTAACCCTGAGTTCTAGGTTATAGGATAACCTATGAACGTGCAATTAGCTTGAAATTATCTTTTACATAGAAAAATAGACCTTGTCTTTTTATGACTTTAAAGTAACTATGAACCTTAGGGTGGTAAAGACATTATGAGGCCGACTATATCTAAATGGTTTCTTGGGTTAATGTAATCGTGAGAGAAAATATTGGGAAACGGATTACTAAGGAGACGTTAGGAAAACTCATTAAAACGAATTTGTAAAGAAACATTACATAATATTACGCCTGGAAATAGGGGCCTTATAAGAAGGTTAAAAGTCACCCAAAGGGCAATGGAGAGGGCTTTGCTTGGAGTTTCCCTGCGTGATCGAATCAAGAATTAGGAGATCCGCAGGAGAACCAAGGTAAACCAACATAGCCCGAAGGATTGCCAAACTTAAGTGGCAGGGCGCAGGGCACATTGCTCGCAGAACAGAAGGCCGATGGGGTGAAAGATTCTGGAGTGGCGACCACGTACCAGAAGACGTAGCGTTGGAAGGCCCCCCACAAGGTGGTCCGACGACCTTGTGAAGGTCGCAGGGACCCGTTGGAAGCAAGCACATAACCGGTTGAAGTGATATGAAGGCCTATGTCCAGCAGTGGACGTCTTTCGACTGAAATGATGATGATGATCATGATGATGACGCCTGGTACGGGTAGGCAAAGGTGTAAATTACCAACATCCACATTTCGTCATTTATGTTATTGTTTAAGGGTTGATTTTTTAATCGACAGATAATTTTTATTCTTGGAATAAAATTGACGTCTGACAGATTTTGTATGGAAGAAAAATTCAAACTTATTCCTTCGATAAAAATAACTGGCGTTGGAAAAATCAGCCCTAAGTAATAAGAAAGATTGCCATGAACACTGGGCACAAATCCGGGCAGTTACTGAGAAATTTCTGATATAAAACCCAATAAGACTTTTCCTGATCTGGCAGATAACTGACACATGATTATTATATTTGGTAAATAACTTTTGACGGAGATGGCGGGATGAGCTGGACTCCTTTAATAAAGAATGGTTGTTGGCTGCTCTGGACAGAGTGAGGTGGAAGGAGAGTAGGGAGGCCTTAGCCCAGCAGTGGGACATGAATGTCTAGTAAAAAAAAAACTTTTGACACGACAATTTTTTTGTTTAACTTTATGAACTTTTGTCACGCCTAAAAAAAATTATATATTTTAGTATATATATTTATATATATTATATTACTACTCGGAGAAGATACATTAAAGTAAGTAAGTCTCCTCTTCTTTAAGAGCGTTTACGCCGTACGGCATTTCATACAAACTTTCAAGCCCTTGTTTTTCGAAATGAATGAACCGATTTTAATGAAACTTCATACGCATAAGCAGGATACAAAGATCTAAAAACTTACTAAATAACATTTTCGAAAAATAGTGTTACTGCCAAATTAGACCGATTTCAAATTTTCCATAGAAACAGAGATTTCCAGTTATCTTTTTTAAATAAGACATTTCGAAAATGTTAAATGAGACTAAAAACCACCCCGGTGTTCCATCTCACGTCTACGCCGGGAGTCGCGGGAACGTACGATCCTTCCGCAACCCCCGAATGGTGCCGGTCCGCCACAGCGGGTCTCGTCGGGTCTGGGGGGGAGTGAGGTGTTTGACTCCCCCCGCGACGTCTAAGATGGGCGCACGTGGAACACTACGCGCCGCCACCTCGGGTCCTGGTGTGGGGGCGACAGACGTAGAACCCACGAAGCTAAGCTGTTGCGCTTGCGACCATTAAAGAGAGGAGGTTGTTGGCTAGAACCATTATATGTGTTCTGTGGCTAGAAAATACACTTTTAAAATTCAGATTTACACAAAGCAAGAGGTAATCGCATATTATCTTGTCTGAGTACACTGGCTGGAAGCGTTCTATTAAAAATGTACCGGTACACGCCAGTAAAATCCCTCTATTTTAAGCGAAGTATTCGTGAAACGATACCTCATATAATTTGCATTTCGTTGTAAACCGCCAGGGAATTCATATTAAAAATTTTCAGATTTTTCTTATTTTACAGTGGACCATATTATGTTAACCGCATCTAATCATGTTGTTTTTATAAGTTACTGGCATCGCCCCGCGGTTTTACCCGCATAAGTGTCGATCCCGTGGGAATATCGGGACAAAAACTATCCTATGTCCTTTTCCCGGGACTCAATTTATCTCAATACCAAATTTCATCTAAACCGGTTCAGCGGTTTAAGCGTGAAGAGGTAACAGACACCTGTCTGTTACCTCTTCACGCTTAAATCCATATATGTATGGATTGTTTATTATTATAGTTTTCGGTATGAATGTCGATGGCTTTAAGAGTAAGGGAGACCAAAGAAACGATGGATGGATTGTGTGAATGATGATATGTTAGGAAGGGGGTGACTACCGAGATGACGACTAATAGAGAAGTATGGAAGAAAGAGACATGTTGCGCCGACCCCAAATGAATTGTGATGAGGGCAGGAGAATGAATGAAGATAATTGTTTTTTTTTTTACTTATTTAAAAAATATAGTTAGTAAGTCTTGAGTTGAGCTGCACGATTTCTGACAAATGCGTTCACTGACTGGACAGGTCCTCTCAATCTGTGTGGTTCTTTCCTCAAAAGACCATCTCAGACATCGATCTACATGGTCTTCATATAACCTGACCAAGATTATGTCTGGACTTTAAAAGAGACTGTGACCTCTGAGTTTGTTTCGGCCTTTCTTCTCAGAGTAGTCAGATAGGAAACGCCGACCTCATCTAGTTTAAAAAAAACATGATTGACGTGTAAAAGTGTTTGTACAAACCTACTTACAAAAATAAAATCATTTATCATTTATCATTTATAATAACACCGACGCACTTGAATATCAGAAACATCAGAATAAAACGCTATTGCGCTACAGTCCTAAGCAATGTACAGACGCCAGCACATCAAGCTATCCGAAACTGTCAAATTTTCCCAATTAACTTTGAACCTTATGCTTGAGTGATAAAGTTGAAAATCTATTAAAGAAATTTGACAGATTGTAGTAGCTTGATGTGCTGGCGTCTGTACATAGCACAAACTCACGCCTGTAATCCCCAAAGGGTTAGGTAGAGGTGTAGCTATAGCACAATGACATTTCGCCAGTTAATAAAAATAATTTTAAAACTTTAAACATTGTAACAATTATTATTACCTTGAGTTAGTTTAACATAATAATGAGAGGTTTTTCTTTTGAGTATAAAAAAAAACATAGTTTCCAAGAACTCTGTAGATGGCGTAGGTTCGAACCCAGACAGGCGCTTTACTTTGTGTAAATTATTTCATCACCACTGCTCTCAAAACGGTGAAGGAAAACATCGTGAGGAGACCGGCTGTCCTAGAACCAAAAATTCGAAGACATGTGACATCTGCCAATCCGCACTGGGCCCGCGTGGTGGGTTACGGCCCACTCCCTCTCACCGAGAGGAGGCTTGTGTCCCAGCAGTGTGAACATTATAGGCTGATTATGGTTATGGTATGGTCAAAAAAGTATGTAAAAACAAAATATCAGGTAGGATAGGTCTAAAGAAATATCTGACTTCTAATGATGCACATTTAAAAAAAAAAAATAGCTTATTTTTAAATGTTTGACCTTTTTAGAACGTCATTGCTTGTTATGTTTAAGTCCCATGTGGCAGGGGGCGATCAACCGGGCTTAATCCAGATTCCGGGCTGGTACTGAGAAATTCCAGGTAAAAAGAGACCAACGATGCACTTATTCTACCTGTAATTATCTTTTAAAAATCACTTTGTTTGGGCCGAGTTCCCCAGACTAAGTAGTTACCTATATCCATTGTTATTGTATAAATTTATGTATATAGATAAAGAAGAAAGAAACTACACTTAATTAGCACAGACTAAAAGACACACAATATACCAGAAACATACGTCGAAAACAAAAAATAAAGATCAAATAAAAAGTGTTAAGTCCGATGTAAGAAATTAGCAGGAAAGTGCTTCACGGCTGCGCCGAAAGGTCCAGTTCAGCAAAAATGCCAGAAAACTAGTGCCTGACGCCCGTTTATTTGGATAAGTACCTACCTATATGTTTTGTGTATGTATGTATTTATTGTATGTAAATGGTACACCACAGACTACCCAGACAACTGCAATATTGCTTCTCCTTTCTCTCTAAATCCATCCAAAGGTTGTCTTTAAAAGATCGCTTTTAGCGATCAGATCGCCTTGTGTCAGCCCTTGTAAATTATTTACACATTTATATTTGTAATAATATTTATGGTGTACAAAATCCTACTATCTTATTAATATTATAAATGTGAAAGTTTGCGAAGATGTTTGGATGTTTGTTACTCAATCACGCGTAAACCGTTGAACAGATTTGGATGAAAATTGGCACATATATAGACCATTTCGGGATAAAAAGTATTCATTAACACATAGAATACTTTTTATCCCGATATTCCCACGGAATCGAAACTTACGTGCAACATTCTATGAGCTGGACTCCTTTGATAAAGATTGGTCTTGGGTTGATAGAGAGAGGTGGAAAGAGAGTGAGGGACGCCTCTGCTCAGCAGTGGGACATAAAGGGCTAAAAAAAACTTTTTTCTATTCTTACATAATAGGTATATGTAACTGACTATACCAGTGTACCTACAGCATTATTCAAGCTAACATACTATATACATATATTAGTTTTAGAAGTAGATTCGAGTGAATTATAACTCCCAAATGGGCACTAAATAGTGTTAATATTCTGAATTCAGACCTTTGGGCACGTTCATTTCTGTGAGAGACAGAGTACGAAGCCTTATCCAAATAATAATGACTAGCTCTGAAAGTTACAAAGGGGTCCCTGATATCTTGATTAACGTATTACCAAAACCATACATGCATTTAAACCGAAACCTTTGTTGGATATACTTACTTTGATTGAACGAGGAAAGAAATGGCTTATTTCCGCTGTAATCCAATCCTTAATAATTCCCGTTTTGCTTTCCTAAAAATATGATTAAACACTCTAAGTCTAATGAATGCGCCTCTTTTTGTGAACCTCAAATCATTTCTATATTGGGGTTTCAAAAACACTAAATAGTCAAGTAACTGCGATCAACTTGGATGTAGCGCTCGCCGGGCACTGCAGCAGCAATCCAGCGCGGTTGATCACAGTTCTAACATAACTCATTGTTCGGGGTGCTCTAGCTTGGTTACTGCGACCAACTTGGATGTAGTTCTCGCCGGGCACTGCCGCAGCACTCCAGTGCGGTTGGCCACAGTTCTAACGTAGGTAACTCATTTGTTCGGAGTGCTATAGCTTGGTTACTGCGATCAACTTGGATGTTTTGCTCACCGGGCACTGCTGCAGCACTCCAGCGCGGTTGGCCACAGTTCTAACGTAGGTAGCTCATTTGTTAGGAGTGCTATAGCTTGGTTACTGCGACCAACTTGGATGTAGTGCTCACCGGGCACTGCTGCAGCACTCCAGCGCGGTTGGCCACAGTTCTAACGTAGGTAACTCATTTGTTCGGAGTGCTATAGCTTGGTTACTGCGACCAACTTGGATGTAGTGCTCGCCGGGCACTGCTGCAGCACTCCAGCACGGTTGGCCACAGTTCTAACGTAGGTAACTCATTTGTTCGGAGTGCTATAGCTTGGTTACTGTGACCAACTGTTGCAAAAGGTCAAACATTTAAAAATAAGCTCTTTTATTTTTTTAAATGTGCATCATTAGAAGTCAGATATTTCTTTAGACCTATCCTACCTGATATTTTGTTTTTACATACTTTTTTGACCATACCATAACCATAATCAGCCTATAATGTTCACACTGCTGGGACACAAGCCTCCTCTCGGTGAGAGGGAGTGGACCGTAACCCACCACGCGGGCCCAGTGCGGATTGGCAGATGTCACATGTCTTCGAATTTTTGGTTCTAGGACAGCCGGTCTCCTCACGATGTTTTCCTTCACCGTTTTGAGAGCAGTGGTGATGAAATAATTTACACAAAGTAAAGCGCCTGTCTGGGTTCGAACCTACGACCTACAACTCGTAAGTCGCGGCCGTTACCACTTGGCCACCACTGCTCCGCTACTTTTTAGGGTTCCGTACCTAAAGGGTAAAAACGGAACCCTATTACTAAGACTTCGCTGTCTGTCCGTCTGTCCGTCTGTCCGTCTGTCCGTCTGTCCGTCTGTCCGTCTGTCTGTCTGTCACCAGGCTGTATCTCAAGAACCGCGATAGCTAAACAGTTGAAATTTTCACAAATTATGTATTTCTGTTGCCGCTATAACAACAAATACTAAAAACAAAATAAATTAAATATTTAAGGGGGGCTCCCATACAACAAACGCGATTTTTTTGCCCTTTTTTGCTCGATATCAAAAATGGCAACAGGTAGGCACTTGAAATATTCACAAAATACTCAGTTGTATTTTAACTTTAATAATAAATAATAAAAATCATCATCTGCCTAGCCTTTTCCCAACTATGTTGGGGTCGGCTTCCAGTCTAACCGGATGCAGCTGAATACCAGTATTTTACATGGAGCGACTGCCTATCTGACCTCCACAACCCAGTTACTGGGTAATACGATACCCCTTGGTAAGACTGGTTGTCAGACTTTCGGGCTTCTGACTACCCGTAACGACTGTCAAAGATCCACAAATGACAGCCGGGACCAACGGCTTAACGTGCTTTCCGAGGCACGGAGGGGTCAAAATAAATAAAATAAATATTTAAGGGGGGCTCCCATACAACAAACATGTTTTTTTTGGCGTTTTTGCCTTGTGGTACGGAACCCTTCGTGTGCGAGTCCGACTCGCACTTGGCCAGTTTTTTGACATAATCTCTTTATTATTTGACATTATATACAGACAATTCAAAATTTTCACCTCTTTATTAGTGGTTGTAATGGGAATCATATTACCTGGTTTTAGTAAGTTTTTATTTTTTATTTATCCTTTTGACAGATTCTTATTTTGTAAATCTGAGGACTTCGTAGGCCTTGTAGACTTTAGATCTGTAGACCATTTTTAGGGTTCCGTATAAAAACGGAACCCTATTACTAAGACTTCGCTGTCTGTCCGTCTGTCTGTCTGTCTGTCACCAGGCTGTATCTCAAGAACCGCGATAGCTAGACAGTTTAAATTTTCACAAATTATGTATTTCTGTTGCCGCTATAACAACAAAATACTAAAAACAAAATAAAATTAATATTTAAGGGGGGCTCCCATACAACAAACGCGGTTTTTTTGCCCTTTTTTGCTCGTTATCAAAAATGGCAACAGGTAGGCACTTGAAATATTCACGAAATACTCAGTTGTATTTTAACATTAATAATAAATAATAATAATAAAATAAAATAAATATTTAAGGGGGGCTCCCATACAACAAACATGTTTTTTTCGGAGTTTTTGCCTTGTGGTACGGAACCCTTCGTGTGCGAGTCCGACTCGCACTTGGCCAGTTTTTTATTTTACCAAGTGCCTGGTACTTGTTGACAGGCCTACGCTGTCCTCCCATACCTCCGTAATTTGAAAACATTGTAAAAGCCACTTATTTTTAAAAAGAGTAACCGTGGAGTTTCTTGCCGGTTCTTCTACATAGGAAACGCCCAATTGGAACCGTGCACTTGCGTTATGTGAAATAAAATACACACATCAAAAGTGTCTAGGGATCAAGCATTTTTATGCGGATTTCTTGAGATTGAGATGTGGCTTTGTAATAAATTTATGATTTTATAAATTTATATGGATCCTTTTTGGTGCATTTTATAATTTGAATCAGGAACTGTGAATCAAATTCGAGTAAAAGATGAAAATCAGCTGTCAATATTTTCCCTATAAAAACATACAACGCATTGAAGACATTATTAGTGCTACTATTTCCCTACTACTGATTAAAACCAACGTTATTATGGAGCGGCGACGTCATTTAAGCAGGGAAGAAATGCTCAGAGCCGTGGGAATGATAGAAGCTGGTTCCCGGCAACGTACTGTGGCTTTAGCTCTGAATACAAGTCAGAGTGTTATCAGTCGACTTTGGACACGTTACCGAAGCACTGGTACCGTGGCTGAGCGCCATGGAGGACGGTATCGCTGCACCACACGGAGACAAGACCGATACATTCAAATCTTAACTCGAAGAGCTCCAACAATAACCGCCATGATGTTAGCCGTGAGGCTTCATCACTCTTCAGGGAACTTAATTAGCGACCAAACAGTCAGAAACCGCTTGCATGAAGTGAACCTTCATTCTCGAAGACCGCTACGGGTACCACCTATAGCAATGCACAATCGTAGGATTCGATATCAATGGGCTCTTGAACACAGAAATTGGGCAGAAGAACAATGGCGTTTCGTGTGCTTTTCTGATGAGTCTCGTTTTGGTATGAGACCGGATACAAGACGTATACGACACTGGAGAACCCCTGGACGCCAACAGCGATTAAAATCCTGCCAGGAAGTCCATCCTTATAGTGGTGGAACCATCTTGGTATGGGTGGGTATTTGGATCGGCGGAAGAACTGAGTTGATTTGGATCAGAGGCAACCTCAACGCTCAAATTTATGCTGAGACGATTGTATCAGACGTCATCGTTCCTCTACAAGTGCAAATCGGTCCCTTATTTCAGTTAATGCATGATAATGCACGACCGCACACCGCAAGAGTTGTAAGACAGACTCTCGCCGCAGCTAACATCAATGTCCTGCCCTGGCCTGCTCAGTCGCCAGACTTGAACCCGATTGAGCATGCATGGGATATGCTACAGAGAAGAGCTCTGCCGAATATGGAGGGTATCCAGTCGCAAGAAGACCTTTTTTTGTTGTTGCAACGAACATGGGCGGCCATTCCACAGCGTGATTTGGATGAACTCATTTTGAGTATGCCAAACCGATGTTCTTGTATTGTTAGTGTTCGCGGTAGAAACACGGATTATTAATTGTTTAAGTTACCCAATAAAATTTTAAAGAAAACTGTTATTTCAGTCTTTTTTTCGAACTTTTGTGTTAGTGGTTCAAATGTCAAAAATCCCTTTATTAGGAAAATGGCAAATTTCTTTATTAATGCAAAGGTGACTTGGTTTATCGTTACTGTGACAAACGAAAACACTTTATTTGATGAATCCTTAAAGAAAATTTTAATTAATATCAATCAGGAGAAAAGTTATTGCAAAAATATATGTTGATCCCTAGACACTTTTGATGTGTGTATTTTAATTTTGATTTTGATTTTGATAAATCTACCATAATTAATCCTCCTGCCATTCGTGGTGGTTATGGCAACAAACCTTTATTAGATGTAACCTCTGTAATAAGATTGGCGTTAAGACTCTTATCAGCCGATGTTACGACAATGTCGAACAAAAACAGAGTCTGGGTTTTTCGAAAGGTCAAGTTAATTACATCGTGTACCTAAACGAAACTTAGCTCAGTCTATCTAAGTTTGTTCATGAACGATTGTTGATTATTGCTACGATTGTTTGAAAATCTATTATTTACTAGCAACGCGCCGCGGTTTCACAAGCATAAGTGTCGATCCCGTGGGAATATAGGGATAAAAACTATCCTATGTCCTTTCCTGGGACTCAAAATATCACACACCCTTGTTGGTCTAGTAGTCGCAAGTGCTACTTATGAGTATAAGGTTCTGGGTTCGATACCGATTTAATTTTTTATTAAATAACTTTTTTATTTTGTATTTTTTTTAGTTTTAAGTAAAAACTGGAATATTTGTTTGTAATAAGTAGGTACTTAATACTTTTGTTATAAATATTGCACTAGAATTTAAACAAGGTTTTGAGATATTTTCCTTTTGACACTTATCTATTGATACGAGCTACGGGTGTACCGTAGTTCGTATCAGTAAGCCAGGCCGTCACATTTACACGTATTAGTCTATATCTTAAAAATTACTGAATCGATTTTGATGAAACTTGCACTGTTCCCTAAGTTAAAGTAAATGTAAGCCAATAAAAAAAATGGTCACGATCCGTTTAATAGTTGCGGAGAAATGCTTGGACAAACATACATACATACATACGTCTATAAAATGTTGTATATTTTTTTGGAAGACCTAATATGAAGACGTATTATGTGAATATAATGCAATTCCAATAATATTACCTAACCTCCCTTTTTTTTGAAGTCGGTAAAAACATGATCAAGTTACCATTGGGCTTAATGGAAATGAGAGTCTTTTGTTCATTTGAGATAGAATTAATGAAGAATGAATGAACCTAATCAAACATTTCGTTTATAATTTACCTTACAAACTTCCATTCTTGACTTAATGAAAGTCTGTTCTAAAGAGCAAACAAACAACTCACTCGCAATCAATATCTACGGCTGGAAGTAGTTTTCCTAACGAAGCAGAAACTGTAGTTGGACCAGTTGAGTTTGTTTTGGTTCAAAACTTAATTTTGGTGTGGTGAATACTTCGTTCAACTTGCGAACGTGATTTACTTCTCATAGCCAAATAGTGACGGGCTTGTGGCTAAGTAACAACAGCTGCACAGGTCGATCGATCAGGTTAAGCTACGCTTGCCGCGGTTGGTCCGTGGATGGGTGACCATCTTTACATATCAAGACCCCTCCGTGCCTCGGAAAGCACGTTAAGCCATTGGTCTTGTCTGTCATTCGTGGCAGTTCTTACGGGTAGTCAGAAGCCCGAAAGTCTGACAACCAGTCTTACCAAGGGGTATCGTATTACCCAGTCCTGAAAAACTGACGACGAGTTCAATATTTTAATCCGTTTCTCCGCTTACTTCAATCTAATTTAAACATCGTCGTTTCAGCCGATAGACGTCCACTGCTGGACATAGGCCTCCCCCAATTTTGGGAGGGCCTCCCCCAATTTAAACATAATCCTCTCTATTTATAAATCTTGCTTAAAGTTAAGAGAAGTTTCAAGTTCAAAATGTACATATGGATCCACAGACGCTTATCATTACTTACAATGTTAATAAATAAACCCCAATGTGAGTACCTAATTGAAGGACTACTTTAGCTAAAGTTAATGCGTAAAGTTTTGTAAATAGCTTAGGTACTCAAACTTCTGCGTTTGCGTTTAAAAGGATTTGCCTATCTATAGGATACTAGCCCCGCAGTTTCACCCGCATAAGTGTCGATCCCGTGGGAATATCGGGATAAAAAGAACCCTATATGTTAATCCAGGGTGTCAGCTACCCCCATACAAAATTTTATCAAAATCGATCCAGCCGTTTGAGCGTGAAGAAGTAACAAACATATAAAACACACACAGACTCACAAACTTTCGCCTTTATAATATTAGTGTTACTGCAACAGCAAAAGCTTCAGTTGTACCGAACCGAACTTACACCGGGGCCGAATAGACAGTGTTCCGATCGATAAGAATTGAGGGTCCAAATTGTCCCGCTACAGGGCAGTTACATCGAGAGAAGCGGAAAGAGAGTAGAGGCCTTTGGCCGATGGGATCGATAATACATCATATCAGTTATTGCTCGTAACTATAAAAGGTCAAATTAAATTAGCTAGCAAAACTCCGCAGACGTGATAGGTATCAATATTAAAACATGATTATGTCACTTATTATTAGTTGACCGAAACACCACTATCCAATCTTAAGAGTCAACTAGTCGCGAGCTCGAACTCACTGGTGGTCATGCCCAAAAAGCACGCTGTCTCATCTGGCTTTGTGTCCGACATAGCTAGTACCAGTAATGAGCAGTGAACAGAAACACCGTTCCGAACTGATAGGCGCGTAAAAAAATACGAAAAGTGCTTCGGAAAATCGAGTTTTATGAAAAACCACTACATAAATCAATTACAAATAAAGGTTATTAAACTCGTCGAAAACTGAGCTTTGTCGGTACGGACTTTATTTTGAAGATTTTACAGTTTTTTTATTACTTATTCACCCTCAAAATTACGTTAAAAATAGCAAGAAAAACGAATCTTTGTTGGCTCATAACTTTTTAATGGCTTTTTATTTTACTATTCTGTTTCCGTACAGATAACATTAATAATAAGACAAAATGATGATAACATGTTTAACGCACAATGTCAAACAGTGGAGTAATACTCTACGGAAAAAATATCGACTAGTGGTACCTTAAGGCTACAAGATTTGACAGCAAATCAAGTTAAATAGCTTTTTAGAAACCTTTTATTCCCGTAGTGTGCCCAAATCCAGTTTGCGATAAAGACGGTGGATTAGCAGTGGTGGCGCTGTGGTAATGGCCGTGACTTAGGAGATGTGTAGGTCGTAGGTTCAAAGCCAGACAGGCGCTTTACTTTGTGTGAATTATTTCATCACCACTGCTCTCAAAACGGTGAAGGGAAAAATCGCGAGGACATTATGTCCTAGAACAAAAAAAATTAAGACACGTAACATCTACCAACCCGCACTGGGCCCGCGTGGAGGATTACGGCCCACTTCCTTTCACCGAGAGGAGGCCTGTTTCCAAAATCTGCGAAAGCAATTACTCAAATATGTTAAGTGCAGTCTCCTAAGAACGAGGACTATGTGGGTACTATGTGGTCAACGAGGACTATGTGGGTATGTTGTGAGGACTATGTGGGTCATTTTTTTTTCTGTTTTCCAATCATGATCTGGCAATTTGAGTAATTTACGCGGCCTACCCATATATCCTTTCTTTGGTATTGTTCGTCGAATCGTTGAGCTCCTCAATTTCTGAGTTGAGCTGCACGATTTTTGACAAATGCGTGCACTGATTGGACATGTCCGCTCAATCTGTGTGGTTCTTTCCTCAAAAGATCATTTCAGACATTAATCTGCATGGTCTTCACACGATCTGACCAAGATTTTGTCTGGACTTTAAAAGAGACCTCTGAGTTTGTTTTGCCTGTCTTCTCAGAGTAGTCAGATAGGAAACGCCGACCACATCTAGTTTAAACAATATGATGACGTGTAAAAGTGTTTGTAAAAACCTACTTACAGAAAATAAATCATTTATCATTTAACGTTTTCCTGGAGCTACACCGGTTAAGCTACCTGCTCTTACTGCCTTTCTCAAAAATCCACTATGTATCCGTAAAGAGGTGAGAACATTATATAAAAGGCTTCCCTCCGTATTTCTTCGGCTTCCAAGCGAGGAAAGCCTGTTGTTCTCGTTATATACTTAGTTAAACGTATGTTATGTTTTCACACATCTATCATGGGTGGTTTTATGGCTTCGTAAATATTTGATCAAGTGATGTTGGCATAGAATTGTATCGATGTTGTTTGTTTATGATTGTGAAGTCCCATTTGGTTTATGGAAGTCTTTGTAACAATGTGTTTTATGATGTGCGTAAAGTGGTATTGAGTTTTGCCATAAGGAATTTCTCAGTTGAAGTCTGCCCGATTGATGGCAAAAGGTTCGCATCCTATTACAGGTTACAGGGCTGGGTCTTTGGCTAAAGAATTAGCATTGCCATTCAACGTGGCAATGCTGCCTGTCTTCTGGGCACGTTTCCAGATGACAGCGATGCGGACGAGTACTTCGACGCCTAAGTGTCCTTTGTTTTTGTATTTATTTGTATAGTAAGTTAGTTAGTTATTTAATTTAGTATCTAGTGTAAATAGTTTGTATTTGTTTAATATACATATATGTATGTTATTAATTAATAAATGTAAAAGTAACATGTAATACTAAATGTAATTTAATAAATTACAGGCTACTGAAACATAACTGGCGAAACGTGGATGCAATAAAAAAAGGTAGAATTATTTCAAGTAATATTGAAACCCATAATACATGAAATAATACAACACAATTTATAATTAAAATAATAATAATTTCATTTAGGTAAATTAAACCTAAACTAAATTTATTTTATTTTTATTTAATTAATTAATTACATGCCGGGCGATAATTACCTAGTGTTTCTTCCTGAGGCACCATCTTTAATGTTTTACTAAGTATGCTAGTCCAGTATTATTTCAATATCCCGACCCCCCCCCCCTCTGTCTAATCCTTGGGGATTACAGGCGTGATGTTATGGTATGTATTGGTTATTTCAGTAAAGTTAAATTCGGCTTCAGGAGATACATCCAAATCCGCAATGACGGTTAATAGTTGCGTGTCAAAGGAATTCTTTAAACAAAAATATGATGCTGTATACACCCGTCATCTCACACATCAGGTCCAGTTGATAACCAGCGACAGGCACCAATTGTCTGGCATTTTTGCTGAACTGGGCCTTTTTGGCGCAGCCGTGTGGCACACTTTCCTGCTAATTTCTTGCATCGGACTTACACTTTTTATTTGATTTTATCTGATGTTACATGTCTCTGGTGTACTGTGTGTATTTTAGTCTGTGCTTAATAAATTTTCATTGTTCCTTTCTTTATGAAAGTTACTCGTTCTATACGATGAATCATCTTTAAAGCTATCATATTTTTTAGTATAATAACGTTCCCACTGATTGAGCACAGGCCTCCATTCTGTGAGATGAGATTGAAAAGAAAAAAATGCTACACATTTCCAAAAGCAAACCAAAGAATTACTAGCGTTATTAAATTTCTAATCTCTTTGAGAATAGATCGGTACATTAGAAACCTTGTGTCATTAATGAGATTTATACCAGTGAAGAAGGCTTGTGGCCTAGTTTAAGAGGCATCAATTCTTTTAGTGTTACTATATCACACTATAATCAAAAATTGTAATATTATAAAGGCGAAAGTTTGTGAGTGTTTGTGTGTTTATATGTTTGTTACTTCTTCACGCTCAAACGGTTGGATCAATTTTGATAAAATTTGGTACGGAGGTAGCTGGCATCCTGGATTAACATATAGGCTACTTTTCATCCCGATGTTCCCAAGGGATCGAAACTTATACGGGTGAAACCGCGGGGCGCAGCTAGTTGTACAATATATCTTTAATCCTGTGCACTTATGTATGTTTTTTTTAGTGTACAAATAAAATTTGATTATTATTATTATTAGATTGTAATACAAACCCATATGCAGCAAGAACATCGTACGAAGGTCATAAACCTATTTAGATCAAATATAGAGGAGAAAGGGAACTCTCCGTGACACGCATAAGGTCCGCCCAATTAAAACAATAGGGGGAACAGGAAACCATTCGTTATCTCATTAATAATACACACCGGGTTTCGAAATAATCGAGTTCGTAAGACATCGAAATAAGTTTGCTCGAAGTACAAACAAAAATACATCAAATATTTTGAGGAATATGAATGAATAAATATGAAATACATAGCCAAAAATATTTCTTAATAAGTGTTTTATCAAAATACAGGTTGTTTTAATGTTAATTCTGAATATAAAAGTACGAAAACAAATAAATAAATACCTGATCAGTTACGCTGCATTTTCATAACACACCCTGATATTCAAACTTTGTATTTATAACACACAACTATAGAAACTAATTACTGCACCCTTACTCAACAAGTCACACACAAAAATACTAATAAACACTTTGAATTTCAGTTAAAACCATCAATTCTTTAACACATAAATATTTTGTTTAGATAAAGGTAGGATTTGATTTACGCGCGTTGAAACGACCGTCGCAGGTTGAAGCGACGCTCGTCTGCCTGCGTTCGGTCGCCTTTTTGTTGTTCGGACCGCGCATGCGTGCTAACACTCTTCGAGAACCAACTTCATACACGCACCACCTGTGTCTACATCTATAGCGATTTGGACATTATAAAATGACACAGTGACGATTTATCAGCTTAGCTGAAACACAACTGTTACACTAGTCTAACCTTTGTGTTTGACAGTTAGTTTTGTAATAAACTGTAAAATATGTTAGAGTAGTGTTTCTGTGGCTTGTAACAATATGTTGAGGACTAACACTTGGATGGAATTGCAAAAATAAACACGTACGAATTTGAACATGATTGATCCTATACTGATCAATTATGTTCAAAGGTCGTTTATTTCTGATGAGCTTTCTCTAGGAACACGTGCTGGCATTCTGTTTATTTAATTTTTAGATAGCCTATGTTGTCCCACAGCTGGGCAAACGTCTCCTCCATACTTTTCCAGTTTTCCTTATGTTGTGCCTTCTCCAGCCAATCAGTATTATTTTATTCGACATTATTCAATGAATGTTCGATAAACTAGTTTTACCGTAACTATCGACGAAAATTTAATTACTTTACAAGCTTATTTTCCTTTTATTTATACCCTTGAACTTTTCAGACTTACCTAGAACCTTCCAAACCATTTAAAACACGATCATGAATGTCGAATTAATAATCTCTTCAATTCAAAATTGTACATAAATGTTTGTGTTAAAATAAATTTATGCTTTGGGGCAATTAATTAAAATCAGTTTTGCTTCGGTAGGGCGTTGTCTGTCTAGTCAGAGTTTCAGGTCAAAACCCGATCTGGTGAAGTGAGACAGTCGAGAAAAGTTCAAAATCTGTCTGGAAAAAGAAAATCTACAGGTAAATAAGATTTTTTTTATAAAGTGTGATATCGGTAAACTGTTTTTATAGGCGTTCAAAGGCTTAAAAACTAATCTCGGTCATTACGCCGCTGTGCCAAAACTTTGTAGGCAATATAACATGTAAAAAAAATAGCATGGCTCGAAACTACGTGTCTCCCAAAATAAAAAAAAAAATTTAATTTCATTTAAGTCTCTCTACATTTTATGGCCTCTAACAATTTATTAACTTTTACAAAGGTTTTTAATTTATTAGATAATACTGTAACTTTGTTAGTTTCGTTTTTAATTATATTTTGCATGCTTAATACCTGATGTTGGCATTTATTTTATGTGTCATGTATTGTGTACATATTTTGTTGGAGATCCTAAATCAATAAATAAATAAGACATTAAAAGGTTAGTTAATGGTTTTCGTCTTCATTATTATAAAGTATAAAGTCAATTTATATAATTTATATAAAACTAGGAGCGCCCCGCGGTTTCACCCGCATAAGATTGACATCTCATGGGATAAAAACTATCCTATGTCCTTCCCCGGGATGCAAGCTATGCCAAATTTTAGCGAATCTATTTCTCTGCCAAATTTTATCGAAATCCGTTTAGTGGTTTAGGCGTGAAAAGGTAACATACGGACAGACAGACAGAGAGAGTTACTTTCGAATTTATAATAAGCTATATGTATAGGCATTTTATTTAAATTACTTAGTAGTATTAGGTAGTGGGACAGCCCTAAAAAACCTGCCACCAACATTTTTGAAAGTTTAGGTATTATGACTCTTTTTAAGCAGCAACATTATAGAATAAAAGAAACTAACCACAGATCGTGTTTATTTTTAAGTTTTGTTCTTTTATTACGAATTTAGACTCAGGTTATATTGAATTTAAACCAATGTCTGTGGTTATTACAACATTATAGTTTATAGTTATATTATATTTTGCGGGTTGAATTCAAGGTGGAATTTCTTGCCCGTTCTTCTCCATACGAAACTTCCTTTTAAAAGGGGCGACTAGAATCAATTCTATTCTTTTTTGTACATTCTAACGTTCAAAAGTGCCTATTTGAAAGAAATGATTTGACTTGACTTGTCAAGGGTAGTGCTAATAACATGTTTTCACAGTGTATATAGCCTTATTTATACAAGAAGATTTTCTTGCCTCGAAAGGAGATAAAAAAGTTGACTTATGTTACTTATACTCGCTTGTTACATGGCGTCAAAAATTGAAAGTTTCCGCGTAAAAAATATCGCATACGTCATAATCTTAGGCGAGCTTCAGTTTCTAGGTTGAGTGTAAACTCGAGTGCGATTATCGTCTCGCATGAACATTCTCGCCTCTCGACGGGCAAGAAACCCTTCTCGTGTAAATTACCCTTCTGGGTTATTACCCAAATGTTAATCCCGCAGGACGGGACCCACTTTGCTTTATAAAATAACATAACGCTTAATTCGCACATCCTCCTAGTGCGAGGGCGTTTCATTCCTAAATCACTATTATTTTGAAGAATTCTTCTTGTTGCGCACTGGATTTTTAACGCACTGTTTAGCACAGAGAGTCGAAATTCCAACAGTTGACGTGCTGGGATGCGCTCTGTTGGATTCTCAATGTTAGGCACAACACGGAGAGTTTAAAATCCAGTGCGTTAAAATCCCACCTCGATGTCGAAACGTCGGTGCGAACGTCGACTAAAAACAAATATCTGTAGGTTAAAATATTTTTCGCCACTCCAGAACCTTTCAGCTGCAACGGCCATCTGTTCTGCGAGCAATATGCCCTGCCCACTGTCCATGCCAGGTAAGTTTGGCAATTTTTGAGGCTCGGTTACCTTGGTTCTCCCGTGGATCTCTTCATTTCTGATGTGATTACGTAGGGAAACTCCAAGCCCCTCTCCATTGCCCTTTAGGTGACTTTTAGCCTTTTAATAAGGTCCATTGTGAGCGACCACCTTCCAGTGCCAGCCGGTCTATTCTGTAACAATCTCACCGTGAAGACTAAAGTGAAGTGAGTTTGAAGTCAACCGTCAATAGTGTCACTATTGACAGTTGACGGAATGACAGCTCACTTCACCTAAGTTTTCACAGTGATATTTTTACAGAATACATATTCAGGTCATGGGGAGGGCTTGAGGCTAAGTAATAACGACGAGGCTAAGTAATAGCACGGGTCGATCGATCAGGTTAAGTTACGCTTGCCGCGGTTGGTCCGTGGATGGGTGACCATCTTTGCACACCAAGACCCCTCCGTGCCTCGGAAAGCACGTAAAGCCGTTGGTCCCGGCTGCCAGTCGTGGACTCTTTGACAGTCGTTACGGGTAGTCACAAGCCCGAAAATCTGACAACCAGTCTTACCAGGGAGTATTGTATTACCCAGTGACGATTACACAGTGAGTTGTGGAGGTCAGATAGGCAGTCGCTCCATATAAAATACTGGTATTCATACGTTTAGACTGGAAACCGACGCCAACATAGTTGGGAAAAGCTAGGCAGATGACATCTTCAGGTCATCACTATTGGTCGCGCGGTGGACTATTGTTGCGGGTAGTTAATTTTCTTTCATAATGCGTAAAAAATAAATTTAAGCTATGCGGGATATTACCGATCCTTTTAAAAGGCTATTCTCAACACGAGAAGACCTGAGTACGGACAGAAGATGGAGGATGCGCCGACGATATGATACTATCAAATGAAGGAATTAAGATTCACTGACCTCTTGGCTGTTCCTGGATCAGTCTGGTGATGTGGTCTACTGTGTTGATTTTGAGCCTGAGGGCGCCCTGGCGATGTTCTGGAGAATTTTGAAGAACTGCACGTACTCCAGCTGGGCGTAGACCGGTCCATATAGGCTCGTAGTGGGGGGTTCGGACCTCCGCGTCACGTATATGATCGTAGTGTCTCTTTCTCCCGACAAAAGCGGTGGTCAATCAAAAGGCACGAACAACTATCATTATGATATTTTTAAGTGAACCAAAAAAGCCAATGACTCACAGCCACAGATATAGATATACCTAGATAACGCAAGAGTAACTACTTCGCGTGCCAAAAATTGCACCAACTTATGATTACAAATCGTAAGCCGCCCCTTTCGCGCTCAGTCCTGTGTACTGCTGGCTGGGTAAGTGTGAGCGAGAGCGCGAGCTTGTGACGTCATAGTAGGTAGTCAAAAAATGGCACGCTTGGTTTTCATACAGTTCGTGATACTTGCGTTATCTAGGTATATATATATCTGTGCTCACAGCTGTATACTTTAAACCCTTTTCAAACACTATTAACTAGAGAGCAATAAAACTTTATGTTCGCTTTAACACTACTAGTTCCAGTAAATCTTTGCATAGTACCCTTACAATGGCGACAGTCACGCTACTGGAGTGTTGTGACGTATTTAGACATGTTTATTTTATCCTATTTTTGTATTACTTATATTATATTCTCACCTTTTTGTAAAGACCTTGAGTATAGAAATACAGGGTGTCTTAGGGTGAGGCCTGCAGGCAACAGGCTTGGGGTGTTTGTTGCCTGAACAGTGAAAGGCCCGAGATGGCGGCGCGCCGTGTTCCGCGCGCGCCTCTCTCTAGAGGAACGGTGGCCGTATGCGGCCGCTGAGGGTAACGGGGTCCGCATGAATTCATGCGGGCCAACACCTGGCCGGGGAGAGCGTGACGAAATGCGCAAGCACTCCAGCACCCCGGTTAAAGGAAGCAGCAGGACACCGTGTGGGTTTAGTCAGTAAGAGTCTGACAGACCCCTCCACCCAACCCAGGGTAGTGGACATCCATGAGGTTTCCACAAGACCAAAAAAAAGGGCCATCAAGGCGGAACCGATTAGTACATGATTCTGAAACACACGATTGGAAATTTTCACCGGTTATTAAAAAAAAATTGATGTTGCGTTCTTTTTGACCGCGAAGATATTGCTTTTTTCTATGAAATAGCTTTTATTTGTTGATAAGCGACGAAAAAATTCCACATCTAGAATCATGTGCTGAATTGCGCGTAGGTTTGCGCGTAGATGTACCTGCCACCATATCGTTGCTCGTATGACTAAAAGTCCTATCTCGTTTTTTAGCTGATTTGAGTTAGGACAACTACATTTTTCTGTTCGTGGTTCTGTACGTTTTGTTGCCTTTCAAAATAGTTATATTTTGAGTTCCAAATATCATAGAGATACGACGGTTAGTGAAACATCTAAAGAATCACGAATAGAGAAATGTAGTTGTCCCAACTGAAATCAGCTAAAAAAGGAGATGAGACTTTTAGTCATACAAGCGACGATATAATGTCATATACAACCCGTCCGACTTAAGTGTGCACCTCGCTGGAATGCGTTTAAGCCCGAAATGTTTATAGTTATCATTACGATAAAAACTATATCTGCAAGCATTTTGAAAAAAAAATCGTAAAAAATATTTTTACGAAGTTAACCTTTTTTTTTTCAAACAATACGACAGAGTAACGTCACAGCGCCAGGTGCACAGTTGAGTCGGATGCGTTGTACATGTCGCAGCCAACTGGTTAAATTAGCCTTTTAGTTAACCGCCTGGCCTTTGGAAGTAGTGCTCGTCTCGCTTCGCTCTCTCGGCTCGCACGCGGTTGATCACAGTTCTAACCTAACCTAACCCATTTGGTCGGGGTGCCCTGGCTTAGTTCATCATCATCATCATCATTTCAGCCGAAAGACGTCCACTGCTGGACATAGGCCTCCCCCAAGCACCTCCACTTCCACCGGTCCTGTGCTTCCCGCATCCAACGGGTTCCTGCGGCCTTCACAAGGTCATCGGTCCACCTTGTGGGAGGCCTTCCAACGCTACGTCTTCCGGTACGCGGTCGCCACTCCAGAACCTTTCGGCCCCATCGGCCATCTGTTCTGCGAGCAATGTACCCTGCCCACTGCCACTTAAGTTTGGCAATTCTTAGCTTTGGCTTAGTTACAGTGACCAAATTCAGGTCTCGCGTGACTGGTTACAGTTCCAACCTAAACTATAATTGAATATCATTCAGGCCGTTAGTTGAACGGCCTCCGTTTAGGTAAAAGGCTAGGCGGTTAACTACTTACTTTCGTATTTACAATATTAGCATGGATTGAGTCTTTATTTTTCTACCTAGTATAAAAATAATAGGTCAGTCAAGATAGTTGTATTTATCATATACCTAGTAAAACCTAAGCATAACGTGCATTAGTTAATTAATTTGTACTAGTATTCGATTCGATCTGAAAATAAGAATGATGAAATGAAATAAAGATAATGAAACAGAGAGGCTTCTATTCGAAAAACTTGATCAAGTAATTTTACGTGTTGCTTTTCTACTATATAAAAATACTAGCACTTTGCCCGTGACTTCGTCCGCGTGTATTTCGTACTTTCCTCTAAAAATTTCGAAAATGTATGATCTTTATCATATTTAGATAAAAAGTATTCGGGCCAATTTTTCAGTTTATGGTTCAAAGGTATCAGATTTTTCATATAAACTATATCCCCGCTTTCTACCCCCACAGGGGTGGAATTTTGAAAAATTGTTCAGGATGTGTTCATTAATTGACTCAAAGATTATTTATACCAATTTTTAAGTTAATCAAGCCACGCACTAAAAAACTAAGTACCCTGTAAAATTAAGTACCCCTTTTCACCCCGATATGAGTAGATTTTCAAAAAATCCTGTAACACTTTATTCTTTATTTTTGGTCTTAAGTATAAATACTGACTTTCGAGTTAATCGGACCGCGCGTTAAAAATCTTCCATACAAATTTTAGCACCGCGCAATCCATAGTTTAGAAAAACAAAATATGCCAAACTTCATAATTTACTTAGATAAGTATTCGTGCAAAGTTTCAAGTTTATTAACTCAAGGAATTAGATTTTTCATACAAACAAAATCCCCCCTTTTCACTCTCTTAAAGGTCGAATTTCCAAAAACCCCGTCTTAGTGCCGTGTTCGAAGTTTCACATTCCTAGTCCAAGTAGTTTCGGCTTTGCGTTGACATCTCAGTCAGTCAGTCAGTTTCTCCTTTTTAGGGTTCCGTACCCAAAGGGTAAAAACGGAACCCTATTACTAAGACTTCGCTGTCTGTCCGTCCGTCCGTGCGTCCGTCTGTCTGTCTGTCACCAGGCTGTATCTCAAGAACCGTGATAGCTAGACAGTTGAAATTTACACAAATTATGTATTTCTGTTGCCGCTTTAACAACAAATACTAAAAACAAATAAACAAAGATACACCAGGCTGTATCTCAAGAACCGCGATAGCTAGACAGTTGAAATTTTCACAAATTATGTATTTCTGTTGCCGCTATAACTAAAAACAAAATAAAATAAATATTTAAGGGGGCTCCTCTTTTTTGCCCTTTTTTGCTCGATATCAAAAATGGCAACAGGTAGGCACTTGAAATATTCACAAAGTACTTTGTATTTTGACTGTAATAATAAATAATAAAATTAAAATAAAATAAATATTTAAGGGGGGCTCCCATACAACAAACGTGTTTTTTTCGGCGTTTTTGCCTTGTGGAACGGAACCTTTCGTGTGCGAGTCCGACTCGCACTTGGCTTGTTTTTAATTATAATTTTACGTGTTGCTTTTCTACTATATATAAATATTTATTATTTATCCACCAACCCGCACTGGGCCTACTTAGTAGAGTGGGAACATTATAGGCTAATTACGAAGGTATAAAAACGATATAATTACAAAAAGGTATATGAAAATTAGTAAACAGATTTAATCAGTCGGAATAATTTACTCAACTAATATAAATTTTTACGAAAAAAAAAATGTGCTGGCAATGACCCAACCTTAACGAACGAGACACGACATACGAGTATTAGATCCTAACAAACAACCTGTTTATATTTGTATACAAGACTGACCTCTGTACCACGTCACGTAGGTAACCGCTTTCCCTGACGCTGAGTTAAGCTCCACAATCTGTGCTAAGTAAAATTAATGTGAAAATAAGATAAAGAAACCTTGTACAGAATTTTATCATTATTAATGTTTATCAGCGCTAGACAATCTTCATAGTTTTTCATTTTCCCATTGTTGGGAAAAGGTAAAATTAATGAGACATCCAGAAAAGGGATACACGCCCCGTATGTTCAAATTATTAATGTTTTTTGCTTGGCCTTTGTTTGTCTTTACCATCATGGGAAGATATATTTTATACTAGCTGCGCCCCGCGGTTTCACCCGCATAAGTTTCGATCCCGTGGGAATATCGAGATAAAAAATAGCCTATATATTAATCCAGGTTGTCAGCTACCTCCATACAAAATTTTATCAAAATTGGTCCAACCGTTTGAGCGTGAAGAAGTAACAAACATATAAACACACACACACACTCACAAACTTGATTGTAGATTTGCGGATCGGAGGGGCTTGTGGCTAAGTTATAACAGCCGCACGGGTTGATTGATCAGGTTAAGCTACGCTTGTCGCGGTTGGTCCGAGGATGGGTGACCATCTGTCCCGGCTGTCATTCGTGGATCTTTGGCAGTCGTTACGGGTCATCAGAAGACCGAAAATCTGACAACCAGTCTTACGAAGGGGTATCGTATTTCCAAGTTACTTGGTTGTGGAGGTCAGATAGGCAGTCGCTCCATGTAAAATACTGGTCTGCAGCTGCATCCGGTTAGACGGTAAGAAATCGGCTTCCAGTGTAACCGGATGCAACCATTTTCCCAAAAATATTGGCATAGTTTTGAAAAAGGCAAGGCAGATGATGATGGGATTTGCGGATCAATGACCGCAGTGCTTGGTATTTATATGGCGGATCCTTCATCTCATCCTTCCAGTTTATTTGTCATTCTAAAAAAAACTTCAATGAAAAATCCTCTAAAAATAACTCCACAATAAGGTGAGCACTCTGAGCACTCTCGGGTTGTTTACACAAAACTTTGTGATCCTTTTCAAGATACAAAATGAAATATTATCCTTTTTGTCAACATCTCGCCGTTTTTGCCAAACTTGAAAATGCGCGAGTAAAGCCGATACTGTAAAAACCTCTGAAACATTGCAATTCTCCTGACTTCGCTTTTTGCGTTGGGGTCGAGAATATAATGTTGTAGACTGCAGTTTCATTTATTTAGTGACAATTAAGTTGCTAAAGATGGCTAATTTAGTTGCTATTATTTAAAGTGTAGAGTAAAGCTATGACCGAATGATGGCCAAGATTATGCCAAAGAAACCAGGGCTATGTAAAAGCGTGTTGGGTTGACGATATCGTCAAAGTCGCGGGTCAACACCTGGATAAGGGACGCACGGAACCGGCGTCAATAGATAGGCAGTAGAAAGGGAAGGCCTATACCCAGCGGTGAGTGATTCCAGCTGAAATGACGATGATGATGATTTAAAGGGTTTATAAAAAGATATGAATGGACAGGATAAAACAACTTAAATGGGACTGAGTAGGACATGTCTACCGCATGCTGGACAAAATGTGGGCCCAAATAAAACAGAATTGGTGCCCTGAGACAGCGAAGCGAGGTCGCAGCAGAGCATGTAGAAGATGGCGGGATGAGCTGGATAGGTCCTAAAACTGGAAAGAGGACGCGCGGGCTCGCGAAAGATGGAAGGAGTGGAGGGAGGCCTTTGCCCAGGTGTGGGACACCGTAGGCTGGATAAAACACCGCACTGCGCTCCAGAACGCAAATTATACACGTAGCTAAAAAAACTGCCAGACTAAAATGGGACTGGACAGGCCGAGTCTGTCGGAGATGGGAATGCGTATAACGCAAGACTGGAGCCCTGGGACAGCAAGGTGGTGGCAGACCGAGGAGAAGAAGGCAGGGAAGCCCTAAATGGCTTCCTCCGAGAAAAACAACTTCGAGAGAAGTGGAACGAATGGCCTTTGCCCAGGAGTGGGAAAGATCAGGCGCTTTTTTTTTTAAATAAATAGGCCCTTAGAAACTTTTTGGACTTCTAATTATGTACGCTTTTTTTATTAGATGATCCTCTTTTCGTGGTCTTTTTCCAAAGTTGGTCACATTAACTAAGGTAGGGCCAACCAAATGGGTTAGGCTAGGTTAGAATTGTCACCATCGTGCGCGAGACGAGCGAGTGAAGCAAGCGGTGCCGCTGCAGCGGCTGACGAGCTCTACATCCACATACGTCGCAGTTACGGTGGCTATTTAATATTTTAGTACCACAAAATGGGAATTATTTGAGGCTCACAAAAAGAGGCACATTTATTATATCAGAGTGCCCATTAACGTTTTACGAAATATTAAATGGGAATTATTTGAGCTTCGATTAAAAACATGTCAAAATAAAAATGGATAATTTATTTAAGTATATCTATGTAATCTATAACATTGTCTGTGTGGTGCCGGACTTAAAGAATAGCACCAACCCATAATTCCTGTGGGTGTCGTAAAAGGCGACTAAGGGGCGTACCAGAGAATGGGCAGCAGCGTTCTCTGTGCATTCCACCACCACACCATACTGCGATCGGCAACCCGCCTGCCAAGCGTGGCGATTATGATAAACCCCCCCCCCTTTTGGGGGAGGCCTATGTCCAGCAGTGGACGTCTTTCGGCTGAAATGATGATGATGATGAATCTATAACATACACTACGTAATATACATTACATACATTGAAAATCTCATAAGAATCTCTAATCAGTAGCTGTCGCGTGACAGCACGACATAAAAATAAATAACGGGCATTGTTGTGACGTGCTTATGCTACAACTTTGTTTTTTTAATAACTTGGTACTCATGAACTTTTATACTATATGAAAAGTATATGAAGTGTCACATACTTTTGTGGGTATAATGACAATAGTAAATGGCTAACTTTTGGCTTTCAATTCCGATAAAGCAATCTATAAGAAGCGTATAAAAATTAATCCTTCAAATGGCCTTGAATGTCTGAACAATCAAAGTGTATCAATCGATTACGATGATGGTCCCCGGAAAAAAGTAGTTCAGTTTGATGGCCTGTACCACACCCCCAAGTTTGGTCACACCCCTCTGAAACACATTGTAGGTATACATATCCCATACCGATTTCGGCTACGGTGACTGTTTTGTTTCTGACAACTACAAGGTGTAGGTAACGTTAAATGCGCAAAGGGGTAATTATACTCATCATTATGAACAACTTTTACTATGGGACCCAAGCTGAAATAGCGAAAAAAAAATCTGTTGTTCCCTACATTTATGCTCGCGTAACTCGTCAAAATGTACTAAACAGTTGTTTTTTTTTGCGATTTAAAGTTTGGTTCCATAGTAAAAGTTGTTCATAATGATGAGTATAGTAGGGCTGCAAAAGTGCATGGATAGTTCAGAAATATAATCGTGTGAAGCGAGAAACCAGTTAACTAACGACTAACAAAATTTCATTATACTGTTACTAGATGGCGTTGCTTTGCTTTTTATGACAAAATATTTTTGTAGTTTCTTTTTGTCTCTTCAAACATTCAAACAATTTATAATTAATATTCACTTTAAAAAAATAAAATATTCCTAACTATTAACCTACTATGTTAAAATTGAATATCAATTTATTAGTAGTAAGTAAGAAATAACCAAACAAACGATGAGGGCACCTCTGCGCATACTTAATTATTCCCATCGGTTTCTTTAATTATTTAATTATTTTTTCTTAAGCTAGCAAATGTAATGTAATAGTTAGATAAATATTTTAGCTGTGTCACTCCTTTCTCAATAGGTACGTTTCTTCCCAACTGCTTATTACGTTTCGTAAATTAGTCACAGTTGTGAAGAAACCAACGCCATCTAGTTTATTTTAGAAAACTTGAACTCAAACGTTCACAGGAAAATAGCCATTAGGGTATCTAAGCACTTTGCAGGTGACCGTTCAATGACCTCTTAAGAGGTTTTGCCCATTTAACGTTACACGTTGTATAGATTATGGGTCTGTGCTCTGATGTTGCTAATGTAACCTGTGTTGACTGTAAAAGTATGTGCACAGACGCACAGTGCGGACACGTTAGAATGCCATTGTGGTAATAATATTGTATGTTGGACAGTAGTTTACTCTTGAGGTGATCTCGCCTGTTGTCGAGATCTCTCTTCATCATCATCATCAGCCTATCCACTGCTGGACATAGGCCTCTCCTATTGCACGCCATTCATCTCGATTTTTGGCAACTCTCATCCAGCTGCTACCAGCCATCCTGCAAAGATCGTCGCTCCACCTACCCCGAAGGCGTCCTACTTTACGTGTATCGATTCGCGGTCTCCATTCAAGAATAAGTCTACCTCAACGGTCATCGGTTTTAACGACTAATATGGCCGGCCCATTGCCACTTCAGTTCTCTCTTCCGCTGGTCTTCAAAGTCGTAACAAATTTTGTTTTACCAAATGACTCCAAACAGGTCTATACTTTGTGAACTTCTCCTAACGAGGGGGATCTATATTGCATCTCTTCATAATTGTGTCAGAACGTCTTTGTATTTGAGGAACTGGCCGCCTTGTTTCCGCTTGCCATCCTTGAGTTCAGAAAAGAAGACCGTGACCATATATAAGTAGGTAGGTACTGTAGAGGCTATCTGTGCAGCCCAACCTTTAGCAGTAAAGGCTGGTTATAATTGCCGGTGTGTTCCATTCGAACGTTCAAGCAAGTTTCAAGTATTTTAATAAGGTATTTTTGTTTAGTAGAGGCAGTGCTAGAAATAACATGAAAATGTAAAGTCGTGAATATATTTTATCCAAGTCAAAGCTTTTTAATTATATTTGTGAAGCTCCCATCTGGACCATAGCCTTGAAATATATAAACACCTACTTCTCTCCCTGTCACATATAAAATGTAACGTATTTGTAAAAACTTGTCGACTCGAAATTAAAAATCATAATTTTCCACTCGCACATCCCTGAACCGTGATTGCCAATAAGCTATGTAGCTGGGGTAATAATGTCGAAATTTTAACGGAAAATAAACACGGGATTGCGCCGAAAATTTTAATAAAACGGTCGGGTAATCTGGAATACAGTTACAAAACGCAAACGTTGTTTTATGATGATATATAAAATATTTTACCGTCGAGGTTAATCTTTGCAAGGACCTTTTAATCACAGCCCGCCTTGAAATCCGCCTTTGTACCTAACTTTTTGTGCGGAAAGTTTAAATAAATAAATAAACTACTAATTTATAACTCAGTCGAAACCTAACCTAACCCGTGGTCTAAATTAAAATGATTATGGGCTGATTTTTCAATCGACAGATAATTTTTATTCGTGGAATAAAATTGACGTCTAATAGACTTTGTATGGAAGAACTGTCAAAATTCAAAATAATTCCTCGGATAAAATTATCTGGCGTTGGAAAAATCAGCCCTAAGACGTATTCATAGATTTTGGCGTTAATACGGTTCATTGCGTTCTATTTAAAATTTCTTATATTAAAAGAGAGTTTTTTTATTTATTTCAAAGAACCATGAAAGTTATTCATGTTGAAAATCAATTGCGAACGTGCCAAACAGTTGAAGATATTCGAGCCACGTGTCTCAAGTGTCTCAAATGATACTGTATTCCTTTGTTGCAAAAAACACTCTCTTGGCTACAAAATTACTATCACTACTACGTGATGTTTGTAAAGCTTTGTCATTGTACTGTAAACGTCCAATATCTGACGGTCCGAATAAAATACTTTTATTGAACCATATCTGGCCAGACTGCTACCCTAATATAGTTATGAAAAGGCTAGACAGAAGATGGATTATTAATTCAGTCTAGTCCAAAGGAATTGTCGTAAAAATAACCCAACTTATGACCATCCATCCGAAACCTCAGACAAATTAGTCCCTTTAGACAGAGCGCCACTTTACATGTCATGTTTACGTTTCAAAAATGGCGTCTATTTTATAGCGTAGCCGCGTAGGCCAGCGTAGCACAGTTGGCGCTACGCCAGGGGTCAATGACACCGCGTAGCATCCCCATAGCCGCTCCCCTTCGATTATGACGTTACAGTGACGTATGTGTGTTTGTAAATCTGTTGTGTTATGCAGATAAGGAAGGGTAAACAATAAATAGAAATTATACTTCATTGTAAACGAAATAGATTCTCAAATTGGGTTCATAGCTAAGTAATAATAATAGGCGCTCGGGTTGGTCGAAGGTAAAGCTACATTTGCCGAGGTCGGTTCTTGGACCCAGCAGTGTTTGTAGATCTTTGACAGTTACGGTCATTCAGAAGCTCGAAAGTCTGTTAACCTGTCTTACCAAGGAGTGTTACCCAGTAACTGGGATGTAGAACGAGGGTGGGGTGCGAGCCCCTCTCCGCCAACTTTTAGAAACCTTATAACTCACAATTCATTGATTTTGATATTTTCGCGCTGTCGTAATCCAAATTTAAAAGAATGGTTTCACAATTTCTTGCAAGTCGCCCATAAGACGGATGCTCTTGTCATCCGCTTCCTTCGATTCGTCGGTATATAGTGTTTTTCTTTTAAATATCTATGTACTCTTTTTTTTATCTTCTCTCATTTAACATGCGTTCGTTAACATACTCAGATGTCACGTCGTGGATAATAGTGTTGGTTATACGTTTTTTGACTGTAATATAACTACTTTTTGCAAATGCTGTAATGTACAACGGTTTTTGTCCCAAATAAATAAAATAAAATGTGAAGTCGAATATGCAGTCGCTCCATGTAAAATACTGGTATCCAGCTGCATCCAGTTAGACTGGAAGCCGACCATTGTTGTTGGGAAAAGGCTAGATAGTCTAATTTGAATAAGGTAGCTTGGTAACAATTTATTTGGGGGCGGCGCAACATGTCTTTTTCATCTATACTTCTCTATTAGTCGTCATCTCGGTAGTCACCCCCTTTCTAGACATCATCATTCACACAGTGAATGATGATGTCTGTCAGTCTGATGTCTATGATGATATCCATCCATGATTTCTTTGGTCTTCCCCTACTCTTGAGCCTTCGACACTCATACTCAAAACTTTTCTCACGACATTTTCCTCATTCCTCCGTATCACAGACGTAGCTACCAAGCTACCAGCTATCCCGAATATCGAATATACCTTCGTTGTTACCAAACAACGAAGGTATATTCGATATTCGGGATATTGTTGATATTCGGGAGAGCTTTAAATACATTTTAACATATTACATGTCACGTTTCTCGTTTGCCTCCTTGTCGAAACCAGTGCGGCACCGCTAGCAAGCTATGAAGTTAGCTTATGAGGAAAAAGGTGAGTTCTAAATTACAGCCTCCACTCCTACCGTTGGGTTCCATCAATTAATTACGTAGCAAATGTTAATATTATGGTCCCCAAAATCTGAATGACTAAAACAAATTTAGACTCAATTGACTACAATCAAGCCGAACCAGACGTTACTCGTAATTTACAGCCTAGTCTGTAAAAAACAAATAAAACCGCTACGCCGTAGTCTCGTAGCCGGCTACGAGTTCATCGAACGCGTAGCATCTACAACTCGTAGCTTTGTGACCGTTACACAAAGTTTCGTCACAATATGTCGAAGTTCCGTCAGTAGTTTTATGAGGCTATCTAAAGGAAACTGTTTTAGTAAGATGGTCGATAGTTTGTTTGGAAAGACGATTATTATTTTATGGTTTTGGTAGCGTGTTTATAGCGTGTTTATTAGTCCATAACTGTTGTATTAAAACAGTTCAGGAGAGATTTATTATTTACTAGATGCGCCACGCGGTTTCACCAGCAAGTGTCGATCTCGTGGGAATATCGGGATAAAAAGTATTCTATGTGCTATTCTAATGTATAAGCTATATTACTGTAAAGTTTCATCAAAATCGTGTATGTAGTTTTTGTGTGAAAGAGTAATAAACATATATACATCCATTCATCCTCACAGACTTTCACGTTTATAATATAGAGGTATGAGAAACAGGGTGTAAAGTTCACTCAACCTCCATAGAAAAGGGAGGATCCTCCGACCAGACGGGTGTTGTGTCTGGCGGGCAACTGCCCGATGATTCACGTCGGGCCGGTAAACTCTGCTTGCGAGATGCAGAATTTTGCGTGACGTCAGTATGACGCGTTGTTCGCATGTGGCCTTGTAGATACCGCTACAATAATATTAGTAGGAAGTAGGATTCTACTATGTGCTTTTACTGTTACGTCTGGATATAGTCTCACACTATTACTCCTGTAAATGTATTTTGTTTCTTTCTTTTCTTTCTTTCCCAATATTTTTTTAACCTTTTTGTTCAATAGTTTTCAATAAGACCTTCTTAGGGTTCTTTACCGCAAAAGGAAAAAAAAACGGAACCCTTATACGATCACTTTGTTGTCCCTGTCTGTCTGTCAAGACGCGGGAACGCGTGGTGGTATAGAGTTGAAATTAAAACCAAGAATGTACTCAAGTCTGCAGTCTCTTGAAGCTGTGAAAAAATCAAACTTCTAAGTTAAGATAAAAAAAAGATACGGCCGTTTCTGCCGCAAAAAAGGTATATTTCGACACTCTCAACGGAAACAAAATGTAAAGGGTACTTCCCGTTGACCTAGAATTATGAAATTTGGCAAGAAGCAAGGTCATGTAGCACAAGTAAAGGAAAATTCAAAACTGTAAGAATGTTGTTACATTAAAAAAACCCGTAATAAACTATTTACATACCTACAAAGTACGGAACCCTCGGTGCGCGAGCCCGACTCGCTCTTGACCGGTTTTTTTTAACCTCACTCATTTTTTTCTAAAACGACACGTAATTTCTAATTTCTTTTACATACTAGTTCCATGACAAACTTCTACACCACTTTATTCATCATAAGTGCTGTCAAAAGACTACTACTTTAAGAGTATCCTAGTAGAGTAGTACCTACTTGATTTGTGTTCGGGAGGGTAGAAAATCGTTGGGCGGAATTTTAAATAGGCCACCTACCACGTATAGCCGTGACCGGGTTCCGGTATTTCGGTCCATTAAACCCTACGACATGGCCTAACGGTTGGTTCAGAATACTTTTCTAATGAAGAACTGGATCTGAATGAAAATATTCATTGAGGATTTCTTGTCACTTCTTTTTTTAATAACGAAAGCCCCATCCAGATCGAATGAGAAGTTTTTGAGGATTTTCTCAAAAACTTCTCATCCGATTTGGATATTCATACCTACATACAGGTCGAATACAGAAATCCCTTTTTGAAGTCGGTTAAAAATCGAAGTTATGTCAAGGCTGAACTAAGCTCAACGTTACACGTGTATCCTCAACTTTCAATATGCAGTAATTTAACTTTGAACGAATTGAAAATCCACTCAGTTCTGGGTTCCCCGCATGCGAAAAGTTTTCATGTTTGAATTTTGTTAAATATCCTTAGGGACGTTCCTGCAATAAAAATGTCTTTAAAGCACTGGATAAAAAAAAATCTATTTAAATAAAAGAAAGTCGTGTTTTTTATTATTATATAATTATTATTATTTTGGTAACTCAATTCAGGATATAATAGCTTATGCACAGAGTGATTTAAACTTGCTCAATGTTCCTTTATAACTTATTAACTATTAACTCATCAAAAACCTGCTACATGATTTTTGCTGCTAAGAATAAGAAAATTCCAAATTTTACGCCTTTAAATATAAATAACAATAATTCATAGATGACGACAGGAAAAATATCTCGGTTTGTATTTGGATGACCGACTTACTTGGAAAGCGCACATTGAGCATATCAGATCCAAACTGAATTCAGTCTTGGGGGCACTCCGGAAACTAACTAATTGCATACCAGAGAAAGTACGTGGTTTGATACACAATTCACTTATAAAGACGCATCTCGAATACTTGATAGAAATAGGGGTTTGGCTACCAAAACTAATCTAAGACAGCTACAAACCACACAAAACAGAATTATTAAAACATTATTCCATTACAATTACCTAACACCTACAAAGGAGCTATACAAAAAATTATTTAACATTACGCAATTATATACATTCAACACTTGCAACCTAGTTAAAAAATAATCACGGGCAACATCCACTCAAACACCACACTAACCCAAGAAACACAAAAACATTACTTAAGAAACAGGTACAAATTAATAACAACTCGACCACGTAGACTGACTTACGGCAAAAAAAAAATGTTTGAGGGAGTACAACTTTACAACAGTCTGCCTAACGACATAAAAATATGTGACAATTTAAATATTTACAAAAGAAAACTAAAATCGTATATTTACAGTCACTATTACTAATGAGATGCTGCTGAACAGATTGTGAAATAAAATTATTTAGTTGTCGCCCTACGCTACAGCTGTATTTTTGAATTTTATCATTTACGTGTGTCGATATTCTTGCGCCATCCCATCTTCCTGGCCCGGCATGCTGTGCTGGCGCTGCTGCTGCGGCTGCGGAAAACCTCAAGCGGCGAAAATATAATAACCTCATCAGAAATTATATTTTCGAGCCGTTTGGGGTTAAAACCCTCGGGCCGTGGGGTCCGAGTGCTCATGGTCTTTTTAAAGAAATTTCGAAACGGCTGGTTGACACTTTTCGTGACCCAAGGGCTGGCTTTTACCTTGGCCAGAGGCTAAGCATCGCCATACAACGTGGTAATGCCGCCAGTCTCTTGGGTACATTACCAGTCAAAAAAACTAAATGCATTAGATTCGCTTTATAATATAATATATTCGACATAATAATATACTTGAATTCGTCGAAAATACGGTTTTTCTGGGGATCGCGCTTGACTCAAAGCTACAGTGGGGTCCGCACTAGGGCTTTCAGTCTCGGTGCATTACTGAGTCCCGGGAAAAAAAAACGAGACTCGATGTGGTCTCGAAATTCCCGGGAAAAACGAGACTTTTGAGACTATGTCAAAAATAGGTTTCTAACTTATAGTCTATGCAATTAGGCAGTCAAAACAAGATATTTTAATCAAGTACTTTATTAAACAAACATCATCATCGTCATCATTTCAGCCGAAAGACGTCCACTGCTGGACATAGGCGACCTCCAAGCACCTCCACATCAACCGGTTCTGTGCTTCTCGCATCCAACGGGTTCCTGTGGCCTTCATAAGGTCGTCGGACCACCTTGTAGGAGGCCTGCCAACGCTACGTCTTCCGGTACGCGGTCGACACTCCAGAACCTTTCGGCCCCATCGGCCGTCTGTTCTGCGAGCAATGTGCCCTGCCCACTGCCACTTAAGTTTGGCAATTCTTCGGGCTATGTCGGTTACCTTGGTTCTCCTGCGGATCTCCTCATTCCTGAATCAATCACTCTCCATTGCCATTTGGGTGACTTTTAGCCTTCTTATAAGGCCCATTGTGAGCGACCACGTTTCAGTGCCACAAGTCATCACTGGCAATACGCTCTGGTCAAAGACTCGTCTTGACTTCTTGAGACACTGCGGTATGTGGGACGAGAAGATATTGCGTAGCTTCCTGAACGCTGCCCAGCCGAGTCGGATTCGACGATTGACCTCTTTCTCGAAGTTAGACCTATCTATCTGGACAGTTTGTCCTAGGTAAACATTCTCGTCCACGACTTCCGAGTGTAGCGTTTCCGATCTTTATGAGGGTGGGTGTTACGTGAGCATTTGACATGACCTTCGTTTTGTCCATGTTCATTTTAGGACCCACTCTTTCGGAGGCTCTGCTGAGGTCATCGAGCATTGTACTGAGGTCCTCCATAGTCTCAGCCATAACTACGGTATCGTCGGCAACCCGAAGGTGAGTTATGTACTCGCCTTTGATGTTAATGCCAGCCCCTTTCCAGTCCAGAACCTTGAAGACATCCTCCAGTGCAGCGGTGAATAGTTTCGGAGAGATAACGTCTCCCTGTCTCACACCTCGCTGCAGAAGGATAAGTTTCGAGGTCTGCTCCTGGATTCGGACAGACACTTCAGCACCTCGATGTACAGATAGTCAATCTGGCACCGTTGAAGAGACTGCAGCACAGCCCACGTCTCGATCGAATCAAAGGCTTTCTCGTAGTCCACAAACACTAAGCAGAGAGGTAGGTTATACTCTTCGGTCTTCTCTTTAACCTGCTGTCGCAGCGTATGTATGTGGTCTACGGTGCTACACCTTTGCTGCCTTTACGGAATCCGGCTTTTTCGGGAGGCTGGAAGTCGTCAAACCTGCGCGCGAGACGGTTCGTGATGACTCTCGAAAACAGCTTGTAAATTCTTAAGAAGATTGTCGCCCTTCTTAAAGAAAAGTATCACCACACCTCAGTTCCGTGCCTTTGGTGTTTTGCAACAGCTTCTGAAGGGCCTTATGAACGGGTTTTCCGCCGGCCTTCAGGAGCTCGGCCGTAATTCCGTAATCGCCTTGTTATTTTTGAGCTGCATTTGTTTCGGAGCCATCGTAATCTCGTATAGGCTGACGTCCGGGATGTCTTCGGTATAGTGTCGGTCAATCTAGCTCTTGGGTCGTTTGCCAGATTCATAACGGGGTTACTTGTTGACATGTATAACTGTCCATAGAACCTCTCTATCTCTCTCAACAGCTCAGGTTTGGCGGATACGATCCTGCCATCATCAGTCTTCAGTTTCGTAAGCTGGCTATTCCCAATAGACAGATCTCTAGCAAAGACCTTGGAGCCTTTATTTCGCTCTATCGCGTCCTTAATACGGTAACGTCTGTACTCGTATTAAAGCGGCGAAGATCGCTTTTCAAGGACTTAGAGATCCGTCTATTGAGTTGCCGGTAATTTAGCGCATCATCTGAAGACTGCAGGATCATCTCGCGCCTCTCCTTCATGAGCCGTAAAGTAGGATCAGAGAACTTCTTTTTTGAATATTAAACAAACGCAAATTAAAAACTAAAAAATTATTTGTTGAAGTTTTTTTCGTTTTTGTAGTGGGTACGGAAGAAACAAAAGGCGTTTAATGTGGTTTCAGACGGAGAGAACCTAATTTTATTACAAAAGTAACCCGCGTCTCAAGTCTCAAAAGTCTCGTTATTCCCGAGACCAAACATGTTATTCTCGAGTCTCGAAAATACCAAAAAATCGTCGTGACTCTCGAAATTTTCGAGTCCGAGACTCCCGGGATGAAAGCCTTAGTCCGCACTTAACATCACTTGCAGGGCGGCTAAGTTGGGCCGCTTACGCTGTTTGGAAAATTCGCCAATTAACAGACGTGGATACCGCGAGACTGGTCTATTTTAGTTACTTTCATAGCATCATGTCTTACGGTATTTTGTTGTGGGGACGGGCTGCAGATATTGATTCTATCTTCATTCTGCAAAAGAGGGCTGTCAGAGCCATCTACAAGCTCAGCAGACGCGATTCTCTACGAGAACTGTTTAAAGAAATTAACATCATGACGGTTCCTTGTCAATATATATATGAAAACATTATGTACGTTCGAAAAAATCTACATCTTTTTAGTAAGATAAGTGACAGGCATAATTTTAACACTAGAAATAGGGACAAATTAGATCAACCGCGTTTCAGATTGTCTAAAGTAAAAACTTCTTTTATGGGTTACTGTGTAAAATGTTATAATAAAATACCATTCGATATTCTTCAATTAAATGAGAAGAAATTTAAAACATGCATTAAACGCACACTATGTAGACAAGCATATTACAAGTTGGATGATTACATCGTAGATAAAAATGCTTGGCTTAATGCTGGTCCTGCTCCACAGGCACTTGGGCTCACTTGTTAAAATTTCAATATTTGGAAGAGGTGCTTCCCTTTTTCTTTTTCAATATTTCTGACATTACAAACATAACTTTTTTATTTTATTCAATCCACTTTTAAATGTTGAATACTGCAATATTAGATACCTCTTCCTGATTGGTAGTAAATTATATTAACATCTTAAATAAATTGCAAACTATAGTTTTGTATAATTTAGAAGCATTTTTTTAAATTTTTGTAAATGTAAGAACCATGTTTCCGTTTATTATAATTTTTTTTTGTTGTTGACTTGAAAGAGCATGGCAGTTGAGAACGTGTCATGCTTACTTAAATGTCTCACCGATGGTGGCGCGTGTGTTGGATTATTCGGTTCCCTACAAAATGGTTGAGCTGGGTGGTGCTGATCCACGCGTCATGTTCGTGAACGGGTGCCGTCTGTTGAGACTGGTCATCTCTTAACTGCCAAGGCTTATTTTTAATCTTATATTTTGAATTGTTTCTTCATTTGTCTTTTTTTTTTTCACATTGTTCTCACATATAGAAGCAACAAGAATAAAGTACCCAGGATTTTGTAATAACTTGATTTAAAAGAGTGTCCATGGAGTTTCTTGCCCGTTCTTCTCCATAGAGATCTACGTTTTGGAATGGGCAACTAGCTTCAATTTTCTGACTAACTGACAAACTATTTAATTTTGACAATTCAAAAGTGCCTGTACAAGGTTTAATTGAAATAAATGCTTTGAGTTTGAGTTTGAGTCGACAGCGATGCGGATACGTTTTTCGACGCTGTTTTCTAGTTTCTGTATAGTTTTAGTTAAGTTAGAATTTAATTTTGTTATTTTTACTAATCAATATTTTATCGATTAAATAGACAATCACTTTTGAAAAAAAAAAATCTCATTTTAAGTGAACTATGTTCTTGTGAGAAAATAAAGTTCTTTATACCTATTTATAACTCAAGAACGGCTAAACCGATTTGGCTGAAAATTGGTTGGGAGGTAGCTTAGAACCAGGAGACGGATATAGGATACTTTTTATCTTTTTTTTTTTACTTGTAGGTGTGGGGTAGGAGTAATGTAGGAGTAGGTTAGGAGTAGGGTGGCAGTAATGTAGGAGTAGGGTAGGAGTAGGATAGGGGTAGGGTAGGGTAAGTGGTAGGACTCCACGCGAACTAAGTAGCGCCGGGAAGCTAGAAATAATTTATACGGCAAAACGTTTGCCGGGTCAGCTAGTTAATTATAAAGTACTTCTTTGAGCAACAGTAGTTTTATTAAACATACATACATAAACTCATGCCTTTTTTCCATTGAGGATAGGCAGATAACAGAACGTCACTAGCCACGATCCGTTTTTTTTTTTTTAGTTTGGGAAATATCAAATGTCATGTCATTTCCGCATTTTTTTCATTTCCATTTTTCTTCTCCCGCTCTGGGTGGAGCGGAAGGAAGTGTCAAACTCTTACTGACTAACACCCACCCGTGTTCCTTGCTTAGCCCTTTATGTTCCGGGCCAGCGGTGACAATCCCGCTGACCTGGCAAGCTTCGGCCCTAAGGAGTCCCTTCCTTGATTCTGACATCTCTTTGAGGCGCGCGTGGAACACGTACTCGCCGTCCGGCGGGGGCCTGTAGTGCTATTCTGCAATAATTCTCACCGTGATAATTTGGGTGAAGTGAGCTGTCATTAGAGTCAATCCCTAGCATTAAATGGATTGACAACTCACTTCACCTAACTTCTCATGGTGAGAATCTAACAGAATCGACCGGCTGCCGACAGGCCGTGACTGGGAGTCGTCCCGTGGCTCCCGACGCCCGGAACGTTTCCCGCGGCGGCTGGGACGGGAGGCTCTCTCCCTTATCCATCCCGCCACCTCCTTCGCTAGCATGACTGCTTCGCAGAAGGAGGCAACCTGCTACGACCCTTACATACTCCTGTTGCTTCGTTGACCTGAGGGGCAATTCTCGTAATTTTAAAACGTTCACAGTCTGATCTCAGTCTCAATCTGTCAAAAATACCTCTAATTTCCCTTCATTTTTGACAAGTTTTTGACACTGATTGTCGCTGAGACTATATTTTGAACGTTTTTAGGGTTCCGTAGTCAACAAGACCCTTATAGTTTCGCCTTGTCCATCTGTCCGTCCGCAGATTAGCTCAGAGACTCTCATTACTAGAAAGCTGTAATTTGGCATGGATTTACATAATATTAATCACGACGACAAAGTGGTAAAATAATATCATGAAAAAAATTTTTTTTAGGATACCTCCTGCACACGTAAAGTGGGGATGTTTTTTGGGGGTTGGGTAACGTTGGATAGGTCTTTCAAAAATATTGCGGGTTTGTGAAAGTAATTTTTCTATTCAGGGATTCGTTTGAGAAATATTAAGCTTTAAAGTGCTAATTTTTGTTAGAGTCAAGTGTCCCAAAGCTAAACGCTGGATTTTGGATAAGTGAAAAAATCATGGCAGTAGTATATATAATGAAATCAAAAGGAAAACTATCACAGCTAAGTAGGCTTTACAAGTTTATGCGTAATAGTTGACCAACTTAAATTTGCAGTTGCAATGTATGGGAGAACATGATTTTCAACTACAACGTTAAGTTTGTTCTTGGGATAAATTCATTCCAGCTACGGAACCCTTCATTGTGCGTCAATTTCCGTAATTGAAAACCGGCCAAGTGCGTGTCGAACACACTTGGCCGGTTTTCAATTACGGAAATTGGTCTTCAGGACATACTCGCTCGCTGCAATAATTATAAACCTTAACTCATCAAACACAGCGTGCACCGTACAACTTACTCACACAAAAACATCTATCAAAAGCCATTTATTTTACATATACGCTAGTGATTGACTAAATCGGAAAGTTATCGATTCTTCCATTCATTACTGTATTAAAAAAAAAGGGTCATGAAAATAGAATAAATAAAAACCGGCCAAGTGTATAGGGTTCCGTAGTAGCCCGTTATCACAATGTAGTACGATTCTGTTGTTCTTTAGTCTGAATTAAAAAAAAAAAAAAATACAATTTTGGTTTTTCAATGCAAGTCTTTAAACAAGCAACTACTTCATCTTAGTCACTTTAAAAGATTAATGCTAAGGATTTTGTATTCGGTACAAAATTATCCAACACCCAAGTTCAACGACTATTACTGCTAAACTAATAAAGTTATCTTAACCGCTATACTTTTCCTTTAAAGTTCATGAAATGCACTATCATCGTGATTTTTTCCAGATTTTTTAAGCCAGCAGTTTAGGTTTTAGAGGGGGGGGGGGGACGCCCTACTGGAACAAAAATTTGCACTTTAAAGTTTAATATTTCGTAAATGGAGCATTAAATCGAAAAATAATTTAGCAACCCCCAAGTCATTTTAGAAGACCTATTCAACGATACCCCACACGATGGGGTAGACGACGAAAAAAATATTCATCCCCACTTCACGTGTAGGGGAGCTACCCTAAAAAAAAATAATTTCAAAATTTTTACTTTACCACTTTGTAGACGACGCACTCCTACAAAATTACAGCTTTCTAGTACTAAAGGTCTCTTAGCAAAACCTCAGACAGACAGACAGACGGACTTGACGAAACTATAAGGGTTCCTTGTAGGAACTACGGAACCCTAAAAAACGATATGTCCAGAACATATTAGATTATAAATCAATAAAATGTAGCTAAAAAAATGATTGCAGTAAATAAAAAAATATTAACATTATTTTACATCTTCTCAAGGGTCTACCAACCGGATTTAAACGTCATCTTTTCAGATCTTCTATGAACCGGGTTAAAACGGTTGACAAATCGAAAAATTAACTATAATAGCAATATATTCGTTGGGCAATCGACGTTTTGTCGATAGCCTACGTTAGTGGCTCTTCACAACCACATCACTATCTCGCCGCAAGACACAGCGGCCGTACCATGCGAAACTCCGCAAAAATAAAGTATCGTTTTGTAATTTTTACATTGCTTGTTCAGTTATTTAGCGACATACTTCGGTAGTAGATAAGGAGCAATGTATTTGCTGCAAAAATAGTACAGCTGCTGCGATATTTGAAGCAAAAATAACGTAGTCAAGTATTTTACGATTTGTTGTTTTTCATGATTTTAAAGACAAATACAGTAAAATACTTTTACTTACATACGAGTATGGTTTAAATAGCGGTACTTCTGCACACGGCCCGCATTCTTAGGAGGTTTCTCTCTCTGGAGCCCTGACCGCCTGTAGCTTGGACCCTGTTCCCGATACCGGTGGGCTATGACTATTTTTTATATTTTTAAATGTTTTATATTTTTTATATCCTAATATTTAAAAATATAATGTATAATATGTATTTAATGAAATAAAGGAAATAATAATTTATTAAAAAAAAAACAAATTGCAACTTTTTTACATTAATGATATTAGGTAACACAGAATTGTAGTCTACAATAAGGTGGGTGAAGCTCTGTACTCCTAGTTAGGCTACAGAATAGCCTGTGTTTAGGAGACACAGTTTCGATCCCTAGATACTAATTGACTCTGGTTCGTGTTACATGTGCAGATTGACAAAGTGATAATTAACAGACGGTGAGACGGCTAAGTAAGGAAAATCTACAATGAGTAAATAATAAAAGATGAATAATAAAATAAAATTAAAATAATAAAACAACTGTATTATGCAATTAAGTGTGTGGGTGTGTTTCAAGTCTGTGGGTGAGGGTGCGTGTTTGTATGCGTGTGATGTGTCAGAGTGTATTTGTGTGCGTGTCCATGCGTGTATGTGCATCTGTGGGAACATGTGCCACTGCTGTGCTGACAATCACATCGTGTCTAAAGCTAGTCTCATGTACACACTAGTGTAGTAGCATAAGGCTCTCCAGACTTTCCAAAGTGCACGTCTGCTTGTGTTGTTATCGAACCTAGAAACCTTCTGTATGTTACCCACACAGTGCCTCTACCTCTAGTCATTGATGCTGTGGCTAGCGGCTGCTTTAACTAACATAACCAATTATCTAGTGGTAATTATAGCGGCTATCATTGGCTTTTACAATGTTTTCAAATTACAGTAGGTATGAGAGGACAGCGTAGGCCTGTCAACAACTACCAGGTACTTGATAAAAAAAAATGGTCTACAGATCTATAGTCTACAAGGCCTACAAAGTCCTCACATTTACAAAATAAGAATATATCAAAAGGATAAATAAAATATAAAAACCTACTAAAACCAAGTGATATGATTGCCATTACAAACACTAATAAAGAGGTGAAAAATTAGAATTGTCTGTATATAATGTCAAATAATAAAAGATTATGTCAAAGAAGTATGTAATTTTCTACCCTTTGACAGGGTGGAGCGATTACCTGATGAAGGTCATGGGAATACGTTGGAGTTGAATGGCACAGAACCGGTCGATGTGAGGACGTCTGGGAGTGGCCCATGTCCAGCAGAGGACGTCTTTCGGCTGAAATTATGATGATGATGATGATGATGATGAAGTGATCGATCTATAGCTTGTACAGTTAACAAAAGAGATAAGTAGGTATGCAGGATCGTCAGATATAGTTAAAGTTTCGTAAGAAACCGATGGATGTTCTCGAATATAATTTTATTTTATTATTAGAAAACAAACAGCTCATTTATCAAATTAAATTTCCCTCCATCGGTTTCTTACTAAACCTCAACTTTATCCGACGATCCTGCATACTTATCTCTTTTATTGACATATAGCCTAACACATAGCCTAACGTAATTAAGATAAGTGTCTTTATTCTTCTTCTTCTTAGCGTGTCGATAGCAATCTAAATGTACTCGGCCCAGAATTCGGCTACTTGTTTGGCGCCTTCATCACCGTCCATCAGTTCCTGTAACGTGCAGCTGACAGGACACGCAGGACACGATATTAAGTGTCCCATCGTTTGTGGGACAGCACCACATTTACACTCCAAGGCGGAGTCGTCTATGAATCTCCACCTGAACAGGTTATCCTTGCTTCGGCCTACCTGGGTCCGGAGTCTTTATTCTTTAAAATTCTCTACATGAATAAACACTTATTTTACCGCTAGCTTCTGCCAGTGACTTCATCCGTGTGAAATATCTGGTTCGACCCACCTCGTTGCATCGCATCACCTATAACATCGTTTTAGCTCGTTTCGCGTATGGTCAAATTCGCAATCGGTCAAGCGCTTTGCGTTTTTTCTGCGTGAAGTAGCTAACCTTTCTCAAGAATTAACCTATCAAATACAAAAATAACTTTTGAAATCCGACTAGTAGTTTCAGAGAATATCGCGTTCAAACAAACAAACAAATTCTTGTTTATTATAATTATATACATTTCGCAGAGAACCATCCCAGTTTACATGTAGATTAGTGTCTGAATGTGAGTGATGAGTGTTATTTTAAAGGAAGAACTGCACGAATTTATAGTGAATCTGTCCAGTCAGTGCACACATGCGGATAGTTTTAGACCCACTATACCACCAGGGGTATGGTGGGTCCGCAATGTCAGTAATCGAAAGGTTCATTACATTTGAAAGCGATCTTTTACAGAACTATTTCCGTTTCAGTAAACCTGAAGGCCAATTCTAGTAATATCAAAAACTTTTCAAAAATGTAGACAAATTTCAGGTATTTTTGACAGGTTGTCATTGTGAACTGAATAGTCCCACAGGACTCTCGACACAGAAGCCCATACATCCCCTATAGAACATACCTTCAAACTCAATACAAAAGTTTCCATTCCAACTCCGGAGTTCTGGATCCGATAGCACCGTTTCCGTGACATCCCGAGTTCCCGACGGCTCCATATCGACCGCGACCAACGACCAGTCGCGGATATTACACCGTCATAGCCTTTATTTGTCACGGATATTGTAATAGTTTGTAAGTAGTTTAATAATAATAATCATTTTATTATCTGCCTGATAACTAAGGCCCTTAGGTAAAATACACAAAATAATCTTATACAATAATAATAAACTAATACATTTTAAAAACCTTAAACGATGACTTGTAGGCGTCGTGTTTGACTGCGTGGTGTCGGTGTGCGTGGTGTGCGTGGAGTTTAGACTGCTAGCTACGCCCCGCGGTTTCTCCGCATAAGTCTCGATTCCGTGGTAACATCGGGATGAAAAGTAGCCTATGAGGTAATCCAGGGTGTCAGCTACCTCCATACCAAAGTGTATCAAAATTGATCCATCCGTTTGTGCGTGAAGAAGTAACAAACATACAAACAAACACAGTCACATACTTTCGCCTTTATAATATTATTAGTGTGATTAGTTTAGTAGAAAGTAGGATATACCTACGTCAAGTTTGGACGTCTACGTCTACGTCAAGTTTGTATAGGTCGTCTTCTCTGCAGTCATTATTAATACGCGCTTTTTTTATATTGATTTCATGGTTCCTTTCAGCGTTTTTCTATGAAAAGAAAGAAAGAAAAAAAAGAAAAAGTATTTATTGCGACTCGTACAGGAAGATCACAAACTAAACTAAACACAGTAAAATAAAAAACCAAGTTACTTATATAAAAAAAAAGTAACAAAAGGAAAATGAAACAGAGAACATACGAGGCCAAAAGGTTCCTATCTCAGCATGATGATGCTGCGACATTTAAAAAATAAATGTCACAGCGCTGGTATTCTGATAGGGCCCGCTGTGACGCCACGGGCAGTTACAGAAAGAGAAATAAATAATTATGTAACAAATAATAAAATAAATTATTTTTTTAATCTGCGCCAGACGTAACATCATTACTTGTCTATGTCTTGAGTGCCAGAGGCACTCTGGTGTGTCTGTCTATCAGACCTGTACATTAGAACTAATAATAGGTACCCAAAATGGCTAGAAAAAAAATAAGCTTGTAGGTATATTGTAAAGATAATTATTATTAATAACTAAGTGTCTGTGTGGTGCCGGACTTACCACCCCATAGCACCACCCCATACTTCCCGTGGGTGTCGTAAAAGGCGACTAAGGGGCGTACCGGAGAATGGGCAGCAGCGTTGCCGTTCTCTATGCATTCCACCACCATACCATACTGCGATCGCCAACCCGCCTGCCATGCGTGACGATTATGGCAAACCCCCCCCCCCCCTTTTGGGGGAGGCCTATGTCTTTCGCCTGAAATGATGATGATGATGAATGATGAATAACTAAGTAGCTTCTGCGGGCAACTACATCCGCGTGAAATTTCTTGGTCCCCCGACCCACCTCGTCGCATCGCATCACCTGCCTTCGCTATCACTTCGTTTTCGCTTAATGTTTTTTCCGCCTTTTTTTTCTTTTTGCTCGGCTCCTAAGGGTTATAGCGTGATGTTAAATAGCCTATAGCCTTCTTCAAGAATTGGGCTATCAAATACAAAAACATTTTTTCATATCGGACGGGAAGTTCCAGAGATTACCCCCTACATACAAATTACAAACAAACACATTTTGCCTATTTATAATATTTGTTTAGATGTTCACCACAAAAAAAATCGTCAGAAATAAACATCATTACAAACACAGTCAGGTAGATACTTTTAACTAGATGCAAACAACAGCTCAGTTCCAAAGTGTCGGGTACAAGGTTCTGAAAGTTATCTGTATGTGCCGCGCCGCGTCTCGCCGCGCGATATTGATCGCGAGACCAACGACCGAGCGAGGATGTAAAATCGCTCGTGTACAATCATTTGTCGCGGATATAGACGGTTCAATTTTGTTATGTTATTTATTAACAGCGATGTGATTTGTCGGATGTATTTGTCGTAGGGGAAATTAAAGAAACTTCCTCCGTTTGTGGTTTTAGAAATTGCTCTTTGTCTAATGTATTTAGCTAGCTTTGAGGTTTTGTTTTATCTGAAGACATTATGTGGACGCTTCGCGCGTACTGTAATCGATCTGCAACCAACGACCGCGCGTTACAGTAACTACCCTTTTCTTCCCGAGTGTGATGCTAATGGGAGACGTTAGGAGATATATTTTATTTTTGATGTAAACAGATACCTACAAATATCAAATGTACAAATGTAAGGATGAGATCGTGTGGGATTTTCAGAAGGATAGATATTTAAGTATCTTTTATACAGGGTGTAATTTTAATCACAGTTACGTAGAATCGTGAAAAAAAATCAGCTGTTCCCTACATTTATGTTCGCATAACTCGTCAAAATGTAGGGAACAGTTGATTTATATTTCGCGATTTCAGGTTTGGTCCCATAGTAAAAGTTGTTCATAATGATGAGTACAATGACCCCTTAAGAGGATAACGGTGTTTAAAATTACACCCAGTATAATTAACTAGCTTCTTGCCCGCGACTTGATTCGCGTGGAAGTCGTAAGATACACAATGCCTATATTAAAATAACAGCCACATTTTTATAAAATTCCCCGTCGCTATTACTTCGTTTTCACTTAGCGTTCTTTCTGATTTTTTTTTCTTTTTGCTTGGCTCCTGTTGCTCCTAGCGTTATATTAAATAGCCTTTCTCAAGAATTAGGCTATCAAATTCAAAAATAATTATTTGATTTTTTTTTTAGTTTGAGAAGAGATTAGCTCGTTCAAACAAACAACAGCTCAGCTTTATTATTAGTAGAGATGTTTGTAACGGTGGAGTTTCTTGCCCAATATTCTCTATACGAAATTACCTTTTTTAAGGCCTATGCAGACACGGAACGGCATGGCAAGGGATTTAGCCGTCAGTCAGCGCACACTAGCCGCTTAGATACCGCGGCATTCCAGCGGCTTCCCCGCTTCTCTACCCCCGCCGCCTCACCCCGCGGTATGTCACAACAAGCGCTAGAATCCTTGACATGCCGTTGCCTACCGCCAGGACGTCACGGCATCCCGCCGCGGGAGCGCATGGCGCATCTTTCAATGCCGTGCAATGAAATCCCTTTCGATGCCACGGCATCATTTTAAAGCATAGCAATTAATGTCGTATTTCTATATCGATACGTTTAAATGTCCATTAGTAAAAATTTAAATCCCTTGCCATGCCGTCCCGGTCTGTGTAGGCCTTTAGTCGCCCCGACTAGAATCAATTCTATTTTATTGTAAATTTTATCGTTCAAAAGTGCTTTTTATGTGCTTAAACATATAAATAAAAATGAATCGACGAAATGTATTACGCGCATAACTTCCGAACGACTGCACCAAATTGGATAATTCTTTTTTGTTGTGTTCGGTATTGGTAGGACAAGATTTGTGTCAAAGAAAATTTCGAAAAAAAAACTGCACCCGTGCGAAGCCGGGGCGCCCCCGCTAGTTTGAAATAAATGATCGACTTTAACGTTGTAGATTTTCAAGAGGTTTTTGGGAATATTACATTATCGAGTGTAACTGTCAGCAGGCGACTGAAATTATGATGTACAGTCAACAAAAGATATAAGTATGTAGGATCGTCGGATACAGTTGAAGTAGGTATTGTAAGAAACCGGTGGATGTTCTCGAATAAAATTTTATTTTATTAATAGAAAACAAACAGGTGATTTATTAAATTAAATTTCAGTCGACAACAGACTTCCGTTTCTTACTAAACTTCAACTATATCCGTCGATCCTGCATACTTATCTCTTTTGTTGACTGTACTTGCCTCATGTGAACATATTAACATGAATGCGCCAACATTTACCCTTTCTCTCTACAATAATATGCCATACTTTGTTTTTATTCGATCATAACATAATGTATAGATAATAATCATATGCAGTTATGAAACACATCACAAGTTGTAAACAAAAGCTCGCGTATAAAGCGGCGGGTAGACGAACGGGAATGTTATCGTTGACGGTTACCGAGCGCTATCGACCGTGACCGCCGACCGCGTGGATAGGGAGTGGTAGCTATGGTCACAAAAAAAATTAAATTAAAAATTTTAAAAACCCCCGACACAAAAAAATAATAAAATTAAATGTAAGTAATTGGAAAAGGATCAAATAATTAAAAAACCCCCAACTTAAAGAATCTAGGTAACGAGACTGAAACAGATAAATTCATATGGCAGTCGGGGACCTCTTAAGATAGAAGGTGTTCCACAGAACGGTCCCCCGACTTCCATATGAATTTATCTGTTTCAGTCTCGTTACCTAGATTCTTTAAGTTGGGGGTTTTTTAATTATTTGATCCTTTTCCAATTACTTACATTTAATTTTTTTTTTTTTTTGTGTCGGGGGTTTTTAAAATTTTTAATTTAATTTTTTTATTTCATGCTTTTTGTAGGGACTCCTTAATTTTTGTACATATTTCATTTCTTTTATTTTCTTGCGTTTTAAGATTCAGGTAATTTGGTGTTTAATCAGTTAGTTGAAGAACAATTTTTCAGACTAACCAGATTTTTTTGATTTATTGTATCCTTTTTCTAGTTCTTCTTTTAGTTATTCAATTTTCGTACAAGTATTTCATAGCTTTTAGATATCTTAGGTATTTCAGATCTTGGGGTGCATGTTGAAAGCCTCCTCGCGGCGCACCCTGGGCAACGTCAGCACCAATTGCCCACTGGTTCTGGTGGACTCTTGGGGCTGGCGGCTAATTTTCAACACACGGGGAAAGGTCATGGTTCCAATCACCGATCATCCTGGATGGTCGGTGAAGGGAACCGGGCTATAGATGGTCATGCGTCTACTCCCCCTCTGCTTACAGAGGGAGGTGAGTGGGCGCAGACCGTCACGGGGCGGTACCCACGAGAGTGTGGGCGTTGGAGGGTGTCCCATGCCCGCGCTGCGTCTGTCCGGCATCCGGCGGCAGCGTGGGGACGCCGGGGCGGCGGTTGGTTCTGCCCAACCGTCGGCCACCCCGTAACCTTGAACTCAGGACCGGGGGTCCGGGCCACTGAGGTCCGGGCCGCGAGGAAGACAACCTCTATAAAAAATTACCCCAATCCCAAGGTCGAGCGTGCCGAGGGGATGAATGGCCGGAGGGGATCCGGTCGTTAGCGCGAACAGGGACCTCACCCTTAAAAAGGAACACAAAAAATATGGAATCGACAGACGTAACAAAACTACCCCAGGGCGGTACCGGCTGCTCAGCAGCCGGAGAATCCGCCACGTTCCCTTCGGGAACGTCAAGCCCCCATTCGTATTCTGGGGGGGGCAACGAATGTCACCCATCTGCCAATGGCAACAAGAGCCGAGGAGGCTCCTGTCCCGTAGGGGACCAAAGAGAGGTGAGGAGAGATGCGGGCTCGGAGTCTGACGCCGCATCTGGAGGCACGAGCACGGGAGGCTCAGGGAGCCCCTGTCGTGCCAAGGAGGCCGCTGCGAAGAAGAGCAAGCGGCCAAGGTCAGAGGACAGCCAGGGGTCGTCCTCCGACGGGGAGCTGGCCTCGGCTCGGAAGATCCCCACCAGTAGACGGGGTGGGGTCCGAGAGCGAGGCAAGGGCAGGGGCCTCACTGCCCGTGAGGCGGCGGAGAGAGCGGAGGAGTCCGCAAAGGAGGAGGGGACCGGTCGCGCGGTCGCTTCGGGGCCCTCTGGCGACGAGGCGGGGGAGGCTAGTGACCCCGAGGCGGACGGCAAGCGCAGGTTTGCGGCGGTCGTGGAGGCCGCGATCCGAGACGTGGCTTTGAAGAAGCTCCAGGCTTCTAAGAGCAGGGCCGTAGTCTCGGCGACGGCCTCCATCATGGCGGCAGCGGAGGCGGCCAACTTCACCGGCCCCTCGGCCGGCGAGGTGGCTGAACTGCGGGCGGAGGTCGCCCGCCTTACGGCTGCCATGGAGCATCTCCAAAAGGAGAATGGGAGGCTCCGGGCAGACCTGGCCGGCATGCGGGTCACCGGGGGCGCGCAGGTGAAGACGCCGAGCCAGCCCGTCCCAGTAGAGAACCAGGTCCTCAGCCTGGTTCGACAGGAGTTGGCGGCCTTCCAGGCGCGGTTTTCCGTCCTGGAGGGCATAGTCCTGCGCCCCCCTCTGGCGGGCGGGACGGCCCCGGGTCCGAAGGCGGCCTCATACGCGGCCGCTACGGCAGCTGCCGCCCCTAAACCCGGGCCGTCCGGCCGGGCCCAGGCGCCGGCAAAGCCGGCGTCGGCCAAACCAGCGTCGGCCAAACCGGCGCCGGCCAAATCGGTGCCGGCCAAACCGGCGTCGGGCAAACCGGCGTCGGCCAAACCGGCGTCGGCCAAACTGGTGTCGGCTGGAGGAGCCCCGGCGCCGGCTGGCGGGGCCCCGGCGCCTACTGGCAACACCCCGGCGCAGGTCCGGAAGAGAGGCAGACCGGCAAGGGAGGCGAAGGCCCCAGAGCCAACGCCCCGCCCCCAAAACCCTCCCACTTCTCCCACGACCGAAGCCGAATGGCAGGTGGTCGGGGAGAAGAAGAAGGCGGCCAAGGCGGCCAGAAAAAAGGCGCAGAGGCGGCGCCGCAAGGAGAGAGCCGTCGCGGCTAGGCTCCGCGCCCCGAAGACCGCGGCTGTAGTAATAACACTACAGCCGGACGCGGTCAAAAGGGGCGTCACGTACCGTGACGTGCTCTCGAAGGCAAGGGAGACGGTGGACCTCCGGGAGCTGGGGATCACCGAGGGCCTCCGGCACAGGGTGACCGCCACTGGCGCCCGCATGCTGGAGATCCCCGGTGCGACAAGTGGCCCCACCGCTGACGCCCTAGCTGAGAAGTTAAGGGCGTCCCTCGATGCGGACGAGGCTCGGGTCTCCAGGCCCGTCAAGTGCGCGGACATGCGCATCTTGGGCCTGGATGACTCCGTTACGGAGGAAGAGGTGGTGGCCGCCGTCGTCAGGACGGGTGGGTGTCTGGCCGAGCAGGTGAAGGCGGGCACCATACGTCCTGACTTCGCGGGGATGCGAACCGTAACGGTAAGCTGCCCCGTGACGGCGGCCAAAACAATTGTGGAGGGCCGAAGGCTTCTGGTGGGCTGGGTCTCAGCGCAGGTTAAACTGCTGGAACCCAAGCCTCTGAGGTGCTACCGATGCCTTGTGGGACACCACGTTGGCATCCAGTGCACCTCGGAGGTGGACCGCAGCACACTGTGCTTTCGCTGCGGTCAGCCCGGACATAAGGCCGGCTCGTGTAACGCCGCGCCGCACTGCTTCGCATGTGCGGCTGCTGGCAAGCCGGCCGATCACCGGGCGGGGAGCAAGTCCTGCGCTCCACCCGCCGGAACCAGGAGGAAAGGCAGGCCCTCCGCCACCGTCGCCACCACCACCGTCGCCGCCGCCGCTGCCGCCGCCAACAACGCCGCTGCTGCCGCCGCCACCACCGCCGCCGCCGCCGCCGCCGCCACCACCACCGCCGCCGCCACCACCACCGCCGCTGCCGCCGCTGCCGCCGCCGCCATCGTCGAGGGGCCCTCACAAGGGGCCCGGGAGGGGGCTGAAATGGAGGAGTAATGGCTCCCCTACGCCTCCTCCAGGCGAACATCAACCACTGCGCCTGCGCTCAGGACCTGTTGCTCCAGAGCGTGGCGCAGTGGTCGATTAACATCGCCGTGGTCGCTGAGCCGTACTTTGTCCCGCCCAGGGATGACTGGGTGGAGGACCTGAGCGGCTCAGTGGCCATACTTTCGTCGGCCGCCGCCGGCACCCCGTCCCTCGAATGCGTCACGAAGGGACAGGGGTGCGTAGCAGCACGGTTCGGAGAGATAGTAGTAGTGGGGGTGTACTTCTCTCCGAACCGAACTCTCGCCGAGTTCCACAACTCTTTAACAGAGTTGAGTGTCGTCGTCGCCAGAAACCATCCCTTCCCCGTGCTAGTGCTCGGGGACTTCAATGCCAAGAATTTGGCCTGGGGTTCCCGTTACACGGATGTGCGGGGCAGGATGGTGGAGGACTGGGCTCTGGAAACAGGCCTGGTCGTCCTAAATCGGGGTTCTGTTCCCACGTGTGTGCGGATGCGGGGTGAGTCCGTGGTGGACATCTCGTTCGGCAGCCCCGCTCTGTCACAACGCGTCATTGACTGGCGCGTCATGGAGGGGGTGGAGACCTACTCCGATCACCGGTATATCCGGTTCGACGTCTCCGCCCAGACCTCTAGCGCGCTGGTCCAACAGGCCCCGAGTGGTCCGCGGTGGGCGCTGAAGCAGCTGGACCGGGAGCTCCTCCTGGAAGCCTCGATCGTGCAGGCCTGGGTGTCATCACCGGACAGGCCTGCCAACATCGACGATGAGGCGGAGTGGTTCCGGGAGGCCATGTCCGAGATCTGTGACGTGGCAATGCCCCGAGTCCGGCCAGGACGCGCCCGACGTCAGGTGTACTGGTGGTCGCAGGAGGTGGAGACACTACGCAAGGCGTGCGTCGATGCGCGACACCTTTACACCAGGCACCGCAGGCTCCGCATTCGCCCTCCGGATGCGGAAGCCACGGAGGCGGAGCTGTACGAGGGGTACAGAGCGGCGAAGATCGCCCTCCAAGAGGCTGTCCAGCGGGCCAAGGATGTGGCCCGCGAGGAGATGGTGGAGACTCTGAACAGAGATCCGTGGGGGCGCCCTTATAAAATGGTGCGGAATAAACTCCGCACCTGGGCCCCCCCGCTGACGCAGAGTCTCCGCCCCCAGCTGGTGGAGGAGGTGGTGAGCGCTCTGTTCCCTTCACGGGGGGAGCACACTCCCCCGCCCATGGCTCCGCCAATTGCGGTGCCCGAAGCGGACCACGCGGACGACGACGACATCCCTGCTGTGACCGGGGTAGAACTGAGAGCGGCGGTAGGAAGGCTGAAGGCCAAAAATACCGCCCCAGGACCCGACGGCTTGCCAGGTAAAGCCTGGGTCCTGGCCTCGGGGGCTCTCGGGCCTCGACTGGAGGCGTTCTTAAGCGCATGTTTGGAGAGAGGCCAGTTTCCACGCCTTTGGAAGACGGGGAAGCTGGTCCTCATTCGGAAGCCAGGGCGCCCTGCGGACTCTCCGTCCGCATTCCGGCCCATCGTGCTGCTCGACGAGGTCGGCAAGCTCTTTGAGAGAGTGATTGCGGGCCGCCTCGTCGGGCACCTGGTGAGGACGGGGCCGGATCTTGCGGACAGCCAGTTCGGTTTCCGCAAGGGGCGCTCGACGGTGGACGCCATCATGCGCGTGAGAGCCCTCACGACGGGGGACGCGGTGTCCCGGGGTGGGGTCGTCGTGGCGGTGTCACTCGACATCGCCAACGCGTTTAACACCCTGCCCTGGAGCACCATTGTGGAGGCACTCCGGTATCACCGGGTGCCGCCCTACCTCCGTCGAATAGTCGAGGCGTATCTGACGGAAAGAGCCGTCAGCTACCCCGGTCGCGATGGGGAGTGGAACCGGCGAGAGATGTCGTGCGGTGTCCCACAGGGATCGGTCCTGGGGCCGCCTCTGTGGAACATCGGGTACGACTGGGTGCATCGCGCCGACCTCCCTGATGGCGTCAGCGTGGTTTGCTACACTGACGACACGCTGGTCCTGGCGCAGGGGAGGTCGCATCAGGCGGCGGCCGACGCGATGACACGCGGGGTTGCGATAGTCGTGGAGAGGATCCGGCAGTTGGGTCTCGAGGTGGCATTGCACAAGTCCGAGGCCATGTCGTTTCATGGGCCCCGGAACGCGCCGCCATCGGGATCCCAACTAACGGTAGGAGGGGTTCACATCGGCGTCGGGATGACGATGAAATACCTGGGTCTCGTCCTCGACAGCCGGTGGAACTTCGTGGAGCATTTCCGACGTTTGGCCCCCAAACTGGAACGGGCCGGGGCCGCCTTCAAGCGGCTCTTGCCCAACCTGGGGGGGCCAAACGCCTCCTGCCGGAGGCTTTACGCGGGGGTCGTGCGGTCCATGGCCATATACGGGGCCCCGGTGTGGGCGCGTTCACTGCGGCGGCGAGCCGCCCACTACCTGAACGCGCCCCAGAAGGTGGTAGCCATAAGGGCTATCCGGGGCTACCGCACGATCTCTGGCGAGGCGGCAAGCCTCCTTGCCGGACTGCCGCCATGGGATCTGGAGGCGATGGTCCTCGCGCGCCTGTATGAGTGGCGCGCGGAGGCACTACGCCGGGGGGAGGATCCGCTTCCGCGGCAAATCGCTGCGGAGCGGACGGATCTCCGGCGCGATCTCATGGCGGCATGGAAAGAGCGACTGTCGCAACCCAGCGCAGGGCACGCCGCGATAGCGGCGATAAGACCCCTCTTTGAGGAGTGGCTAGAGAGGCGCCACGGCGCCCTCACCTTTCGCCTGACGCAGGTCCTCACCGGACACGGAAGTTTCGGGAGGTTCCTGCACATCATCAGGCGGGAGGAAACGCCCGGGTGTCACCATTGCCAGGATCGCCCCGAGGACACGGTGGAGCACACGGTGGAGGTCTGCCCCGCTTGGGCGGAGCACCGCCGTGTCCTCGTAGAGGCGATTGGCAGCGACGGCGACCTCTCGCGTCCGGCCCTGGTGCAAGCCATGGTCCGGGGCGAGAGGGAGTGGGAGGCAGTCACCTCCTTCTGCGAAGCAGTCATGCTAGCGAAGGAGGTGGCGGAACGGCTCAGGGAGAGAGCCTCCCGTCCCAGCCGCCGCGGGAGACGCTCCGGGCGTCGGGAGCCGCGTGACGACTCCCGGCCACCGTAGGCGCGGGCCTGCGGGCGGAGAGTAATGGGTAGCTCACCGCCCGATCAGGACCAGGCCCGTGCCGGACGGCGCGTACGTGTTCCACGCGCGCCTCAAAGAGATGTCAGCATCGAGGAGGGGCCCCTTAGGGCCGAAGCCTGCCGGGTCAGCGGGATTGTCCGAAAGGGTTACCGCTGGCCCGGAACATAAAGGGCTAAGGAAGGAACACGGGTGGGTTTTAGTCAGTAAGAGTCTGACACTCCCTTCCGCTCCACCCAGAGCGGGAGGAGTCATTTGATGATTTCCCATCCACAAAAAAAAAAAAAAAAAAAAAAGGTATTTCAGATCTAGTTTATAAAATGGGACTGCGACACTATCTGAAGTAGAAATACCTAGGTACGCTTTTTAAGTAGGATAATTCCATTCGTAATAAAAATAGTCAAACTCAGTGATAGTAGGTACCAGTCATCACTCCACTTTCCTCATAATTCTAGAGCATTGATCAAACAAAAAAATATTTTCAAGTTTTTAGTTTTCATTTCGTTAGTTAATATTCCTCATTCCCTTTCAATATAGTGTACATTATTCTACTTGTCAAGCCCTTTCATTTGATACCTATATTGAAGGAGTTATGAAAAATAAATATAATTCGCCATTTTGTGGTGGCGGCCATCTTGGATTTGAAATTTGTAATAGCGTATAGTACTATTAGTCAAGCCCTTTCATTTGATACCCATATTGAGGGAGTTGTGAAAATAAAAATGTAATTCGCCACTTTGTGGTGGCGGCCATCTTGGATTTGAAATTTATCATAGTGTATAGTATTCTACTATTCAAGCCCTTTCATTTGATACCCATATTAAGGGGGTTGTGAAAAAATATGTAGTCCGCCATTTTGTGGCGGCGGCCATCTTGGACCGATTTTCATCAAACATAGCTAAGAACACTCCCGACAAATTCAACTTTCAAACAAAAAAAACAAAATTAAAATCGGTTCATCCGTTCGGGAGCTACGATGCCACAGACAGACACACACACACACACACACACACAGACACGTCAAACTTATAACACCCCGTCGTTTTTGCGTCGGGGGTTAAAAATACAGATAGTACAGAAGGCAATCTACATACAAACTGGGCTCGAGCAACGCACACATGGACACCGCTCACGGACACTTTATCTCGGAGTGGTTGGGAGTAGTGCTAGCGCGGGTGCCATCCGCTTGAGACACGCGTTTGTGAAGTGCAAAAATGGAGCAACAAAAAATGCCTGTCTAAGCTCGATTTATATTTACAGTTTTTATTTATAGTTTCGTATTTTGAATCAGTATAAAAGAAGTAACTTTTTTGTAAGGTAAATTCACGCCACCAACTATCACGTAAGTTGAAAACATGATTTTTTGTTTGTGAAGATATTGTGTTGTTTTTAGTGTCATTTGTTAGGTTTAGGTCTAAAACGGATAGGGCAAAACGAATTGTGTAAATAGGGTAATCCGTTTTAAAGTTATTAGGGATTATCGATAGTGAAAATTGACAACTGTAAAATTTTATATGTTTTGTTCTGTAAACTTATTGTATTGTAATACTATGTTAATTGTTTTGTTTTAATATTGTAGAATAAGCTCAACAATAAATCAAATACTAGATACGAGTGCCACTACCATGATAGTTTTTTGTGCATAAGCCAAAGTTGACAACCCTAGCGCGACCGCCGAGCGTAGGTATGAAAAGTGAATTACATACATGTGATTGCCCTCTGTACTATCTGTATTTTGTGCTATGGTCATCGTATAGAAAAACTATTTTTGGACACATCAATTACTGCTGTTGAAGTGCCCCGCAAAAAATTGAAAAAATGCTCCTAAATACTTAATTTTTCTTATTATATGTGAAGACGAAGCATTTAGGATAAAATTACTACACCACAATTAGTAAAAAGAGTTAAAATTAAAGCAATGACAGGTAAATTAATTATGTGATAGATACATGGTGCTTTTTTTATGTTGGTTTGGTCCCTGGGGTGGTCACGGCGTGCTATGTGTTCTGGTGTGCCGTTGATGGGGATTACTCCCCAGAGGAGGGTCCGGTAACGGACAGCCGCGGCGGGTTCACGAATGACCCGTGTTCCCGCCGTAAGCGGCAGAGGAGGACACGGTGAGGTTTTAGTGGGTTAGAGTCCCACATAACTGCACTATATCCCCGTGGTAGTGCAGAATACATGAGCATTTCTCCACGATAAAAAAAAAGATACATGGTGCTTACATAGCTTAGTCTATATACCTAAATAAAACAAAGTCGGGTTAGTTACACCATTTTTATAACTCAAGAACGGCTGGACCGATTTTTATGATATTTGATTTGTTGGATTTGCCTCAACCTCGAATAGCAGAATAACTATTAAAACAAGGGAAAATTTCACGAAAAAAAACCTAATTAATAATCTGAGGCGGGACGAAGTTCGCGGGGTCAACTAGTTACAAATATTGTAAAAGTAGAACAGTGAATTTCCTAAAATGTTAACAAATAATAATTTTGTGTGTAAGTTTAAGAAATCACAGAATGTACCAATGTCATCAAAATTATAAATTATACAATGGAATCAAATACTGGTATTCAGCTGCATCCGGTTAGACTGGAAGCCGACCCCAACATAGTTGGGAAAAGGCTAGGCAGATGATGATGATACAATGGAATCAAATGGAATCTTTGTGGGTTGATTAAATACTGGGTACCTACTTACCGAACGACTACCATGCATGCAAAAGCCCAAAATATTTCTCATATTAAATAAAATGCCAATAGATTAAATGTGTTTGCGTGCTACGATCTAAAATGCCTGTCTTTCACTTTTTTGACGTATAAATAAACTCACTGTTTTTGTCGCATCCAATGTTAAACCTACATCTCTGTCCGATCAGTGCTCGCCACCACTCAGTGGAGCGACACTAGATTCAAACCAGACACGATATTGTGTAAATTTTGGTGACTTTAATATTAACATTTTAGAAAATAATTTAAATACCAGTAGATTATCGTTCAATTTGTCAAATGTGTTTGTAGAACCAACCCGAACAACTACGACTATTGCTAGTTGTACTGATAATGTTTTTTGTTGCTGCGACTATTTAAATAAAACCATTGTTAATTATCTCCCTTCTGATCCCAGCGGTCAAACTATAACTTTTGAGCCCAACATGCTAAATTGATACAAAAAGTGCAGATCCAATCTAGACCAATAACATCTGTTAATTTAAATAAATTTAAGAGCACTTTAATTTATAAATTATGTCATTAGAACCTTACAGTGAACAATGTTAATATTTTGAATAGAGAATTCTTTTCGGTAGTCCAAACAGAGTTCAGAAGAACACTAAAAGTATCAGCCCAAAGTTTTTATTTTGTAACTGGACAACTAAAAGACTTAGGAAAAGTAGGGAAAGACTTTTCAAGCTGCATGGTCTTAAGCCTTATATTAACATGGAAACTTTTAATAAGTACTACTTACTCTAGAACTTTTAAGAACGCTTTTAAGGCAGTACCGAGCCTTATACATTAGCAACAAGATTAAATCAGCAGACAATAAAATAAAGACGGTTTGGAAAATTATTAATAATGAAATGAACAGGAACAAAAAGCATAATTCTGATTACCTACACACTGCAGACATCAAGTGGTCTCATTTGCGATAGCAAAGAAGTTGCTCATGAATTTTTAAATTTCTTTACTAGTAGGTATCCCACTCAAAACAACCGAAACCTTAAATTCCTTGCCCTCGCTCGCTTTTGGTTTAGTAAGGGCCAGCGTTTCAGCCTGCCCGATTGAGTTTAACTTTAGGCATCTTAACTTTTTGAATGTCTTAAGTTACACAGTTTGACATAAGCAATTGTCTTTCTATTGTGTCTCTAATCACGGCATTCGATGAATTAACCCCATAACAGTGAGCAGTGGTGTTCCAGTTTAAATGGCCGCGACTTGCGAGTTATAGGTCGTAAGCTCGAATCCAGACAGGCGCTTTACCTCGTGTAAATTATTTCATCACCACTGCTCTCAAAACGGCGAAGGAAAACATCGTGAGGAAACCGGCATGTCCTAGAACCAAAAATTCAAAGACAACATGTGACATCTACCAACCCCCGTGGTGGATTATAGCCCACTCTCTCGAAGAGAGGAGGCCTGTGTCCCAGCAGTGGGAACGTTATAGGTTGATAATGATTAACCCCATAAAAGTAATAAAAGCTTTTAAGCAAATTAAGATGAAATTGACCGAAGATCTTTAAGGAATGTCCATTAAAGTCTGTACCGCAATAATGGAGACTATTGCGCTTTACTTAGCCGTACTATTTAATTCGTGTGTGGTTGATCCACAGGAGGAGTTAGGAGTCACGCTTATCTGTGATTTAACTAGTTCAATTTTACACAGAAAAGCGTGATATAAGTGCGCGTTTAGGTCACGTCCTATAACTCCGTCACTTTTCCCTAAGGGTTCATTAGAAAACCAGCGTCAGACAGCATCTGTCTGGCATTAAGAGCGTTTACGCCGAACGGCATTTCATACAAACTTTCAAGCCCTTATTTTTCGGAATGAATGAACCGATTTTAATGAAACTTCATATGCATAAGCAGGATACAAAGGTCTAAAAAGTTAGTAGAAAACATTTTCAAAAAATAGTGTTACAGCCAAATTAGACCGATTTTAAATTTTCCATTGAAACAGTGATTTCCAGTTATCTTTATTTAAATAAGACATTTTGAAAATGTGAAATGAACCTTTTTGGCGCAGCCGTGAGGCACACACTATTGTTGTTGAAACATTATTTTTATTTTGTATTTTGTGTTTCACGATCTGTGTTCAAATAAACTTTTTTCTTTCTTTCTGTAAAATAGTATACGATAAGTGTGCCTTAATAAGAAATATATCATCATCTGCCTAGCCATTTCCCAACTATGTTGGGGTCGGTTTCCAGTCTACCCGGATGCAGCTGAATACTAGTATTTTACATGGAGCGACTGCCTATCTGACGTCCACAACCCAATTACTGGGTAATACTTACGATACCCTTTGGTAAAACTGGTTGTCAGACTTTCGGGCTTCTGACTACCCGTAACGACTGTTAAAGATTCATGAATGACAGCCGGGACGTGCTTTCCGAGGCACGGAGGGGTCACGGTATGTAAAGACGGTCACCCATCCACAGACCAACTGCGGTCAGCATAGCTTAACCTGATCGACCCTTGCTGCGCTCTCGCGATAACGAACTACTATCTTAATGTAGGTACTAGTAAGTCCATAGAATACGGTCGAATGGCCCGCGGCCCATTCCTTTGGGCCGATCAGATTAAATACCCTTTAAAACATGGCATGGCTTGGCCCGCGGTCCATTCGTTTTGGACCGTTCAGACTAAATACCCTTTAAAACATGTCTAATATAAGTATTGTAAGAAGTAGGTATGTAGTATTGTAAGAAGTAATGTAGGCATACATTACATCATCAAAAATCCCATGGAGTGACATTATAAATTATTGTATTGTATGAATATTTGCGTGCTGTTGTGTTTTTAACCGACTTCAAAAAAAAGAGGAGGTTATCAATTGTTATCTTTAGGTACTCTTAACATCTTTTGCTGACAATTTGTGTTGTATGTATTGTCACGTTTGAGCAAATACTTCAATGATTATGTTATCTTATCATCACTTTAATAAGTAGTGTGTAAAGGATTGCTTCGTAGGTATTATAGCAATATTTTAGTTCTTTAACTCGTGAAATGGAATTATTTACTCTGTAAATAGGATCCCAATTGCGTAAGACACTATTAATCACAATCTGAATAATTTTGAAGGCAATTGCATGCAGCAGAGATGAGAATGCTAAGAGAGATGTGTGGTGTTACACGAATGGATAGAATAAGAAATGAGTACATAAGAGGAAGTTTGAAAGTGGCACCGGTAACTGAAAAGTTGCGTGGGAATCGGTTGTCATGGTATGGGCATGTGTTACGAAGAAATGAGGAAAATGTCGTGAGGAGAATTTTGAGTAGGTATGGATGTCGATGGCTATAAGAGTAGGGGAAGACCAAAGAAACGATGGATGGAATGTGTGAATGATGATATGGTTAGAAAGGGGGTGACTACCGAGAGGACGACTAATAGAGAAGTATGGAAGAAAAAGACATGTTGCGCCGACCCCAAATAAATTAGGATAAGGGGAGGAGAAAGATGATGATGATGGATATTGCTAATCCATCCATACTAAAACCTATTATAAATGCGAAAGTGTGTCTGTCTGTCTGTTACCTATTCACGCTTAAACCGCTGAACCGATTTAGCTGAAATTTGATATAGAGATAGTTTGAGTCCCGGGAAAGGACATAAGATAGTTTTTATTCCGATATTGCCATGGCTTCGACACTTACGCGGGTGAAACCGCGGGGCGCTGCTAGTTGCTTCATATGTCCGAAAAATATCTCAACAAAGTAAATAGCACAATTAATGTTGTTGAACTCTCAAAATGAAGCCATTCCTACTTTTTAGTGTGTTACGCAATTACCCCGCTGACTTATGTATATACTAGCTTCGGCCCGCGACTTCGTCCGCGTGAAATTTCACCCTCCCCCCATTCACCCTCTTAGGGGTGGAATTTCGAAAAACCCTTTCTTAGCGAATACCTACTCTTCACAAAGAACACACACTCAAAATTTCATGTCTCTAGGACCAGTGGTTTTAGGCTGTGCGTTGATATATCAGTCAGTCAGTCAGTCAGGACTTTGAATTTTATATGTATAGATCGCAGGCAATTTGTGTGATTCCGCGTTTTGCAAACGGCGTCGTCTGTTTACAAACGCTTGCTGTTTTACCTAACCATATCGAACCTCGGGGTGCCCTTCGCTCGCTCTTGCATCCTATGTCGAAGTAGCCCCACTTGGTGGGGCTCCTATTCCTGTTTAAAAGGTATAAAGTAACCTAACCAAACCTAACCTCGGGGTTAAAACATTTTATACAATGTTACAATATTTTAAAACAGCGAGCGTTTTTAAACGGAACCGTTTGTAAAACGCGGAATCATACAAATTGCCTGCGATATTACACATCCTATTGTAAGCCTTGCAAGGCAGCACATAGTGACACAACATATCTATCTTTTTATTTTATCCATCATGTAGGTACCACTACATTTCACCTATGTGTACAAATAAACAAATTTGAATTTATTAACAAAAAAAAAAGCGATTTGGAGTCGACATTTCAGACCTTCCCATCTGACTACCCCTGAGAAGAAATCGCGAAATAAACTCAATGGTCAAAGTCTCTTAAATTCCAGACATTCAATATCGAAAATATCGTGTAATAAACATGCAGCCGGTCGATTCTGTAAAAACCTCACCGTGAAAACTTAGGTTTAGTGAGTTTGTTTTTGCTAGGAATTGGCACTATTGACAGCTCACTCCACGCTCACTTTACCTAAGTTTTCACGGTGAGATTTTTACAGAATAGCACCGGAGGTTAGCATCCGGACTGGCCTTTTGAGGAAAGAACCAGAAAAAGTTTGAGTAAACTTGTCGTGTAAAGTGGATAGAAAACTAAATTTATAGGTATTGACATTCACTTAATTAGCGAGCGTTGAGTGTCAGGATGGTTTAATACTAGCTGCGCCCCGCGGTTTCACCCGTGTAAATGTCGATCCCGTGGGAATATCGCGATAAAAAGTAGCCTATATGTTAATACAGGATGTCGGCTACCTCCATACAAAATTTTATCAAAATTGATCCAGCCGTTTGAGCGTGAAGAAGTAACACACATATAAACACACACACACACACACACCCTAACTTTCGCCTTTATAATATTAGTGTGATATGTAAAAGTACCCATGAATATTTGTTTATTTAGTTATCCTCACATTGGAACGCCACACAGCAATTGCACCAACGTAGCAAAAATTACTTCATGTGCTGCTTTCCATCTATCCTGTGCGCATTATGGTATGTAGGATTTTATAAAGAAAAGCACAGAAAGACAAGACTAAAGTTCCTTTTTTAATCCCAGAAACTAATCTGACATACATAAAAGCCTGGGTTGCATCATATTACTTTAACTTTAACAAACGTCAAAAGCCTGTCAAACTGCATACAAAAATCACCAGTTATGGTTAAAGTTACGGTTAAAGTTAGATGATGCAACTCAGCCTAAGTCTTTTGTATTTTAGTATTTAAAAGTTTGACATTACACCTGTCAGATTAGTCTCTGAGATTAAAAAACTAACTTTAGGCATTTATTTCAATTAGGCTTGTCAATTAATAGGTAACGTAAGCTAGGTATCTGTTCCAAAACTAGGTCTTCATGGAGAAGAAGGATAATAAACAAAATAGCTTGTTTTAAAGTATTTTATCAACACATTTATACATTAGCATATTAATTTACAAAGGAAAGAAACAGAATAGGAATATTCCATCATTCGATTTAACACATATGCAATATTAGCCATATAATAACACATACAGAACAACATAGTTATCTGCAATAATCAAGATATGATAATAGATATCAATTAACTTACACGAACATTGTAGGTAGTCAGTCGATCTTTCACAAGAATTGATCTTATTTAAACACATTTTACAATATAGGTAGAACTTCTGGTATGCAACGTGATTTCCTTACATTGGCTTTTGGCAACTTAATATTACGAACATGGGACACCACTGAGGGCCAGTCCTGTAACGTCAAATAGTTGTAACCAAAGTCTTCTTCAAAATTGGCGGTAATCCCGAATTATAATCTTACAATAATTAACAGTACCTATCTCAAACATCACCGCCCATTCTGCCACCATTTTAAACCAATCAGAGATATATACACAATTCGGTGCTAAAAATATCAACTAACTATGTATTAATTAACAAATGTTATATAGTGGAACTATTTTAAAATCTAATATTATGATTGTTTAGCAATTTAGTATGTATTTATTTGTAATCTTTAAATAACCTAAATTAACATCATATTAAAGATCTTAGAACCGTATATAACAAGTAGTGTTACTTTAAAATTGCAATATTAAATCGTGAGATATATCATTAGTATTCATATTAATTACTACTTAATCACTTATTGTAATGCATTTGTTTTGATTATGTAAAACGACAAATAATGACTTGTTCAAAAAGTCTAGAATCGTTGAAGCGACCTTTTAAGCCACAGTAAAAACCATTTACGTTAAATACATGTGTCTATGAAATATCAATTAAAGAAATCAAACATATATTTTAAATTGCAACCTATTATTCACAAAATAAAAATGTACGTTTGATAAAATATTGTTGAAATGGATCGTTACCCTACGTCAATGTCATTATAATCTGACAGCTGACGTTCTTATTATGATTTATTGTTTTACAACATCAATCATCATCATCTGCCTAGCCTTTTCCCAACTATGTTTTACAACATCAATATTAATCAATATGTGATCAATATTCAATGACATAAAATGAAAGCTCATAAAATTTTCTACAACTTTTATGAATCCACTTTTTCCGAATTGCTAACTGTTAACGCAGCGCCATCTTTGACCACCAGAAGACATTACCACAGCCAATTATGAAGATAGTTCGATCGTTGGACAAAACCAATACATCTTGTTACAGTCAGGCGTCCTAATTAACTTGTATTATCTCGGTTAGATGGCACCACTTTTAATTACTAAACAACAATCTTTGTGTAGATTCTGTCTATGACATTCATTATCTATGTTAACTTAAAATTGAAATTAGCTTACTCATTACAAAAACTGTTGAACGAGAACACCGTTTTTTATTCCTACGCCTCTTAAACGAAGAAATCTCTCCGCCCTGCTGGCGCACTATAAGTCTAAAACATTTGGACCTACGAGCCACATCTAAAGCGATCACCAGCGACCAGCTTGGAGAAAATCCTGGAGAAATACGACCACTAGCTGCGTTCAACTTCAAACAAGAAAACGTCACTAGCGGCCGGCCAGGAGGAGCGGCTTCACTCAGGGGCGTAAGACCTTTCCAAATCCTTACCCCACATACCCCTTTGTCCTATTTGTACTAAAATCGCCTTATATCTTATAGGAACAGCGGGTGTGGTGCGCATTATTCACCACAGTGGTTGCAGGATAACCGTGAGTACTCTTTCTTCCCATAAATCGTCAATATGAGTGAGGCGTTTAAGGAATTAGTGAGAAAACGGGGTCCTATTAAGGGTAGTTTGACGCTGTTTGTGAAAAGTGTAGATTCCTTGTCAAATTCCGATGAGTTAACTGCCAAACAAATAAACGAATTAAAGCTACGTCAGCGGTCGGCAGTTAACTTATTACAAAACTTTAGTACTGTTCAATATGCTATTGAGGAATTAGTAGATGAAAAGGAATATGAAAAACAGTTGTTAGAACGTGAAATGTTTGAAAATTCTTATTACAGTGCTATGTCTACTATTGAGTGTCTGTTAGAAAATCAAAAGGTTAATTGTACTAGTAGTGATAATTCTCATAACTGCAGAAACAAGTTACTGGTTAAATTGCCTACTATATCGTTGCCCTCATTCGATGGATCTTACGAAAATTGGCTAGAATTTAGAGATACATACTTATCAATGATTCACAACTCTGAAGAGCTCTTCGATCAATAATAGTACTATTATTGATCGAAGGAAGAGCTAGATGATATCCAGAGATTTCATTATTTGAGAGCTGCCCTTACCGGTAATGCTCTGCGGGTAATTAAGTCTCTGGAATTTTCTGCCAGTAATTACAAAATAGCTTGGGATCTGATCGAGGGTAGGTATGATAATAAAAATTTGCTAGTACATAATCATGTTAGATCTATTTTTTCTGTACAACCCCTTACAAAAGAATCAGCACCTTATATTCGTAAAATGGTTGATTCAATTTTTAGAAATCTACGCGCTTTAAAAATGTTAGGGGAACCTATTGAGTATTGGGATACTTTGCTAATTTATATCATTGTGTCTAAGTTTGATGCGGCCATAGATAAGGATTGGCAGCAGTACAAGATTAATTTTATTAAAACTACTAACGAATCCATAACGTTTGACACTTTGATTACATTTCTAAAGGAAAAAGCGGAAGTCTTAGACTTGGTCAAGGCAAATCATTCCAATAATTCGAATGGCAAGGTATCTCAAGATAACAATAGAAAACAGACATCAAAGGTTCAAACCTTTGTGTCTACACAAAATAATCAGTCTTCGAATAATAATAACAAAAATAGATCTAAACGTGTATGTGCTAAGTGTGAGGGTAAGCATCCCGTTTATGCTTGTAGTCAGTTCTTAAGTTTATCTCCGCAAGATAAACTAAACCTAGTTGAGGGTAAAAATCTGTGCTTAAACTGTTTACGGATGGGTCATTCCAGTAAAGACTGTTTTTTCGGACCTTGTAGGCAGTGTAATGAAAAACACAACTCGTTGTTGCATGAGGTTCTCAACAATGGAGACACAGTCTCTGCCGTATCACATGCTGCCCCTGATATTCCGTCGCAACCCGCAGAGCATAATTCTTCAGCTAGTTTGCACTCTAGTATAATACACACTACTTTAGAACCGGTTTTGCTGTCTACCGCTGTGGTAGAAATTGCTGCAGATGATAACACACAGTATATCAGAGCTCGTGCTTTACTGGACAGCGGTAGCCAGCACTGCCTCATATCAAGTTCATTTTGTAAAAAAATTCGCGCTAAAACATTACAGTCCACTTATAAAATCAGTGGTATAGGTCAAACTGTTGCAAAAACGAACGAAACTTGTTACATAAAATTACGTTCTTTAAAGAATAATCACACAATACGCATGCATTGTTTGGCCATACCACAAATAACTTCCACATTACCCGCTTCTAAATTAGTTAGTAAGTTAAATATACCCGAAAATATCGATCTCGCTGATCCTTTGTTTTGCACACCTTCTCAAATAGATATTTTAATTGGTGCAAACTATTTTTGGGATCTATTACTTGAAGGTAGAATTCGGTTACCTAGTGGTCCGTATTTGAATAATACGAAGCTAGGATGGATAGTTTCAGGTCCGGTACACACTGAGAGCTTGCGCATAAATCAGGTGCAGTGTAATTTCGGCCAAATTTCAGAATTAGAAGTAAACGATCAGTTAAAAAAGTTTTGGGAAATCGAAGAAATTTCGCCATGTATAAAATCGCTTTGTTCTGAAGATCGTTTATGTGAACAATTATTCAATGATACTACTAAGCGAGACGACAACGGTCGTTTCTCGGTTAGAATACCGCTTAAAGAGTCACCAAATACTCTTGGTGATAGCTACCATGTAGCTAAAAATAGATTTATGTCCTTGGAAAGTAAATTACAACGTCAACCGCATTATAGGTCCATGTACGTTGATTTTATGCGAGAGTATGAGAGACTTGGACATATGACTCGTGTTGAGGATTACCCTATGCCGTGTTACTTTCTGCCTCATCATGGAGTCTTCCGTGAGCATAGCACTACGACCAAATTAAGGGTGGTCTTCAATGCGAGCCAAAAAACGTCATCCGGAAAATCTCTCAATGATATCCAATGGACAGGTCCACCTCTTCAAAATGATTTGATGGTTGTTCTTTTGAGATTCAGGCAATATCGGTATGTTGCATGTGCCGATATAGAGAAAATGTTTCGGCAGATTTACATACATGACGATCAACGTAACTTACAGTTAGTCTTGTGGCGTGAGAATGAGTCCGATCCCCTCAGTGTGTATCGCCTTAACACTGTTACCTATGGAACGGCCTCCGCGCCCTACTTAAGTATACGTTGTGTCCGTCAGCTGGCACTAGATTGTAATGATCCTGAAATCTCAAGAATTATATTAGAAAATATGTACGTCGACGATTTATTAATGGGCGACGACAATAAATCGCATTTATCTCACCTTTGTAAACAGGTTTCTGATGAGTTCGACTCTGGTTGTTTTCCGTTGCGTAAGTGGGTTTTCAATTCAACTGAAGTGGCTTCAGATTCCATACAGAGTGAAAATTCTAAAGAATTAATGTTAGACGAGAACCAATCTAATAAAACGTTAGGATTGGGCTGGTTAAACTATAGTGATCAACTTCATTTCACTACAAAAATTAAATCTGAGACATCTAAAATAACTAAACGTTTTATCTTATCAGTAGTGTCTCAAATTTACGACCCATTAGGTTTGTTAAGCCCTATTGTTATAGTAGCAAAGGCGCTATTGCAAAAACTCTGGCTATGCAAAACTGGTTGGGATGACTCATTACCACCAGATGTTTTGATATGCTGGCATAAATTCGTTTATTCATTAATCGATTTACATAAACTTCGGATTCCTCGTCACGTAATAGGAGATTCCCCAAATCGTATTGAATTACACGTATTTACTGATGCGAGTCAAACGGCCTACGGCGCGTGCGCATTCATACGTTCGGTAAGTAGTAATGATGACGTAACAGTCAGGCTGTTATGTTCTAAGACTCGCGTCGCTCCAATCAAACCGGTTACAATTCCACGTTTGGAATTGTGTGGTGCGCTAATAGGTGCTAGGTTACAATCTAAAATAGTGAAATCTATGCACATTAATTTTGACAGGATCATAATGTGGACTGATTCAACAATAGTCTTAGGTTGGATAAGGATGTCCCCGCATTCCCTAAAGGTTTTCGTCCAAAACCGAATAATAGAAATAAATGACCTGATGGCAGGTAAAGGAACTTGGTGTCATGTTGATGGCAAGTCCAATCCTGCGGACTTGTTATCGCGTGGTATTTCTCTGGCTGAACTCGGTAGTTCAAATCTGTGGTGGCACGGACCAGATTTTTTATTGAATGCGGTTGCCAACTGGGATCAAAAATGTGACTTTCCACTTTGTGATAACTTGCCAGAACTTAAATCGAATACAGTTTGTATGCTCAATAATAATCCTAATAACGATATAATTAATTTTAATCAATATTCTTCATTTATAAAAATACAACGCGTTTATGCATATGTGCTTCGATTTGTAAGCAATCTTCGTGCAAAAGATAAATCGGAGCGCAGCACGGGCGCGTTATCAGTCCCGGAATTAAATAAGTCACTTATGTTTCTAACTAGAATTGCGCAACTAGAAGCCTTTCCAAATGAATATAGTGCCTTAATTAATAAACATAAAATTAAATCGTCTAGTAAACTATGTTCATTAAATATTTTTTTGGATCAAAATAGTGTAATGAGAGTGGGGGGTAGGTTATACAATTCAGACTTACCTTTCGATCAAAAACATCCTGTTCTGTTAAGTAGTAAACATCAGTTCACCATACTTTTATTTTGGCATAACCATCATGATATGCTACATGCCGGTCCACAGCTTTTGTTATCACATATAAGACAAACGTGGTGGATAATAGGTGGTAGGAATCTAGCTAAGAAGGTTGTGCATCAGTGTGTCAGATGCTGTCGAATGAAGGCAAAGTCCATACAACCTATAATGGGCAATCTACCCAGTGAGCGTTTCGAATCAGGTTTTCCATTTATTAAATGTGGCGTTGATTACGCGGGGCCTATGTATGTTTTGAACAAAAAGGGCCGAGGTTCTAGGTTAGAGAAATGCTACCTATGTTTATTTGTTTGTTTATCAACACGAGCAATACACTTGGAACTTGTGACGTCACTGTCATCAGAGAGTTATATCCTAGCTTTAAAAAGATTTATTTCCCGTAGAGGGAAACCTTCCCTCATTTACTCTGATCATGGTAGAAACTTTGTAGGTGCAGCCAGGGAATTTTCAAATTTTTTACAAAACAGCTGTCAAGGTATTACTGATTACACTTCAAATAACCAAATAGAATTTAAATTTATACCTCCATACGCACCTCACTTTGGCGGCTTGTGGGAAGCTGGAGTCAAATCCTGTAAGCACCATATAACGCGCGTGATAGGGAAGGCCCATTTAACTTACGAGGAGTTCAACACGGTTTTAGTACAAATAGAGGCCGTCCTGAACTCCCGTCCTATGCACCCAATGTCCGTAGATCCTGATGACCTTGCGCCCCTGACGCCAGGTCACTTCCTCATCGGCCGGCCTCTGACGGCTCCTGCAGGCGCAGACGTCACGGCGAAGCCTTCCCACGCTTTATCCCGCTACCTACGTGTCGAGCAGCTCAGGCAGCACTTTTGGAAGCGCTGGGCCAAGGACTACATCTCCGAGCTTCAGAGACGTATCAAATGGAAGGAGAATCATGGTGCACTCACTCCCGGTTCCCTGGTGCTCATCAAAGAGGACAACTTACCGCCCCTCAAATGGCGGTTAGGACGAATCCTGCTGACGTACCCGGGACGAGACAAGGTTGCCAGAGTTGCTTGTATCAAGACAGCAACTGGCGTCGTCGAGAGGGCGTTTTCGAAGATCTGCCCTCTCCCGGTCTCATCATCGTCGCCAGAAGATGAAGACAAGGGAGCAAACGTTGAGAGCTATGGCTCTCAAGGGGGGCCAGTATGTTAACGCAGCGCCATCTTTGACCACCAGAAGACATTACCACAGCCAATTATGAAGATAGTTCGATCGTTGGACAAAACCAATACATCTTGTTACAGTCAGGCGTCCTAATTAACTTGTATTATCTCGGTTAGATGGCACCACTTTTAATTACTAAACAACAATCTTTGTGTAGATTCTGTCTATGACATTCATTATCTATGTTAACTTAAAATTGAAATTAGCTTACTCATTACAAAAACTGTTGAACGAGAACACCGTTTTTTATTCCTACGCCTCTTAAACGAAGAAATCTCTCCGCCCTGCTGGCGCACTATAAGTCTAAAACACTAACCGTTTTCGACCTATACGCTCCGGAAAACTACGCACTTTACTTCTGGGCCGTTCGTTGACTAAACTATATAAGGTGTAAAAAATTAACCTTACAAACTTTAAGAGGTGCTTTAGACCATTGGACTGAACAACTTTCACTATGAGACCAACTCTGAAATCACGAAAAAAAATCCACTGTTTAATACAAAAGTTCATTACCTACTTGATCAAAATGTATGAAACAGCGGATTTTTTTTTCGTGATTTCAGAGTTGGTCCCATAGTGAAAGTTGTTCAGTCCAATGGTCTAAAGCACCTCTTAAAGTTTGTAAGGTTAATTTTTTTACACCTTATATATCTAATTTGGTGATTTTCTTAATGCGATATTATTTATATATCCATAGACGTGACGTACGAAAACAAATGAAAAAAGTTTTTTTGTTCTGTAGAAATTGTGGATGTACTGTCAGCCTTAGAGAGCTCTTCTAACAAGCCATTTTGTATCAGCTTGACTAAATCTACACTACTCATTTCATCATAATTTATGGAATGGGAGAGATAGTTAAAATTCTGAAGTAGTAAAGGTTTTAATTTAGATTTATCGACTTTATTAATTATTTCGAATAGAAGAAGTGGAAATTTATTACTGCTATTCCCAATGGTAATGGGCAACAGTTTAGTTTCAGTAACGATTTCAAGAAATTGATTCAAATTGCTTTCGTTGGACAAATGTTTAAAAACAATTTTTGAAAGCATATTCGTGAAATTATTCACATTCCCGCATTCAATATTGGAAAGCACACAAACACTTTCATTCACCAACACTGCTTTCGGCTCCTTGTATTGCAGGCGCCTAAGTAAGTCTGACTCTAATATCTGTTTCTGTATCGACATAAATGTTTCTTCACTATGTTGTTCAAAAACGCTAATAAGTTTTTCGTCATAATCCATTTTGTAGTCAAGCATCTTTCGAACACTTAAAGAGTAAGATTCAGAAAACATCACATGAAATATGAAATCAATCAATGATATTTGATTTTCGCTGTCAATTTCGTGTTTCAAACGATCACAAACATATTCAACAGCAAAATACTCTGTGAATGTCATGTGTATGAATATTGGAATTTCGTTTGCTACACTGTATATGAGGCCTATCTTCTCTCCTCCTTGTTCAATGAATTTTATTATGTCTTTGATTTTTGCCAAGTCGCTCGTACTAAACAAATAATGACTATAATGATTGAATATTGCATAAGCGGCCAATTTTTTATACCTTAAAATTGATTTGGTAAGTTCTCTCTCATAAGCAATCATAATATCAGGGTTATAGATGTCCATTTTATTTTTATCTTCATATCGTCTTTTAATTTTTGTTTCTAGAAACCATTCGTAAAAAGCGAAAGCGTTAATTTGTAAAAACCTTATTTCTTTCCATCTCATTAAATCTGTGTTTACATCTTTTATGTTGCCTACGAAAAAAAAAGCTGCTAAGAACAGATATAAAGGATTCCCACAACAGGTATTCTCCTTTTCATAACGTAAGGCAAGGGAATTGTAATCCTTAATAGTTCGTAAATCATTTTCAGTTAGATTGTGTGTCCATAATAAAGGAATGTGTGTAATTTCACTTAATAAATATTGGGTTGCGCTGTTATATACTCTATGTAGCGGTCGTTGAGGCAATACATCTGCAAATCCTTTCACGGTAACGCCTGACCGCATGTATTTAAGGAAGTTCTCCACATTTTCGAGCTGTGTTCTATTAAAGTCTTTTAACCTTAAATTAAATTCAAAAAAAGTTCTTAAATATTTTTCCGTTTCCGTATATATCAAGTAACATATTTCGTAAGTTACCCCAAACTCTCGCTGTAAAATGGTTTTCACTTCATTATACGACCTGCTTGTGATCCACACTCTTTGCTTACGAGGATAACTAACAGATTTGAGACATTTTATGACCTCATTCTTATAATGTGGACAGATTTCATCAAAACCATCAAATAAAAATATCACCTTTCTTTTATTGTAAAGATGAAGAAACAGTTTCAACTCGAACATAATCCACTGATCGCCCGTACAATGTTTCAGATACACAACATCGTTTTTTTCTTCCAGCACAATTTCTACATTGTTTTTTTTGCCAAGTTTCTCGCGAATTATAACTTGACAGACAAACTTTAGAGTCTCTAATGTATCGATGGTTGTTGCTGCTTCTTTCCATGTGCTGTATTGTTTGGAGTATTCTAGTAAGTTTATCCTTACTATCCAAATTTCGGGGTGGTTTTCCTTTGTTTTAAGCGATAAGTGAGAGAGTAGAGTTGACTTGCCCATTCCGGGTTCAGCTGTTACAAGTACCACGTCATCTTCTATATCGTTAAGAGTTCTAACTACTATGCTGACGTAACCTCCCGTCTTTATAAGGCGTCTGTCAACATACAAGTGTTTTGTTTCATCATAGTTTCTATTGACGGTTAGTTTTCCAACTAGAATTGTTTCTTCATTGATTATTTTACTTAAAACAACTCCTGTCACACATGCCATAGATTCGTCGTCGACTAACAAATTTAATCGTACTTCTATGCCTTGAAATATCACTTGGGCATCCTCGAAGATACTCTTCTGGGATTCTTCACTCATGTCAATAAGACTAGTTCTTTCGTCGCGTATAATATTATCTACTTTTGAAAAATATTTCTTTATTATTTCCACCAACATATCGTTTGTTACAACAACTGTTGTTGATTTTTCTTTAAGAGTTTTTGCAATTTCTAAAATGTTATTTTCGATTCTAGTGTTATGTATTTTTTGATCAAATACAAAAATAAGAACTTTTTCGTGGCCCGCCTTTGTTAACTCTGTGTGTAATGCTTTACGGTCGTTCTCTGGTAGGTTTACAATATTTTCAAGGTCTAATACAACATGTTTATCTTTAAAATATTGGATGACTTTAAGAACAGTCAGTAAACTGTTTTTTGTAGTGATAAAAGTATTCGAATGCTGTTTCTGAATGTTCAAAGACCTTACTGCGTCTTCCGAGAATGTGTAATTACATCGTTTTATTTTGCTCATATATGTTAAGTTTAGTGACCTCATCAGTGGGTCTTTAATAATGTTATTTATTGCATCTTGAAAATAGTTGGGTTTCCGTGTGAGATAAGGAGCTTTTTTTGGCATCTTCCACCAGTTCTGTATAACGTCATGATATTTTGAAAATACCGCGTCCCTTTCAGCTTTAAAATAGTTAGGGTGACGAAGCTGGTAATCTTCTATTTCGATTTTTAGAATTTCCTCCACTTTGTTCTCATCTGCTTGGTTACTGTAGAATAGCAGTGTGTTTAAGAAATCTCTCGCCACATTCTTTTCATATTCACTACAGTCAAATAAAAGTTTTGGAAACTTGACAATTTTAAAACAAAATTTGTATTCGTGCAAATTGTGGCGCGCATCTTTTAATTTTGTGTACAGCCTTTTAGCAAGATCTCCCAGTGAATCCCAGTTATCTGTGATTTTCATAAATTTGGTATCATCATCAAGCACAAATATATTTCCTATGGCACTAGCTATGCCTCCATTGAGTTGCAGCAATCCATTTTCTAGAGAATCATCTATAGTGACAATTTTACTAGATTTACACAAGTCGATGATTTTTGACGATATGTGCGTTAATCTTCCCTCCTTTTTTGCATCGTTACCAGCTAACATTAAATCTTTGTTACCAAACGTAGCTGGGACTTTGAACTCCAGAGACATTTCATTACATAACATTTCTTTTACAGCCAATGCAACTGCTTGGTTAATAGTCGACGGAGACACATGATTCAATTGTTGATTAAAGCCTTTTGTAGATTTTTTCACAAATTCTAAGTATCCATTTTTATCAAATGATATAACAGTTCCTATGAGTTTGCTCAGTAATTTTGCATCTGTGGGGTTAGCTAAGAATTGAGACAGTACATTTTCTTTTTCTTTATCAGGTAGAAGTATTTTTCTTCTTTTAAGAATCTCTTTGAACAGTGTGTCTTTGAATAACACAAAATAATCTTCACTGGTTTCAAAGAATTCATCACGAAAGGAGGCAATCCGTTGTGTATCAGAAGTAATCTCCGAAAGGTTGAAAACTTTCTGCGCAAGAATGACATGATATCGCAGGATGAGCTCATCAGTCAGCATCAATTGAGAGTTTACTTCACCTATCATTAACTTAGCTATCCTGTTAGCCAGTGAGATTATTTGATCTTCGACAGCTATTTTGGTTAGAAACTGTATATTCTCTTCGTATGTGTACGGTTGCTTGACCGTACCGCCTGTTTTAATTAAATATTCTAAATTGGAGCAAAAACCACTTTTGACTTCAGAATCGTTACTACATTCGTCTCTCGCTGTCGTGTATATAACGAATAAACATTCTGTTTCATCAAATGTACCGTTAAATATTATGTCTTTTTTATTCGATTCAAAAATATGTCGGATTTTCAAGTAACTATTAAAGTATGTGGCCAAATCGTTTTTAAGTGTTTGTTTCTCGTTTTCCCTATGTTTAGCTTGTATGAATACCAAAATAGGTTTGTCAAACCCCTTTACTTTTGCTTTGAAACAAATGTCGTCAAACGCCCCTGTGTTATTGATATTTGAAGCTAGTTTAAAATCCACAATCCTTTTGTCATGAATCGCTCTAAAATATAACAAACTTATAAGTTTCGACTCATACAGCTGTCCAGAAACTCCTGACGTTCCTTTACGCTTGCTATACATTGTTGAGCTCATAGTTTGTCCCAGGGAAACTTCATTAAACACATGTACCAACACAGGGGCAGGCGGCACTCACTATCACGGGGAGCACTCTGTTGCAGCACCAAACTGAATCAAATGTCCGGCTGACGACCTGTACCTGCAAATAAAGAGAACATGTGAATGAGTCTTCGAAGCAGATTGTAGCCCAGATGGAATAGAAAAAAAAACTGTTTTCTTATAGGAAATAACACCTTTTGCATTTTTTTTTTCGTATTACAACGAAATTCTTCAATTAACCCCCCGGCTGCTATTTGGGATTGAAAATGCCAAAAATCATATTTTTATTACAAGTGTTTTAACCCCTCAAGCGTCACCGTCACACCATTGGATAGTAAGATTTAATGACTCGAAACGTCGGCGTTACACCATTGGATACTAACAACTGTCAACACCGATGGTTGTCATTGGACGGTAATAGCATAATGAATGGTATAAGTAGTTAGGTAATTTATTAACGAAGCCAGGAAGGTATAACATGTAACGTTTAACTGGCTATAAGCTGATCCACGCGTGATGTTCGTGAACGGGCGCTGTCGGTTGAGACTGGTCATCTTTTAACTGCCAAGGCTTATTTTTAATCTTATATTTTAAATTGTTTCATCATTTGTGTTTTTTATTTACATTGTTCTCACATAAAGAAGTACCCAGGATTTTGTAATATCTTGATTTAAAAGAGTGTCCATGGAGTTTCATGCCCGTTCTTCTCTAAAGAGATCTACGTTTTGGAATGGGCAACTAGCTTCAACTTTCTGACTAACTGACAGACTATTTAATTTTGACAATCAAAAGTGCCTGTACATGGTTTAATTGAGATAAATGCTTTGAATTTAAGTTAATTACCTTAACTTCCCGTGAACAAGAGTAAACTAATCGCGAGCTCGAACTCACTGGTGGTCATTGCCAAAAAGCACGCTGTCTCACCTGGCTTCGTGTCCGATAGAGCTAGTATCAGTGATGAGTAATAAGACGGCAGTCTATACGCACAACGTCTAGTTCTCACGCACAGAAACACCGTTCCGAACTGAAAGGCGCGTAAATAAATTCGAAAAGTGCTTTGGAAAATCGAGTTTTATGAAAAAACCACTGCATAAATCAATAAGAAATAAAGTTTATTGAATTCTTCGATAACTGAGCTTTGTCGGTACGGACTTGGCTTTGAAGATTTTACAGTGATTTTATTACTTATTTACATCCAAAGTTACGTTAAAAATAACAAGAAAAACGTATCTTTGTTGGCTCATAACTTTTAATGGCTTTTTATTTTACTATTCTGTTTCCAAACAGACAAAATCAATAATAATTCAAAACGATATATCATGTTTAACTTTGGATGCACAATGTCAGACAGTGGAATAATACTCTCCCGAAATTTGTATGGAAAAAATATCGACTAGTGGCACCTTCCGGTCGATTCTGTAAAAATCTCACCGTGAAAAATTAGGTGAGGTGAGTTTGTTTTTGCTAGGAATCGAAACTATTGACAGCTCACTCCACGCTCACTTCACCTAAGTGTTCACGGTGAGATTTTTTCAGAATATCACCGCTTTGTTGGTAATGACGTCTAATATGACCCCTTTCAAGGGATACGCCGTGTTTCCCTGTAAAACTGTACAATAGAGGCACTCTGATGACTAGCGAATCGCCTTTCAAAGGTTATGAGAGATAGTTTTATCTGATAACAACATACTCAAGACACAATGATGACCTATACTATCTATACTTACAATATTATAAAGGGGTAAAATTTGTTTGTATGGAAGGGGTAATCTCTGGAACTACCCATCGGATTTGAAAAATTCTTTTTGTATTAAATAGCCCAATTCTTAAGGAATGCTATAGGCTATTTAACATCACGCTATGATCTTTAGAAGCCGGGCAAAAAGAAAAAACTGGCCAAGTGCGAGTCGGACTCGCACACGCAGGGTATAGGGCACATGGGAAATACTCCCATTTAAATACTCATTTTATTTTAATTTTATTATTTATTATTATAGTAAAAATACAACTGAGTATTTTGTGAATATTCAAGCGCCTACCTGTTGCCATTTTTGATATCGAGCAAAAAAGGGCAAAAAAAATCGCGTTTGTTGTATGGGAGCCCCCCTTAAATATTTATTTTATTTTGTTTTAGTATTTGTTGTTATAGAGCCAACAGAAATACATAATTTGTGAAAATTTCAACTGTCTAGCTATCAGGGTTCTTGAGATACAGCCTGGTGACAGACAGACGGACGGACAGACGGACAGACAGCAAAGTCTTAATAATAGGGTTCCGTTTTTACCCTTTGGGTACGGAACCCTAAAAAGCATGAAAGAACGTTATGCGAAAAGGAAGTGACAGCGCGGGCAGGTGATGTGATCCGACGGGGAGTCGGGAGAGCAAGAAATATCACGCGGACGAAGTCGCGGGCAGAGGTTAGTAAGTTTACAATCTTGCTGATTGTATGTAGGTTTGCTGATTGCACGATGTACGTACCTATGTATATAACTTGTAGTAGCTACGACTCAGTCGTGCGTCAGTAGGAGCATTGAACAGCATTTGTTATTATAGGAATATAAATTTTGTCTGTCTGTGTGGTGCCGGACTTAAAGAATAGCACCACTCCATGCTTCCCGTGGGTGTCGTATAAGGCGACTAAGGGGCGTTCCGGAGAATGGGCAGCAGCCTTCTCTATGCGTTCCACCACCATACCATACTGCGATCGCCAACCCGCCTGCCAAGCGCGGCGATTATAGCAAACCCCCCCCTTTTGGGGGAGGCCTATGTCCAGCAGTGGACGTCTTTCGGCTGAAATTATGATGATGATGATGAAGTCGCGGGCAGAGGTTGGTAAGTTTACAATCTTGCTGATTGTATGTAGGTTTGCAGATTGCGCGATGTACATACGTATGTATATAACTTGTAGTACCTACCTACAGTCAGTCGTGCGTCAGTAGGAGCATTGAACAACATTTGTTATTATAAGAATATAAATTTAGTTCGCTCATGGCTACATACTGGTGCCGATTCTGTTGTTCACAAACTAAAGTAAATTTAAGTTCAGTCCATCTTTTTCTTTCTATTTCATTAAGAATAGGACAGAATATAAATTTTAGTTTGGTCCTGTCAAATTAGTCAGCGCCTGACGTAAATTGACGTATTTATAGTAGCCAATTTTTTAATCACGGCTAATCTTGTCTATGGAGTATCTTAATTTGACAGGACTAAACTAATATTTTTCTTCTCTCCTTTTCTTAAGAGCGTTTACGCCGTACGGCATTTCATACGAACTTTCAAGCCCTTATTATTCGAAATTAATGAACCGATTTTAATGCAACTTCATACGTATAAGCAGGATACAAAGGTCTAAAAAGTTAGTAGAGAACATTTTTGAAATGTCTTATTTAAAAAAAGATAACTGGAAATCTCTGTTTCTATGGAAATATTAAAATCGGCCTAATTTGGCTGTAACACTATTTTTCGAAAATGTTCTCTACTAACTTTTTAGACCTTTGTATCCTGCTTATGCATATAAAGTTTAATTTTCTTATTTATAGGAATGAATGAACCGATTTTAATGAAACTTCATACGCATAAGCAGGATACAAAGGTCTAAAAAGTTAGTAGAGAACATTTTCGAAATTTCTTATTTAAAAAAAGATGACTGGAAGTCTCTGTTTCTATGGAAAATTTAAAATCGGTCTAATTTGGCTGCAACACTAAATTTCGAAAATGTTCTCTGCTAACTTTTTAGACCGTTGTATCCTGCTTCTGCCTATGAAGTTTCATTAAAATAGGTTCATTCATTTCGAAAAATAAGGGCTTGAAAGTTTGTATGCCGTATGGCGTAAACGCTCTTAAACAAATATCAACTTTATTTTAATGATAATTAAGTTGATTTCAAAGTGACTATTGAAAAAGTTACAAAAATGTTTCAAGTTGTAGCGTAAACTGAACTTTATTGTGTAGGACTTAAAGGTATTTTTCCATAAACTCATATTTGTTTACATTTCTGGCAAATATATCGCGAATGCAGATTAGTGGTTTTCGTCTCCAGTAATTGTATGTTATTCTCGCAAGAAGTGTTTGCATGATACAGACTAGGGAAAGCAGGGGGAATGGCGGCCACCGGGTAATGCCACTCACCCCAAGAACTTGAAAAATACTGTTCATTACAACTTGTTGCACTAGCTTAGGCGCGGGGAAGGATTGCGTAAACAATGCATACATTCATAAATTATGCGATAGCAGCAATCGCGGTTGATTTGCTGGCAGAAGAGTTGAAGAGTTCCGTTGTCTGTCTCCGAAACTCATCATCAGATCTTTACGAAATTTAAATAGGACCATTTAGGAATAAACCTCTTTCGAACAAGAAAATAATTTTGCAATGAGGGAGTTATGCCCGAACAGACATAAAAAAAAACATCCGAATTGAGAACGTCCTCCTTTTTTGAAGTCGGTTAAAAATAAGAGTAAGTACTTACTTGGGCTTTTAACCCATTCCCAACAGTGATTAGTGTGATTACTTACCTAAAAGCGTTTGAAGGAAGATTTGTAATGCGTAGTTGTACGTATTTACTCGAAAGTCTGTATTTCGTGTGAATTAGGTACACTAAATAAAACACTAATTACAATATTGTACTGTACTGCAGTGAAGATGTTGTGTAACTACAACGCACTGATTAATAATTATTTTGTAGCTGCATAATGATTCATTTACTAATCTGGGATTGTGACGCAGAGCATTGCCGCAAAATAGATAATATTATACCTACAAGCGGATCTCTCATGTCACGTTATGTCATTGAAGGTTTCAATTACAATAATAGACCCGCATTCGCGTGTTAGAATGCCCATATTTATAGGAAAATATGTATTTATTGATGTTTTTAACAACAACTATAAGTAGGTACCAAAGAGTATATTAGCAATAGTAGTGTACGAACCTAAGAAAATATCGAAAGACAATGTCAGATTGTCAGCTGTCATCTGTCATGTCATAGGACAGATGACGTTGACTTAAAGTTACGTTCCATTTCAAGTTTATTTAATCATCCTATTCTCACTGTAAATTAATAGTTTGTGAAAGTAGAAATTGTAGTTTAAATTAACTGCAATTATAATTTACTGAATTGATATTTCATAAACAGTTAATTGCATGTAATTAGTTTTTATTGTGACTTAAAAGACTAGATTCCAACCGCCTTGCATAATCAAAACAAATGTTTATTAATTTTAACATTTCAAATTTTAAAAGAATAATTAATAGTATTATACTATAAAGTTTCTTAGATTTTCTAATGCAATTTCTATTTGTACCAAGTGTTTCTAAACGATTTTTAGAACTTTCAACTAATGTTGACACGAAGGAAAAAAAAAGAAATTATTCAAAATGTATGATGTTCTGTAATTGACAGATAATAATAATCTTAACCAATGATTTCAAAAGTAGTATTATTTAAGTCAATGATCCTATCAGATCTATAACTAAAGAAGAAGAAGAAAGAAGAAAGATTTTTTTTTTATTATCTTTGATTTGTCTCCGCCCCGAATAGCAGAATAACTATTAAAAAACTGGCCAAGTGCGAGTCGGACTCGCACACGAAGGGTTCCGTACCAAAAGGCAAATACGCCGAAAAAAAAACACAGAAAATTTCAAATGTCTAGCTATCACGGTTCATGAGATACACCAGACGGACAGACGGACAGAGGAGCCTTAGTAATAGGGTCCCGTTTTTACCCTTTGGGTACGGAACCCTAAAAATGAAAACATTCTCGAAAAAAAATATTAACATAAGTATAAAAAAATATGATTGACGAGTAAAAGTGTAATAGTGTAGTGTAGGTAGTGTACACGTCAATCATATTTTTTTAAACTAGGTGATGTGTTTCCTACTTTAACTGCCTATTCTGCGAAGAAAGGCCGAAACAAACTCAAAGTTCACAGTCTCTTTTAAAGTCCCGACATAATCTTGGTCTGATCATTTAAAGACCATGTAGATTGGTGTCTGAAATGGTCTTTATTGCTTAACCATCTCATTAAGTTTTAAATAACATTGTCCCACTAGATTAGTTTTGTTTATTGAAACGACACGGATTAGGTTATAAGAAAAGCTTTGGCAACTTAACGTGCCACTAGTCGATATTTTTTCCATACAAATTTCGGGAGAGTATTACTCCACTGTTTGACATTATGCATCCAAAGTTAAACATAATATCGTTTTAAATTATTATTAATTTTGTCTGTACAAGTAACAAGAAAAACGAATCTTTGTTGGCTCATAACTTTGAGCCAACAAAGATTCGTTTTTCTTGTTATTTTTAACGTAACTTTGGATGTAAAAAAGTAATAAAAGAACTGTAAAATCTTCAAAACAAGTTCGTACGGACAAAGCGTAGTTATAGAAGAGTTCAATCAACTTTATTTGTAATTGATTTATTCAGTGGTTTTTTCATAAATCTTGATTTTCCGAAGCATTTTTAAAATTTTTTTACTCGCCAATTTCGGAGCGGTGTTTCTGTGCGTAAGAACTAGACGTTGTTCGTGCAGACTAGCGTCTAACTGCTCGTCACTGATTCTAGGTCTGTCGGACACGAAGCCAGGTGAGATAGCGAGCCTTTTGGCCATGAATACCAGTGAGTTCGAGCTCGCGACAGTCGCGACTAGTTCACTCTTAAAATGGCGGACTTAGAACCCTGGCTAGGGTCTGCGCCGTCGGACAGTTAGCACAGAAAGTCCTTGGATGATTTGGCCAGAGCTTCTGCGTTACAGCGTACCTACTAGCTCTCAATGGCTTAGGTACCTGGCTGGTAATCCATTGAGAGCTACAACGAGTTACCGCAAGCGAGAGCGTTTCAGAGAGCGTATTTTCACCTTCGGGCGGTGGATCTCTTTAGCAGCGGTCTTCACCGTTACACAGTTGCATAAAGTACCCAAAGGGTAAAAACGGGACCCAAGGCTCCACTCCAAAGTTACCAAGGCTCCACTGTCCGTCTGTCACCAGGCTGTATCTCATTAACTGTGAATAGCTAGACAGTTGAAATTTTGACAGATGATGTATTTCTGTTGCCGCTATAACAACAAATACTAAAAACAGAATAAATCTGAATGGATTTTGGTAACTTATATGATAGGTATTTTTTCAAAAATTATGTATTTTGCCATACGCCGATTAAGCCAAAGAAAATTAATTCTTATCCTTTATTCTTAGGTAATAAAACTCAATTTTAAATGCATAAAAGAATGACAGGGTCAACACAATTTACTTAATAATAATTTAATCATCATCATCATCATTTCAGCCGAAAAACGTCCACTGCTGGACATAGGCCTCCCCCAAAAGGGGGGTTTGCCATAATCGCCACGCTTGGCAGGCGGGTTGGCGATCGCAGTATAATATGGTGGTGGAATGCATAGAGAACGCTGCTGCCCATTCTCCGGTACGACCCTTAGTCGCCTTTTACGACACCCGCGGGAAGTATGGGGTGGTGCTATTCTTTAAGTCCGGCACCACACAGGCAAATATATGATACCTAATTTAATATCATCAACTCAGCCTATCGCAGTCCACTGCTGGACATAGGCCTCTCCCAGACTGCGCCACAGCACCCTGTCCTCCGCCTTCCGCATCCAGTCTACCCCAGCCACCTTCTTTAGGTCGTCCGTCCATCTAGCTGGGGGGCGTCCCACACTACGCTTGCCGATACGCGGTCTCCACTCCAGGACTCGTCTGCTCCACCGGCCATCGGTCCTTCGACAGACATTTTCGACAATTTAATACGTATAGCTTTAAACAAAAAAAGAGTTTTGGTCATTCTATTATGATTTTAACTCAATATTCTAATAGTGGGTGTGTGAGGTGTTGCATTATTTATGTTACACGTTGTAGATTTGTTTGCTTCCTTCATTCACTTGTGCTCACATAAGCACGTAACAGTGTTGTGAATTTTGAGGGTTAATTAATGGAGGATGTTTTAGGAAAAGAAACCGAACATTATGTAATAGTACCTAGTAATGTGAAAATTCCTACTAGGAAATTCTCGGATGCAATTATGGCCGACTCTCACATATGTAGTTCTACCTACTACGTAGGTACAATTGGTTTTCCACCTGTGCCTTCCAGGAATGGACAAGTAAGAACCCTTTATCGCCGTACGAATAAGTCACAACAGACTGCAAATAGGTTACCTATACCTTCTACTTAGACGAGTTCAAGTCAAGGTATGACTCGGTTCAATATTTGCTCAACCAGCAAACACAGACTGATTTCTTCGTTTGTCTTTACCATTTTTGGAAGACCCACCCTTTAGCGATAGTGTATCGCGACACCTTGCTTTGTGTGCCGAGTCGTTCGCGCCATCATTTTGTAGTGGATAGCAAAAGATGGTGATCATGTGACTCCTGAGATCTTAAACATGTTTAGTTATTGTATTTTTAATGTTCTATTGTTATGTGCCGTTTCTATTTTTGCTACTAAGATTGTTGAAGGGTGAGTTTACCTGAGGGGCAATTCTTGTAATTTTAAGAAGGTTCACAGTCTGATCTAAGTCTCAATCTGTGTAAAATCCCTCTAATTTTCCAAAATTTTTGACATTAACATTTATTTGTTGCCGAGATGAGATTTTGAACGTTCTAAATTACGAGCTATTAATTTTTTATGATAAAAATTTAAGGCTCAGTGTGTCCTTAGACGTTTGAAATAACTGAGATTTTTTCGCATCTAGAGTAGGTACTTACTTTAACTTATTAAAATTTGGGGAATTCAGTGTATTTAAAAGAGTTATTTTTTTATCAATTTGAGCGATAATGAATATTGAAAAAGAAAACTAGAAAATCGGTAAGCTACGGCTGGGTATTGTACGTAAGTTGGTTAGGTACCTAGTGTAGCCTAGTGTATTCGTTTAAGAGAACATTAATGGTAATCTACGTAGTTAGTCTCTTCGAGGAACTAAGACGATTTCAAATAATACGATGTTAATTCATTCTTGTGAAGTAACTTAGAAGCTCGTAGGTACTCATTAATATTCTTTGAAAATTAGCCTTTTCTCGAGGGGTAACGAGTTTGTTTCAAATTCAACGATTATGCCTCAACGAAACTGATTTTAATTAGAGAAACATGTTCTACGAATTATGTATTTACTTACACACGAGGTCCAAACCAGAAAATCAAATGAAATTCAGCTTTCTTAGAAGAGCCCTAAATCCAAAACAAAATCAAAACTCCAAAATAACAACATTAACTCAATTCAAATTCAATTCAGTTAACTAATTAACATTGCTTGTTTCACAGATCTCAGCCCATCTTACAAAAGACTATTGAAGCTCTATTCAGCGACCGAACTCACGAAATGTACCCTGGAGCCTGCAAATTGATCAGAGCTTCAAAACGACAAACAAAAATGTGCGACCGAGACAACGGCCTATCAAATGTTCTGACCATCGCAAAGGAACAAGCGATCGCCGCTTGCGAAGAAACCTTCAGTTTCGACAGGTGGAACTGCTCCCTCGTCTTCAACAAAAAACCTAAAAAGCGCATATTTAATAAACTATTCAGAGAAACTGCTTTCGTCCATGCATTGATGGCAGCATCTATTACACATTCAGTAGCAAAAGCTTGCGCCTCCGGGGACCTATCGTCATGCTCATGTCCCGGAAATTTTGGCAAAAACAACACTTGGAAAATGGCAGGATGTGGGGATGATTTCAGACATGGAAAGAGAATGACGAAGAATTTCTTGGATTTCAAACACGCTGGCAACGATCAAATCGCCGAAATACTCAAACAAGATGTCATAGTTGGAGTAGATTCTATAGCAGAGCAGTTAAAAGAAGTTTGCAAATGCCATGGATTCTCAGGATCTTGTACAACAAAAACTTGCTGGAAACGATTAGGACCTTTTAACTCAGCAATGGGTCTGCTAAAGAAGCATTACCACCACGCTATAAAAAAGAAGATTATGAACTACACGACTAAAAGGGCGATATCACCAAAAGTAAGGAACAGAATGAAGATTGAAAGGAAGAATTTGGTTTACTTGCAGAGGACGCCGAATTTGTGTGTGAGTACAAAGGGAAGGGTGTGCAAAGACAGACATAACTGTGCAACTTTGTGTTGTGGAAGGGGCTTTAAAATAAGTAAAAAGTCGGTGACTTCTAGGTGTAGGTGTAAGATGGTAAACTGCTGTTTTGTGCAATGTGATACTTGTGTTGAAGAGATCGATCAGTTTACTTGTAAGTGACTGTTGGTGCCATATCTCAGTATTTATAAGAGAAAGGATGAACTTCGATTGACATGTTGAATCTTTCACCTCGTGTGTTTTATTAAACTCTGAAGCCCGTTTTCACTAACCCTAACCGACACCTAAATTAATGCTTAAAGCATGACTTGGCATGGCATTCTTGGATTTTTGTCGCTCGGCTCTGTGCTTAAAGTTGAAAATCCAAAAGCGTTTGGTATCGCTTAGCATTATTGGAGACGGGCATTAAGACATCAAATATTATTTTGTGCTTTGCTTAGAATGTTTTCAACTTCTCCGATTTTATTAACGGTAGATACCTACATTCTTCTACTTGCAGACGTTTCGTATTTTTGTCCTTTTTTTTGTTTGTTTAGAATCTATATTTCTTGAGTTATTTTATAAGCATAATCATTACTATGTATCCTGTCAATGACGTAGGAATGTGCTTATTTTAAATCATTGGCTCAAGTAAATTCCTTGAGCTTTTATTACGTATTTCCCTAAATTAAAACTGCGAAATATTACTAATGAAATTGTAAACTATAGTACTTATATAGAGAATAAATTACTCGTATTTGTTTTACGATAAGATTGAATGTGATATGCGGCCCAGGAAGTAGTCTTCGAGATATGGCCGATAGGACTGTGATATAAGCCACGCGCTTTAGAATAGTTATCGAGGAAGTTACAGGTTTTTATGGAATGATTAAATTAATTTTAACTAGCTGTAGTTTTATTGTTTTGAAGTGAAAACTTCTTTAGGCGCATTTTGTTATCTTTCTGGTCGGTGACGCTGAATCGTAAATCCTCGGCTACAGACGGTCGGTGACGCTGAATCGCGTGTACTCGGCTCCAGTCGTAAGTTTTCACTTCTATCGAATGGTCATAAGCACACCCCCTATTTTTACAATACTCGTTTTAACACCATCATCATTTGCCTGCCCTTTTCCCAACTGTATTGGAGTCGGCTTCCAGTCTAACCGGATGCAGCTGAATACCAGTATTTTACATGGAGCGACTGCCTATCTGACCTGCACAAACTGGGTAATACGATATCCCTTGGAAGACCGGTTGTCAGACTTTCGGGCTTCTGACTACCCTGTCAAAGATCCACGAATGGCAGCCGGGACCAACGGCTTAACTTGCTTTCCCAGGCACGGAGGGGTCTTGGCATGTAAATATGGTCCATTCACAGACCAACCGCGGCAAGCGTAGCTTAACCTGATCGATTGACCTGTGCGGCTGTTATTATTTAGCCACGGACCCCTCTCTCTAAAACACCAGGCAAAATTAAATTAATGCCTAAATAAAAGCGTACTGTTGTACTTTGAACTCTCGGCTCAGCACTGAGAGTTGAAAATCGAATGGTGCAACAATATTTAGATGTTAATTTAGGGGTTTCCTGGTGTGTGAAATCGGACATTAGTGATAATATAATGACGTAATGAGTTGCTTATCGTTCCTTTCCCAGATTAATAAGATGTTGTGAATGTGAATGATTGCACAGAAATCAGGTAAATTTTCGTACAAACATGCAAATCGCAATCTCATTTCAGCGACAACCAATTTAAAAACTTCTCAAAAATGTAAATAAAAGTTACTCTTTGGGCGCACTAAGTCCAATTCGCAAAAAGTCCATTGGGCTCAAAATGTCCATTTCTCACAACGTCCAATTCGCAATCATAACTTTTTGACAGATTGCGGCTGAGATTAAAAATACGGGAGCCCTTCTGCTACTTCAGCAGGTTTATATAGCTTGACCACTTTTATCTCTTCCATTATACAACGACAAAGTGACAATTTACTAGTCTTAATTTTTGTCATCATAATATACATAATATAACTTTACTATAACTGTCCGTCTGTCCGTCTGTCACCAGGCTGTATCATGAACCGTGATAGCTAGACAGTTGAATTTTTTTTTTCTCTTTTCTTTAGGCATATGTAGGTAGGAAGCAGTGGTAGCCCAGTGGTAACGGAAGCGACTTACGAGTCGTAGGTCGTAGATTCGAACCCAGACCAGCGCTTTACTTTGTGTAAATTATTTCATCATCACTGCTCTCGAAACGGTGAAGGAAAACATCGTGAGGAAACCAGCATGAACCAAGAACCATAAATTCGAAGATATCTGTCATTTACTTACCAACCCGCACTGGGCCCGTGTTGTGGATTATGGCCCACTCAGCCTCACAGAGAGGAGGCCTGTGTCCCAGCAGTGTGGAAACATTATAGGCTGATTACGGAAGCATTACCAGACTGGATGTGAAATACAAAGATTAGTTTTTTCTAGGAACTTCTGTTGCAGACATTAAATATATTAATTTCTTTCCGCGCCGCCCTCTAGCAATTATCACACGTACAAACATTAAACTGTCATCAGTGCCATCTATTTGATGAACACTATACCAAGACAAATGCTTTTTGACACAGTAGCTTTTACATTCCCCGCAAGGTGGCGTGGTTTCAAACAGTATATCATTTGCTGTATAGATGGCGTTAGCGGAAACCCCGCAGGTATTTATTTCTTTTTCCATACTGAGTATTTAATTTTGTCTTTGAAATAAACACTTCCCACTATATTTTTCATTCACTAACATGAAACTATATAACTCAATAATTTGACATATAAATACGGACAGCAAAAACGCAAGTTTTATTTTAAAATTCCTCAGATTCAAACATGTTTGAGTTGATGCGTTATTCATAATTTCACCGCGATGGAATCCAGATGCATCGATAACATCAGTTTAATGCATGTCGATCGCGAAATATTATATGCGTGGAAATCTTAATACGGTCAGCAAGATGAATCAATTTGCGGATTAAAAGGATGGAAGGATTCCAATGAGTAAAATGGGTATACTTAATTGAAAAAATAATAAATAAGACTGCGCCTCATTGGTTAAGTGTTTGCTTGGACAATTGGGCCTTGCTGCTGGGCATAGTAGTGATAGTGTGGGCTCTTAGGACTTTAGAGTTATTGGGCTATAGGTATATTAGTGATAGCCTGGACTGAAGCGCGTTGTTCGATTTTCAACACTCAGCTCAGCGCTCAAAGTTTAAAATCCAACAGCGATTTAACAATAGGTGTCGCCCAGTGTTAGTGAAAATAGACTTAATTACGGTTAGAGATTAGTTCTCGGTGAACGACAACAGACTCACCACCTCTTGATTGTATCATTTATAAGTTTAACACAAGTTGTGTAATGTCGATTGTGCATCTCTGAATTCGGAGAACGGAGGTGTGATAAAATGTTATGCGTATTTTGCAGACCCTACATAGGTACCTACTTAGATACATGAGTACTTGCGGATAGGGTGCTAAAGAGCCCTAGCTACTATAGTTCTAAATTAATTATATTCATATTTTTCCGGCCCTATGTTCTAGGGCATGTAAGTCCACAGCAAGCTAAGTCGAATCAAGCTAAGCTAAGTACAATCGGCGGTCGATTGCTTTCATCCATTTCATGCCTTTAGTTATAAGGTTCAAAAGTGGTCTACCACCAATGTCCGCGATGGTACTTACCTATTTACAGTCTGCGAAAGACGCATAACTTTTATCACACTTCGATTCTCCGAATTCAGAGATACACAAACATATAGTAGGTACACACGGCGACACATAAAGCTATTCATTTCCAGTTTTAGCTGACCTCACATTATATCGGTTTTTCGTATATTCAGAAGTCAGCTTATAATAAATAAATCTAAATATATAAAACTCAAAGGTGACTGACTGACATAGTGATCTATCAACGCACAGCCCAAACCACTGGAGGGATCGGGCTGAAATTTGGCATGCAGGTAGATGTTATGACGTAGGCATCCGCTAAGAAAGGATTTTGATAAATTCTACCCCCAAGGGGATAAAATAGGGGATGAAAGTTTGTATGAAACTTTGTCAATATAAAACCGATCGGGCTGAGACTTCGCATGCATATAGCCACTATGACGTAGGCATCCCCTAAGAAAGGATTTTGATAAATTCAACCCCCATGGGGATAAAATAAGGGATGATGGAGGATGTAAATGTATTAGTTTTTTTTTAAATAATACTTAACGCGAGCGAAGCCGCGGGCAAAAGCTAGTTATAATAATAAAACCTATATTTTCAGGCTACTTTGGCCCATAGATAATACCTTACAGACTAATATACAGGGTCCCATTAAAATAGATGGACCCATTTTAACACAGCGCTCAGTACGTCTAACTAAAGATATCCAAGCAAAAAAAAACACTGATTAAAGTGATTTTATTTTGACCTAAAATAACAAATTGCCGGCACGTTAGTGTATTTTCGTTAGCTGGTTATTTTTCTTGTAAGTATCTATGCGTTTTTCCTATATACATTTTTTACCATCGTCCTTATTTTGGTGGTCTGAATGATTTCTAAAAGTTTGTCCATCTAATCTATTTTAAACTTAAAACTATGTTAGTAAAACTCACTTCACTCTAGCCCTGTCTTGTCTTATACTGGTTAGGTATGTATAGCTTGATGTATAGCCGTGCGTACAAGTGACAAACGACATTTTCTTACTTGTACCATAAATCAAAAAAATCTAGGCGTAACATGATAAACCGATAAAATGACGGCTAACAGCTCAAAATTAATTTTGAAGATCGTTCTTGAAATCAAAGTGTCGAAATAATGCTCAAGCCTTTAAACGTCGAACTCACACAAACACAACTCATTAGTGATGTGTATAACCAATATAATAAATAATTATCGATATCGAAGGCACTCACTATCGAAGCACTGGGACGTGAATGATGATACAAGACACATTCGGCTTGCAACTGAGGGAGCGCGAACAAAATAAATTTCACCTTTATACCGACCACAACACAATATTTGAAATGTCACGTCTTTATGTGGATAGAGGGTGTGGTTATTTTAATGGAACTATAAAAAAAATCAACAACCAACCAACCTGTAAACCAAAGAGGAATGGTAAGTATTATGCCATTCTACATCGTTGATTTAGTGGTCGCAAGTACTAGTGCTGAGCATGAGGTCCTTGTCTCTATTCCCTTGGGCATTTTTTGAGATGGGGAAAAAAGCTTTGAACTCGCGACACTGTTACCGTAAGCGACACCGCGCGTGTTTTCTTTATAAGACGATTAAAAAAAATACCCGCTTCGGATGTGTTCGGCTGTCCTCGGGATGTACTCAGTTTTGTGGTATATCAGATATGTCAGTGAGTGATGGCAAAGTATTCTGTTTGTGTTTTGTTTTCACTTCTGTCGGCACTCCCGGAGTGCCACTGTTTTTGTTTTCCATTCGGAATTTCTCAGTAGCAGCCCGTAGTCTGGATTTATGTCCGCTACTACATCATTCATCATATCCTGCCCTCATCCCAATTTATTTGGGATCAGTGCAACATCTCTTTTTATTTCATACTCCTCTCGTGGCTAAATAATAGCAGCCGCACAGGTCGATCGATCAGGTTAAGCTACGCTTGCCGCGGTTGGTCTGTGGATGGGTGACAACCTTTACATACCGTGACCCCTCCGTGCCTAGGAAAGCACGTTGAGCCGTTGCTCCCGGCTGTCATTCGGGGATCTTTGACAGTCGTTAGGGGTAGTGAGAAGCTCGAAAGTCTGACAACCAGTCTTACCCAGTAATTGGGTAAGTTCCTCAGGTCGGATAGGCAGTCGCTCCATGTAAAATACTGGTATTCAGCTGCATCCGGTTAGACTGGAAGCCAACCCCAAGATAGTAAAACGACGTAGGAAAAGGCTAGGCAGATGATGATGATACAAAATGGAATCATCGATACGACGAAGAAAAATAAGAAATAAAAAAATAAAAAATACTCCACTCGCCATTGGTGCAGTGGCGAGTTTGAATCTCGAACAACTATTATAATTTCTATGGCCCGGATACATGCAGTTGCTTTTGGCTATAAACTCATCCAAGGAACCACGACACAGTGGTAAAATAGATTGCCTCGCCCAATTTTTTGATAGAAGAACCCAACAGTAGGTAACTATTCCCCAATGTTAATTTCGTTTTTAAGGCGACTACATGACCTAAAGCGCGGTCTTTGTCGGATTGCATAGAAAAGAAAAGGAAGCACGATGACACAACGATGGTAATTTATTGCAAAATATGAAGCAATTATCTATTTACAAAAAAGAAGCTCACCCATCCACAGACCAACCGCGGCAAGCGTAGCTTAACTTCGACCATCGACCTGTGGGGCTGTTATTATTTAGCCACGGGCCCCTCATGATTCCATTTTATTTTATTTAAAGCATACAAAATGATTCCATTTTGTATGTTATAAATACAATTCGACTAGAATTCAATCATTTCGATAGCGTTATCGTTGACCTTGCAAAGGTCTTCTATAGTGCAGATGTTAGTGCACGGAAAGAAGGACGAGAGGGGCATAGTCTGAGATGTGGCTCTACTGTCGTACTGCTCAGCGGAGTAGCGCCACCTGACTAAGTTCCTTGTGCCACTGCACCAATTTAGCTTTATTGCAGAAGCAGAAGGGCAATTCTCGTAATCTATCCATCCATATCCATAATCAGCCTATAATGTTCCCACTGCTGGGACACAGGCCTCCTCTCGATGAGAGGGAGTGGGCCGTAATCCACCACGCGGGCCCAGTGCGGACTGGCAGATGTCACATGTCTTCGAATTTTTGGTTCTAGGACATGTCGGTTTCCTCAAGATGTTTTCCTTCACCGTTTTGAGAGCAGTGGTAATGAAATAAGTTACACAAAGTAAAGCGCCTGTCTGGGTTTGAACCTGCGACCTACAACTCGTAGGTGGCGACAAACAACTGTCAAGAAGTTGTCAACAAAAGTCGGTAAAATAGAGGTTTTTTTGACAGATTGAGACTGACTGGGGGCCTAAAAAGGCCAATCATAATATAGCGAAGACAGTCCTTTTTTTTCTATTTTTCGCTGCACTACGTAGGTATAATCAAAAAAATTGGGATTGAATTGATTGGTATTTTAGCACAAACAAAAAAAAAATTACTGAAAAATCCTTCATCAATGGGATTTGATACGATTAACTTAACAGTCAAAACTGTCCATTATGATTCATAATGATATCCTTTTATGATTCTGCCAAAGTGGCCTTTTTAGTCCAGACTGTGAACGTTACGTAAAATTACGAAAATTGTCCCTCTGATCTGAATGTATTTCACCACTAATTATTAATTCCATGACGTCATCCACTCCCTTACAAGGTCTTAAAGAATGCGAACACCTCAAAAATGAAGCAGAATTTAAATAAAATCGTCTACAATCAAATGAATGACTAATACGGATACGTATTAAGTCTAAAGATCGCACACAACATTATTATTATAACGCCTATAATTGACCCCTAAACCATTAAGGCAGGCAGAAGATTGCGGTTTGTTTTCGATACCAACTCACATAATTACGATATTAATGAAAAATAAGCTAAAAAACGGCAGCTCTGAGATTTATTTATTTATTGACCCGAAGCGAGGTTTGCCCTTACTCTTGGAGGAACTCGGTCGTGAGTCACCCCGTTTTGGTAAAAAAATATCTCGAGATTTACATGAGACTTAGCTGGCGAAATTTTTGTGTACTACTGGTACACTTCTGCCTAACCCTTTGGAGAAAGCTGGCATGATGTTATGTTTAATGTGTTTCGAGATTTTTAGGGTTCCGTACCTCAAAGGGCAAAACGGAACCCTTTTAACATCACTTCGCTGTCCGTCTGTTACTCAAAAAACTCAAACTCAAAGCATTTATTTCAATTAAACCATTTACAGGCACTTTTGAATTGTCAAGAAGTCAGTCAGTCAGAAAATATGAAGCTAGTTGCCCGTTCCAAAACGTAGGTACCTACCTATGGAGAAGAACGGGCAAGAAACACTCTTTTAAATTATATTTTTACAAAAATATTAGTTATATCATTAATGTTAAATTTATAATTACCTACCTATAGGTATGTGAGACCGATGTAAAAAAGACGTACGCGTAAAAAGCGTCCAGAGAACAGCAAATAGTAAGAAAACACAAATCCAAAAATAAAATAATTAAAAATAAGCCAAGGCAGCTAAGTAATGACCAGCCCCAACTGACGGCGCCCGATCACGAACATGACGCATAGATCAGCACCATTCAGCTCAACCATTTTGATTATATAGATATAGATTGGTATGCAGCACATCAGCTGCATCCGATTACACTGGATGTTGACCCCCGGGGACGTTGGTGGTAGAAGGCTAGACAGATGATGGTCGACAGTAATGATTGGCATCTAAATTATTATCAATCAATCAACTTTATTTCTCACCACAATATACTTGACTTATTTTACATTGGTCAGATTCGACAATGACACATGGTTCAGGTAAGTATATATTGTGGGAGACTGGTGCCTAAGCTAGCCTCGTGGCCTGTATTTCAGGACACCAGGATCCCACCCATTTTTTTTTGTTTTTGCGGATGGGAAATCATCAAATGAACCCTCCCGCTCTGGGTGGAGCGGAAGGGAGTGTCAGACTCTTACTGACTAAAACCCACCCGTGTTCCTTCCTTAGCCCTTTATCCCACCCCTTTACATTATCATTTCATAAATTATGTACTAAGCGCGCTGACAGAATGTATTAAGGTATTATCCGAGTTTTATTTATTTTGATTAATATCTAGGTTAAGTCATCATCTGCCTAGCCTTTTCCCAACTATGTTGGGGTCGACTTCCAGTCTAATTGGATGCAGCTGAATACCAGTATTTTACATGGAGCGACTGCATATCTGACCTCCACAACCCAGTTACTGGGTAATACGATACCCCTTGGTAAGAATGGTTGTCAGACTTTCGGGCTTCTGACTACCCGTAACGACTGTCAAAGATCCACGAATGACAGCGGGGACCAACTGCTTGACGTGCTCTCCGAGGCACGGAGGGGTCACGGTATCTCTAGGTTAAGTATGCAAGATTATGATTTGATTCGAAGTTTTAAAAGTTACAAGTCTTCGAGTTTCATGAGTAAGGGAGATTGTTACCTAGCCGAGACAATACCAATAAAAATTATGTTATTCCGACCAATTACTGACCATTAAACCAAACTCTTTACAGCTTAATGTAATACTCGACGGACGTTTTAATATGCGCCCCGTTTTTATTTATTATTAACTGAATGAATTATTATTGTTACTATTAAAACTTTATTATTGAATATGGGAACGCTGTCGTATTTTATAAAAATTATTATGGGAATTTAATTGATTGTGTAATGCGTTTTGATGACGTTAATAATAGATATGTGGAGTTTATTGGTTGGGAATCTAAGAATGATTTTTGCATTAAATAAAGTGAATTGGTCTTGAAATTTGTTGAGCGTCTTTTGCTAACTATCGGCAACCGAAAGTCCGCTTAAATGTGCGGTAATGAACATAATTTCATAAGAGACGAACGTATTTTGGATCTTTGATTGGAACATACAAGTCCAATGCACGAGACTGTACTTATCCCTTATAATGATATCGGAGTAAATGTAGGTACAGTCAACAAAAGAGATAAGTATGCAGAATCGTCGGATATAGTTGAAGTTTAGTAAGAAAGCAATGGATGTTATCGAATGAAATTTAATTTGATAAAGGAGGTGTTTGTTTTCTATTAATAAAATAAAATTTTATTCGAGAACATCCATCGGTTTCTTACTAAACTTCAACTATATCCGACGATCCTGCATAATAATCTCTTTTGTTGACTGTAAGTACGTATGACTTAACCATGGAATCTAAGGGAGAGCAGTGGTAGCCCATACCCATGAGATATCCTAGAACCAAAAATTGGAAAACATGTGACATCTTCTACCAACCCGCACTGCGCCCGCGTGGTGGATTACGACCCACTCCCTCTCACAGAGAGTAGGCTTGTGTCCCAGCAGTGGAAACTTTATAGGCTGATTTAATGACTAAACCTGAATTATAAAGTAATTCAATCAATCTGTCTAGCCCTTTCCCAACTATATTAGCAGTCTAGCCGGATGCAGCTGAATACCAGTATTTTACATGGAGGGTCTGCCTATCTGTTCTCCATCTCCACAACCCAGTTACTGTGTAAAACGATATGCCATGGTAAGACTGGTTGTCAGACTTTCGGACTTCTGACTACCTGTAGCGACTGTCGAAGATCCATGGATAACAGCCGGGATCAACTGCTTAGCACGTTAAGCACGTTCCGGTGCACGTAGGGGCTTTGGTATGTAAAGATGGTCACCCTTTCAGGGACTGATCGAGGTAACCTAGCTTAACCTGATCGATCGACCCTTGCGGCTAAAAACAAAATAAAATAAATATTTAAGGGGGCTCCCATACAACAAACGTGTTTTATTCGGCGTTTTGGCCTTGTGGTACGGAAACCTTCGTGTGCGAGTCCGACTCGCACTTGGCCAGTTTTTTTTTTGTTACTAAATATAGGTATAGTTAAAAAAACTTTTTAGTTGTACCTACCTCACACAAATTCATATAACACTACTTGCTATGTAAATATCAGTGACAGGAAGTTATTAAAACATGATCAATTTGTACTAAGTGGAAAAAAATCGTATTATTGAAGCTAACTCAAAAACTACCAAAGCAAAGGTAATAAAATTTATATATGGGACCACCCCCGAGGCATACTTTATCCTTTAAAAAAAGAATTTTGCAAATCGGCTTACAAATAACGGAGTTCTGAGGTAAAAAACATAAAAAAAAAATCAACCGAATTTAGAACCTCCTTCTTTTTTTGAACTTGGTTAAAAATTCGGCACTCGCGTTTCCTTTTTAGTAGAGATCATATAGATGAAGAAGAAGAAGAAGAGTTAAGTTAGAATTTTTTTTTTTTTGGATTTTTCAAGTTCTTCTTAGGATCCGATCACGCACTCACATAATCAGTCAATTATTTCCCACTGCTGGGCTGCCTCTGTCTCTAATAGCTAGTTTATCAAAATCAACACCCTCTATCTAAAAACTGAAGGGAAATCAAACGTCAAGTTAAATTATTAATGTTTGCTTAAACAGATGAGCCTGTCGATATCATATGAAGACGTAAAATCCTTTACTTGTTGTTTTGTCAATCGGTCTGTTATGAGGATTTTGTTAATTAATTATGTTAAATAATGCTATATTATGCATATCGTGTTTAACGCGTCGGTTCACACGCGAGCTGGCTTTTTGTTTAGAAGACTTATGAAGTATTTTTTAAAGAAACTAAGGAATGTGACACTATATCGTCCTCTGCGTTCAAAAAACTAGCTGTGCCCGCGACTTCGTTCGCGTAAATGTCGGAAAACAAGAACGTGTAAGTATCTTTATTAGTTCTTTTTTTTTTCTAAAATTAAGACTTACTTACTTCTTATAACATCAGCTATCTGCCAGTGGAAATCTCGTCAAAATTGGTCCAGCCATTTCCGATACTAGCCGGAATAAACAGACAGACAGATTTTTTTTAAAGATTGTGGTTTTATTATAAGTACCTACCGTATATAATTTCATATGCATTTAGTACAAAGCTGTTATTTTGACATTACAAAAAGACACTTCAATTTTATTTATTTGTATTGTATCTATAGATATAGATAATGGAGACAGCGCCGTAAGGTTTATTTTATAGGAGATACTTAGCAAGAATTTATCATTACTAATATTATAAAGTGTCTGTGTGGTGCCGGACTTAAAGAATTGCACCACCCCTTACTTCCCGTGGGTGTCGTAAAAGGCGACTAGGTCTTACCGGAGAATGGGTAACAGCGTTCTCTATTTATTCCACCATCATACCATACTGCGATCGCCAACCCGCCTGCCAAGCGTGGCGATTATGGCAAACCCCCCCCAAAATTAGGGGAGGCCTATGTCCAGCAGTGGACGTCTATCGGCTGAAACGACGAATATTATAAAGAGGTAATGTTTGTGAGGTTGTAGGGGGTAATCTCTGGGTGAGTGATTATTATTTATATAAATGAATATCTTGATAGGTGATCTTTACATACCAAGATCCCTCCGTGCCTCGGAAAGCACGTCATTAAGCCGTTGGTCCCGGCTGCCATTCGTGGATCTTTGACAGACGTTTCGGTCGTCAGAACCCCGAAGGTCTGACAACCAGTCTAACCAAGGGGTATCGTATTACCCAGTAACTGCGTTGTGGAGGTCAGACAGGCAATTGCTCCATGTAAAATACTGGTATTCAGCTGCATCCGGTTAGACTGGAAGTCGACCCTAACATAGTTGGGAAAAGGCTAAGCAGGTGATGAATATCTTAGAAGATATCAGAGATTTAAAAAGCGGGGACGGAGAAAGGAGTTTAACATTTATTTTACATAATATTAGAATAACATTATTTTCTATTAGAATAAGAAACATTATTCTAAGGGCTGATTTTTCAATCGACAGATACTTTTTATTCGTGGAATAAAATTGACGTCTGACAGACTCTGTATGGAAGAACTGTCAAAATATCAAAATCGTTTCTCAAATAAAATTATCTGGCGTTGTCTTTAGTAAATTTACCTAACCTTTGTTGAGGTCGACTTCCAGACTAACCGAATGCAGCAGAACCCCCAATACACAGTTACTGTAATGATATTCTGTAAAAATCTCACCGTGAAAACTTAGGTGTAGTGAGCTTAAAGTGAGCTGTCAATAGTGTCAATCACTTTAAGCTCACTTCACCTAAGTTATCACGGTGATCTTTTTACAGAATAGCACCGCTGGCTATCACGATACTCTTTGGTAAGATTGTTTGTCAGACTTTTGGGCTTCTGAGTACGCATATTATTATTCTTAGTATGACACCATACTACTATATCTATTTAACAGTACTATTTATTTATCAGACTAATACAAACTATTTACACTAGATACTAAATTAAATGACTAACTAACTTACTCAAAGTCAAAGCAATTATTTCAATTAAACCATTATCAGGCACTTTTGAATTTTCAAGAAGTCGGTCAGTCAGAAAATATGAAGCTAGTTGCCCATTCCAAAGCGTAGGTACAGTCAACAAAGCAGATAAGTATACAGGATCATCGGATATAGTTGAAGTTTACCAAGAAACCGATGGATGTTTTCGAATATTTTTTTTTTTTAATAGAAAACAAATAGCTCAATTATCAAATTAAATTTCAGGCAACAACCTCCATCGGTTTCTTACTAAATTTCAACTATATCCAACGATCCTGTATACTTATCTCTTTTGTTGACAGTACCTATGGAGAAGAACGGGCAAGAAACTCCATGGACACTCTTTTTAAATTATGTTTTACTATACAAATAAAAACAAAAACAAAGGACACTTAGGCGTCGAAGTACTCGTCCGCATCGCTGTCATCCGGAAACGTGCCCAGAAGACTGGCAGCATTTAATTCAACATAAATATATATTGGACTAACTCTTACAAAGTAGCTATGAGCACATATACTAAGTGACAGAAGTTCTTATTCGAGCTCAGCTTATAAATTATAGTCAACTACATAGTAACGAGACTAAATATTATCCTATCGCGATTGAAATCTCTGTGGGCGATGGAAATCTTGGCATAAATAAACAGCACTAAATTAAATAACGTTTACTACGGAAATGACTTAGAAATAGTAGAAATATACCAGCTAAAGTTTTATACTGAATATAAAGTCTAGGTAGGTTCTACATTGATAGTATGATCACCTGTAATCTGCTTATAACCTCAAATAATCTAATGATTTCTGACGGTTTCTTCGACAAAAAGACTGTCTAAAAAACTCCTCGGTTTTTTATAAATGTTTGTCCTTTTTACCATTTCCTGTTAAGTTTTGGTAAGCTAAGGCAAGTAAGTATGTGGCTGATTTTTTTATTTATCTGAAACCTAGATACATAGGTACATCATCATGACCATAAAGTTCAAATATTAAAAAATATATTGATCTCGTTTTGATAGACCTAATAAACTTAAAGGAGGCGATGTCTTGGAAATCAAGAGTGACGAGCATTCACGTAGTTATCATAATGATAAAGACCACACCAACCTCTTCAAACTGCCTACCGCTTAACCACCCACAACCAAAAATCACAATACTGACATTTCAAAGGCTTAATGATTGCAAATAATATACGCATAATTGAGCACATTTATTTTTAAGATCACTGCAAAGAATAACTAACTACTTAAAGGACCCTTTGAAGGATTAGAAATAGAAGCTATTATTTGACGAGTATTTAGCGAAAATATAACAATAACAACGCAAGGTATACGTAGGTAATTATTAGGAGGCTGTTGCCTCACACAGACGCCTGGAGTTCCTTTTGCCAGCTTAAAGGAAGGCAGTGGATCGGAAAATGGTTGGTCTTTCGGATTTTTGCGTGAAAGGGTGATTTTAAATATGAAAAATAATTTGAAAAGAAATATGATGCGACAATTTTTTATACACATGTCCTCTGATCCCTATTCCAGAAGATAATTGGTGTAAACACTTCGTGCTCTTCATTATAATTCTGCAGTTAAACCAGTGGGTAGTCGCTAGACTGCCAGAAATAGCATCTCCAATGGGATTTTAATGTTGGCCTGATGACCGTTTTCTACTTGATATGCATGCTACTGTTTCATATACAGTCAAACCTGGATAAGCGAGAGTTCAAGGGAGCACAATCTCATTCTCGCTTATAAGGGTTTCTCACTAACCCGAGTTTCTCGCTAATGCAGGTACATGGGTAGCGTTTCTCTCTTATAGAGGTACGCAGCAATAACAAGTCACAGCAAGTACGAATGTGGTACACAGGCACACGTGTCCATTCGAAAAGAATGCAATAAAATAACAACGTTATTTAGTTCCACGAAATAGAATAGGTGCAATATTGACGAGAAAACAATAGGTACAAAAACAATGGTAGGAAGTTCCACGAAAGTTAAGAATAAGTCATAAAATAGCAGATGTTAAATTTGTAATTTGTTTTGTCATTATTGTTCCTCCTAAATAAATAAGCTCAACTGTCGCTTATAGGGGTTTAGATAAGTAGCAGTCTCACTTACGGAGGTCCAAGAGGGAAAAACGACTCTCTCTTACAAAGGTTTCTGTTTCTCGCTAATAGAGGTTTTGGGAGCTTAAAATGACGGGTCCTGGCTATTACTCTCACTTATACAGTTTTCTCACTTATCCAGTTCTCACTTACCCAGGTTTGACTGTACTTCCATATCAGTCTGATCAGGACCATCGAATGGTTCATTGTCTTTATTCTCATTTCAATGTGATTTTAACGTTGGCCATACGACAATTTTCTACTTGATATACATGCTACTGTTTCATATACTTCCATATCAGATCAGGATCATAGAATGGTTCATTGTCCTTATTCTCATTTCAATGTGATTTTAACGTTATCCTTACGACCATTTTCTACTTGATACTGGTATGCTACTATTTCATATACTTCCATAACAGTCTGATCAGGACCAGCCACTGGGTCATATTGTCCTTATTTGCATTTCAATGTGATTTTAACGTTGGCCTTACGACCATTTTCCACTCGATACTTGTATGCTACTATTCCATATACTTCCATATCAGTCTGATCAGGACTAGCCACTGGTACATATTGTCCTTATTCTCGTTAATATACTGGTTTTTTTTTGTGTTTGTTGTTTTTGTGTTTTGTTTGTGTGTGTGTGTTTGTTTTTTGTGTGTTTGTTCTTCCACGCTTCGTATATTTCACTTATTCACAAGATCCCGTATAACCGTCATTTATTTTTCAAAAAACATCAACAAACAGTCAAGAATCTCTTGACTGTGTGCAAAAATCACAAAAGATTATCATCATCCCTCACCAAAGCGAATGCTACCAATTATACGTATAAGGGCTTAACAAAAAAATCTATACTTACATACCTCAAGTATCGCTTACCTGCTATTTGAATGGACAGATCCAAATCCCTGCACAATGGTATTAGGATCAATAAATGTGAAGTATTTTGTTTGCGACAAAATTTACAGTTACGTCGTCATTCGTGGGCATTCGCGCGTGCGCTCCTTGATGGACAATGGGGATTGCGTCCTAATGTATATTGTGAAAGGCTAATCGATATGTTACCAGTTTTTATGTCGTTATTATTGCAAAGGCTTGTAAGAATGAATTTTTGGAACATTGGAAAGTCAGCATTGTGTGTATTTTTGAGAGTTCCTGCTTAGATGTGGATGTCTAAAGAAATACAAACATTGTAGCTGGTTATAGACACTTGACCATAATATGATAGCTAAAACTTTTCAGCCGGTGATCTTCGTATCATTCCTCACCTCGGGTTACTCTAAATCATGTACTAAAATCATATACTACGGAGTAAATAAATTCTTTATCATTATGGAGACAACATTCTGGATTTCCAACTGATCCATACTAACAAAAAACAGCTCTCAAAACGGTGAAGGAAAACATCGGCATGGTCTAGAACCAAAAATTCGAAGGCATGTGACATCTACCAACCCAGACCCGGCTAGGCTCGCGTGGTATATTAAAGCCTCTCAGAAGAACTCGGAAGAACTCGGAAGAAGAAGGAGTCTGTCTGTATGTTACCTTTTCACGCCTAAACCACTGAACGGATTTCGATAAAATTTGGCAGAGAGATAGATTTCATCCCGGGGAAAGACATAGGATAGTTTTTATCCCGATATTCCCACGGGATCGACACTTATGCGGGTGAAACTACCACCACAGTTTCTTTATAAAACAGCTAAGAAATTCTTTGTCAAATACACCTCCAAAGCGAAAACACCCATGCAGTCACGTCATAATTCCTCAAAAACTAGGCGTCAAAGCATGAACACAAACTCATTAGCATTTCATCTATGGATCCCAGTATTAAGGGCACACATATTTTTTGATTATTTAATTAAGAACCACTACGGTTGATGCCCGTTGATAATCAGGAATGACGCTCGACTGGTTCCAGGCCGTTTTGTTAATAATTTTTAATCTCTTCATTCTGACGTGTTCGCTGGTAGGGAGGATAATTGTTGTTATTTATTTGCTGTATAGATTTTGGACGAGATTTTAGTGGTTGAGGCATAGTGTGATGAGGACAATGAAGCACCTATAACATAAACTCAAGTTAAAAACAATTACGGCATTTAAGGAATCGGAAGACTTGTCATTTAAAAAAATACTGACAGGAAAAGCCTACTATAATATCAATGAAATTTTAAATGACAAATCGTCTGATATACTGACTGAATCTATAATGTTTATTTTGAATCGCACGAATATTTACAAATTGTTTTTTATTTATAATTTAATATTAATGTTAATTGTTATTTTTTTTAGATTATTTAACATTGTATTTTTTTTTTAATCTTATAGTCTTCCGACCTAATTTGTACATCAGCCATGGTCAAACATGTTGTGCCAAAGAATATCCTCTAACACCAATAATAAACACTATACCATATGTGGGAGGTAGGGTAGAATAATAGACACAAATAGGTTCGTTATTATATTTTTAGTAAGTGACACAGCAATATTTCACAACAATAATAAATAGCATCTTAGAATTTAAAAATAATAACACAGTAAAAAAAATACAACATAAAAATAGAAATTCAACATTGCAACATTATTTAGGAAACATACCTGACAGTTCAGAGCACCGTTGTGCCGTGTCCGCTATCGAACAACTTCTGATCTATCGGTCGTTGGAAGTCGCGACGCCCCCGTTAGGGGGCGTGGCGAGCGGCGTCAGGGCTATGCCCCCCGGCCGCGGAAGCTATGCGGCGGCCCGCTAATACGGGCCTCTCAATATTTGTGCCACAAGGGCTGGCGGTTTTTGAACGCGCGTTTATAAAAACGCGCGTCCATGTGAATAGTTGCATGTAGTGTTTCTGTAGGCGCGCCGCGACGCTGTATAGCAGCGCCGCTTTCTTCACGACACCTCGGCGGTCTGTCCCCGCCAGGTGAGACCCCCAGTTACCTGGGGGAGGCCCGGCGAGAGACGACCTGCGACGGAGGTGCCGACTCGACGCTCCTACAGAATATAGGTGTGTTGCCCCCGCCCGCCCCGCTTCCAGAGCTAGCCGGTCACGGTCCGGGCTAAGGGGCAGTCGTGTGTGTGTGAGCGGTATTGTGCTGTGTGACACCGCTCAGTGTCTACGTGATCGCAGCCCGCACTGCGCGTTCACGTGTGAGTATGGCGTCTGATTAGTAATGTATGACTGCGTTCGTTACGTAGCGTGCCTATATTAACCTAGCACACGCTACGCGACGAGTGTGTGTTATGTTATGTGGAGTTCAGTTGAGTCGGGTGAGCCGCGTGTAACCTGGATGCGGCTCACTCGAGGCGTCAGTCCGGTGCGATGGGGTCGTCGTCCGCTACCAGGTCGCGGGGCAAGGGTCTCGCGTCAGGGGGGCGCGCGTGCCAGGGCGCGATGTCCTTGACATGGGGCCAAGCAGACGCGTCGGCACGCGCGAACATTCCTTTCGCGAGGCGCCGCACAAACTCATCCAGGCTCTCAATCCCGAGGTCTCTCTGGATGACGTCGTTCCTCACATAGCGAGGGGCGTCGACTATAGTCCGCAACGCGAGGTTCTGTTGCGTGCGGAGCAGCTTGCGGTTCGTCTCGCTAGTGAGGACGAACCATGCCGGAGCGGCGTACGTCAAGATTGGGCGCACGTACAACTTGTACACGCCCAACTTGACGCGCGCCGGGAGGCGGGACGAGAGCACTGGTTTGAGCAGGTTGCGGGCTACCCTACCCCGTGCGGCGACCGAGCGGACGTGAGGCCCCATCGAGAGCCGACGGTCGATGGTGACCCCCAGGTATTTGACCCGGGGCGACCACGCGACGTCGGCTCCTTGAAGCTTCAGGGGAGGCGGGAGGGGCGCTGATCCGGTGATCATCGCCTGCGTCTTACCCACGTTCACCGACAGCCGCCACTTGGACAACCAGTCGGGAAGGAGCTCTAGGGCGCGCTGCATTTTGACCGCCGCGTATTTCGCATTGAGCGAAGTTGTTATGTACGCGGCGTCGTCAGCATACAGCGCGAGCGTCGCATCCTGTGTCGTGGGGATGTCGTCCGTGTAGCGTGAGTAACACGCCGGCGAGACGCAGCTACCCTGCGGCACACCCGCCATGACGGGGTGCGCGCTGGACAGCGCTCCGTCGACCACCACCCTGAAGGACCTGTGGGACAGAAAAGAGGAGACCACCTGCACGACGCGACGGGGCGCGCCTGATGTGGCCAGTTTATATACCAGGCCCTCGTGCCATACCCGGTCGAAGGCCTTCTCCATGTCAAGGAATACTGCGACTGCGTACTCCTTCCTGTTGTGGGCAGCTGTAAGGTGGTGCAGTACCCTTGACAGCTGGAGCGTCGTGCTATGTTCCGCCCGAAAACCAAACTGTTCCGGACGCGGCGAGATGTGCGGCTGGAGGTGTCGCAGCAGGAGTGCTTCGAACACCTTGGAGACTGTCGGCAGCAGGGTGATCGGCCGATAGCTCTCCGGCTTCAGAATATCCTTCCCCGCCTTGGGCAGCATTATGACGCGCCCCTCCTTCCACGAGGCCGGAAAGGCCCCCGTGCGCAGCACCGCCGTGAACAGGCGCGCCAGCGCTGCTACCATACGGTAGGGCAGGCGGCGCAGCACTGCGTTGGTGATGCCGTCGGCACCGGGGGCCTTCCTCAGTTTCGTCCTAAGGATGGCGCGTCTGACTGCGCCCGGCGAGAAGAAGACGGGGTCCTCATCGGGAGCTATCGGCGCTGCGAAATAGTCTCCCAGGTGTTTCTCGACTGCTGCGACATGGTCGGTGTCGCCGGTCGGGTTGGGGCGGAACTGACGCTCCAGGTGTTCGGCGAAGACCTCCGCCCGGTCCTCCGCTACATATTTAAGCGCCCCGTCGCTGTTTAGCAGCGGGCGCACCGGGGCTGGGGTATTCGTCAGCTGGCGGCACAATTTGTGCAAAGACGGCCAGCTGTCAGCGGCTGCGTCTATTCGATCATCCCAGTCCGCGGTGGTGCGCGCCTGTAACTCGGCCTTCACCTTTTCCGCGAGACGGTTGAGCTGCGTTTTCATGGTGGGACATCTAGTTTGTTGCCACTGCTTGCGTAGGCGCCTCTTCTCGGCGATCATTGAGTTGATACGCGCCGGCAGGGGCGGCAGTAGCACTCTCCCCTGCGGCTGCGTGCTCTGTGTCGCCGCTTCTAAGGCGCGTTGGACGCAAGCAGTGATGTCCTCCGCCGTCTGGTCTACGTCCGCGGGTGTGGCGATAGGCCGAGTCGGCGTGGTGGCCTCCACTTTTTCTGTAAAAACTGTCCAATCAATAGATCGACGTGGCGCTAATGGCTTCAGTCGGGTCGGCATACCCGCTAGGACGACGAGCACAGGATGATGATCCGACTGTAGCTCGTCGTCCAACACTTGCTGCGTGATCTGGCAGTGTAGCCCTCGGTGGACTACGATGTCCAGCACGTCCGGCATCAGCCGTGCGGCATCTGGATAGTGGGTCGGCGTCTCTGGGCCGGACACCGTATAGCCGAAGGCTTCCGCGTCCGCGAAGAGCCGTCTCCCCTCGGTGTTCGTTCTCATTGAGTTCCACGCTGGGTGTTTACTATTAAAGTCACCGGCGAGGATAGTCGCGTTGCCGCTTGTAGGCTCCAGGACCGCCCGTAGCTCCTTCAGGTCTATGCGAGCCTTGGGCGGTTTGTAGGCTGCGTATATATTTAGGTCCTCGCCGGCGAAGTGCAGCTGGATACCCAGCGTGTAGAACGTCTCGTTCGGCGGCAAGGGGAGCTCTTGATGTACGACTCTTCGCCTCACTAGTACTACCAGACCACGGTACCTCACGTGAGCCGACCTTTCGTCTTTCCTGTAGACGTGATATCCTGGGACCCTGACCCTATCTTCGGGTCCCAGGAGCGTCTCGCTGATTAGCGCCACGTCGATATCCTGTTCCCTCAGGAGATGGCGGAGGGGGGCGACCTTTTCCCTAAGGCCGCGGGCGTTCCAGTGGATCACCCTCAGTGGCCTAGCCATGGTACAAGGTTAATAGCATGGCCAGGCCATCGAGGATGACCGTCTCTATATCGTGACCCTGCCTGATGGCCTTTATTAGGTCCATCAACAGCTTGATGGCACAGGTCGTGAATTCACTCTTGGTCTCGGTCTTGGTTTCCATTGGTTGTTTGTTAGCGCCGGTGGCGCCGCGGCTCGCTCTCTGTGCGAACTGTTTTTGTTCCGCTTGCGGCCGCGACGCTGCGCCGGCGCTAGTAGTAGCTTGTGCTGCTACGACCTGTGCCCCGCTTGTGGCAGGGTCGGCCCTAGGGATCTCCTCCTGGGTCGCCTGGGGGGGGGGTTTGGGCTTCTTCCCTTTCCCCTTCCCCCCGCGCCTCTTCTTCCTCCGCTTAGAGGAGGTGGCTTGTGTGGGCCCGTTGGCTGCCGCCATGAGCGTAGCGCTCTGGGCCTCTTCCTCCACCATTTGCGGCCTCTCGATGGCCGCTTGAGGCCGGCGCGCGGTGGCCGTGATGGCGGCAGTCCCCGCTCGCTTGTTCCGAATCTCTGCCTGGAACACGGGGCACTTTGCGTTACACGCGGGGTGCGGGCCACCGCAATTTACGCAGGTGGCCGGCTCCTCGCGTGGGCGCTGACAGTCCCGTGCCGCGTGCTCACCTCCGCAACGGACACAAGCGAGCGGGCGGTGGCACTGGTGCGAACTGTGTCTGAACTTCTGACACCGGTGGCACTGAGCGGGCCCACGTTTGCCCCGCCAAGCCTCTATCTTGACACCCTTCATGTACATGAATACAGTGGTGTCAAAGATAGTCCGGACGTCAGGAGTCTTCTTTAGAATGGCGTGAAATACACAGCCGGGTCTTCCTTGTGCGCCCTTGATGTGGCGCACGTACTCCGGCTGGTACCCCAACGCCCGGAGTTCCTCCTCTATCTCCTGGGGGTCGGTGTCCGCTGGCAGCCCCCGGATGGCAACCTTCATGTTTCGCTCCGCTGGTAGTGAGTAGGCGAACCATGAGACGCCGCTGTCCTTTTCCAGGCCAGTCAGGTAACGCTGGACCAGCCTGTATTCGTCCTCCGTGTCGGGGGTGAATCGTACACCACCCCCGTAGGGACGCGCGTTAGGAGGCCGGCCCAGCTTCGCGGCGATGGCCCGGAAATGGGCGGCCCAGTTGGGCAGCCTCTCCACCACCAGCGGCGGGTAACGCAGCTTCCTCTTCTTCTTACCCGATTGCTGCTCCGTTGACGTCGGGGCGCCGGGGGCGGCAGTGGGGGTGTCAAATTCAGGGGGGGGGGCAAGGAGTACAACATCACTTACCCCTGATGTCCACGTTGTGGGCGCCTGCGACGGCGGCGGCGGTGTGCGCCGCGTCACGTCGGCGAAGGTGGGCGAGGCGGGCGTGGCCCGACCCCGCGGCGCGCGTACGCGCTGTGGCCGCGGCGGGTCGAGGCAGTATCGCTTCGCCTCCTCTTCTGTCTCGTCCGTGCTGCTTCTTCGGCGCCGCTGCGGTCTGGGCTCGAGAGAGAACTCGAACCCGAATGCAAGCGGCGGCGGTACCTCAAATGAGTAGGAGTCCGCCCCTCCCGCGGTGGGCCGTCGTCCGGATCGCGGGGACGTGTCTCGCGACACGCTATCGCGACCAGACGCGGCCGAGCCCTCCGACACCAGCGACATGCTCGACCCCACGCGTGAGGAGCATGCCGACAGCATCGCGGGCGAGTCACAGGCGGAGGCCCTGGGGGGCGCCGGTGATGCGGGCGTCGATGGCGGCTGCAGCGCCGACCGCTCCCGCTCAGCCATCGCCGGTCCCGCCAGCGAGAGGCGGGGGCCGGGTGCGGCGGTGCGCGGAGCTGGGCCGGCTTGGGTTGTGGGCGCCTCCGCCGCCGCAGCCCCGGGGGGCGCGGGCGGAGACGCGAAGCTGGGTGGTGGTGCGGTGGTGCGCGCCGGGGGTGCGCGGGTACGCGCGGCCGGTGCGGCGGTGTGCGCGGTCAGCGCGGGCTGCGCCTGCGGTGCGGTGGCACGTGCAGTGTGCGCGGTGGTGCGCGCGGGCGCCGCGGCCCGGGTTGCGGGCGCGGTCGCGCGCGCGGGCGCGGGTACGCGCGCGGGCGGTACGGCGGCGCGCGCAAGCGGCGCGCGGCCTGAGTTCGCGGCGGGCCCCGGGGCCTGAATGGGCACCGGGCGGAACGCGGCTGGGCGGACGGGCACCGCGTGCTGACGGCTCGACGACGGCGTTGGCGCAGCGCGCGCAGGCGCCGATGTCGTCGGTGGGCCGGTAGCTGCAGCGGCTCCCGTTTCCCCCCCTCTTCTCCCTGGCTCCTCCTTCTTCGCCGGTCTTCTTGCTTGTTGCACTGTTCTGATCTATCGAGAGACAGTGCGCCCCTTTTATAGCAAGACTGACTCGTATAGTGGGGGCACAAGTAGTCGGTTACAAATGTTACCATACAAAATATTATTAAACAATTCTTAAAAATCATTAAATAATTTCTCTCTCACACATATATATTATCTACACATGTTTTTGCAAATAAATTAATCTTTATCTTTAAATAATAAATGATTTATTTTCTGTAAGTAGGTTTTTACAAACACTTTTACACGTCAATCACATTTTTAAACTAGATGAGGTCAACGTTTCCTATTTGACTACTCTGAGAAGAAAGGCCGAAACAAACTCAGAGGTCACAGTCTCTTTTAAAGTCCAGACAAAATCTTAGTCTGATCGTGTGAAAACCATGTAGATTGGTGTCTGAAATGGTCTTTTGAGGAAAGAACCACACAGATTGAGTGGACAACTGTCCAATCAGTGCACGCATTTATCAAAAATCGTGCAGCTCAACTCAGAAGTTGAGGAGCTCAACGATTCGACGAACAATACCAAAGAAAGGACATTTGGATAGGCCGCGTAAATTACTCAAACTGCCAGATCATGATTAAAACTAAGAAGGAAAACAGAAAAAAAATATTTATCTGTCATTACAAGAAACGTGAATTTCGAAAGACCAGCAGTTGTTCTTCTTCTGATAATCCTAAAGCTGAACCTCTAGTTTATGTATATGCATGATAAACCTAATGCAACTACGGCTGATATCTCAGCATCGTTTATGTGTCTGTTTGGGAGCTGGAACCTCTTTTCGAAAATGCCAGGTTAATACATATAAAGTGGTTCCTTACTGTGGCTCTTTTGTAGGGTTCCGTACCCAAAGGGTAAAAACGGGACCCTATATTACTAAGACTCCACCGTCCGTCTGTCTGTCACCAGGCTGTATCTCATGAACCGTGATAGCTAGACAGTTGAAATTTTCACAAACGATGTATTTCTGTTGCCGCTATAACAACAAATACTAAAAACAGAATAAAATAAATATTTAAGAAGGGCTCCCATACAACAAACGTGTTTTTTTCGGCGTTTTTGCCTTGTGGTACGGAACCCTTCGTGTGCGAGTCCGACTCGCACTTGGCCAGTTTTTTTTAATGTCTATCAATCGTGAGCACTTCTCTTGATGTGAATGCTTATCTATGAAAGTGCAGAATTTAAACAGAAAATTCTGCCTTATTAATTTGCTAAACTATTTTGTTACCTTGTAAGTACAAAAAGTACACCACACCCAAATCTTTAAAGTAAATCAATTAACAGATATTTAATGAAATATCTGAAATGTGATACAATCATTTATAATAGAGTAGATATGCATTTAATACAAAAATAGTCTGACTGGTCGTAAATTTCAATTTACCAGTTTCAATGATTAAAATGATATTGGTAAAGTAAGATCTTAACAAGCCAGGCCCGAGATCACTAGTAATTATAAAATTCCATACTGTATTAAGAAATCATTGGACGAGAAATCTTAAAATATTATCTGTATCTTTTAGTGAATGGTAAATAACTAATTTAACGATTTTCCTGGGGGTTAAAATAATTAAGTTGAGACACAGTTATATTTTGTGTTTTTTTTTTAAATAGAAGGGGCCCGTGGCTAAATAATAACAGCCGCACAGGTCGATCAATCAGGTTAAGCTACGCTTACCGCGGTTGGTCTGTGGATGGGTGACCATCTTTACTTACCGTGACCCCTCCGTGCCTCGGAAACCACGTTAAGCCGTTGGTCCCGGCTGTCATTCGTGGATCTTTGACAGTCGTTACGGGTAGTCAAAAGCCCGAAAGTCTGACAACAAGTTTTACCAAGGGGTATCGTATTACCCAGTAACTGGATTGTGGAGGTCAGATAGGCAGTCGCTCCATGTAAAATACTGGTATTCTGCATCCGGTTAGACTGGAAGCTGACCCCAACATAGTTGGGAAAAGGCTAGGCAGATGATGACACAGTTATATTATTTAAACGGTAGAGCCCAGTGGTAACGGCCGCGACTTACGAGTTGTAAGTCGTAGGTTCGAACCCAGACAGGCGTTTTCCTTTGTGTAAATAATTTCATTACCACTGTTCTAAAAACGGTGAAAGAAAACATCGTGAGGAAACCGGCATGTCCTAGAACCAAAAATTCGAAGACATGTGAGGTACGATTCCACCAAAATAGTGTGCAGCACATTTGTTCACAAACTTTTTGTGCAGAACTCCAACAGTGCACGTACTGAGCTGCAGATCCGATAGTCTCTGTTTCCACCGGCAGCGCTGTGCGTAAGTTTTGTACGCGCACAGTGTAGCACACTTGTGCGCGAACATGATGAAACAGGACAAATGTTTTCACTCCGGTAGCGGAAGCAAGACTGAGTTCGCGAAGAACAAGTGCGTACGCGTCGTCGACGCGAGTCCACTGTTTGCATATGTGCGCGCACAAAAGTATGCAGAACATTTCTAATGTTCGCGCACAATTTTTTATTGTTTGCTTGAGTGAGTCGACCAGAATAAGCATTTGTGTCGTACACTGTGCCGCACAGTGCCGCACACTGGTGGAATCGCGCCCTACCAACGCGCACTGAAAATAAAGGAAGTTACCGTAGATAGTAAAAACGCATACCATATCAGTGGAGTTGGTTAAATTCGTCGCTTCCACGTTATGGTGGCACCTCTTCAATTATGTATCACCACGTTAATGTATTATTTAACACTTAGTCGAGTTTCGACATATTTCTTGTTGGCTCCCCGTAGAGTGACTACATTTACGGTTGTGGTCCAAGTTACAATGGAAGGCCGCTTCGTTCAAGCCAAACAAATCAAAAAACAGAAGAGTAAAATAACACTGTCTTTCTACTTTATCATAGTTGTGTATGTATTTATTATTTTGATTACGTTGTAATTATTAACATTCTAGTGATATTGTTGTATATTCATACTTATTTAGGTGTGTTACAAAAAGTTATGGTTTTGTAAGTACTCTTTCTTGTCACTTTATTACTTCTTGATATAAAAGCTTTGGTTCACATTAAAATTCAATACTTTTCTTTTTAATAAGCTTATACTTTTAACATTTTAAGCTTTTTCTTTCAACAGATATTTATTTTAGAAGTATGTATGTTTATTTGTATGTATGTAAGTATATTCTTATAACACTTGTTAATTTTTATTAAGTGAATTGTTTTTAGATTTTATGTATTTTTTTTTAGTCTCCTTTACTTTTTCACACGCTCTCTACATCTCTCTTTTTATAGTCCTATCGCAGGTATGCCGGAAGAGATTTCTTATGAAATAAGCATCACCTTTGTACCTATTTTTCTGTTCTGTTTTTTTCTTGTCTGTTTATATGTGTGTACATAAATGGTAAAATAAATAAATAACAACAATAATGCAGAGAAGGCACGAGCATTGATCATCGCATTTAACACGCTTGGTCAAGACGGGTTCGCGGGGTCCGGAGAGGTAATTCTCTTCACAATTTAATCTCAGTCGCAATATGTCAAAAATACCTCTAATTTCCCTACATTTTGACAAGTTTTTGACATTTGTTTGTGGCCGAGATGAAACTGCGACTAGATTTTGAACATTTTCGAGAATTGGCCTTCTCTGCTATGTTTTTCCATCATCGATGTAATGTCCAACATTAACTCAGAAAGTACAGACGCCAGCACATCAAGCTACTACAATCTGTCAAATTTCTTTAATAGATTTTCAACTTTATCGCTAAAGTATAAGGTTCAAAGTTGATTGCGAAAGTTTTACAGTTGCGGGTAGCTTGATGTGCTGGCGTCTGTACATAATGAACTGTAAAAATAATCGTACGTGTCCCGTGTATGATAGGCGGAGAACATCAAATACTGTAATCAAGCAATAATTTTATAATGTGGTTTATCCAAGATTCAATAATTTTATCGACGACGTTCCGTAGAATCCCGTATTACTCTTACAAAAGGAAAACAAGTTTCATGGGTTCTATTTATATTTTTATAACTCTATTAGTTATAAGTATAAGTAGAATTCATGAAACTTTTTTAAGTATACAGACAGTGTCCCATTAAAATAGATGGACAAATTTTAACACAGCGCTCAATACGTCTAATTAAACATATCCAAGCAAAAAAAAAACACTGATTAAAGTGATTTTATTTTGACCTAAAATAATAAATTACATTAGTGTATTTCTGTTAGCTGATTATTTTTCTTGTAAGTATCTATGCGTTTTTCTTATACACTTTTTTACCATCGTCCTTATTTTGGTGGTCTGAATGATTTCTAAAAGTTTGGCAATCTATTTTAATGGGACCTTAAATATATACGTATATCGCTTTTCCTCTATTCTCGTAATTATGATCATAGACCTCATCCATCGCTTTTCACCAGGCGAGGAGAAGAGCCGTGGTTCCCATTCTGGAATACAAAAAAAAATAATATGTAGGGGTGCAGATCGAAATGATACTTGAAATGAAAATAAGTTTACCTTCTTATAACTATACATGACCTAAAGTACGGTCACTGTCGGACTGCATAGAAAAAAAAAAAGAAAGAGGAGCGTGATGACACAACGCTGGTAATTTATTGCAAGAAGTAATTATCTATTTACAAAAAATCTATTGTTCGGACTAAAAAATAAAACACTAGTGTTTTTTACAGTAGCGTTTGTTATTTAACACTAGTGTTTTAGTATGTTGCTTGTAGAATAATCTGACAAAAAATCAGAATGATTGTACCTATGTATATTAGTATGGTTTTTATTGTAAAAAGAAAGTTTTAAGAGGTATCTTCGTGACTTTTTTCTATCGTATCAAATTAGTTGTCTTATGTTTTGAACAAACTATCTACTAGAATCTACCTAGCATATATCTTGAAGAATATCATATATTTTTCTGATTTTGTTTACCGTAGTCGATCATAAACTTTTATTGCTTCTAAAACTTGCGTTTTTTGCGTTTAGGTCCTGTAATCACCCTAAAAAAAAAAAAATACCCTTCTTAGCTCGTTTCTTCATATTCTCTCTCCCGAATCTTTTCAAATCCAGAACTCACTCCTGTTTTATGTTTTTTTATTAAAATTCCTACATCCATACTAATATTATAAATTCGAAAGTAACTCTGTCTGTATGTTACCTTTTCACGCCTAAACATTTTCACGCCACAACAAAAGAGATAGATTGCATCCCGGGGAAGGACATAAGATAGTTTTTAGGGTTCCGTACCCAAAGGGTAAAAACGGGACCCTATTACTAAGACTTCGCTGTCTGTCCGTCTGTCCGTCTGTCCGTCTGTCTGTCTGTCTGTCACCAGGCTGTAACTCAAGAACCGCGATAGCTAGACAGTTGTAATTTTCACAGATGATGTATTTCTGTTGCCGCTATAACAACAAATACTAAAAACAAAATAAACAAATACTAAAAGCAACAAACGCGATTTTTTTGCCCTTTTTTGCTCGATATCAAAAATGGTAATAGGTAGGCCCTTGAAATATTCACAAAATACTCAGTTGTATTTTAACTTTAATAATAAATAATAAAATTAAAATAAAATAAATATTTAGGGGGCTCCCATACAACAAACATGTTTTTTTCGGCGTTTTTGCCTTGTGGTACGGAACCCTTCGTGTGCGAGTCCGACTCGCACTTGGCCAGTTTTTATGTACACACCTCGCGGGCGAAGCCGCGGGCGGAAGCTAGTATTTTATATTCTAATGCCATCACTAATTAGACGTTTTATCTAATAAATCGTTCGCTATACCACTGCCAGCAGTGAGTTACTTACGCTAATAAATATGAGTTAATTAACACTGGTCAACTACGGAGTGAAGCGAGATAGATTTTGATATTTCCTTAATAACATCAGATAGAATCAGGTTCTTCTAATTGTACAGACAGCTGTGCTGCTGGGGAGTTTGTTCTGCCACTTCTTCTTTCCAGTTCAAGCACTAGGAAAAGGTGAAGGGTGAGTGTTTTGGGGGACTGCCTTAATTGTGACGTTAAAAAAGGACAGATTCTCAATCTAATTTGAATAAATGACTTTTTTCTTTCTTTTCAACGAGCTTTGACCGAGCTGTAAGGTATCTTTAACAAATCGCTTTCCGCTCTTTTCTTGGGCCACAGACCCCGTGGTGTTGGTTATTTTTTCACAGTGACAACGAGATCGGATTGACAGCAGCGACGGGTCGAGAACACTGATACTGCAACAGTGTTTGTCAATCAAACGGAAAGGGTTAACACACGGGTTTTTGTGACGCTTAGTTAAGAAATTACGACTGTTCAAGCTGTTGTTGCCTACTTTGGGTGTTATTGGTTATTTTGTAACAGCAACGTAGATTTTTGATATTAATAAATAATAATAATAATCATTTTATTATCAGGCAACTAAGGCCCGTAGATAAAAAACACAAAATAATCTTATACAATTATAAACTAATACATATTAAAAAACCTTAAAACTATGACTATACACGTAACGTTGTCGGCGTCGTGTTTCGCTGCGATATTGTATTGGCCAACCAATGTTGTTAACATAGTTCATAGAATAAGTAAGCTGAAGTGGCAATGGGCCGGCCATATTAGCCGTAGAACCGATAACCGTTGGTGTAGACGTGTTCTAGAGTGAAGACCGCGAATCGGCCAACGTGAAGCCATACACGCTACGGTCTACCGGAGAGGTTACCTGTGCAGGTTTGCCTGCGCAGGTCAACCGGTCGGTGGCTTGTATGGGGACGTTCCGGTGTACCGAAGCGGTCTTCAGTTGTTTTTGCGATGGCATTGGTTGAGGACGACGACGCGCTGGCACAGACACTAGAAAACAACTGACGGAGTACATGCACACGCACATAGGTGTCACTCGAAAGAATTGGTATTTGATTTTGCGCCGGTCGCCTGCGCAGGTTCAAAAAACTACACAGGTGTGGTATACTCACACACGCTCCGGTTCACCTGCACAGACATACCTGCACAGGAAGACCTCTCCGATGGACCGTAGTGTGTAATGCCGCCATCAGGCTAGGTGCAGCGACTATCTTCGCAGGGAGGCTGGTAGCAGCTGGATGGGAGTTGCCGAGAATCGTGTTAAATAGAGTGCCATTGGAGAGGTCTATGTCCAGCAGTGGAATGCTGTAGGCTGATAATGTTAGCCATCATCATCAGCTCACAGTTAACCAACCAATCCATACTAATATTATAAATGCGAAAGTGTGTCTGTCTGTCTGTTACCTCTTCACGCTTAAACCACTGAACCGATTTAGATGAAATTTGGTATAGAGATAGTTTGAGTCCCGGGAAAGGACATAGGATAGTTTTTATCCCGATATTCCTACGGGATCGACACTTATGCGGGTTAAGCCGCGGGGCGCTGCTAGTATATAAATACAAACGGATTACTTAACCCAGCTGCAAATATAATAAGGATTTATTACGTTATGGACAAACCTGATATTTCAGAATCTTGGTTTTGCTTAAACTTCGCGTTATTAAGGATACTGGTTGATGAGAATCTGTATCACGATTTATGAATGAATGTGACCTCTCAAGCTCCGCTAATGAGACACAATTGATTTTCTATTGTATTGGATACGCGTGGAACTTGACGGGTTAAAACATTGAATGAGATTTGAAATAATTGTGTGGTAATCCCAATGTATTCATCAAAGATACGAACAAAGAATGATATAATTAAGAGTATTATCTCGCAAGTACGTCAGCAGGCTATACAAGGTCACATTAAATTAGATAGCGAAACTTCGCAGTCTTGATGTTGTATCGATATCTAAACAAAACCCATTAGGTGTAAAGTTACCTACCACAAAAAAGCTGATAAGTACTTTAAGTTACTAACTACGGTCGTTGACCCCAAAAATGTTTTATCAAATCTTTTTTTTATTTTTATTTTGCTAAGATATAGACCTTCATTACGACTGCGGAGTTTTGCTGGCTAATTGACCCTGTAGTGTGTGTTTAGTGTGTGTTTAATTTGACCCTGTAGTACTCTCAGTAAGTGTAACTATTATGTCAAAACTAAAAAAAAATTTTCAGCAGATCTCCGATAATCTAGTAACAAACAAACAGACACACATACCTTATTAATAAGGCATCAAAACATCTCATATTACAACCAGCTCTGAACTGGTATCTAAAAAGAGCACTCATTTACTGATCCTTTAGTTTTAATCAGTATTCAAGATCGGCATTTCTTATGAGTTATTAACCGTATAGTTACATCCTTTAAGTAATGAGGTACTTCGCACCGCGCAGTGTAAAACCTATACATTATAATTGAAGCCTCTAGTTAAGGTCTTAATGAAGTCCTCTCCCATACATGATACATCTTTTCAATTAACCAAGTTATAGGCCGTATCATCTGTGTGTATTTTTTTAGCAATGATTTTTATCTGATGGTGTCTTGTTTTTATTTATTTGTGTGCCTAGATTTGTTTTTTTATGGAAAAAAACGGGTGATTTTTTGTAATTATTTTTATGGCGTCGTAAATCGATGATTATTTTCAAAACTACCGCTGTTTTCCCGGGATTTTCTTTGCGAACTAATGTTTCCAATTAATAAGCATTTGTGTGTGTTTTAGTAATGATTTTTGTATTTGATGTTGTTTTGTTTATTAGTGTATCTAGATCTGTTTTCATGTAAAAATAGTTTTTGAAATACCAGGCTTTTTTTTAAATTATTTTTGTGGCCTTGTGTTGTGTTTGGTATATTTTTGGATGATTATGTTAAAAACTACCGCTGCCGTTTCCCCGGGATTTTCTTTGCGAACTACTTAATGTTTTTTTTTTACTTTACAACTACTTTGTGATCCAAAATTTTATTTTCATTCATTTGCAAGCATGTTTCAACGTTTACATAGAATAAATTAATATTATTAAATAAAAATCGCCCCAGTTACTCCAGCAAAATATTCAAGCAAATATTTCTCTTTTTAAAAAACAACCATCGAGGTCGACATTCGCACGAAAGTCAATTAAAATTATATCATTAATCCATGTCGTTGGTTTCGGTGGCAGAATGTTTGCTGTGCCTTTGCCGAATTGAAATATAGCGTAACACATAACTTGATCTGATGACAGTTCGAGATATTTATCAGATAGTGAGGAGAGAGAGTATGAGGTAGTAATTCCTCTTGGGAATGAACAAAAATAGTATATTACGATACGTGTGACTTAAGTAGTCCATTATTGCATGACGTGAAATTAGCTAAACGCCGTGCATTAATGCTACTGAAGTCACACGTATCGTATACCATTTTATAGCACGTGTGACCTAAACGCCCTAGCCGATTTTTTTCCATACAAATTTCGGGAGAATATTACTCCACTGTTTGACATTCTGCATCCAAAGTTTAACATGATATCGTTTTGAATTATTATTAATTTTGTCCGTACGGAAACAGAATAGTAAAATAAGAAGCCATTAAAAAGTTATGAGCCAACAAAGATTCGTTTTTCTTGCTATTTTTAACGTAACTTTGGATGTAAATAAGTAATAAAAGAACTGTAAAATCTTCAACACCAAGTCCGTCGAGTTTCCTTCAAAATCCTTTGGCTTGTGATTGTAAGTGTGTTACGCAATTGGAGTGCTGGTCTTTTGATGAGACGTCTTTGCAGCATTAAGCAACTGTGGTTTGTTAATCAATCATTTTATACTAGCTGCACCCCGCATCTGCACCTTTCACCCGTATAAACCTCGATCCCGTAGGAATATCGGGATAAAAAATATCTTATGTCCTAATCTAGGTCTCGGTCTATCATCATCATCTGCCTAGCCTTTTCCCAACTATGTTGGGGTCGGCTTCCAGTCTAACCAGATGAACCATTTCAGCTGAATACCAGTATTTTACATGGAGCGAGGTCTATATATGCCCCAAATTTCATCCAAATCCGTTCAGTAGTTTTAGCGTGAAAGCGTAACAAACATACAAAAAATCAAATATTTTCTTTTTATATTAAGTTTAGGTGTGCAATAAATTATTTCGTTTTGATATTTCCTATTTGTTTATTTTTTATCCCTTGTAAACTCTTTTTATTTAACTTGATCAAATTGACACATCTTAAATATAATAGACTAATGAACTCAAGAATATGTATATTATGTACAAGTATATAAAAAAGGGAAGAGCTCCATGGGCGTAAAAAAATTCGTCCGCATCGCTGTCAATGACAAAACTGGTCAAAAGGCTGGCAAAAACGTGGCAATGCTGCCAGCAGCATTGCCACGTTATTTGGCAATGCTGATTCTTGGGCCTAAGAATAGCGCTCTGGTATGAGTATTTTGTATAAATTAAACATACCTTTATCTTTATTTATGATTTTATATCATCACTAGCTTCCGCCCGCGACTCCGTCCGCGCGGATGTCTGTCTTCGCGTGGATGGTTTATTTCTCCATTTTGAGTAACTCTGACAATGACATCTTATAAATATCTATTGGACTTAAATACGGCTAAGCCTATAATAATTAAGGATATCCCTATATTGAGCTACTGCTGTTGAGCTCGCGTTCTGTAGTAAATATTTTTTTCATAGTAATTCCGACCTTGATAAGTAGCATGTAGCAGTAAATTACTGACAGTGACGAAAAGTTTGCAATAATAAAAAAGTGATCGTGACAATGCGACATAAAGTTAATTGAGAGCTTCAGCATACACAACATTGTTAGTGAGCTCGTCCGGAATATGAACATGAAGATTTCTTGGACTGCTCACACGGGAAAGAGCTACGTAAAGTTGCCCGTGTGAAAAACAACTCGCGGTAAGATCTACGCCAGCAACTCCTAGGGTCTGACCTTGAGCCTTATTTATTGTCATGGCGTAACACAAAGCTACAGGAAACTGTATTCTCTTAAATTGAAATGGAAAATTATCCACTGCGGGTAATGCAACGTGTGTTCGCGGTTCTACAGAACAACGTCTATGAATAAAACTGAAAAATAAGTTTTTTTTTTCTACGTATTTTTCCAGGATAAAAAGTATCCCATTTTATGCCCAGGATAATAAGGTATAATTATACCAAGTTTCATCGAAATCGAACCGTTAGTTTTCACGTGATGCCTGCATATACAGACAGACAGACAGACAGACAGACAGACAGACAAAAATTTTTTTAATCACATATTTGGGTTTGGTATCGATCCAGCAACACCCCCCGCTATTTATTTTTTCAATATTTTTAATGTACAGAATTGACCCTTCTACAGATTTATTATATTTATAGATTCTCCCACCCTTATCCCAATTTATTTGGGGGCGGCACAACATGTCTTTTTCTTCTTTATTTCTCTATTAGTCGTCATCTCGGTAGTCACCTTCTTTCTAACCACATCAGCATTCAAACAGTGCATCCATCGTTTCTTCCCCTACTCTTAAAGCCATACCCACATCAATTTATCCTTTTTTTGTAACTTTGTAAAATTAATTCAACACATCATTTCACCCCAACACTACTCCACTCACTGACATTTCGAAACAAAAATATTTAGCTCGCATATCTCGTAATTTCACTTCTCAATCACTATAGTTATCGTGAGATCTGTGTGTGTACAGAATTTTTCATCGTTTCACTCCAACGTGCCTTTCGGTATATTGCAGCCTCATTTTTGACACTCCGATTAAGATGATAAAGTTGACAAGATATTAAAACTCCGACTGATTCCGTTAGCAGACATTTTTCGTTTTTTTTGGGACGTTTTGATATCCGAAAATGTTTTGGGTGCGTAATTGAAGTCTTTCGTAACTGGTTTAGTCTATACATTATAGCTAATTAATTAATTGTATTAGTTGCTTTTGTGGCTTCGCACGCGTCCCCGTGTTAAAATATAAATTAACGTGTAATTATTAAATAAACTGCCACGTGTATTAAATTAGTATTTCCTTTGTTTAATTAAATACAAATAAATTATATTTTTAAATATTAGAAAATAAAAATATTCAAAAATATAAAAAATAGTAGCCCACCGGTATCGGGAACAGGATCCAAGCCGGAGTTCAGGCGTCCAGATAGAGGAACCTCCTGATGATACGAGTCGTGTCCAGAAGTACTGCTTTCTGAATCAAGCCCTTGATCCAGCTGCCCAACGAGAGCTTCCTTAGATGTTGGTCGAGGCTCTTGGCTATTAACCGATTGGTTGTCACGAGTATCGGCACAATGATCGCTGAGTCCACATCCCACATGCCGACAACCTCGCGAGCCAAGTCAAGATACTTGATTTCCGGGTGTCACCATTGCCAGGATCGCCCAGAGGACACGGTGGAGCACACGGTGGAGGTCTGCCCCGCATGGGCGGAGCACCGCCGTGTCCTCGTAGAGGCGATCGGCAGCGGCGGCGACCTCTCGCGTCCGGCCCTGGTGCAAGCCATGGTCCGGGGCGAGAGGGAGTGGGAGGCAGTCACCTCCTTCTGCGAAGCAGTCATGCTAGCGAAGGAGGTGGCGGGACGGCTCAGGGAGAGAGCCTCCCGTCCAAGCCGCCGCGGGAGACGCTCCGGGCGACGGGAGCCGCGTGACGACTCCCGGCCACCGTAGGTGCGGGCCTGCGGGCGGAGAGTAATGTGTAGCTCACCGTCCGATCAGGACCAGGCCCGTGCCGAACGGCGCGTACGTGTTCCACGCGCGCCTCAAAGAGATGTCAGCATCGAGGAGGGGCCCCCTTAGGGCTGAAGCCTGCCGGGTCAGCGGGATTGTCCGAAAGGGTTACCGCTGGCCCGGAACATAAAGGGCAAAGGAAGGAACACGGGTGGGTTTTAGTCAGTAAGAGTCTGACACTCCCTTCCGCTCCACCCAGAGCGGGAGGAGTCATTTGATAATTTCCCATCCAAAAAAAAAAAAAGATACTTGATTTGTTTATCTTTCTCGGCTTTCACCAGATATTTCGCCAGAACGAACACATGCCGTCATCATCCGGCAGGCGGGTTTCAGTCACACCTTGGTCGGGTCGCACCCAAGCCCTATAAACCCACCTTTCATCGCTCTGGAATGTGCGAATCTGAGTGTACCGCTCCACTCTACGCCTGTACCGACGAATACGGTTTGCCCCAGATCTTCTGTCGAATAATCTCGAGAACTAATATCAGTCCCGGAAATCGCCCGCCTCACAAAGCGCATCACTCTAGGGCGAGTATTGCCCTCTCTGAAGCAGATTAGCTTGCCGATGAGGGCTCTAGCCTCATCGATACGACGCTCAATCCTGCACTGCCAAGCAGGTACAGCTGGTTTTGGTCGTGGGGTTCTGTCACTGTTGGGGAATTTGACATGACCTACACGACATGCCGCTACAGCTGCACAGTACATGATTGAATGGGTATCGATGAGGTGTTTGCTGCCGTCAAAACTATTTGACAGCTGCGAGTCTAGAGCACACACCGCGCCTTGTTTTTCTTGTGCATGGGCAAACGAGGTAAACGTGGTCTAAGTCCAGGCGGAATAGAGCGGTACTCACGGAAAGCGACCTCCAATGTGCTCCTCAATCTTGCATTGCACTGGGAACTCACGGATATAGCCCTGTCATCATCGTCTTTATGAACGCGGACGGGTCGCGGTGAAATACTGGGTAAATTTTGCAGTTGCACCGCGACCAGTGACGAAGCAGGCATAACGTGGCTATTCGATCAAGTACGACGTCATCTAGCATATGGTGACGGTGGATGACCCGCACCTGATGCGACAGCCGTTGCGCCGACACGTTGACAACTGGCTTAAATACCTGAAACAGAGAGAACATCCGACATATATTATTATTGCCAGCTGTTGAAAACCAGTGCTAAGGCTCTGAATCGCATAGGATTTTAGCATTATGCTGAGCGCTGGCCATTTCGCGTGGATGTGATGCATATTTTCCTCCATCTTGTTCTATTTTGTGTTTGAGTTCTTTCTCTGCGTCACGTTTATTTCTTTCCTAATATAGGGGCTCGTGGCTAAATAATAACAGCCGCACTGGTCGATCAAAGGTTAAGCTACGCTTGCCGCGGTCGATTCGTGGATGGGTGACCATCCATTTCCTATCGAGACCCCTTCGTGCCTCGGAAAGAACAGTCAGAAGCCCAAAAGTCTGAAAACCAGTCCTTGTCCTCCAGTGACTTGGTTGTGGAGGTCGGATAGGCAGTCGCACCATATAAAATACTGGTATTCAGCTGCATCCGGTTAGACTGGTAGCCGACCCCAGCTTAGTTGAGTAAGGGCTTAAACAAGAAGTGATTGCAAGGGCACCATAGAATGTTCCTTCAAAATTTAGTAGAAAACTCCAGAGTTCCCGATTCCAGATCGCTCCAGTGAAGCAATTCACTTTCTCGGTCCTCATTATTGCTCCTTTGTCTGTCACTCATCATCTGCCTAGCCTTTTCCCAACTATGTTGGGGTCGGCTTCCAGTCTAACCGGATGCAGCTGAATACCCTTTGTCTGTCACTATCCCTCAAAATTCTCCTACAACAATACAGAATTACCACAGTAAAACAAACTAATTAAATAACTAGTGAACACAGCGGTAAACAGCCAAACACGTCAACTTTATAATCTGTCTATTCTCTTTTTACGTAATAGGTACTCTGGCGCCTGCTCCTACGGTACCAGGAAAGCATGAAATTGTATTGTTCTTGGTATTTTCATTGAATAGTGCACCATTTCACCCATTACGTGAATTAGTAGCAATAAACTGTTTCATTCATTGGAGAGGCGGCCTTGAGTGTTCTGAGTTCTGGGTGGTAAGAATAGGAAATTATAGTTACACGAATATTTGCTGCAAGTTACGTCTGGCTGGAGAGGTCATTGTCGTAATTTTAAGAACGTTCACAGTCTGATCTCAGCCTCAATCCGTTGTTAAAAACCTTCTGGACTACAATGTTGAATTTGCAAAATGTTGAATTCGCAAAATGTTGAATTCGCAAAATGTTGAATTCCAAAATGTTGAATTTATTCTGGACTACAATGTTGAATTTGCAAAAAGTTTAATTCGCAAAATGTTGTATTCGCAAAATGTTGAATTCGCAAAATGTTGAATCCCAAAATTTGTAGTCCAGAAGGGTTAAAAATACCTCTAATTTTCCTACATTTTTGACAAGTTGTTGTATTTATTCTGGACTACAATGTTGAATTTGCAAAATGTTGAATTTTTAGAAATAAAAAAAAAAAATTACATTGATTGTCGCTGAGATCAGAAGGCCAATTCTCTTAATTTAAAACGTTCAAAATCTGACAAACAAATGTCAAGAACTTGTCAAATTGTAGGAAAAATTGAGGTCTTTTTGACATTGAGACAGATCAGACTGTGAACGAAATTACGAGAATTGCCCCTCTGATTGCGACTAGACTTTGAACGATTTTAATTTTTTTAAGTTGATAGAATGAGTGTTGTTTAACTCTACAAATAAAATGGCATAAAATTTCTGAAATGTAAAAAGCATAAGATGACATTCCATTCATAATTTTCTCAGACTGAACCTCGTTCTTGAACAAAAAATCAGCACGTCAACCACATGAAATATTAGCTCACATAATTTACCACCATAGAGACTAGACCGCCATGATTTCCATCGCGCCACCATGAAAGCGCGAAATCGCTAAACAACTGTTTTTAGAAAAAAATCTATCATTTATTTACATGTCAGGACAAGAATGCACAACACAAAAATAAATATGTAACGGTCGGCGTATGCTGGATACGCCTCAGAACACTTTATAGGAGCCTTTCGTGCCGGCGCTAGCTCGCACAAAGGTAACAAAAGGGAAAAAATAAGAAAAAAAATTTCGAAACTTGTGTGGGTTAAGTTGGAAGAGGCTAGCGATAGTAGCCACATGAAAGGGCGTGGGTGGTGTGCTGGGTTTTATTCCCAAGTCGGGTAAAGTTTTATTGGGTTTTTCCATTAGGATTTCCTTAGTAACAGCCCGGAGTTTGGAAATTGGCGGTGTGATGCCCCCGTGCCTCGAAAAGCATGTTAAGCGGTTGGTCCTGCGCCTGATCTCTCTCCAGTCGTTTCGGAGTGGTCGCCAGGGCCGAATGTCGCTCTGGAGGACTTTATATTTTATAAACCTCGGAATAATTCTCGTTTCTTGTTGCTACTGGATTGCTGACAAATCTGCTCACCATAGCATGGCTCGCCATGATACTAGAAAACAAGCATCTTTACGATCAACAAAGACAGCCAGAACAAACATCTCTAATTTTCAAACGTGTCCTTATCAAAAAAGAATATTAGAAAATTAAAGACTACGTTGAAGACAAGGTAGTTTGGCAATAATTCCTTCTGCACATGTGGCTTCCCTGGCACCTTTCAACTCAAACTCAAACTCAAAGCATTTATTTCAATTAGACCTTGTACAGGCACTTTTGAATTGTCAAAATTAAATAGTCTGTCAGTTAGTCCAAAAGTTGAAGCTAGTTGCCCATTCCAAAACGTAGATCTCTATGGAGAAGAACGGGCAAGAAACTTCATGGACACTCTTTTAAATCAAGATATTACAAAATCCTGGGTACATTATCCTTGTTGCTTCTATATAACAGTAATCGATGGTACACTACAAGTACAATATACAATAATAGCATACAATACTACTTTTAACATACAATAATACTTTTAGCATACAATATACTCAGTGACACTGGGTCACTGAGTATATTGTATGCTAAAAGATTAGCAATTTGTCTCCTACAACTAAGTGGCAAATACATAGTGTAATTTGTCAGTTTGTAATCAGTAATGAATTGATTACAATCAAAATATAAAATAGCGTCACTGTGACGACAAGTCCTATTATAAATGAACATATTTAAATTATAAATAAGCTTATTTTGCTCATGAGATAAATAATAAGAATAAGGCAAGGCACAAAAAATAAATTGACAGTTATTGGTCTCATGAAGATGTAACATCAAATGGACACATTCAATTATGTCCTTTTTTCTAACATTTAAACTATCCTCATATAATAATATAACAGTTGAACTAGGGTTTATTTTTGTCAATCTGATATTACTAATTAATTGGCTAATACTGGCACCGGGTGAACAATTATTAATTACATATTGTTGCGAACACTGATTAAATATCCTACCAAATCCTTGACCAAATTTATCAGAAAATACATAAGTAGTGTTAATCAAATTATTCATGGTATTGCTATATCTACTGGCTGAGCCAGAGGGTGTGGGTGTAATAGGTTGAGGCTGCAGTCCCTGGGAGCAGGTACAGCTAAAAGAGAGGTTATTTGTCAGAGACTCATACCTCTCCGCATTATACTTCTAGGTCTGTCAACTCATTAGCCTCCTGCATGCGCTTACTCAGGTCTTGTTGAGAAGCCTCATATTTACTAAAGATTTCCTTTAGTGCATATTCCCTAACAAGCAATTCATCCTGCAGGTGCTGAGTGTCTGTGTCATACATAGTATTACATAATTCTAATTCACTGTTACAGTTCTTTAATTCTTGTATTAAATTCAATTTCTTTTGCCTAAGTTTTGTATTTAATTTATTTACTTTTTGGCATTTTAAAGATTTTTGGGTTTTTCTAATTAAACTATTAATTTTAATATATTTTTTTAACTTATTGTGACTAGTAAACCATTTGCTTTTAATGATAGTATCATCAGTTAAATCTATTGTTACAACTGGCTCAACACATGTGGGTCCGGACCCGCTACCAACCAACTCCTCATAAAGACTGCAGGTGATTGCAGACTCTTCACTGGCTTTGAGAGATTCCAAATGGGTTATTGTGTTGTGGGCTCTGCATAATTCTCGTTCAAGTTCCGAGATGCGTCTCAATGCCAGTTCGTGGGTGTCGCTACATTCCTAGAAATTTGACACTAGTTACCGGAGGTGTTGATGCTTTAATTTCCAAATTACCTACGATGTATATTCTTTATTTATTTTTACTTAATTCTTTGACATAATCTTTTTATTATTTGACATTTTAAACAGACAATTCTAATTTCAACTCTTTATTTAGTAGTTGTACCTAATGGCAATCATATCATTTGGTTTAATTATTTGATAGTTTTATATTTAGAAAATGTGAGGACTTTTTAGGCCTTGTAGACTTTAGATCTGTAGACCATTTTTAGTTCCGTACCCAAAGAGAAACAAACGGGACCCTATTACTAAGACTCCACTGTTCGTCTGTCACCAGGCTATATCTCAAGAACCGTGATAGCTAGACAGTTGAAATTTTCACAGATGATGTATTTCTGATGCCGCATGCCGCTATAAAAACAAATACTAAAAACAGAATAAAATTTATATTTAAGGGGGGCCCATACAACAAACGTGTTTTGTTCGGCGTTTTTGACTTGACCAGTTTTTTATTTTATCAAGTAGGTATCAGCGGTGCTATTCTGCAAAAATCTCACCGTGAAAACTTAGGTGAAGTGAGCGTGGAGTTACCTGTCAATAGTGTCATTTCCTAGCAAAAACAAACTCACATCACCTCAGTTTTCACAGTGAGATTTTTACAGAATCGACCGGCTGGTACTTGTTGACAGGCCTACGCAGTCCTCCTATGCCTAGTGTAATTTGAAAACATTGTAAATGCCAATTATTTTTAAAAGAGTGACCGTGGAGTTTCCGGCTCTTTTCGGTAAGAAACAACCAATTGGAACCGTGCACCTAGCTTCTGATATTTCATAAGTCCCATGTAGGTTTAGGTGAAATAAAATATTTTGATTTTGCTATGGAACTGTGATTGAGAGGTTACCATACTTACCACGGTTCACAAATAAACTTGATTTACAACAAAGGAAAAAATCTTTTTGTCATTTCGCCTGTAAAAACAATAGAAAAGTAGCTTTTAATCACTCATTTTCTTGCGATCTGCACATGCTTTGTCGCTCCTCTCATGCAAAACCGCCAACGCTCATCACCCGTCTCCCACGAAAAGAAGATGTCGGATCTTTTATGAAAATTTGGATGCGCCGGGTGCGATGTTTTTTTTTCCAAATCACGTGGGAGGTGAGACGTAATTGCCGAAATTCCTAATTTTTGACAATCAATGGACAGGATATTGCTATTATGATGTACCGAAACGGCGGCCATCTTCCTTTAGTGATGTTTATGAAATATGTTTTGGGATGATGTCCATGTTTTTGATTTGATTACGGCTTTATCGATACTTAATATTATATTTTTTGAATATTTTTATGAGTATTTTATAGCTGAAATTGTGTGAGGCCAATCAATGACGGAAGAAGTAAATGATTATGTTCAGTAATTCACATGGACGAAAGAAATATTAATAGTTATTGAAATAGGCCTCTTGTCAATAATTGGCGAGACAACCACCATTCATAGGTTGGACAGGTATTAGGTACCTAGTTTCAATTTACGGTAAATATAATCCATAAATACATCCCTCTCGAAAAAAGGAGGCCAGAGTCCCAGAAGTCAAGACATTATAGGCTGATTATCCATACCTACATATAAAATTAAAAGTCCTGACTGACTGATATATCAACGCACAGCCTAAACCGCTTCTATAGACATGAAATTTGGAGGGTGTGTTCTTTGTAAAAAGTAAGTATCCACTAAGATAGGGTTTATCGAAAATCCACCCCTAAGAGGGTGGATGGGGGTAGGGTGACATTTCACGCGGACGAAGTCGCCGGCAGAAGCTAGTGTATGTACCTATATATACACGAACTTCAAGTCGTTCATGGTGCGTGCTCCGACACATCATCTCGAGAAGTTCCTCAAGGAAGAGTTCTGGCCGAAGGGTGTTGTGTACCGCCGGTTTCGTGGCCGGATACATGACACCAGTCAGCGAAACACGACGCAGACACTTCGTGTTCGTTAGGTTTTTAGTGTACTTAATTATAATGTTGTATGTATTTATAGTATTTTTATGTTATTAATATTGTATTGTATGTGTTTTATATGGGTGAAATAAATGGATAAATAAAATAGCTCCATAACGGAGTATGAAAGGAACAAAAGAGAAGAGTATTGGAGTAGGTATGTCTTACAAACCATTAAAATAAAGTAGATCAATGGTTCTAACTATTATTTCCCACATGATAATTCACAATTTCTAAACCCAAGTCTAGTCGTACAGAAACCTAATTTAGAATCATCATAACTTTCAAACAATAAACCCATGTTTATATTGTATAATTCAGTTTAATTGTCCATTCAGTCTTGGCGTGAACGCATCTCCGAACCCACACGATGATAACCACTCTGAACAGTGATGTTTTAATAAATTTATTTCACATCTGACCTCTCTGTCTAATGCCTGAAGAGTGAGTGAGTGAACGATAGTTTCTTTGAGAATAGTTTCCCGGTGCTCTCACACCCTACGTTGGTCCATTCGTGACGGTCGTCTGAACTTCATCTTAGAAATTGTTGGTTGGTAGTGTTGGGAAAGGAATTTGAAGAAATACAGATATCGATTAGGAATTTTGCTACTATATTCTTGCTTTCTTTTGTTTTCTTTCATTATGCTATGGCTGTGTCCGAATCATTTTGAAGAGTGGTATTCACTCAGTTTTGCTGCCGTTAATTAATTCTCTATGCGACACTCTGAGATTCACATATTAGGAGAATGTAGAGGGTCAAATGAAACTATCTTTGTTTTAAATGTAGGTACAACATTCCACAAGCTTTTACCATCAAAGCGTGATGATAATGAAAAACATCCCTTAGAATCGTCCCACCCTTCTACGTGGGAGGTTTTATTCAGCTGTTCTATGGACATTCAGTAAGCTGTCACATAACCATACTCAAGTGAACAATGAACATAAAATATCGACAGACATGCACATCCCATCCCTTTACCACGCCCACAAGGCATCAATAATCTCGGCCCACAAAACAATCTAAAATACAATAATTTACGTTCAAAAAGTGGCGAGTTTGTCGCCTAATTTGTTAAAATTGTTCCATCTTCGACCATTTTTTTCCTCTTTTCGATTTTTAGCAAAATGAGTAAGCGATTATATTTTTCTTTGTGTGTGTTCTAAGATTAATTGTTGCTATGATTATTATAAAGGCATTTTTCTGTCGTCGGGACGTCTCTATTAATATTGGTATTCCTGCCTACCTAGTGGGTGGGATGCGCAGGCGCAATGATTATTGTGTGTGCTGTTAACTAATTTTTCTTATTTATAATGCGGTTGGAGGCATGATGACGTATTGTTGTATTAATTACTTTTGAATTTGTTCGCTGGGAATTGAATTTATTGTCGATTGAGCTAGTTTTTTTTTTGGGTTAAAGATTTATTTGTATTGGAAGGAATATTTTATCTGTAGATACTATTAATATTTAGATGGTATTAGGTACCAACACTTTCACGCCCCAGTATTGATAGATGAATAAATAACCTGAAGAATTTACGCGTCATACTGATGTGGTCGTACCTTTTGGAATGGGCGACTAGAATCAATTCTATTTTTTCGTAATTTTTGACGTTCAAAAGTGCCTTTTAAGTGCCTACTTGAAATAAATGTTTTGACTTTGACTTTGACTTTGGTCAAAAAAATCATTAAAAAACAGTCAGGCTATCAATTTAATTTTTTAGATAGCCCTGATAATCTATTTTCTGATTTTTTTCTTTGAGCACTATGCTAAGTGGTTGAAAAAACACAAAAATTGGTCATAACTTTTGAACCGTAAATAAATTCACCGACATTCTCAGGATTAAAAAGTTTGGAAATGACCTTGCTCATGCTCCTATTCGATTTGATCCATACTTCCAGGGACACCTTGTATTATAGAAAAGGGAAGCCACCTACACCTATTATTCCAAAAATAACTTCTTTCACATTCAATACAGAATAGGAAAATATTCCTTGTAAATATCGCGTTGTGTAAAAACAAAAGATATCTTCTACATTACCTATTTTTCTAGTAAAAAATATGTTAAACTCTTTAAACATGTTTTTCTGAACACCCCATTGCAAGAACACAAGTTGCAAGTTGTAAATTATCTCGAAGAAAGTAAAAATTCGCAAAGTTGGTTAAACAAAAGAGGATAATCCTTTGTTTACATCCAACAAAACTCTAATTCTAAAACATGAAATATTTCTTTTGTTAGCAATAGGTAATCTTTCTGAGAAGTTTACCTATCCACATGTTAAAGGTAATGGTACGTTTTTTATTACCTAATTACCTTTTTGTGCTAAACCGAACCAGAGTAGACATGAACAGAGGTAACAATCAGATCACTGTGGACTTTAACCAGGACAAAATGGGCTCTGGGACCCGGGATATAAAACTTTATGACCCGCAATGGACACTTGAAGCTGTAAAATCTAACTGTACAGGTGTGCCTGCAATTTGCACCTTTCTTATCTAGCGTAGTCAAGATAACGCAGACGAAGGTTGTTTTTATAAGCCCCGCACGTTGATATTGCGATGGAACCTTGTCACAACAACAGCTGCGTGACGTCATTTTGACGTCATCCACCGCACATACACGTAAGCGCTGAACGGTACTGACAGTTAGACTGCGTCACTAAGATAGCCACCAGTCGCAATATCAACGTGCGGGGCTAATAAAGCACAATTTAACTGTTTTTAATGTTCCTTGTAGAGTTAAAAAAGCTTTAACACCAAGGGAGGTGTATTTTTTTTGTAAGTTATTGGCTGGCAAACAAGGAAGCTTCAATACCACCTCACACCTGACATGGATCGGGCTCCAGAAGGCCAATTTCCGTAATTTAAAACATTCAAAGTCTAGTCGCAGTCTCAACTCGGCGACAAACAAATGTCAAATGTCAAAAATCTAGGGAAATTAGAGGTATTTTTGACAGATTGAGACAGATCAGACTGTGAATTGTTTTAAAATTACGAGAATCGCCCCTCTGATATATAAGGTCCCATTGAAATAGATGGACAAACTTTTAGAAATCATGCAGACCACCAAAATAAGGACGATGGTAAAAAAAAATATAAGAAAAACGCATAGATACTTACAAGAAAAATAATCAGCTAACGAAAATACACTAATGTGGCCGGCAATTTACTATTTTAAGTCAAAATAAAATCACTTTAATCAGTGTTTTTTTTTTTGCTTTGATATCTTTGGTTAGACGAACTGAGCGCTGTGTTAAATTTTGTCCATCTATTTTAATGGGACCCTGTATATTGGTGACCGATGCCTAACACCTGAATTACCAGAAGCATCGCAGATACGTTGCCTCCGAGGAGACAAAGCTAAAATCTCTCATGTATCTTTACACCTTGTATTCCCATTCCCATCAAATTGGAACCTTTTACGCTGTTCGGCAGCAGAAATGACCATGGGCACTGATGGTAGTGCTTCCGTAAGTAAGCTCATTTAGAAAAGCCCTAAGTATCTACTTACTACTAAACTAAGGTATTTATTTATTTATACTTTTCGCACAAAAAGGTACAAAGGCGGACTTAATGCCTTAGGCATTCTCTACCAGTCAACCAAGGGTGGTGAAGAGATTAGTTGGCAGTTGCTTTGGTTGAGAGGAACAATGACAAAAAAAAACTATTAAAACTAGGTACACAAATACATAAATAGGCTATATAGGTACACATACATACTATTTTTTTAAGTATGCATGGATTTTCACAGTATGGAGGCAGACGGCTTCTCAATCCTGTGGAGAAGGCATTTGGGATATTTCGAAGTATTTCCTTTAAACACGTTACCTACTTACTTTTCTGGGAACTGACACATATTTCCGACCATACAGCCAAAATGTCTACATGACCAGTTTCTCATTGTCTAAACGAGTCCTTCCGCTTTGTCTGAATGTCGGTCGGTATTGTCTTCGAAACCGAACTGTGGCGGCGTCTTCAGATCATTTAAAAAGGATTAGCTTAATGTCTCATTGTTAAAATTGCAAAACAAAGGTGCCGATATTAGAGAACAATCGATTGTTATCTGATAAGGTTTGTTTCGCTACACTTTCCTTGGAAGTTTTAATTTTTGTAACATTTTGTACGAACGGCCGCATGGGACCGCTTGTGGGAATTGTAGGTACAGTACCTATTTCTTTTGAATTTTATTTATAGTAGGTAGGTAGAGTTACCTAGAGCTGGTTTTCCGAATTGGTATTTATCTATTGTTTCTGTTCGGAAACTTCTGCTGAAATATTTGGACAAAGTAACGTAAAAGTTCCTTTTTAGAGCTACTTGTACAAATGATAAATTATTAACAAAAGGGAATTTTGTGCTTGTTATGACGCACTTGTCAGTTCTGGTAATACGCAGGTGTCCCTAAGGATGCCTCAAATTTTACTGGCCCATCATAAAACTACCATAAACATTGCTATACCAAAACAACTAAAAACAGTTTAATTTTCATTTTTAAAACCCCATAAAAGCCACATATCACTAGTGATAAAGCCATACGTCCACAAACTATAACTTAATATACCTAACGGGTTCCTAATAAAAGATTAAATCGTCATTTGGTTCCATTAAAAACATATTCCATATATTCCTAAGGATCGTAAAAGTGTTGTATTCTAGAACTATTTATTGGTTGAAAACATTTACAAATAAGTTTGGACATCAATAAAAACGGTGGACCCGTTTACAACTTGACGAATATCTACAAAATATTTTGGTTGGTAGAAGTTTACGACAAGATACCGTCACGCCCTGGGTAGGTAGTTCGTGTAATAAAATTAAATTGAAAGCTGAGAGACGGGTTGCTTCCAGATACCTTTGTCGGGCCTTCCAGCACATTTATAGCTTGTTTCCTCTGATACTAGAGGTTTTGAGCCTTTTGGTAGCAGTATGGTACACGAAAATGTTTGAACTGAGGGCTTAGACAAGTAGCCATCACTTTCAAAGCATTTTGTATTTCTACAAAGGCTTTCAACAGGATTGACAGCTTTTCGCTACCTTATGTTGGCACCATAATTTTTTTTTACTTTTACGTCATCGTTCTCGCTGACAGAATGTCAGAATGTGACTTTATCCAGGCCCTCAGAATCAGTTGTGAAGTAATTAGAGCATCAAGTCAAGTTGAACACGACAATGTTTTATTTTATTTTTATTAAGAGGAAGGATGATGTTGGTACAGTTGGGAACAAAATCATTGATCGATCATATTTTTCTTTGAATTATTTCGATATATATTATGTAAGAAAGCGTAGCTAAACAAACGTGAAGCTGTACCAAATATCAAGGCAGCTTTAATATGGTGACAAAGAAAATTGTAACAAATACTAGACTGAACTAAGGCTAGGTACAGTGGCGTCTGTACCTAGCCTTAGTTCACATACATCAAGCTACTACAATCTGTAATTTTTTTTAATAGATTTTCAACATTATCGCTAAAGCATAAGGTTAAAAGTTGATTGGGAAATTTTGACAGTTTCGGGTAGCTTGATGTGCTAGCGTCTGTAGGATGATAGTTGCCACACCAGGGGGTACGAAGGTTGAACTGAGTATTTGGTAGAATTTAATTCTTACAACTATCACACTAATATTATAAAGGCGAAAGTTTGTGAGTGTGTGTGTGAGTGTGTGTGTGTGTTTATATGTTTGTTACTTCTTCACGCTCAAACGGCGGGACCAATTTGGATAAAATTTGGTATGGAGGTAGCTGACAACCTGGATTAACATATAGGCTAACTCTTTATCCCGATATTCCCACGGGATCGACATTTACGCGGGTGAAACCGCGGGGCGCAGCTAGTTATCAATAATCATCATCATCTTCCTGCCCTTATCCCATGTTACTTGGGGTCGGCGCATCACGTTTTCTTCTTCAATTCTCCCCTGTCAGCCGTCACGCTATCATTCACTCCCTTCCCTTACTTATCATTCCCCACACAATCCATCCATCTTTTCTTCGGCCTTCCTCTCCCTCACCATCCATCAACATGTATATTCATCACTATTTTAGTCACATGCGTTTCATCCCTTCTCATCACATGCCCATACCAAGCCAAACGATTTCCTTTCAACTTTCAAACTTCCTTTTATATACTCATTTCTTACTTTATCCATTCTCGTCACTCCACACATCCATCTAAACATTCTCATCTCCGCTGCATGCAATCTTTTTTCATCCGTCTTCTTCACAGCCCAGCATTCAGATCCTTAAAGTACGACAGGCCTTATCAAGGACTTATAAATTTTCCCCTTTAACTTGAGGGGCATCCGTGGGTCGCAAGTTGTTCCTGTGACCTGTTCCTGAACTACTATCAATAATCCATAATAATATCATAAATTCGAAAGTAATTCTGTCTGTCTGTCTGTTACCTTTTCACGCCTAAACCAGTAAACGGATTTCGATAAAATTTGGTAGAGAGATAGATTGCATCCCGGGGAGGACATAGGATAGTTTTTATCGACATACCTTGCGGGCGAAGCCGCGGGCGGAAACTAGTCACTTATATTTATAATTTTTACAACTACTATCAATAATCACTTATATTTATAAATGAGAAAGTAAACCTGCCTGTCTGTTTTGTGGGTCCACCCTGTCTTAACACAGGTCATGGTCTACGTGTGGCGTGAAAGGTACTGTTAAGACATAGGATACGACTACTATAAAGCATCCCCAATCCCGATACACTCCCTCCGTATGAGCAGGATTCACCGACCGAGGCATACCCGACGACGCCACAACCCGCCTCCAGGAGAATAGTAAGGCCACCAGTAGTCTTAGGAAGTACAAAATCCTAGCGTTTTTGCCGTCGAGGCCCGCCGCGACGCGACTTCGCCCCGACCCTTGCTCGAGCCAGCTTGCGCCGATGAGCCTATAGCTTTACCTCCGTTCCCGTGGGATAATATCCGACTTCCGAATATTTTTACTTTGACTCGTGGTCTGTGATGCTTTACCCAAATATTCTATCCCCATTTCGTATTAACTGAAACAACAACAACTTTTCGTAGAAACAACTTACTTCCAAAACTTGAGCTGCCAACGTTACCATTACATGAACCACCGCCTCATTATGCCCTCGCTCCCACACTACTACACTTTTCGGATACGTCTCCTCAATGGAACCCGTCCTTTTTTTCATCTAAGGTGCGTTTCACACGCTCGAAAGTGAGACGTTGTCGTCGGCGTGTTAGTTAAACATGTAATCAGGCTATTAGTTCATATTGGCGGCTCGATTGATGAGTGATCTCTGTATTAGAGACCTTTTTTTGTGGCGCCAAATAGATGGATACGGATAGAAGTTTGCGAGGTTTGGGTGAATAGTTAGACTTTGGTCAGAGATGGGTGTGTAAAGTTAGCTAGATTTTGTGGAAAATAATTAATGTCAAATAATAATAATAATCTTTATTATGATACACACAAGATTCATGGTACACAAGAGCAGAAGTACAAAGTAACATGGTATCATCATCATCATCATCATTTCAGCCGAAAGACGTCCACTGCTGGACATAGGCCTCCCCCAAGCACTTCCACTCCGACCGGTCCTGAGCTTCCCGCATCCAAGGTAACATGGTATATCTACATAAATCTAAACAGAACATGTAACCCTATCTCCCAAACTAGGAAGTCCTGTATCTTAGGAAATAGTTTGTTGGCTTTGCATACATAATCAGCCTCTAATGTTCTCACTGCTGGGCCGCAGGCCTTCAGGTTGACACATGTCATATGTCTTCGAATTTTTGGTTCTAGAACATGCCAGTTTCCTCACGATGTTTTCCTTCAGCGTTTTGGGAGCAGTGGTGATGTCACATGATTGTCTTCGATTTTTTGGTTCTAGGACATGCAGGCTTCCTCACGATATTTTCCTTTGCCGTTTTGAAAGCAGTGGTGATGAAATTATTTATAAAGCACCTACCTGGGTTTGATACCACGACTTACAAGTTGGACCACCCCTTGCTCCATATTGAAATAAAAAAAAAAAACAAAATAGTAATAGTATTTAAAACTACATAGGTACTTGAGCATTTTTATCGAACTGAAACGAATCCTCATGATCACATCGGCTGTCTCCACGAACATATATGGCTGTCTCCTAAATTCTAAAATGCTCACATTATTCGAAATCGAAGGTCTTGATTAAATATTTTCTTTCTTTTTAACTTGAGCTGTGACCACACGCACAATTAATGCCTACCTAATTTTGCCTTCGGCTGCCGATAAAACCGTAATTTATGCAAATATCTGAATTGAAGTTTACGGTCGCATGTTTAATGAATTTCGGTAATCGGAAATACCGCAAATGACGGTTTTTGCTTTTGGGTGGTAAAATAAATTAAAATGTATAGTTACTAATAGAGTGTTGTCAGTTCCGATGTCTATTAAGACGGTTTATGTTCCTATTTAAATATTTATGCGCATAATAATTTTTTGAGTAGCTCTGATTTCCCTTTTAGTTATAAATATTTATGTTTTTGACGCCGGTTTTTTTGTTTTTTGCGTGGTGGTCCGTGATTCAGAAAAGTCACACCGTTTTTTTTTGTAGACCGGTAAAGAGATGACTATTGACGCAAAATCAAGAGGAAACATCGCGAATCTGAAGTTGAGAATAATGAGGTATACTGCGTTTGCGATATAGTTTCCAAAAATGTAAACACATAAGTTCAGTTTGCGCTACAACGTCATACTTTTTTATGACATATCTAAAATCAACTTAATTTAGACTTGCATAAAGTTGATACTTGTTCAAGTGGAAATAATATCAATTGGATACAAGGATTTGAATAGACCTTAGGTAGGTAATCAATATTACGATTAATTAATCAAATTACGGGGTGAAAACCCGTAGTCGTTATGTTATGTACAGCGTTTATGTGTAACTAAACCGTTGGCAAAATAAGTCCATATCATATAATATATATCATCCCACCCAAACCGATTATAATCACCCAATAAATGCGCCATACTAAATGTCACTCCTAAAATTAGCCAAACAAGTCACTCAAATTATAATGACTTCCAATATTAATTAGCTACTTTGCAAGATTTATAATTCATTGCTATTTTATAATGACACGGAACTAATCTAACAACATTTTAACCCCGTCAAAGGTACATAAAAGTCAGAGTAGGTATAAATTAAGAGGCTGCGAGCGTGAACTTGACGCATCTTATTTAGGCAAAATGTTGAGACTGACCCTTTTTTAGAAATATGAAGCTGGTAGAAAGATTTTTTTTTTTTTGAATTTTTCTCTGAAGGTACCTAAATAATGGGTGTTAAGTTATAGTTTCCTAGAGGAGTGTATTTGTCCATAATCATAACGGACGTTATGAAAACCTGTCATTTTCACTAGTGTTTGACATTGACGTGTCACAAAAACGCTCTGTATTTGAACACTAGCTGTCCTGTGGTGCTATTCTGTAAAAATCTCACCGTGAAAACTTAGGTGAAGTGAGCGTGGAGTGAGCTGTCAATAGTGTCAATTCCTAGCAAAAACCAAACTCACTTTACATAAGTTTTCACGGTGAGATTTTTACAGAATCGACCGGCTGCACCCTAAGTGCAAAATACACTATCGATCTCGATCTGAATCATTTTGAAGCATATTGCTAGTCCATTGCTTCATATGTTCAAAAAATGTGTCTGCTCAACAACGAAAATAACGCAATGAATGTTGCTGAACTGTCAAAATGAAACCCATTGCTACTGATAGCGTGTTACGTAATTACCCTGCCGGCCAACTCCGTACCGCCTCAGAATCAATAAGAACGAATGTATGAGAAAATGAATTATCTTTATAATTTTTTTTTTCGTTATTTTCCTTTGTTTCGTTATTCTGCTATTCGGGGTGGAGACAAATCCATAAAATAAAAGATTATAAAAATATGTCCATCCGTTCTTGAGTTATATAATGTGGTGTAACTAACCCGACTTTGTTTTATTTATATAGACTAGCTGACCCGGCAAACGTTGTTTTGCCATATAAATTATTTCTAGCTGCCCGGCACTACTTCGTTTGCGTGGTTTCCTACCCCTTACCCTACCCTACTCCTACACTACTCCTACCCTACTTCTAACCTACTCCTACCATACTTCTATAAGAAAAAAACAAAAAAAACGGATATAAAGTATCCTATGTCCGTCGCCTGGTTTTAAGCTACCTCCCCACCAATTTTCAACCATCGGTTCAGCCGTTTATTTATTTATTTAAACTTTTCGCACAAAAAGGTACAAAGCCGTTCTTGAGTTATAAATAGTGTAACTTTAGTGTTGTGTTTTTAGTGTGACTTTCTTTTATATAAATATATAGATTACGGCCTCATGTGGTGGTCACCGCTCTTCTAGGACACTGCATTAGGGGTGTGAATTTAACTAGGAAAGCTTGTTGCAAAATTCTATAAACATTTCTGACACACTTTAAAGTAACAATGTCTTACCCTCTTAAGAGTTGTCATCGCAACCTGGTACCATGAATTCAGTAGGTACATGATTATGAACCTCCCAGCGTTGAAATTTAACATAGGTTATCAAAAAAAAAATCTGCTGTTTCATAGAAAAGTGCGATGTCTACGCGGACAAAATGTATGGAACACGCATGGTTGTTCAGAATCATGTACAAGGTTGCGATGACCAGTGCTGCCAATCGCGACGAAAATCCCTGATTTGCGGGGAATTGAGAGTTAGCGCGGGGAATGACAAAAATCGGGGAATTTCGGAGAATCCAGGCCAATTTTTTGTACTAATAATGTAATATACGTCTGTGGAGGAGAAGGTTTTCAGCAACCTAAATAACATCAAAACACAACACCGTACGAGTCTCAACAATGACGCCATTGCTGATTTAATGATACCTACCTAACAAGGTATAGCTAAAGCGGGGATTCTTTTAAAATTTGAACCTAATCGAAATATGCTAATAATGCAAAACTATGGCAAAAATAATATACTATTTCAAATAGAATAAGGGCCACTAAAGATTTAAATAAAAACTTTTTTTTCTATGTACAGACGCCAGCACATCAAGCTACCCGAAACTGTCAAATTTTCCCAATCAACTTTGAACCTTATGCTTTAGCGATAAAGTTGAAAATCTATTTTTAAAAAATTACAGATTGTAGTACCTTGATATGCTGGCGTCTGTATCTAGCTTTAGTTCAGTCTGGTATTTGTTACAATTTTCTTGCTCACAATATTAGGTATAGTTGTCTTGATATTTGGTACAGCTTCACGTTCGTTTAGCTACGCTTTCTTACATAATGGATATAGAAATAATTTAAAGAAAAATATGATCGATCAATGATTTTGTTCCCATCTGTACCAACATCCCCCTTCCTCTTAATAAAAATAAAATAAATATCAAAGAAATTTGACAGATTGTAGTAGCTTGATGTGCTGGCGTCTGTACCTACCTGCACTAAAATTTAAATAAGCACGTGGCAAGTCAGTACATGTAAGAGTTAATTTTCTTATAAGGTATAGTATTTTACAAAAGTTTTAGCAGTAAACAAATTTTGTATAAAACAGTGTTTTTCACATTTCGGGGAATTTGTGGCGAATTAATCAAAAAGAAGCGGGAAATTTCGGGGAATTGACAACTCTGATGCGGGCAATCGATAAATTTTTATTGGCAATACTGGCCTATGACAACTATGCTAGTTAGTACTTAATAAATAAAATTGCTTCATTTTTCAGTGATATACAGGGCAGCATCGACGCACAAACTGTAACCGCATGAGTTCAGTGTGCTGAACTCATGCGGTTACTCATGCGGTTTTAGACCCCCTAGAAACACTGAAGTCTCAATTTTCGCATCTTGTGCTTGAGGTAACATAATTATGAGAACTGTACTTTTGATAAGTCTTTTCTGTCATTAAGGTGATTAGAATTTGATCAACACCCATAACATAAATACATCATAGGGAAGACCTATATATCAGTATGAAAGAAAATACAATTTAACACCTCAGAAATCTCTATCGATTCGCACAGCTGCATGGCTGTTCGCAAAACATCGCGTTGTGGCACAGAGCTGTGTGGTCTGGCCGCGGGCTTAGTGCTTGACGGATCAATTGCTTTATTGTTGCCACCCCGTGGACCTCTGCAAAGGAATAGAGTTGCTACATGTCTGAGGAACATCCCGGAGTATCAAGCAGTTTTTGAGCTGGTTTTATTTGGACAAGATCGAATAACGGTCATGTCAAACGTCCCATATAGTTTTACACCAATAAATTGACCCTCTGTTGCACGAATAGTGATGCCCAATTGCTCGTTCCCGGACTTTCTTGCTCATGGGGGAAACTTTTTGAGCAGTTTTTATTTGGGATGAGTTGAAGGATCTTTTCAAATATCTTATACAGGTTTAACACCGCTAGTATTTTTTATTGCTAATTGGCCCCGCTCTTGACCCCGATTACGCCTGATGGATTGATATATTATTTGATACAGTTTCTTAGCTGTTTTTCGAAAAAAATCGTGTTGTGGCACAGAGCTGTGTGGTCCGGCCGCAGACACAGTACTTGATGGATCAATTATTTTATTGTTGCCACCCTGTGGCCCTCTGCTCAAAGGAATACTGTTGCTATATGTCCGAGAGTTTATTGCTTATATGAATAATTTTTGGGTTTATTAGAGCTATAACATTATTCCAGCTATTAAGAACATAGTATGGAATATGACTGTCTTGAAATTATGTAAAAAAACCTGTCAGTTTGGCAATATGTTTTCTAGGAGAAACCTTTTTGCAAAAAGCTTTTTTAATTGTTGTATGAGTTTCCTGCATTATTTCCCAAGGTTTCATAAGTGTCCCATAACTTTCCTGATTCCTACCTTTTTCCGAAGGTTTCCTTGTAAATCGCGCTAACTTATTATTTGACTAAGAGTACCCACTATTTTTGAGCATATTTTTTGTAAGTTCTGAGTTAGTCATAATTGACGATCAACTCATTGATCACCAACCACAAAAAAATTCCCGATCCATGCACGCAATCCCGGGAACAACCCGTACATCACTAGCCGAGACCTCGTCGTGCCCTCCCGTGACGCTGGGAGATTCCGCATATCGCCTCCGGTGGCGAGTGTGGTGAGGCGCGGAAATTTTTACACGACGCGTGGATGAAATAGGTGTTATGACTTATTGTTAGCCTATAGAATTGTCTAGAAGACTTTCTGTTTGTTGGGAATAGTTTGTTGCCTTCGTTTTGTTTGGAAATATTTTTTATACCGCTTTGGAATTGTCTGGGTCTATGTCGAAAAGAAAGCCGCGGTTTTTTAAAGTTATAAAAATTTTGGACCTTCAGATTGAAAATATTATGATTCTATGCTCCGTTTTAAAAGAATGAGCTTTTGGAACATTTCAAATACATCCATAACTTTTTGATTTTTTACTGCTTTCAACGCTAAAAGCAACACAATTTTTGTAGACCTGGCTCGCCATGCCTATAAAGTAATTTAGGCTCAAATAAAACTACATTAAAAATAAACCAAAATATTTTGAGAGAATAACATGATAAATTAGACGTTGGGGGGTCATTAAACAAACCTCATTTTTATTTCAATACCTACCTGTTGAGATATTCTAAAAATGTATTTAATAGCCCCCGACCTGGTTTCGCCTGAGGGATTCAAAATATTATACGGACACAGTGTTTGGGCTAAAATGCTGCATCTTAATATGAAACAGGATTGAGAACAAGAAAAATGACTTTTAGGATAATAAAGGCGTACTGGAACTGGAAAATGCAGTGGAACTTAAAATGTATAAAAACTGTCTGTATAATTTTTACCAGTGTTAGTTTTTGTCTGTGCTTGTCATTTTTTTATGTATCTGTTTGTATATGAGTCTTATTCATCATCATCATCATCATCATTTCAGCCGAAAGACGTCCACTGCTGGACATAGGCCTCCCCAAAGCACCTCCACTTCGAGCGGTCCTGTGCTTCCCGCATCCAACGGGTTCCTGCTACTTGAAGTCTTGAGTCTTGTTACTTGAATTAAAATAATTTTTATTATTGTCTACTTTAGGTAAAAAAATTAATAATATTTCATTTTGCGTTTACCTACATGTGCACTTATAAACATTACTTATACAATTGGTCAATCATTTTCACACAAAGTTACCCACAAAATCGCCGCACAGCGCGATTTTAGCGCTGCTGTATAGACTTGTTTGAACTTGTCAAGGTCGCGACCTTGACAATTGCTAGATGATGCCGAGCCAATTATACGAAAACTAGTTCGTAATTTTTTGCATCGCGTGTTGGACGAACGAAAGGGAAACTCATTTCGATGCCTTCGGGCGCTAAGTAATAACACTTTTAATGTTAAACAGAATATTTTTGGTGTTACCACAGACGTTTTATTATTACGATGAAGTGAGTGGCTTATTATGAGTCCGACATTTGAACTCTTCTTTCATAAGTTGCACAGTAGAAATTTAAATTACATCACACTAATATTATAAAGGCTAAAGTTTGTGAGTGTTTGTTACTTCTTCACGCACAAACGGCTAGACCAATTTTGATAAAATTTGGTATGGAGGTAGCTGACACTCTAGATTAACACATCGGATACTTTTTATCCCGATATTCTTACAGGATCAAAACATATGCGAGTGAAACCGCGGGGCGCTACTTGTAACACATAAACATACCATCACTCGCGCCTGTATTCCCAGAAGGGTTAGGCAGAGGTGTAACTAGGTAGTTACACCTCTGCCTAACCCTCGTGGTGAAATGTGCGTGAATTACAGGTAGGTACCTGTAATTCACCCACATTTCACCAGTTATAATAATAATAATCATTTTATTATCAGGCGACTAAGGCCCATAGATAAAATACACAAAATAATCTTATACAATAATAAACTAAGACATTAAAAAACTTAAAACTATGACTATACACGTAATGTTGTCGGCGTCGTGTTACGCTGCGTGGTGTCGCGTAACCGTCCTCGGAAACGTCGATATACGACACCTTTCGGCCAAAAGTCCTCTTATGTGTAGTCTTAGTTAATATGTTTAAGTCCCATGTATTAGGGACGAGGCTATATATCACATATCCAGACTCCGGGCTGCTACTGAAAAATTCCAAATAGAAACACCCAATAACATTGCCCAACCCGGGAATCAAACTCAGGACCATGCTCTGCAGTCGCAATAAATCATTGCAGCTAAAAAATAAATTCGAAGTTACGTTAAAATGCCGGCAAAGTTCAAGATGCTTACTTGTAAGATTTTGCTGACAGTTTACAAAGGTACTAAGATACTCCAAGCTGCCATAATTACAACATATAGAATAAAAAAACACGTACATTAGCAAGAACATTTTAATTTGCGAAGAAATCCCGAAAACTGCGTGTGGCAAGAGGAAGCTTCGCCAAAGGTGCCGCGCGCACGCACGCATGCATATGTCATAATTTAGACAGTTCGACGCAGGAAAATAAAGAGCTCGCCCCGCTCCCAACGAAATTACTGACACCTTCATTTTTCTTTTTTTTATCCCTTTTTGTTGTATTAATTTGCATGTGTTGGCTGCGCGTGAGTTGTGAATCATGTTGCGGTATTTATTCATAGTTTAGCGGCCAAATATTATAGTGTCATATTTATAGTTTCTGGTTTGTAATAGAGAGGTATATTAAGTTTCTAAAGGCGATTGTTTATTGAAGAAAAACACTGCCAGGTGTTCTTCGGAAGTTGGATCGATTAGTCCAAAAACTAAAATAGCGATTTACATATTCGCTGGAGACTAAAATAGCGATTATGTTAGATGATTGGTCAAACTGGTTTTCATTGATACTTTAATAAATTAATACTTACTGGTTAGGAATAGCATACATTTTGTGCAGCAGTGTTCTGTAAAAAGATTACCGTGATATCTTAGGTGAAGTGAGATTAACCCTTAGTCTGCCGGAACGTAGATCTATGCGAGACACAATGGCTTTTTAATTGTGTCTGTAATTACGGCACACAAGCGGTTAAAGTGAGTTGTCATTCCACCTGATGTTTAGGATTGACACTATTGACAGCTCACTTCACCTATGTTTTCACGGTGAGATTTTTACAGATTAAAAAAAAAAACTAAATTCAAAATTATTTATTAGTCACAATTATTTGTACAAGGACAGAATAGACGGTGACCGCCAAACTAGGCGTTTGCCTGTATCTTGGGAGTCAGTGTTACGACATTTTTAAAGTGGTACATAGTGCATAGTGATTATAACAATACAGGGAAAGAGAAACTAAAACAATTAACTAATCTAAAATAATATTAGAATAAAAATAAAATATATAAAAAAATAAACTTAGAATATACATTGCAATCATCGTGAGATCAATTAAATAGCGATTATTGCATAGGGACTATTGCAAGACAGGAAAACAAAAACTAAAATGTAACTAAACTAAAATCAATTAAATTAAAATAATATAAAGTAAAAAATAAAATAAAAACTTAGAATATACATTGCCATTAACGTGAGATCAAACTAAACAAAATAAAATCAACAGTGTGAGATCAATTAAATAACGATAGCATTACTGCAGTGCGATTCTGTAACCGTCTCACCGTGATTCCTAGTAATTCCTAGCAAAAACAAACTCACATCACCTAAGTTTTCACGGTGAGATTTTTACAAAATCGACCGGCTGATCTCTTTCAATTGAAAGAAATATACCTTTTTCCTTGGGATTCCAGATATTGTGTTTTACGTAATATTTTGGTTGGATAAGAACATAATGCTTCATATTAGTAGTGCTATGACAGCTAGGTTGAGTTTGAACAAATCACTACTCGTTGCATCTATCCATATAAAATTTAAAGTCCTGACTGACTGACTGACTGATATATCAACGCACAGCCTAAACCACTGGTCCTAGAGACATGACATTTGGAGTGTGTGTTCTTTGTGAAGAGTAGGCATCCACTAAGAAAGGGTTTTTCGAAATTCCACCCCTAAGAGGGTGAATGTAGCGGGCAGAAGCTAGTCTCGTATAAATACGTTTAAAAATACGTTTATTTGCGGTAAACATGACGTAATAAAGAACATACATAAACACAAAAAAAATAAGAAAGGGTTGGGGGAAACATGCGTCACATCCACGCAAAACGGCTATCGCTCAGCATTATGCTACGACCCTATGCAAGACAGAGCCCCAGCGCTGGTTTTCAGCGATTTCTTTGTATCAATCAGCCTAGTATTTTTGTCTGTGTGCTGCCGGACTTAAAGAATTGCACCACCCCTTACTTCCCGTGGATGTCGTAAGAGGCGACTAAGGATCTTACCGGAGAATGGGCAGCAGCGTTCTCTATTTATTCCACCATCATACCATACTGCGATCGCCAACCCGCCTGCCAAGCGTGGCGATTATGGCAAACCCCCCCCAAAATTGGGGGAGACCTATGTCCAGCAGTGGACGTCTATCGGCTGAAACGACGAATCAGCCTAGCGTTTTCCCAACTATGTTGGGGTCGGCTTCCAGTCTAACCGGCTGAATACCAGTATTTTACATGGAACGAGCAGTGGTGGGTGGTAATGGATGTCGGAATTACAGACACAATTAAAAAGGCATTGTGTCTCGCGTAGATCTACGTTCCGACTTACTAAGGGTTAAGAGTCGTTTGTAGGTCGTGGGTTCGAATCTTGACAGGCGCTTTATTTTGTGTAAATTACATCACCACTATCCGGCGTCTACTAGAACCAAAAATTCGAAGACATGTGACATCTACCAACCCGCACTGGACCCGCGTGGTGGATTACGGACCACTCCCTCTCATAGAGGGTAGGAATGCGTCCCAGCAGTGGGAACATTATGCTACATGGAATGTCTGCCTATCTAACCACCACAACCCAGTTACTGGGTAACAGGATATCCATCGTTTAATCTCGTATAAACGCTATTAGTCAGATTACATACCTACAGGTTCTGTCGCAGGAAAATAAACTGCTGACCATTATTTTACAGCCAGCCTCTTTTAATCAGTTAAATTGAACAAGGTTTTAACAACATCACATAAAACGAAGCCTCTAATTAAATAATTTCACACAAAAACCACACTTCTTATAGCAACAGGAATTTCATTGAATATCGTTCCGACTTCTTTTATAGAAGATCACTCACACCTTTTTTTTGTGTGCCGTGTTCTCAATGACTAAGCCGTGATATTAAAATGCTATTAGTATATATGAGCGCTCAATATATCATTCGTGGGCGGCCATATTATCGTGGACTAAATGCACCCAAGAATTTAAGTTTTAGGCATACCACACACTATTTCGAGTCGGCACATTTAATTCGGAAGCATTTGTTTAACAGCAGGCCGACCCGAAGCTAATACTGCACATTTTCGGCTTTCATTCGGCTAATGTTGATCGGCCAACTCCGTTTGGTTTCTACCTTCGCTAAATTGATATGTTACAGTTGATATGTACCGCCCGGCTTGGCTTAGCTGCACGCTGTGTGCAGTAAACGTCGGTGGTAACACTTCCACTACCAAAATTGCCCTTACTGCTAGGACTTAAAGGCCTTTTCAGTGACAAATTGTTGCCACTGTTGATTGAGTATATTTGCAGCTAAGCCAAGCGGCCTTTTTCCGTTCATCTACATATTCGGTTTAAATAACTATAGGTATATCTCATTAAGACAATCGTCACTTACATGAAAACAATAAATCTTATTACTAATTATGTTATATCAGTGCGGGTAGAATAACATATTCGAATATCCGATTATTCGTTTTTTTTTTGTTGTCTATGTACTCTTTGTATTTATACCTACCTATAATTCGTATGGTGTACATAATAAAGAGTAACATATTCTATTGTACATATTTGATTTTACCGTGCGGCTGTGCCGATAAATGCCGACCCGAACAAGTGTGTAGCACGCCTTACTTTTTTTTCTGAAGTTTTTGCGAAACAATGTTCCCATGTGCCATTAGTAAGGATGTGGCGTTAATGCCAAATGAGTTTGTTTCTTTCTGATTGTTTATGCTTCTCGGCCGAATTAGACCTCCGTGGTTCGACTGTGGTAGATTCTCGTCTAGTTTGTTTTTCTTTATAGACTTTGATTGGATTTATTTTGTCTCGTTTTTGTGCTGATTTTGATTGTGGTATTAGAGCTAATGATTAGTCCTAAATGTTTATCTACCTAATAAGTTAAAGGAAAATCAACACTGATTTTTTATTCTATTTGCTAGATCTTACAAAATTGCTTTAACATTTACACAAGTCAGTGTATATACCTATAAAAAGACAAGGAAATAAATCCTACTAATCACAGAGACCGGATTGAATTTCAATATCTTATTTTTATTAACAACCAAAGAATTTCTCGAGACATAATTGTTCCCATCGCCATTAAATCCGACACAAACCAACCTAAATAGAGATGTCCAAATTAAGCCCGGGGACCATGAAATAACGAACGGATTGAAATGATGACATTGTATATTTTCATAACAGCAACCGAAAATTAATAGTTTCGGTAACAGAGCCGACGAATGCGCTCAGTCATACACAGGTCATCAGCTACTTTACATCAAGTGTTAAATTTGGCGGTGTCTTAACAATTCCGGAGATGAAAATGGGCGGCTACTTAATACATTTGTCATCGCCATAAAACTATTGTGAGTTCGGATAGCCTTTTTTTCCTATCACTCTCCGGGAGGCGACCACACTGACTCTTCAATGGACCGACTATTCGTTAGTACAATAAAACCGTATTTACGTTCACTCTAAGCAATAAAGATACAATAAGAGAGTACCCAGTAAAAATGTTATCTAACCGCTTTTCCGGAAAAGGACCACTCTGTTATGGACGCTAAATTGTGCAAAGATAAAGCTGGTTTTTGAATGGGTTGTCTCAGTGTTTAAGGTAAAGCTCATTGTCGGTTTATAGAACTTATTTGTAAAGTTGAGCATTGTCTTAGAGCGATGATATTTGTGTTTCGTCAGAGATAAGCGAGGGTTGGGAAAGCGCCGCGCTGTGAATCATAGACAAGATTTTTTATTTCGTGTTTATTTTTGGCAGTAAGCTGTCAGTTGTTTGGAATAAACAAAGTTTGCTGTACCTATCGGAAAAAATGTTTGTGAAATATTAGGTGTGCATTACATTCCTATTTTATTTATAGTAGGTAGGTACGTGTCTCGGTGTTTTGTTGACTTCTTTACTTTGATGAGATTCCTGGTTATGTGGGTAATGTTTTGGATGCTACTTGAATTAGTAGGTTAGCAGTATCTTAAGCAAAAATATGCAAGGTGTTGGAATTGTTTACCCAAAAATTATCGTATGGTTTTATTTCAAAGCGGCAATTTTCATAACGTTCACAGTCTGATCAGTCTCAATCTGTCAAAAATACCTACCTCTAATTTCCCTACATTTTTGACATTTGACATTTTTTGGCATTGATTGTCACTGAGATGAGACTAAGACTACATTTTTAACGTTTCTAATTTCGGGTTTTCTAATTCTAACGATTTTTGCGAAACAACGTTCATGACTAACTTTCGATTTCCAGAAGCCTCGCCAAATTAAATCTACTTCTTCAAGCCCTTGTTTTTCGAAATAAATGAATCGATTTTAATAAAACTTTATACGCATAAGCAGGATACTAAGGTCTAAAAAGTTACTCAAGAACATTTTCGAAATGTCTTATTTAAAAAAAGATAACTGGAAATCTTTGTTTCTATGGAAAATTTAAAATCAGTCTAATTTGGCTGTAACACTATTTTTCGAAAATGTTCTTAGATAACTTTTTAGACCTTTGTATCCTGCCTATGCGTATGAAGTTTCATTAAAATCGGTTCATTCATTTCGAAAAACAAGGGCTTGAAATTTTATATGAAATACCGTACGGCGTAAACGCTCTTAAAATATAAAAAAGCTGTTTTAATTTTGACAAATTCGATAGTCTTTTAATTTAAATAGAGCCCCAATTCTGTATTATCCCCCCGAATCTTACTACCTACGTGAAAACCACGTCAATACCTATCTATCGTGTCTTATTTACTGCAAGGAATCGAACTACGGTTGACCAGTATGGACAACATGTATTTTGACAGTTCAAACCACGCCATTGAGTCATCAATACGTGAATAGCAGATGTTATGATAAGGTAACGAAGGTAACGAATTGACATGGTTACAACATAAGCAATCGTTAAGTGGTCATAGTAAATTAGAGCTGAGGCCAAAAATCGTGGGTCATTTCTTCAACGCAATAATTTAAAACATTCTTCCCACACAGCTGGCAGCCGATGACGCATGCGCGGTAGCAGCTGATGCTCCACATATCTTCAAGCCATTCATTCACGACCTTAAACAAATCAATTCAGTTCACTTATCACAATGTGCACCATAAAACACACGAACAACGCCATCTAGAAAAAATACACTGAATTTATGTTCTACACCCCCATTGTTAATTATTTACAAGATTCGGTCACCCGTGAAGTGCTACCATTTATTTTTGATAGAGGATTTTCAGCCGTATCTTTTGAACATTTAGGTGCAATTTTCAACGGTTGAAATTTTCGTACAAATTTACTCAACAGCTCGTAATGAGCGTTTATTCATTTCCACTAGTCTTAATTTCACGGTAACCATTGTCCAGCACACTTCTGTTTCACTCAATGAAGTTTTCAACGCTTCGCCGGAAATTCACAAGCGATTTTCAACCTTGTGACTTGTTCATAAGGTGTATGTACTTTTCAATTGGCAAATTAACAGAGTTTAGCGTGACTACCAAAAATTATGGCGTGATTTTGTCAGCGTGAAGAATTCCATTGAACTTTAACAATGTGTACAATTTAATTTTGTATGTTTTAATTATTAGTTCGGGGTACCGTTAAAATTAGGTGCGACCGTATCTATAGTAGGTTTATTATCTTTGTTCAATAATAAAGGAGTGGCTGCATTTACGCTCATTATGCAAACAATTGTATTGTTATACATAATTATATTATACACTTGAATTTTATTCGTTTTATCACGGGTTTGCAGTGATATGATATTCAAACAGAAGGTATTTAAATACATAACATCACGCCTGTTTAAGGGTTAGGTACAGGTGCATTTACATAACTACCGCCAGTTATGTTTCAGTCCCATGATAGTGGGCCAGCCTATTGCCGTCAACCGGGAACATTTCCAGATTCCGGGCTAGTACTGAAAAAATCCAGATGGTAAAACCCAATAACACTTTACCCGACCCCGAATCGAAACCACGGTATTTGCATAAAAAGTTTTAATAAATCGTTACCAACGAGAACCACCACTACCACTTCAAATAATTTATTATTTTTATTTCCAGAGACCACACCTAAAAGCATAGACAAAAAAAAAACAAAATATTTACTAACCTCTTTATAAATAAACACGGAACACCCAAAACAAATTAGGATTGACCTTCAACATCTGGGCGTCAACCCTCTAAAGAAACATTTCAACCTTTTGAACCATACACAGATATTCAATTAACCCTCAATATCTTGACGACACATGTAACTTACAGAGGAGACACGTGCCAAGTTTTTGTCGATTTCCGAAGCACTTGAGAACAGTTGTCAACTTTTATGAGCAAAAAATATGTTTCATTTTTGTTTTTTTTTTTTTTTCATTTTAAGTGGGTTTAAATGGTTTCCTTTCCAAAATTAGCGTTTAGACCAATTTTTTTTATTAGTGTAGCTGTACTTACTTAGCTAAAGAGAATGCAGAATGTTTGTTTACAATTTTTTTCTAAACAAACATTTATTATTTATGTGTCCATTTGTGCGTAGTATTCGCCACCATGCGTGCCTCAGTATGACCGGAGGGGTCATTTTAAGAACGATTTCAGCTTCAATCTGTCAAAAATGGGTTCGTTCTATGTGGCAGAATATTGATGCCCCGAAATTTATTTGGCATAACACACTTGTCATGATCTTCTTTAAACGAATATTTTAAAGGCATAAACATTATTTAACATAATTATTGTTTGGCCGAGTGTTTATATGTCCGAATTTACAATGGCATACTTTTAAGATGGCAGGATTTTTTTGGCGTAATTTCACTTGGCATACTATGAAGATGGCAGAGTTTTATTTGGTATAATTTCACTTGGCGTACTTACTATGAAGATAACAGTAGAATTATTTTTTAACGAATATTGTTTGTTCGGTGTATTTTTCCATGGTATTTGAATGAACTATAAAATAATGATTTCTATAAGCGATCTTGGGACTTGGGCCTTGGCCGACTATGGGTTAGGTTAGGTTCCTTTAAACCCTGTAAACAGAAATAGGGGCCCCGCCAAGCGGGACTCTTTGGTTAAAACTGGGACCCCTTCGCACGAATTCACGTATGCCAAAAGACGATTCTGACTGTGAACTTTCTGCGATATGATGGTTCTACTTTTTAATTATTTTGGATATGAAAATTATGCCTAAAGATGATTCTGACTTACAAAATTGAGTTTTAAATGTATGATAAATGAGTGTATCAAGTGTATGCCAAACGATTTTCTGCGAAATGAAGTTTATGCTGTACGCTGTTATGCAAAATAATATTATGGCATAAAAAGTTCTGCTATAAAGGGTGGGACCCGTCATAAATACCTCTAGTTTCTGTACGTTTTTGACAAGTTTTTGACATTGGTTGTCGGTGAGATGAGACTGTGGCTAGATTTTGAACGTTTTTAATTATGGTAATTGGCCTTCAGTTGAATGAACGTAAATGACGCAAAAGGAGTGTGTAAAGATCAAGCAGATGGCATTCTATAGTTTCTGCCTAATCCCATGAAGAGAAAGCGTGAGTTTATGTACTTATGTATGTACCTATATGTCCATTTGATAAAAAATATTTAGTTACTTCTATTTCGACTTAAAATCTTTCAACCTTTAAATGAGAAAAACAAACGTGGAGCTTTAATCATTGCCTTCATTCTCCCTTTCCATCTTATATATAACATAAACAATACTTTTTTTCAAACTTAAATATTTAATTAAAATGTTAACAAAAGAATATTAAGAAATATTAACATCGGACTATAGATACGGGTGCAAATTGTTTACATTCTGTAGCCCGCCCGCGTTGATGTCTTTATAAGGACGCGTTTGATGCGTAGATCCGTAGCAAGCGAGAATAAATTGAAGGCTTTCAATTTTATATTTTTAAAGAACCTTGCAGATGGAATATGTACTTGGTATAGATATAGTGCAATTTATAGGTTAATATGCTACACTCACATAGATTATGGACATCGAGAAATTTAATATTATTGCTACGAATGGTGCTACGAAACTGCTAAAATCGTTTTGGGGTCTACGAAATTATTATAAAAATAATGATTTATATTTTAAGTAACGCGTTTCTTCTTTAGTTTCTATTTACTTTTGGCTCCTTACTAGTAAATTTTTATATGCAGCAGGTAGGTAGGTATGTACTAACCGACATACAACTAATTTTGTTCAGGAGTGAATAACAGTTATTAGTAGGTAATACCACTGACTTTTCAGCGAGTCTGCAAAATCTTAAGCAGTTCACGGTTACTTGTTGTGTGTTTTACCTTCTGAGTCTAAGAGACTACGAGGTTTTCTTAGAAGTTTTCCAATACCATACCAATTTATCATTATAAGTAAAATCCGAATATCAATACACCTGAAAAATAGTTTTCCAAAACACCAGCAGCGCGTTGGTAACGCGTGGGCGCACGGCCTGAGCCGCACGTGGTCGCGGTCTGTATGCGCGCGCGCAATGGCGCTGCGCTGCCATTGGTCGCCGCCTCGCCGCCGCCCCACCCACCGCGGCGCGCGAAACGCTGACTCATGCGCCGGCAAGTGTGAACTAAAATGAGGTTTTTATTAATTTTTCTGTATGATGTAATTGGTTGTGGTATATTTTTTATCACAGCTACTACTTTCATAATATTTATAGGAATATTTGGAAAGAAATTTGGGTCTCAAAAATAATAATATTTGTAAGCAATAAAGCGATATTATTTCAGCAGTTTAAAGTTTAGTTTACTTAAATGTATTCAACCAGTAAACAGTACTATTAAAGATTAATAAGTAACGTATCTTTTATTGACCATCATTATCAGACGTGTGTTAGTTTGTTTAATATTTATACTCACACTAATGAAGTAATAAGTTCACAGAAATGTGCGCAAGAGTAACTCTTAAGATACATTATGTAACAAAGTTGCAATTCAATCAACGCTTTCATATGTGCTTGTGATAATACACAAGAATTTATCATTTATTTTATGGTCTTTAGGGTATAGCAATAAGGGTACCTAATTATGGTGCGTCTGTGGATAGTTTTCAGGTTATAGACATGAGCTGCCTGGCAATGGTTTTGTGAAAAGAGAAACTATAAAAATATAAATAGGTGAATCATCTATGCAAATATTGAATTCAATTATTTGCCAGACTGATAATCAGCTGAGGCTGGATGTAGCAAAAATCAGTGTTATCTATCAGGTATCAATAAAAACGTTACCAAATACCAACACAAAAGAATCAATTTAAATAAATATGGATGAGTTTTCACGATTTTTTTCATGTGTGTGTGATGAAAGAAAGATAATGTAACTTTTTAAAACAGCCAAAATCTGTGAAATTTCCTTTAAGAAAACCTCAATTAATAAAACCCTACCACCGAAGACCCAACACTTACAGCCTACCACAAAACCAATTACCAAAATTATCTCACATAACCTAATGACCTAAACACGACAAAGATTACTCGTTACAACAAAAAAAAATAACAGAAGTGTGAGACCAATCGGGCGGTGTGACAGGTAGATGCCTCCCACCAATTCTTGCCGCGACCCCGCCTCGATGGCCGTGGTTACAGCTCGCTAGTCCGGCCAGACGTAACCGTGACTCGAAACGCCGCGCTCATGTACGCGGGGTCCGCCCATCGCAATGAAGTGCCTGTGGTTATTTGTGATCATTCTGTGTTTTACGTGCGACGCCGCCAACAAGCCTCGGAGAGGACGGGGGAGCATGTGGTGGTGAGTGACGTGTCTGTTTTATTTTGTTATGATCTTTGATGGGTGAAGCCTAGTGTTTGTAGGTGTCTTGTTGACGTTTCGAATGTCATAGATGTTTTGTGATGTAGATTCAGTCGTAGTTTCTGTCTTTGAATGAAGTTCTAAGTCGCACTAAATAAGTCACATAAACCTAACGTCAAATCTCTAACTAATCTATGTTGAAAGTCAAAAACATCACAGCTAATTTGTATATTAACACGAAAAACTTAACAAACATAAAACATGGGAAAAATCTCACACTATTTGATAATTACTCTCGCTGTCGTAAAGTATACGACAGTGCGAGCAATTCACTGTTATTGTCGTACCTATACGCCTTCCGCATAACACTGTCCCACACCTCTCAACATTGTACTCACGTACTGTTCTTACCAGATGTTGAACACAAATTGGGCTCAAAATAATTAGCGGTTTATTAAACGAGGCATAAAACTTGCGTAGTAGTGTGAAATCGATAATAGCATACTAAAATTTAATACTGTAGTACATCAAGCAACCAATCGGTTGTTCTGTTTGTAACGGGTTGATCATAAAACGAAATCAATTTCATGGGTTTCTGACAGAGCTAAAATAAACTTTAACTTGAAAACTGTCTGGGATAAAATGTAAAATCTGCGTAGTTTGAATATAAATGTTAAGATGTAAAGAATAGGTGATAAATAATATAAAGTTGACGCAAGATTAAATATGACATTTCACGTACATATCTGTATTTAATATCTAGTGACTAATGTTTCCTACTTAAATAACTCATTGACATCCAAGACACGTATTACAGCCTACTCATATGCCTTGACTATATGGTCATGACACGATAAATGTATGCGTTAAAGCAAATATCTTAAGTTTCAACAGTTTTTTTGGCATAACAGCTGCTAGTTATATTATCGTGGTGACAAACTGTGTCTCCTGTCATCTCCCGTTGCGTTGTCAGTGACTGACAGGGGCATCAAGTGTTATTTGCATACACTATCATACAGCTTCTGGTATGCGACCCATCTAATCCCTAGCAGTAGACTTTGAAATCTATTAGAATTAACATTTCGAAGAGTGTTCTTCGAAAAGGAAACCGAGAAAAGAATTTTATTGAAAATGTTTTTAGTAAATCAATTAGTATTAATAAAAAATAGCCTAATTTACATAAATTAACAAAGAAGTGTCGCCAAATATCCAAACATTTACAGTAACAATTCAAAGGATGACGTAAACTGCGAAAAACGTGATAAAAATTATGATAATGATGATTGAAATATAAATTCGCGTCAAAGTCTCTATAAAAATGAATAAATTAATGGATAATAGTCAATAAGTTTCCAATATATTATGGTTGAAATGGCGATGACATTATTTTTCTTCACAGGTATTTATATTTAATTTGTCAATCTTACAACGGGCTCAAAGGTCGTATTATTTTACACCTACTTCTTAAGTCATTCCTGTTTATGGTCAGCGATACTTAATACCGAATATATTAAGAAAACACAGTTATTTTATCGCTTGAAGCCAAAGAAGTAATAATTTAAATCTAAGAAACTGCATAAGCAATGAAAGAACACAAAAGTAATAAAATGAAGAATGAAATAAAATAAACACATAAAATTAAGTACATTAAAACGCAATAATTTTCCCAAATTATATAAAATGCCGTCGCAACTCATTAATTTAGTGTAAACATTATAAAAGCCACATCACATAAATACTGCGCCAATTAGCAATGTATCAAGCGCAGCATTAATTATGTTGATATTGAAAATGCGCAAACGCATCCGCGCCGACCGGAACGTAAACGTTTATTTACGATACTAATAAACTTGTTCGATGTTTAACCATTTTGTACATTTTAGTGATTTTAAAAATACATGTCTGATGGTTTTAAAACTGTCTATTTAATAGTTTCGCATATTTTTAATTTCCGAGCATTTTTCAGAATTATTTTAATTTAATTACATTACATTTAATTAATTAATGCAACTTTTGGTTTGTAAATATTGTTGAATTGAATGATGAATGAATGACACAAAAATCTAAAATTTTTTGCTGAATATAATTCAAGCAGGAAGCTTAAACGCAACTTAACTTGCACTTAAAATTAACTACACTGTAGTGTAGGGGTTGCCCCTAAATTATGCAGACAGCTAAGTACTCAACAAGTTGTCTGTCCGTGTGTTTATTTCAGACTTTTCTAAAGACAGCTTAGTTTAGTCTATCATAGATATTGAAGGAAGTTATTTCAATTAAGTTAAGAAACGTTCAACACTTTGTAACAGATCTGTCATGTTGTAAGTTAATAATATAGCATTGATTTATTATGTTAAACTGTGTGTATCAATTAATTTGATGAATGGTAGTAAAGGTAGTTTAGGAAACGTAATAGACTATTATACAATATTTAATTCAAAAGAGTGTTCGTGGAGTTTCTTGCCCGTTCCTCTCAGGAATGATCTACTAGGTAGGTACCTACTTACGCTTTGGAATGGGCAACTAGCTTCACTTTTCTGACTGACTGACTCCTTGAAGAGTGCCTGTAATTTTATAAATTGAAATAAATATTAAATTACATTTACATTTTCCAAAAGCAATCCCGTAATCAAAGGAGTTTGGGATTGCTTTTGGAAAATGTAAAATGCGATGTTTATATAAATATTTAAGTAAAATATTTACTTACCGATTTGAATCGGCCAATAGATTAGCTTTCAAAATGAAAATCTATTGTGAATAAACATCAGAATATCATAGTATGTAATATTATTATAGTAAGTAAGAGTTTGTATAATTTTAAATTGTTCAATTATAATGTTGTATGGAAGACCGCCTCTATACAATTTATAAGCATTACATTTACATTATCTAGATATTAACAGAGTCAACACTCAGTGGCGCGTGCTATTGCATTGTACAAATACACTTTGTGTTTGAATAATTAATCAATTTGAGATAAAAAATATTTATGCTAGACGTTGCGTTGCTATTATTTCACGAAAGTTAAAGACACTTGGAAAATGACATGAAAATTGCAAAAACCTGAACTGTCAAATAAAATTATTTACTCTCTATTGTTTTTATAATTACTATTACTGTCTATTTTGTGGAAACATCATTAATAACTATTGTGTTTTAAACTGTTTTACTCAAATGAAAGTTATTTACTGCTGATAAAGACTTCAGTCCGCCGTCGGGCGACGCCACAGCAGCCTCCGCTTATAAAAGCAATGTTACTCGTGTGGGGGCGAAGGATGGAAATAAATAATAAGAATAGTTCTCCAATAAAATAGTATATAATAATAATTAATTGACACATATCGCAATTCCTAGAAAATAATAAAGTGACATTCTTCTTGTCATGATCTAAGTTTAATCATTTTTAATTTTACTTATTAAAAAGTTGCATTCAAGTCTCATGATTTATATACCTTATTATATTATATCTTATTACATCTTATTAAATTATCTATTTTACAACGATATAAGAAGTAAATACTAATAATATAAGATGATAAATATGTATCGTTTAAAATATTCGACGAAATAATTTTAAAAGATGATCTTGACGAATCTTAATCAATTTCAAGGAATCTCTTCAAGACTACCTTAAAATATTTTTATTTATGTTTATTCTGTAAATAAATCGGAGTAAAACAATGTAACACGCTCTTTTAAAACAAAAAGGCTTTCTATTTTAACATATAAACATGTATAAGAGCAATCAAAAGCTTGCGATACAATCGGTCCGACGTCCGACGGAGGCGTGAATTCCTTCACCGGAATTTTTACCCACTTTCTACAGAACTGTCGTAAATGTTACGTGAACTGTGTTAATAGTTGTAGGTACTTTAAAAAACAACATTTTCAATTCATCATCATGATTTATTATGAAAAACTCTTTTTAACAACTCTTCAAATTTTATTGCAAACAATCAATGATGAAATTTTAATAAAAATAAATGCTGCCCCATCGATTACATCTTTAAACTCCTTTTCATCTCATTCATCAGGTTTATTATTAATCAATATAACGTCAGACATAATAGCTTTATAAAGATTAATACAAAATAATAACTCTTATTATAAATTCGGTAACCGAACAAAACATTACAAAAAACATGCAACACTCCTTATTTTTGCTGTTTTGAACATTAATCATCGAAGTCAGATACTATAATGACATCTGAGACGTTAATAGGCTCCACAATTAACATACTACATTTTTTTTTCTTTAAATATAATCTTACACAACGGAATAAAGTGAGCAAGTTCAACTATAAATCTTATCAAGGCAATATGAAATATAAAGCGAACCACTTAGTTGTTACCCAGCTGCCGGAAGATGGTATATCGGTCCCATTCCTCTCAAGCCCACACTATTAACGTGGACAGATTTAAAAATAAACTCACAGACTACTTGAGGCATGCAAAAATGAGTTAAATGTCCTTATATTAAAATGAGAGCAGAATGAGTGTTGCTATTCTTGATTTAAACGTTTAATTAAGTGGTTGTGTATTTTAATTTTTAATCTTAAGTATGTATAAATGAGAAAGAATTGAATCATTATTTAAAAATAAAAATGACAGCAAGAATAATTGCTTTCATTATTCAATTTAGAGCAACCAAATCTTCTACAAAATAAATCAGAAAAAGGTAATCAAATAAGCAACGGTATATAGGAGAAAATAATCAATGTAATTGATTTCCTCTCTTAGTTTTAATTACTAGGCCTTTTAAAATATGCCCAGTGGTTCGACGGATTGAACCCCCGGGCACTAATATCCAACTGGAGCACATAAAATCCTCGTACAGTGCCTCGAGCAAAAAAGAAATCGCCACACCTTGCTTCATTCGTATTCATCAGTCGTAGTCCATATTACATTACGCTCGAAATCGCGTGCCGGCGTCACGATACCTCTGATAACAAAAACCAGTATACCATGACACATGGTTGAGATATAGAGCACACCAAGCCAAGGGTTTTCTGAAATTGGTTTATAAACTTTGATATTTTGACGCCTCGCAAGTCGCCAACAAATTAAATAATAAAGGGCTGATTCGTATGCAGGCGGCGTGCCACGAATGAAGTCTTCCATTTTAAAGACATGTGTTGCTAAATTCAGATTGCGAGGAACAAGGAAATATCGCTGGCATTGATCTTTTTTTTTTGCATATTTATTTACTTATTATTTTATGACACAACATGCAACATAACACCTACGTGTTATGTTGCATGCTAGTCAAACTGTTGTAAAACAATATCAGAAGAATATCAAGTTCTGACTTGAGCTACACGATGTCGATTACCTACTGACAAATGCTGGCGCTGATTGGACTGGTTTACTCAAATCAGTGTGGTTCTTTCCTCAAAAGACCATTTCAGGGACTAACCTACATTGTCATCCCACGATCTGACTAAGATTATGTTATGTCTGGACTGTAAAAGAGATTAGTTTGTTTTGCCATTTCTTCTCAGGGATAGTCAGATAGGAAATATCGACCCCATCTTCATCAGCTTTCTTTCATTTCTTTCATCAGCTTATTTTTTTTATAATATGACGTGTAAGTCTCTAAACACACTATCTCGAAGGTACACGACCGAAGTGCGGCATGATTACGCCTGCAATGCTATTTGAATGAATGACGACACATTATGCCGAAATTACGGTGAGTTAAGAGCGTTTACGCCGTACGGCATTTCATACAAACTTTCAAACCCTCATTTTTCGAAATGAATGAACCGATTTTAATGAAACTTCATACGCATATTTTCGAAATGTCTTATTTAAAAGAAGATAACTGGAAATCTCTGTTTCTATGGAAATTTTAAAATCGGTCTAATTTGGCTGTGACACTATTTTTCGAAAATGTTCTCTACTAACTTTTTAGACCTTTGTATCCTGCTTATGCGTATGAAGTTTCATTAAAATCGATTCATTCATTTCGAAAAATAAGGGCTTGAAAGTTCGTATGAAATGCCGTACGGCGTAAACGATCTTAAATAGCATTGCAGGCGTAATCATGCCGAACACTAAGAGTGATTTCGATGTCCTATTTAAAGAATAAACACTTTCATTTCGACTATTACACCTGGCCCGTCCTGGTACACCTTGTGTTGTCATCTGACATTATGCTGAGCTGAGGCCCTTTTGGCATTATAATCTTTGTTTTCTGTTTTTATAGTTTTAAGGTGTATTTATTTTGCTGTAATGCCAATAACCTCATTTTTTTTTCTTTCTTTATTGTGCAGATTAGGAATATCATAAAATAGTCTGTAGGTACACAGACTCTGAATTCGTCTATTGTCAAATGAATAATGACTTAAAACTCCATAGCCTATCTCAGTAGAAGCTAGTCGAAGTTCAGAGCTTCCAACATCTAAAAACGTCCCAAAAACGAGTTAAAATCGTTCCCGTCTCCACAGTACTCCAAAACAGCACAGGAACTCTCTTAATTACTCAAACAAGGAGACACAAGCCTCCAAAAGACAATATTTTGACACATTCACACAGGCTTTATCGCTGTGCACATATTACGTTTGTTCGTGAAAGCCATTCAGAATTTTTTCCCCGAGGACTTTGTGTTGTACCACTATTTGATTTTCTACCAACGTGACAAGTGCAAAGGACCTTATGTTATGGACAGGCAAATATGGTTATCCCTTGTTTTTGTCTTAAACCGCTTGTGGGTGTCAACGTAACTGGGACCCAATTTATTGCACCTACGTTCAGATTTAGATTTTCCACTTGATTGCTAGTGCATAATTTAAATTAGATTGATATACGTTCTGAATAATCTAAATTCAAATCACTTGTTTATCTTTTTTAACTCCAATAAATGTCTGCAGCAAAAACATTGACACAGTCGATTAAGTTTTTTTCGCCAAAAACTGTGACTAAATACTCCTTTTATACTAATATAACATATTAATAGTGTCGCTTTGACAAATGTGTAAATGAAGTAGTACCTATAACTTATATGTCGCTGTTAATAGTTCTATCAATAACCATTTATTTCAATAAAATATATGCAAAAAAAACAACTGGATTAACGGTAATAAAACTCGAGCGACGGTCGTCTTCTTATCAAATTAAATTAGTTTGCTAATTAGAAGTGTAATAACGTGTAGATGCCTAATCTTTGACTAAACATCGTCATCGAAGTGCTAACGTGTTTATATAATTTACAAAAGTCACGAAATCTGTTACCAAAGAGTCTCCCACGTATGCGTGAAAATTTAGACGTCATTATAGCTACGCATCGACGGACGGCGGCCGCGTAAACTATCACTCCTATATCCGTTTCATCTCTTTGTCTATTATTTTTAAAAGTAGAACAAAAATTTTAAAACCATCACATCGTCTCCATGAATTCTCGAAGGAAACGAGAATTTCCGACGAACACGTTCATATTTACGTAACACTCGACTACAAAGAAAAGCAAATAGAAAAGTAATACGATTTCCAGCGGTCCAAACGCGAGGCACCGCGCGAGAGTGCACCGAGGCCTTTTTTTACTGTAGGCCGAATATGTTGGTGAAGCGAGGCCGAGTCAACAGGCCGTGATCTCGATCGCTCTCAGGCCGTGTTTACCCGCTCGGCCCTCAAGGATTAATGCGCGACGCAAATATTTATCTAAACGTCTGCGGATTGACAGTTCGGTCGTCAATTGTTTGTTGTCTTTACCTTTTCAAATGAGCATTTCATTTCGAGTTGCACCCATTGCCTTAAGTGGCGTTCGGGTTGTGTTTATTTTTGTTTTTTTCTTTATTAAGTTTTTCGAACGCCAGGCATTGTCTTTTACAGTGACAAAAGTCAATCTTATCGCTTTTGGACAATGAGATTTGTTTTTTGTGAGCTCTTCTTCAGCAATTCTTGAGGATATCTTTGTAACAAATACTATTTTGTTGTAGGGGTATAGCCAAAGCTGGGGAGCCAAATAATCTATCACCGATGTCGCCAGGGGTTCTGATCATGGACCCAGCAATTCACTCCACCCTCAGGCGGAAACAGAGAAGACTAGCCAGAGAGAACCCTGGAGTCTTATCAGCAGTTGCCAAAGGAGCCAGCATGGCTGTCGCAGAATGCCAACACCAGTTCAAATACAGAAGATGGAACTGCTCAACGAGAAACTTCCTCAGAGGGAAAAACTTGTTTGGCAAAATTGTGGACAGAGGTAAGCTGTTATTAGATTAATTAAATCCAAACAACTGACAAAGGTTGACGAGTTAATACTCCGATCACGATTTTATTGTCGCGTTCATGGACAAAAACTGAACAATAAACGCAAAAACGTTTTTGGGTACACGCGTCATTCATTTGTCTCAATGTTGATATCGCAAAACAAAACAAACAAAACAGTAAAAAGAACTTAAGAAGATAAGCCCTAAATACCCTTCTAAAATACTAAGGAAACAGATTACAGAACATTGAGACGTTTGAAAGGCTAATCTTTAAAAAACTCAATCGTAAATCTCGCATCGCATACAGTTTTACCTTTAGGTAACCCTGCAAAGAGCAACGGTGGATAAAAAGATGTTTTGTATAAATCCCAATTCCTGTTACAAAGAGAGGCTACAAATTAAGTGATATCTTTAGTTGGCAACCCTTTTAAAAGATTTTATCTGTATTCAACGGGAGGGTAGCGAGTCGGGGGCACATATAAAAGACTCATCGAGATAAAACATCCTGGATCAATTACATGAGGTCGAGTGACGTTTGAGTTCCCGTTTGTCGATAACTCTCTGTTTTTTTACGTTTTTCAATTCCGTTTTGTGAACGTGTTTTAATATTTTACGATAGATTGAAATATAATTTTACTTTTTTATGAATGAGATCATAATCCGATTCTGATTCCGCATCGATTATTCTGTAGGCTATTGAAAAAAAACATGTTTTTATATCCCATAAACAGCGGTCCACAATTGCGCGAGCGTCGAATCCATTTAGTTGATTTGAATGGATGTAGATTATTATCAATAGATATAAATCAGCAAATAGATACCCATTAGCCTCACAATACTGGTTACACAACTGAATTCAATAGGTTAGGGATATTACTCGAAATAATCCCTTTTAGAAGCAGCTTTACTTACTTTATTCAACGCATTAAGTATTTTATTTAACAGTATAAAGACTTAGTTTTCAATTTAAAATAATAACCTACATTTATAAAGGTACACTTCGAAATTAAAATGTTTTAAAACGCATTGCTTTATTTAGTTTTATCGTCTCTTAAATGCTGCCGGAGCTTTAGCAGAAAGTGTATAAGATTGAAAATTGTTTGGCAAGCAAGTTTTTGAACGGTAAGACGTTATTTTGCTGTCAGATCGGGGCTGCCCTATCTCCGGTGTCCGATTTCGATGCTTTGTACACGATACGCCTTATTATGAGCCTGCGAACATCTGTTCGGCACAACAAGAATTATTCGCAATAATAGCAAAAAAAGGCAGTTTTGTGATTCAATTCTGTCGTTTACATTATTTTTTTGCGTTTGCTAATACGTTTTTGCAATAAAACTTTTTAGTGCAAATATAAACACGGTATCCATATTTAATATTATAAATGCGAAAGTGTGTCTGTCAGTGTGTTTGTTAAATCTTCACGCTTAAACCGCTGAACCGGTTTAGATGAAATTTGGTGTAAAGGTAGTTTGAGCCCCGGAAAAGGACATAGGCTAATTTTTATCCCGATATTCCCTCGGGATCGACATTTATGCGAGTGAAACCACGGGGCGTTGCTAGTAAATAATAAAATGAATAAAAAATTAGTTTCTAAATTAATTCTGACAACAAAATGAGTTATTTGAAAAAGCTTTTGGTGGATCAGAGTTCAGGTTGAGCATTAGGGGGTTATCATCAAAATTAAGAGCTTCGGCTGCTGTATCTCGAGCTAATTCGATCTCATTTGGGATCGGCGCAGGCGCAATATATCGTCTATATGTCTTCTTTGCTCCGGTTATTGACCCGCGCTTCAAATGCGTTAATGAATAGTGCAAGCGGTTTCTGTAAATGACGCTGTTAGTCGAGAATACCTAGGTTTCTAGCTGTTACTTCCTACAAAGAAACATTAAGTTTCCCTTTCTTTAATGTAATTGTAATGTAATTTCTTTTTTTCATACGAAATGCTCTCGGTTTTTATAAAAAAATATTGTTGGCAACTTTATTTAATTTTTTTTTAAAATAATATCTAATATCATCATCTGCCTAGCCTTTTCCCAACTATGTGGGGGTCGCCTTCCAGTCTAACCGGATGCAGCTGAATACCAGTGTTTTACATGGAGTGACTGCCTATCTGACCTCCACAACCCAGTTACTGGGTAATACGATAGGTACCCCTTGGTAAGACTGGTTGTCAGACTTTCGGGCTTCTAACTACGCGTAACGACTGTTAAAGATCCACGAATGACAGCCGGGACCAACGGCTTAACGTGCTTTCCGAGACACGGCGGGGTCACGGTATGTAACGAGGGTCACCCATCCACAGACAAACCGCGGTAAGCGTATCTTAACCTGATCGATCGACCTGTGCGGCTGTTATTATCTAGCCACGATGTCTAATAAACTTGATTTATTAAGACTAAAATGACGTCCACACTGTTAATAACAAAATAGGTTAGCCTATGTTCATCATTCATTCATTCATCCACAACGAACTTCACCCATCGCTGGACAGAGGATTCTACTCTCTTCTGCCAATCCCCACGCTCCTGTTCCAGCCTCATCCCGGTTTTCCCCGCGATGGCAACAATGCCGTGTGTTAGTACTTAGAGGGGACGGGCCCTGCGAGGAATTTGATAAATAGGTATTTGAATAAACTGTTGCCGTCGCCTTACCTCAAGTCTGCCGCCGTAGTGTGTGATAGGGACAGCTGCAGCCACAGACCGAAATTATCACAAAAATTTTGACGAGATCGACGTTTCGTATTCCCCTTTTTTATCCTCGAAAACTGAGCCGATTCAATTATTTTTTACATTAACATTTTAAGAAAGAGTATGTTTAGGTGTCTATCATTTTTTTTAATGTTAAAAACTTTTCTAAATTTTCTGGTAGTCCTCTAATAAAAAATTAGGGCATTTTTTTGTAATTTTTAGAGGGTTATATTTTCTAGAAAATGACAGGGACGTGTTTACAGCAGAACTTGATTTTATGAAAAAAAAAATTGCTCTAGAGGCTATAATCAAGAAAAAAAGGGGAATACATTTTTATGGAGATTCGCATGCCGTTCACTCTATAGAACTAAAACAGACTTAATAACAACCCAAACGACATAATTTGACATAATAAATTCTCGTATCATAAGAAACATCAAACTACTAAGGTCATAGTAACAATTAAGAGGTAGTTAATACGAGACTTTATTACAATAGCAGCCAAAAACAAAAGAATAAATAACAAATGTCTTTATTTATTAATTGAATAACCTTCATGTTAATTAATTCAATTCATTGATGACGCTAATTTAAGCTATAGAACCTTAACGTCCCTGAATCATAATTTGTTTGTCCGTCTAGTCTATTGTAGCTCCGAAACGGATGCTCTAATTTTGAAGCAATTAAAAATATTATAAAAGTTGTCAATGACAGCGATGCGAACGACTTCGGACGAAACGCCTGCGTGTCCTTTTGTTTTTGTATTTATTTGTATAGTTAGTCATTTATTTTTGTACCTAGTGTAAAATGTAGTTACAATAAAATGATTTTATGGCAAAAAAAGTTATCCAACATTATGTCGTTAAATAGTTTTTTGTGTAGGTCAATAAATTTAAAGTGAAACAGTGTTCAAAACTTAATACAACAAATCTATTGTTGATTCAAATAGCGTTTTCTCATTATAAAACGAGAAGTCATAAACCATTATGCTTATAAAATATTCATGAAACACAAAATTGGTAACAAATCGCAATTAGGTACATGTTTACACAACACTAATGTTAGCCATAAAGAAAAAAGTAAGGTTGGGTCGCTTTTAGCCTCAGGCGATGTACCAAATGTGGGCCCAACCGACACATACGAAGAAATATGTTAAACTATTTATGTTGTGAAACCAATTAAAGTTATTCATGATTTCTTTGCCGATTCAAGAATTTAAATGTCAGCACTCCCACTCAGGAAAGTCATTGAAAGTTCTTCTAATAAGACTCAAGCCTAGACATCACTTACTAGTCAGCTTATACCGCAATGAATAACCGTTAATAATTCAGTCAGACACAAAGCCAGTCATATTAATTTAAAACATTAAATCATTTAATTCTAGTGCTCGCATCCAAATGATATATAGTTCTTACGCACACAGTAAAGTATTTACCATCGACGACCATAAAACTAAACGCCTAGAGCAAAAAATAAATATTGATATTGTATGCGAGCATACAAACTATAAAAGCAAAGTATCATTTTTCTAAATTAAAAGCCAGATATAGCACGGGCTTCGGACCACCATCGTAATAATTTCACATGATAAAAAGAGCAAGTCGATTACAAAATTTATGTTATATGCGTGTGCATTTAGAGCATATTACTTTATTAAGGGCATGCAGGGCGGGCGAGGCGTACGGCGGTACTGCAGGCTGCAATACACACGATGAAAAAATTTAATACATTGCAATTACGTTCATTTAAGAAGCATAAAAACGGTCTCGACCCCGCGGGAGCCCGTCACAACGCTACTCAATAAACAAAAAACGTAAACTCGCAAATGTAATCCTCGAAACTCATCAATCCCAAACGGATAGCTCCGCAGTCTGCTCATAATCACGGGCTGGCACACAAAGGCCCCCCGGACGCGACACCTATAATTACTAATTTACACGTTGTCACACCATTGACACTCGGACGCGACAACTTCATCTCATTGTGGTGTAAACCTCAAGGATCGTATTAACACAAATGATGACAACGACACAATAGTAAGGCCTTTATTCGTCGCGTCATTGTCGAGCCGAGAATAGAAAATATATGGTCCGAGTTCCCGCGGCGAGCCCCCTGCGGTGTAGTTTAGCGATTCCACTGCACTCGTACAAGCCCCACGGAAGCCACGTTTACACCTAACGTAGCTCCTAATGGCAGGTAACTCGGCCAATAAAACCCGACCTTTTTTCAAATATTTCCTGTTTTGGTGTGTATCGTACGCGCACCCGAGATGCCGACGTCGTGGGTGGATAAAACGTATAAAACGATCGACACCGAAAATAAAGCCGATATAAAATGCCCTCGACGAAATATTTAATGCTCAATTAGATAAGCGTTTTAGGTTTTGTGGCGTTTGAATTGTTTTCGAGATAACGCGCGTTTTGTGAAACTGAAATGAGACGATTAAAAGCGGCGACGACGGACCGGGTGGGGGGAGCCGACCGAGATCATATTTATCGACGGATTCCCAGTTTCCAACGCTCCGATCGCCCTTTTATTGTTTATGGACAGCTCACTTAAAATGAAATTATTTTCGGTTCTTTTTTCTGGAGTTTGAAAACAAATGTCTTTGTCCATTGTGTGAATGGGTGTCGCGGTGCTGGCTGTTGGCTGGTAGCTAGTGGTAGCTGCAGCGCTTTGTGCCACTCACAATGAGTGATATACGACCGACGTAATTTTGAATTGTCGCGCCGGAGCCTCGGGACGCGGACTCAATGTGAAATTATCGCCCATACATGGCATAACGAAAATGAATTATTGCTTTTTATTGCCCCATCTTCCAAGTGCCTTTACGGCGAAATTGCCTTCTTTGCTTTCTATTCCTCTCCCAGTACACGTCGAATTCCATTCTTATTTCATTAACGGAAGAATCCCGTCTTTTATCATCTCTACGATCCGTCTTTCAGAAGATAAAATGTCATTATATACTCGTAAAAGACTTGTTTAGATACAAATAACACGACGTCAATGACTTCATCGTAGTGCGATAAAGCCGTGCGAGCCGGAACGATTTCTAAACCGGCCAAACACCGTATTATAAACTGAGTGATTTATGAATGTTTTGAGTAATTACGTCTCATCAAATTTGAATAATGCAAGTCGTCATAAATAAGGCACGAGAGGCGCGACGCGAAACCTCCATAAGTTTCAAATTAATCTTATGGAAACAAACAGCCCAGCGTGATGACTCAATGCAGACAGGCACATATTTAATTAGTACATTAATTTTGAATTATTTAATGGCAGAGGCCGCAGGGCCAGGTGTTCGTCAAATGTCAACAGTGATTAAGTTTTATTTTAACAGTGCGATGCGGCGGACGCGCTCTCGGATTTACGAGTTTTTGACTTTTATAAATCCTCAACGCCTCGCCTTAACTGCCAATCCGTCGGGACGGAATTATCGCTCGGTGCTCGCGCTGTAAACCCACCACGGGACCATTTATTATCTGCACAGATAATCCACGGACAGCACTTTATTATCAGTTATAATAATAATTTACTTTTATAGATCCACATTACTCATGTTTGTTCTTATTTGACTGCGATTTGATGGGGCGAAATTGCCTCAATAAAATAATAGTGCACCTTAATTATGAATATTTTACTGCGCAGGCCTATACGAGCAGGTAACGAATGGCTATTTGTATTAGAACTTATACATCGCCGGTGTCGGATTAACGTTGTTTGGCCGTTTAATTAGGCTCGTGTCGGGAATTTACATTATATTTAATACCGTGACTAATGCGCTCAGCAGACGGAGCCTCTTTACATCTGTCATAATTTTTCTACGTCGCCATTTTATTCGCAAAACGCGACAAACGGCTTTGTTGTTCGTCGCATCCAGCACGATGAAATATTGAAACAATTTATTTATAGTTTTATATGGGTAGTTATGTTTAATGCAGGACAAAGAATCACTACCGTACGATGTCAAACGGGTCGAGCGACGGCCGTGAATCATCGATAGATGAGGCTTAAAATTCTCACAGACCAATTAAAAATTATTTCCAGTTGTCGTTTATGTATCTAATTGGTCGGGTAGCTGCGTACCGTTAGATCATGTCGGAGATAAAGTAAAAGTAGCGATGTTGGAATCACAGCGGGCAGTGATTCACATCTGTGGTGGCCAGATGTGGCGACATTTATCTACAGGCTATGAAGACGTGTTCGCAGCACGTGGTGCGAGCACCTGACTGGGCCAGCCCGGTGCCGGCACCCCGCCGGACGACCGCCGGCTCGCTCACTCTTAATGCACTAAAACAGATATCCGTGAAGCCTCCGATTTATAACCCGACGATAAAACACAAACATTACCTTGTGAAGCTGTAACCTGTAACCTATCCCGACTGTAATCCCTAACGCTCATCGGCCATCGCGCATTAATGTTAAACCTCAATGTTAAACCCGATTAGCCGAAAGCCATAATTTCACAAGCGTTATTTACGTGTGCCATATTTAATTGGCCTCACCTATACGTTATAGTTAATGCGACTGAACGTTTCCAAGTCATTACAGAAGATAAATGCACAAGTCCACGACCGCTCGTATGTACGTATCCCCTACCTTGAATTAATTTCGTCCGAGCATTGAATGATGGCGAAATTGACATTAAAATTCCCGGTCGAACGTCTCAAGTAATTGCTGAATAAAATACTTTTGTATAACATCCCAAAGGGAAGCACAAAAAGCGAATCCGAGAGCGCTCCGCGGCAGTGTGTGCGCACCGTAATTTATATCGGTGCACGATGACAACTCAATAAAAAAATGATTTCATTTGCTTATTGAGTCCTTAATAAAGCTGGCGCGGGCTGCTCCGGGCCCGTTCCACATATTATTATTATAAATAACAACAAATACGCGTTCCTTATTATTTTTACATCCATACGGGGTCGGTGAGTTTTTTCCGAAGGGATTTTATAGTGGTGCGTCGGTGGCCGGAAGCCCACCTAAGGAGCGCGCGAGCCTCACTATATTACTAAATGAATGGCATTAGCCGGCGAGGTGACATGCGATTACACTTGTGTTAGAACGGCGTTAATTGTCAGTTTTATTTTCATTCAGGTATTTAGCGATCGGGATCGGCCCTTAATAGCTTTTGAGGAATTCCATCATAACGTTGGATGCGTTCGGGGCGAGAGCGTTTAATGAGGGCCTCAACAATGGCCTTATTAATGCGCATTATGCCGTAAAATTACAATGTATACGAGATCAAGTCTGTGCAGGACCACCGCGATATAGACGTCGTCCAAAATCATGTTCTGGGTGTTATGATTACTTAAGTTATAATTGAATGTTTTCATGATGTCGTATGGAGAACGGGTTACGTCACTAGGGTCCCATTCGGTTAATAACATCGTCTCATTGTGGAGCCGAGGTCGCGTAGACAAAGGCTCGGTATTAATCGTTAAAGTACAAGAGCTATTAAATCGATATTAAGAGAGAGAATTCGATGCGCGCGCCGTACCACTTGTAATGATCAAATTTATAATCTCTCGGGTAGGTAAGAGGCAGTTCTTTTATTTTCAATCTCAGAGATATACCCTCTCTCTCTTTTAATTGTATTTTATGAGTATTTGATTCTAATGCCGGGCCATTAATTATTCATAGTATTCGATACGGGATGCGAGCATCGATTTATGTATTCGTCCGAACGGGATGAATGAACGCGATGCAATCATTGCTCAAGTCTTTATTGTGTGAATATAAACTTAATGATCTTGTTGCTTTTAAACGATTATAACCTTACTTGATAACTCCAAACACAGTCATCATCATCATTTCAGCCAAAAAGGGGGGGTTTTGCCATAATCGCCATGCTTGGCAGGCGTATAGTATGGTGCTGGAAGGCATAGAGAACGCTGCTGCCCATTCTCCGGTACGACCCTTAGTTGCCTTTTACGACACCCACGGGAAGTATGGGGTGGTGCTATTCTTTAAGTCCGGCACCACACAGACACAGTGATTATCTGGAATATTCAGCTTTCTTTGATTACACGTCTCGCCCTGTTTAGGACTGTCACATTTAGAATTAAAAAGTTTAAGCCCACGCTCTTAAATTATCAAGAATAAAATAAGCCAGACAGTTCGAAACTTGAGATAGAATTTTACGAAGGAAATTAAAAAACTAATGTGCCCATTGCTCTCGAAAAGGATTTTGATACTGTCAACAAATTAAAAATGTCAATAAAATAATACGATTAAAAGGAGCAAAGCCAATCCAATCCCTCGGACTGCAGTTGCTTGATGAGCCCAAATGTTTTGCGTTTTTAAATTATAATACCTAAAATATTTTAAAACGTCGAGATTTTTTATCCCCATACCCGGAGCAATAATAAAATTTGATTAAAATATGGACCCCTCTGCAGTTGGGATGAATTAATTATACGAATACCAAACATGCCAAAGTGAAATATGTATAACTGCCTAACTTAATAACGTAGGTATAAGTAAGCTATTTTTAATCAACGAGTTTTATCTAAATGATTATCTAGATAGTCTTTGTGCCACCTGATTTGATGTTCTTAATCTACATATTAGAGCCATTCCAGTCTCTTAAATATATTTTAAGTAGGTTGTAGAACTACTCTTCCTTTCTTTATAAATTAGCATAAATTAATGAAACAACATTTCTATTGTCACCAGGTTGCCGCGAAACAGCGTTCATCTACGCGATCACCAGCGCGGGCGTGACGCACGCGGTGGCGCGCGCGTGCGCAGAAGGCTCCATAGAATCGTGCACGTGCGACTATTCGCACATCGACCGAGTGCCGCACCGCACCCGCGCCGCCGCCGCCGCCAACGTGCGCGTCTGGAAATGGGGCGGCTGCAGCGACAACATCGGCTTCGGCTTCCGATTCAGCCGAGAATTTGTCGACACCGGCGAAAGAGGCAAAACCCTGAGAGAAAAAATGAACCTACACAACAACGAGGCCGGCCGATCGGTAAGTGTCGAACACTCCTGTCACTAAGCTTATCCAATCGCCACTCGACAGTAGCACCTTATAAACATCCATAAAACAATCAGTTATCGCCAATGACGGCCATTGTCATCGCGCCGTGTTTACATTACCATTATGGATGACGATCGATCGTCCGCCACTTGACATGTCGCGTTGTGTAATATTAATTATGCGTCGGGCGGCGCGGCCCAGCGCGCGACGACTGCGCAACAGGCACTCATTCGTTGCGCTCGCGCATCTCCCTCCCACCGCACACCCACATTTGCATATCCACTGTCCGCTCCTTCCCAAAATTCATCAAAAAGGGACGTCGGGCGCCCCGAGCCACCCAGACGCGTCATTAACCGAAGCGCTTAATTCCTGTCACGACAGACGCACTGGGTGTCCACCTGATGAATATTCACAACATTCCATCGATTGTTTAACACATATTTGGACACTAGACTGTATAACATACGCGGCCATCTACATGTCAATGAATAAATACCGTCGACGACGTTCTACGAAGCGCCTGCGCTCCGAGATAGGAAAATATTTACTGTCTCCCATCCTCGCGTCATTTATCTACCTTCTAAGAATGATGAATGTCCCTAGAGTATGATTTATGATCGGTCCACGCGCGGTGACGACCGGCCCACCTCTTCACGATTTGTAACAATTTGCTCGATCGTGAGATGCGATCGATGGAGTACGCTTAAAAGATCATCGATCACACTGTATCGAAGCTTATCGGTGGAATTTAAAGATATTTGGACATCATTATAGACCTCCCCATGATAGAATAAATTAAAGCACGAGATGTTGATTGTGTTGATTTGTTCGCAGCATGTGCAAACGGAGATGCGGCAGGAATGCAAGTGTCACGGCATGTCGGGCTCATGCACCGTCAAGACCTGCTGGATGAGGCTGCCAAACTTCCGCTCTGTGGGCGACTCGCTGAAGGACCGCTTCGACGGCGCATCGCGGGTCATGATGCCAAACACTGACCTGGAGCCGCCTGCGCAGCGGAACGAAGCGGCGCCGCACAGAGTGCCGCGGAGAGACCGATATCGATTCCAACTGCGGCCACACAATCCAGACCATAAATCGCCGGGGGCGAAAGACTTGGTTTACTTGGAGTCATCGCCGGGTTTCTGCGAGAAGAACCCGAGACTGGGCATCCCCGGAACACACGGGCGCGCCTGCAATGACACGAGTATCGGAGTGGACGGCTGCGACCTCATGTGCTGCGGCCGAGGGTACCGGACCGAGACCATGTTCGTGGTGGAGCGATGTAACTGCACCTTCCACTGGTGCTGCGAGGTCAAGTGCAAACTTTGTCGTACAGAAAAAGTGGTACACACGTGTTTATAGACTCGGACGCTGATGACGAAGTGATCAATGAGAGAAACTTTAGTGTCGGACAGATGTGATTGTGACTCAGACTCTCGAGAGTGGACCTGTTTTCTTATTCGGAGGCAGATAACGGACCTTGTATATAATCACTTCACTTTTTCATCTATCCAAGTCGTCGAAATCGTATATCATGTTGACTTATGTAAATAGTTTCTCTATCACTGTTTATTTCTTCTTTTATACATGATAATTGATCCGGCGTAAAATTAAAGTGAGCTACTCGTTCGGTTAATTTATTTGACTATTAAGTGCGAACATGTGATCTAGTAACTTTATTTTTTTTGGACACCGTCGTTTGGAAATTAATGAGACCAGTTTACAGACGATTTATTTCTATCATCGACTCATTTTGTATTTATTCTAAATTGGACTTATTGGTTTCCTTACGCGGTCAACTGTGTAATTTATTTATTCGTAGGTATCGTACATACTCGACTGGACAGCCCAAGGAGACACGTACGCAAAATGAAATGTACGAGACTTTAAATGATATTTCTTAATATCATTCCAAAGTTAATACTCAGGTTTTTCAAAGAAGTTATTTGCAATTATTATAACAGCGGCAATAATCATTTGAGTTTTATAAATACTTTCTATTTTATGGACGTCCGCGTTGGGTGCATGCTCGCATAACTGTTTTGAGATTCAACAGCGAAATTATCTTGTAATTATAATTTCATATTATAATTAACCCGGCTAATGGAATTTGTGGCTTAATGGCATTTGCATAAAGTGTCTTCTTGGGTGTTCAGCGGCGGAGGTAGCGTTGGGCCCTTATCAGTCAGTAAGTAGCGCCATCGTAAAAGTGTCCCACATTACGAGATAAACGCTCTGGAGAATTTTAATTAAATATTAAACGAATTAAATAATCAGTATTATACGTATAATATTGTATGCGTGTTGCGTCCGATGCACGGAGATAGTGTTGCACGCGAACTCGGCTGACACTCGTTACACATTTTATACAGGTGCAGAGATGCTCGTCCCCAACCGTTCTTAGTGTTCTTAAATGCATGTGTTACTACAATAGTACGTTGTACTTCAGCGCTTTTATAAATATATTACAGTAATTGGACAGCATCGTGAACCTATTCACTTGGCGAGTTTATATTCGAACATAACATAACCCTTTGGACTAACCTAACTCACTAACTTTGAATAACATTTTGAATTAACATTGACAATCTTTTGACAAAATCTCTTTTCTTTTGGATTCATTTCGATGACAGAAAGTTTGACATTCCAAATTTGATAGTTTGCCAGTACTTAAAAGTGGAAGCGTTATTGATCATACAAGTAATTATATCAACTTGAATGATATTTCATATGTGATATAAACATAGTATAGCCAGTAAGTAGGTATATTCAGGTAGGTTAATCCTACTGAGCTTAATTATTTTGTATAATAAAATGCACTGAGCATACTAACTCGTCAAGTATGTTTTTTTTTTATAAAATATTTATTAAAAACTTGTTTTAATTTATTTTATTTTACTTTAATATTAATGAACGTATTAAAGTAAAATAATGTGTTAGTTTTAGTAAAAAAATCCGATGTTAAAACAATCGGTATTATTTAAAACAGGTATTCGAGTACTTATCAATGTATTGTTAAAAAAAAACGCTTAAAAATCGGATCTCTGTGCATAGGTAACTTTTAAAAATGTTTCGGAATTCAATGACAGAGTCTGAGGAACTGATACCGCATCGGATTTAAAAGACTGAAGTTATTTTTTTAATTTTCGTAGTTATAATATCCATGACTGGATCTATTAAAGCCATTGTTTTGAATTTTAGCATTATAGCTATTGTGATAAAAAAGTATTTTAACGTAATTTAAAACCGAAACCGTTATGAATTTCGAAAATCGAATTGGTGCCATTTTTTTAACCTTTTACACCTGACAGCTATTGCCGGTTTTAATCAAAATTACTGTTCTGTCTAATCGAATTATTGTCATTTTGTCATTGTGAAATCATTTTTACGCATGTAAATATTGTCTTTATTCATTATTTTAAGTTATTTATGTGAATGTAGCATTTTAAATTGTTAATATTAGGTAAAAATACAATTGAAATCAGCTGAACTTATCTGAATCTCAAATCTTATTATTTGTATAATAAATGTACCTTTTTGAAATATATTTCGTCCAGTGACCGCTTTTTGGGGGTTGACACAATTTATTGTAATATTGGTTGTACATTAGCAGTATCTATTTATAATTAAAATATTGATTAGTTGTTACTAAAAATATTAAATTGATCAAAAACCTTGAACTGCCTTGTTTTTCTGAAACTTTTCCATTCATATTTACCTAAAATGTCTTTGCCTTACTTATTCCTAGCAAACACTTAAATGATAAACATTCCAAAGAATATAAAATATAAATACTCAAAAAATAAACGTATTCCTGAAAATATATTTCATAATTTAATGGTTTTCATCGTTAATTATGGTTTTGATTTAATATGCATCATAAAGTATAAACTTATAATAGAACCCATTACGTCTCCCGTCATTGCTTTCCTTAAAATATTACTCAACCCGAGCCCACAATACGAGGCGCATTATGCAATACAGTTACAAAATGTACAAGACAAGAACATCTCCATTAGACCTTTATTATCAACGTTTATGTCGCTCCAATCCATCTTCTGTCTCCCTCTCTCCTATTATAAAGTAAGTCGATGTTAAAAGCATTAATTTCGATATATAGCATAATACATCCCCAAAGATGTCTCCTCGATAAACGATGTTCTTATTTCGAAATTTATGCGCGCGCATTTATTTATGCAACTGTCACGTAGGGATGTCTATGTTCCTCATTCCTTTGGTACTAATGGAGAGGATTTGTATCAGTAATTCCTTTGCCAGACGATTTGATTTATTTGAAAACCATGTTGTATGTAACTCGTGGTCTTAGCATTTGAAAGGTGCACATGATAGAGTGCTGAAGCGCATTTACAGTAATGTAAAGAAGAATGAGGTGAGCCAAGTAAAATTATATCCTAACAAAAAAGTAATACAGTTATTTTTTCATAATTCGTGTCAAGTTTCATTATCACACAATTGAAATGCCAACCCTGCAAAGCCTTCGCCATTTTGTTTTATTGCGAACGCAACCGTTGTAGTTTTGATAGCGTGCAATTTTCTGAAACAGCTTTATTTTCTAGCAGCCACTCTTGCTGTGCCCAAATTGCACTTTATGAAGTTGATGTTAAAGTTTAATTTCGGTTGGTTTTGGGTTAAGAAAGTGAAAAGTCGTTGAGTGCTGGTGGTCGAGTGCGCCCCGAGGTGGGTTCCCACGAGTATCGACCCCGCTGGAAAATTTATGTTTATGAGCAGAGAAATCTGTCATAAGAGATACGAACGGCGCGGCTGAATCTGAAATAGCGTGAATAATTTTTCATGCAAACGGATTTCGGTCGTGTGAATGTTATTTCTCTGTTGTGAATCATTTTTGGGTTATGTAGGTGCACATATATGGAATAGGTTAGATATCGTTTCTTCTCTGTGAGCGTTTTAAAAGCTACTTAATGTTATACCCTGAAAAAATAATCTATTGGCGCAATGCAATATTAGTAGGGCTTCATAAAAAGGAGGAGGTAATGTATTTAGAGTTTTTTTCATGTAAGTATGCGCACCGTTTTCTCAGTGATTTCTGGGTCGATTCACGTGGTTGTTTTTTAAGTGTGGTGCTCAATCTTCAAGATTCGTCACTTGCCTAGTGTTTTTGACTAATATGCCTGCCTGCCTAGTACTCTTAATTCATGATCACCATTATCATATTTTATTTAGGTAGGTAGTACATCAATGTAGTATAGGCAAAAAGGCTAACGTGCATACAAATATGTACCTAGTATTACGTAAGCCACTGAAACACAAAGAGGAAACGACAAATTGCTGAATTATTCATAAAAATCGAATAATTCTTATCGAATTGCCTTATTGGATTTATACTATAAAATCAGTGTAATTTTATTTATTTTACACATAAGTATGCTTCGGCAAGGTTTTGTGAAATGTTCAAGTTTATTTTTAATTGTATTTCTTATGTGCCCAAGACGTGAGTAATTGTTTTACAATTTAAAAATCTTAAATCGGTAATATCGATGGGTTTTCATGACTCATATACGCTAAAACGAATCTCGAAATCCCGAATAACGGTATCCCGAAATAACGAAATCCCGAATAACGGTATCCCGAAATAACGCAATCCCGAATCACTTTATCAAGGGATAAAGTGATTCAGGATTGCGTTATTTCGGGATAGGCGTTAGGGATGGCATTTGTTGGGGATAAAGACGTGGTATTAATTAAACCCTTAATTTAAACTGTGCATAAAATAACTGATCCGGAAAAGGACTGGAGTTACTGACATAGCTTGCAGAGTAAGCAAACTGAAGTGGCAGTGGGCTGGCCACGTTTGTCGAAGGACCGATGTGGCCGGTGGAGTAGACGGGTCCTCGAGTGGAGATCGCGTATCGGCGAGCGTGGAGTGTGACGCCCCCCAGCTAGTGGACCGACGACCTAAAGGAGGTAGCTGGTACAGAAGGCGAAGGACAGGGGGTTGTGGTTGGGGCGAAGGCTGGGAGAGGCCTATTTGCACCATTAGACTGAGTTGATTGCCGAAATAGCTTCTATTCGATTTTGGGATTTCGAGTTTTGGGCAAAAGTGTAAGAGTCGTTTTGTACATTAGTAAATGCATTTATATTTTTATTTTTGATGGCTTTGTTTTTGACCACTTTCTGACTTAGTTGTTTGCGATGCTGCGGCCGATGCTGGTGAACGCTTGCCTAGAAGTCACCTTGTCACTTGAGACTTGAAAACTCCCAGGTTATCTAAAGTAAACGTGAGGGAATTCCACTCCTAGGTCGTAGGCACAATGACCTTATGGCTGTCGGTGTCGTTAATTGCGATTCCTTGAGCTATGTGGATAAGCTGACGCAGCAACGTCATCTCCTCTGCGAAAATACTAAGAAGTTAACATTACAAAAACGACCACCTGTTTATACAGGGTTACTTTTCAAAGACCATCCAAATTTTTACATGGTGTTCTACCCATGAATATAAACAACTTTCACTATGGGACCAACTCTGAAATCACGAAAAAAATCTGCTGTTTCATACAAAACTTCAATACCTACTTGACCAAAATGTATGAAACAGCTGATTTATTTTTTTCGTGATCATAGTTGGTCCCATAGTGAAAGTTGTTTATAATCATGGGTAGAACACCATATAAAAATTTGGATGGTCTTTGAAAAGTAACCCTGTATAGATAGAGGATGTTGAAGCATTTCCTATAATGCTTATGCTCCCAAATTGATGACATGACAATATCTTCGTTGCTAACCAATTTCGATCGGTAAGAAATAGGAATTTGCATGACTTCCTAGAACAGACACGGCTCGCGTCGTAGATCACCTAAGGCCCACGGACAAGAAGTCTGGATCCCAACACTGGAAAAATTATAAGCTAAGTCATCTGCCTAGCCTTTTCCCAACTATGTTGGGGTCGGCTTCCAGTCTAAGAGGATGCAGCTGAATACCAGTATTTTACATGGAGCGACTGCCTATCTGACTTCCACAACAGAGTTACTGGGTAAAACGATAGCCCTTGGTAAGACTGGTTGTCAGACTTGCGGGCTTCTGACTACCCGTAACGACTGTCAAAGATCCACGAATGACAGCCGGGACCAACGGCTTAACGTGCTTTCCGAGGCACGGAGGGGTCACGGTATGTAAAGATGGTCACCATTCCACAGACCAACCGCGGCTAGCGTAGCTTAACCTGACCGATCGACCTGTGCGGCTGTTATTATATATTATTTATATTTACCCACCACAATCTTTGGTTTAGGTATCCGTCCCATGGCACCCAAACAGCAACATCACTTCCACGCTCTCAAAAGATCACCAAAAGACGTCTTAGACGTTAACGTAAAATTCAGGCCTGAGCATTCGTCCAACATAGTCAGACAGAATGTGCATGAAAATCTGCTCGATGACAATGAAGCAGGTTTTGATTTAAGCGACGATGAGATCAGAAAGTTTAAACTGTGGCCTACAGGAATCATACCTTATTATATTGATGTTGTTTCTTTTAATGGTAAGTATTGCTAATCTTGAAATGACACTGATAATACATGTAACTTTTAGCGTATAAAGGTGAGAAACAAGAAATACAAAACGAAAAGTCGCTTAACGAAGCCGAAAGTCACTTGTACCACAAAATACAGATAGTACAGAAGGCAATCACATGTATGTACTTCACTTTTCATATCTACGCTCGGCGGTCGCGCTAGGGTTGTCAACTTTGGCTTATGCACAAAAAACTATCGTGGTAGTGGCACTCGTATCTAGTTGTTTGATTTATTGTTGAGCTTATTCTACAATATTAAAACAAAACAATAAACATAGTATTACAATACAAAAAGTTTTCAGAACAAAAACATATAAAATTTTACATTTGTCAATTTTCACTATCGAAAATCCCTAATAACTTAAAAACGGATTACCCTATTTACACAATGTATTTTGCCCTATCCGTTTTAGACCTAAACCTATCAAATGACACTAAAAACAACACAATATCTACACAAACAAAAAATCATGTTTTCAACTTACGTAATAGCTGGTGGCGTGAATTTACCTTACAAAAAAGTTACTTCTTTTATACTGATTCAAAATATGAAACTATTATGTAAACCGAGCTTAGATAGCCATTTTTTTGTTGCTCCATTTTTGCACTTTACAGACGCGTGTCTCAAGCGGATGGCACACGCGCTCGCACTACTCCCAACCCGTCCGAGATAACGTGTCCGTGAGCGGTGTCTATGTGTGCGTTGCTCGAGCGCACTTTGTATGTAGATTGCCTTCTGTACTATCTGTATTTTGTGCTTGTACTCCCCGTCATTGGTTTGTACTGGACCATCCTGGGAACTTTCTGGTTACGGAGACAATGACGGTCAAAATTCCAACTTTTACTGAAGTTTTTTTTATGAAAACAAGTTTTTAATGTTTATAACACAACTTTAAATACCCCCACGACCCCTATACCGTTGCATGCATCCTTAAGCACAATGTTTTGCGAGTACATAGCGCACTTCCGCAAACATAAAATTTTTACACAGAAAAAAAATTGTAGTTTCCCAACAATTATGTATGTTTATATCCAATGTTACTCAAACGAACTGAAGTGGCAGTGGGCTGGCCATGTCTGTCGAAGGACCGATGGCCGGTGGAGCAGACGAGTCCTGGAGGGAGCGTATCGGCAAGCATAGTGTGGGATGCACCCCAGCTTGATCAGCGGCGGCCCTAGAATTTTTCTTAGGTGGTGCAAAATCTTAACGTGGCAGACCTCTATGTACCATGTTCCCATGATATATGCATAATTATGCAGTTGCTTGCTCGCTTGTGGACGATCGGCTTTATAGTGTTGGACAGGCCACCAGGCACTAGTCATTGATGATATACTTACTATAAAGCCGATCGTCGAGGCGATGAAATCAACCGAAACGGGACTACCAGTGGTGGTCTCAATTTCGGTTGATTTCAGCGCCTCTCCCGTGACGTCGACCGGTGCCGTCGCACCGCTCGCACCGCCTTAGGGCCGCTACTGAGCTAGATGGACGGACGACCTAAATAAGGTGGCTGGAGTAGACTTGATGCGGAGGACAGGGTGTCGTGGCGCAGTCTAGGAGAGGACTGCTATAGGCTGAGTTGATTGGTTGATTGACTGAATGTTAATGTTACTCAGTTTGATGTTTTTTGTCAACAGCAAAAGTAGATGATTTCTGTCTGGCGTTGAGTTGTTTGAATCACTTCGACGCCACACAGTTCTGACGCGAACTCCGTTCATTAGTATTGAATTTCTGATTTTGATCATCTACTTTTGCTGTTGACTGTACAGAATGCGTAGTTGACGGCTATGTGATGTGTATTTTTATACCTCGTATACCTACTTCTCTAAATAATTTCCTTGGTTCTGAAGACGGTGACGTCATAGATCCTGTGTTCGAATCATTCACACGATTACGAACACATAAACAAGTTGTCCGGGTGCATTTATTATTTACCACGAATGTTCGGTAAAGATTTTCTGACGTTAATAAAAGGATCATTCTGCCGTCATAAAGAAAAAGGGCACAACTGACATTTTTATCAAAATTGAGTTATATACATATTTGGAATCACAAAAAAAGGCGCATATGCCAGTTTATTACTAAATTTTGGAAAAAATGTTTGTTGTGCGCTTTTTCTTTATGACGGTAGCATTGTTTCGTCAACTTATTTGGCGCACTAAAAACATGGAATTTAAAAAAAAAATGTGCAAATCTATATTAACTGTTTCATGTGTTTCTAGATTATAAGTTTATTTTACTTTACTTCGAGTTACCAATTCCATTATATTCCATCATTCATTTTACAGACAAAGTTCTTCGCGATCATATCCGTACGTTCCTCAGTACTGTTCAAAGACAGACCAGGCTTAGTTTCTTGGAGTTGCCAACTCCACCGAAAGATGATAAGACCAGATGGGTGTTCTTCGTCAACCGTCGAGGTCAGCTGGGCTGTTCTGATCATTCTATTCTGAACTTCACCAATGAAGGAGTTCAGGTAAGTAATAGGCATGACGAATGATTTTCAAATCCTCTTCCGTAATATACGTACACATTTACTATTTACGAAAACACCTTTATTTCGGTAATAAACTAAAGTTTAACGAAGTTTAAAGCCATTTTTCTAATATTTTTTCAATAGGGCGCGAAAACAGCTCGCTGTGTCATGGCGTCGGATCTGACGTCACTCCTAGGTAAACATCAATGTAGTCTACGCGCAGCAAGGAGTAATAGTGTTCTGTGGATGTAATGATGTTTACATAGGCGTGACGTCATGCGCTGTGATTGGTGTTTCAGTCAAAATGGCCGACTGCAGTATTTTAATCTTTTATTTTAGTGAAAATCAGATTAATCTCAAGTTTTTAAATAAAACTTAATCACGGTTTTAAATCCTTTTAATATGTATTTTCCCCTAACATCATTAAATCTCTGATTATTTGATGCAGTCGTCACGCCTATTGTGTGATATATTTTTAGGTGATGCGAAAAGCACAGCGCGGGGTAATTACTTAACACAATATCAGTAGGAATGGCTTTCATTTTGACAGATTAATAATATTCATTGCGTTATTTACATTGTTGAGCAAACAAATTTTTCGAACATATGAGGCAATGGATTACCAATATCCTTCAAAATTATTCAAATTGTGATTGATAGTGTGATACGCAATTTGGCTGCAGGACCGGTCTATGTGGCGATGGTTATGTCCAGCAGTGGATGCCTCCTATTTATTTTAGTAGGTAATATATATGAAGGGTTTTTTGACTGGCTTCATTGGTCTCAGGCCATCCTGGTCGGTTTTTGCTGTGAGAAGGCCTCAAAGGCTAGTTGCCCAAATAGCTTTCCAATCAGGTTCTAATTTAATACTAAACCTTATCTATAAAAAGATGTAGGTAATAGTTTAATAAGTATTCGTCTTTTTCTACCATTAATTGCCTTACTTTTTTACTGGGCTTACACAGCCCATTCAAAGTTATTTTACCTATGTTGTTGCATCTTTATTCTCGTGATCGAATCAGGAATGAGGAGATCCGCAGGAGAACCAAGGTAACCGACATAGCCCGAAGAATTGCCAAACTTAAGTGGCAGTGGGCAGGGCACATTGCTCGCAGAACAGATGGCCGATGGGGCCGAAAGGTTCTGGATTGGCGACCGCGTACCGGAAGACGTAGCGTTGGAAGGCCTCCCACAAGGTGGACCGACGACCTTGTGAAGGCCGCAGGAATCCGTTGGATGCGAGAAGCACAGAACCGGTCGAACTGGAGGTGCTTGGGGGAGGCCTATGTCCAGCAGTGGACGTCTTTCAGCTGAAATGATGATGATCATGATTCTCGTTACAATAAGGTTGCTTTTGGATAGCAACTGGGCAACAACACTGTACTCACTGTTCTACCATTCTATTCCCTGATAGTCATGATTAGTGGTCGACGATGAAGCACGTTAGCTTACAAGTAGTAAGTTATTTCTCTGCAAAATTTACATTTGACTTGAATGTCAAACATACAGGAACTCTAGGTATACTTCGTTCCAAAACACAAATATTGGACGCTGGCTGCACAGCTCCTGGACTAAAGTGGAACTGGGCTGGCCATATCTGTCGCTTGTCGGAGCAGCAATGTGCAGAAGCCATGCCTCAGTGGATCCCAATGCAGGAAACGACTGCGCGGTAGGCCCAGAAAGAGATACTAAAATACTACTGGTTTTATTTTTTTGTGTAAACAATAGATTTTGTGTAATTAAATAATTGCTTCATATTTTGCAATAAATTACCAGTGTTGTGTCATCGCGGTTATCTTTCTTTTCTTTGCAGTCCGACAGTGACCGCGCTTTAGGTCATGTAAGCCTCTTAATGTATTTTCTTCTAATTAAAGCATGTAAATCTGGGATACGATTGTATTTGGACGGGAGGAGAGCTGGCGGAGGCAGTGCTGTCAATAGCTGGAGTACCACCCCAGCACAATTCGCCGAATCGAGACCAATTTATCAAGGTTATAGAAGAAAATATCATTCCCGGTAACGTACTAGACCTCATTTTTATATCAAAAAGAAGGAGAAATTGTTTATCTAACAGTACCTACCCGTTTATTTTTTTTTTACCCAGTGCGCAATCTGTAATCATAAATTCTGCATATGATTCTAGACACCTTTGTTTTGATTGGAAAATCATCAAATGACCCCTCCTGATCCGAGTGGATCGGAAGGGAGCGTCAGACTCTTACTGACTAAAACCTACCCGTGTTCCTTCCTTAGCTCTTTATGTCCCGGGCCAGCGGTAACCCTTTCGGACAATCCCGCTGTATTCTAGACCCCTCCGGATAAATAAATATTCTTCGTTTCATAGAAAAGTGCAATAATTACGCGGACAAATACATTTTTTTTATAGCAGACGAAAAATTTCCACGCTAGTCGCGAACGAAATATTTCTACGTATATAATCATAATATTATGAATGCATGGTCACGGTTACAGTTTGCGCACTGGTTATTTTTTTCTTCTGTATAGGACCTACTAACATTCTCGAAACTAAACCGGAACATCAATAGTCAAGTGAACCTTTAACAAACTCTGAAGCTGCATGATATCTAAAAAAACCGGGCAAGAGCGAGTCGGACTCGCGCACCGAGGGTTCCGTACCATCATATGTTTTTAAAGTTTCGTCGGCGAGGCCTATATTCGTCAGAGAATTTTAACACTGCACGCTACGGTGTAGAAATTGCAGTTTTAGGTCAGCGCCATCTCTTGAACGATAGTGGAACTAATGTTACTTTTGCTGATGATTTCTGAAAAACTTGTGCTATTTAGAGACATTGTTTTATTTTTGCTGTAATATTTACATAAACTTCACTATCACATAGAATAATTTCAGATTTGTCTCTATGTAAACTTCGGATGTAAGGAAGAACAGTTTTTTTTTTTACATTTTTCATCAAAGTCGAAAACTAAACGGCCTAAAAAAAGAAAAAGTGTTTGAGGATGTGATACCCATACCCCACATGCCCTAGTAGCCCCACTTCGAATTTTTGAGACCCTGTGGCAAAAAAAAAAATATTATAATAAAAATAATATTAAATTAATTAATAATTTTTATTATATTATTTTTTTTAGTATATTAATATAATTTATTATATTTTTTTATATTTTTTTTTGTTCTTATTTGCAAAATAGTTGGGCAAACGTCATCTAAAATTATTCTATATTTTAAGTTGATAGCATTAGTAGTTCTCGAGATATGCAGCTGTGACAGACGGACAGACAGACAGACAGACTGAGTTGCACCGTAAGGGTTCCTTTTTACCATCTTGGTACGAAACCCAAAAAGTAATCCCTTGGAAATAGATATAGGTATCAGTTGCCTATACTGCAATAACCATGTGCCGATCAAAGTAATTAAATTGAAGCTCAATTTATTAGAGCCAGACATGTAAATTGTGTTCTCTTGTTATGTATGTTTACGTTAAGGTATTTATATGGACCTGCGTCGCCAATATATATAATTTCAATAAATAAATAAATATTAACTACAGGTACAACTCTGCCACACTCATGCATCCTCCCACAATTGACGTGTAAAAGTGTTTGTACAAACCTACTTACAGAAAATTAATTATTTGTGAGTGGTTGACCAAAAAGGGACCTGGAGGGATTAGAAACCGTTATTATTATTTTTTAAATTTTTGAATCTGTGGTCTTTTAGCTTTGTTTTGGTCTAACCAGAATATTTTTAGGTGCCGTAGTTTTTTTTTTTTATGAATTTTTTTGTGAGCCGAGCACGAGTCAAAACTTGTTTCTACACGAAACTTCAAGCGCGATTTACTGGAAATCAATTTATTTTCCCTTGAGGTCCCTTTTTGGTCAACCACTTACATTTATCCCGCAAACACAGACACGCGCAACCGTACTCTCACTCATCACACACACAACACACACGCACACACACCCCACACACACACACACACACACACACGAACACACTTACAACACACACACACACGCACACACACACACGCGAACACACTCACAACACAGACACGCACTCACACAAACACACACAATATATATTAATTACACCTCTAGTTGTCATTCATTAATAATTGTACTCGTATCAACTTACTCGCCGCGGGTGGAAGACCCTGGAGTCCTGAAATACAGGGCTAAGTTAGTTAGTTCAACCTTTTAGCCGCTTGTGTCGCATTTATGCGACATATATTTCCGTGCCTCTACCGCTCGTGTCGTATTTCTGCGATAGAGAACATGCATGATTTTTTCCTTCTATTCAACAATTGCTCCTCCTTATTTATTGTAGGTGTTATTTTATCGATTTAGGTATTCATCCGGTTTGACTGGAAGCCGTCTCCAACATGGTTGGGAATAGGCTAGGCAGATGATGATGATTATTTTATCGATTTGTAGCCGCGCGCCCGTAGCGCGCGGCTGGCATGCATGGCAATTGATATTTAGCCAAGCGCTTAAAAGGTTAAGCTCATTTTTATTATTCCAGAGAAAAGATACTTATTCAACAAGCTGACTGACGATCAGTGGTTGTTTCATGACGTCAAGTACGACTTCGCCAGTGCTGGTCATTTCCACCATCACAAACATTCAGCAACCGGACGAGCGACCATTGAATTTCGGGTAAGAATCATTTCATCAGGGATATTTTCTGATTTTTATGAATTATGTAGGTGTTAGCTATTTATTTATAATAAATAGCTAACATAGGTATTCCTTATAATTTTGCTACATATGATATCACAGATATAGATTCACCTAGATAACGCAAGAGCAACTATTTCGCGTGCCAACAATCGCACCAGCTTACGTACAAAAATCGTAAGCCGCCGCTTCCGCGCTCAGTCCTTTGTACTGCTGGCTGGGTGAGCGTGAGCGCTGGCGCTAGGCCCCGGGGGGCATGTAGGGCAAGACGGATGCCGCATGCGGCGGCGTCTTTGAATATGTGATTTTCCTATCACTAAACAGTGCTTCTGACGTCATAGTAGGTAGTCAAAAAAATGACACGCTTCGTTTTCATACAGACATGAAACTTGCGTTATCTAGGTCTATCTAAATCTGTGGGTAATATTTTTGCCAATCCATGGTGGCCGTTACCACGGCTGCGACTTACGAGTTACGACCCCCGACTTGTATAGAACCCCAAGCAGGCTCTTTACTTGGTGTAATTTATTGCATCACAACTGCTTTCAAAACGGTGATGGAAAACATCGTAATGAAACCGTCATGTCCTAGAACCGAAAAATTCGAAGACATGTGATAACCACGAATCCGTACTGGGCCCACTCCCTTTCACAGAGAAGAGGCCTATTTCACAGCAGTGGGAACGTTATGTAGAGTCTGATTTTGGTATAAACCGCACAATTATTTAATTATTTTCTATTAATATAATTGTAATTTATTGCCGTACCATGAGTGAGACCAAAGCAATGCCTACTATCAATTTATTTATTCTAGTCAGTTTAATAGATACTCGCGTCTCGTTTGTAAAGACATATATGAGTCCTCTAATATAAACAGCATACTTACAGAATCCACACAGTATTTCTTTCTTGGAAGAGAATGTCGGATTTACTTTAAGCGACCTTAAAAAATTAAGAATGCTCTACAACTACATTGTCTTGAAAAAAGAGAATAAAGTTCCTGAATGTGATAAACTTTTCCGAAAAGGTCATAATTTCGATCGATATCCAAGAATCACAATTGGTCTGGATCCTAAACCAAGAAAGAAACCAAACAAATATCTTGGTCTGCCGGAGGAACATCATGAAAAAGATCAACAGAAAGATAGGAGCGATGAAGATAGGAGCCATGAAGATAGGAGCCATAAAGATAGTACCCATGAAGATAGGAGCCATGAAGATAGGAGCCATAAAGATAGTACCCATGAAGATAGGAGCCATAAAGATAGTACCCATGAAGATAGGAACCATAAAGATAGTACCCATGAAGATAGGAACCATGAAGATAGGAGCCATGCAGATAGGAGTCATGAAGATAGGAGCCATAAAGATAGTACCCATGAAGATAGGAGCCATAAAGATAGGAGCCATAAAGATAGTACCCATGAAGATAGGAACCATGAAGATAGGAGCCATGAAGATAGGAGCCATAAAGATAGTACCCATGAAGATAGGAGCCATAAAGATAGTACCCATGAAGATAGGAGCCATAAAGATAGTACCCATGAAGATAGGAGCCATAAAGATAGTACCCATGAAGATAGTCACCATGAAGATAGTCACCATGAAGATAGTCACCATGAAGATAGTCACCATGAAGATAGGAGCCATGAAGATAGGAGCCATGAAAAAGATACTGAAGAAGGAGGCGCTAGTAGGTCATTAGAACATACAGGATCCATATTAGAAGATAGAAGTAATGAAGCCAACGACAATTCTGGTGAAGAGCTACCAGCTACCAGAAAATTGGACCTTAAATCCCACCCAACAAAAGGAAAACATAAAACACATAAAATTGACCTACTGTCATATCTATCGGATTATCAAACAGGAGACGAGCACAGAAGAAAAGCTTTACATAAAAAAACGTTAAAAGGCAATAAATTAATGCACAAATAAATTTTAATATTAAACATTTAATATGGTCTATCACATTATAAGCATGTTTGTATATTTCGTTTCACGTAGCATGTTTCACATATTACTTCGCAACACCATTTGAATTGGCAGTTGCAGTTTTCAGTTTCTTTGACCGAGGTTTCTTTGTAACCTCGTCTGCAGCATAATTGATCACAACTATCTGTTCCCGCTGAGCTGATGTTGCACTGACGGCCCAGGGTTCCTAGGGAGCCAGTCTTCATGTTAGCTGAGCAGAAGTCTGGTGACTCTTCAGAGTAGATGATGTCTTTCTTGCCAGGTTTCTTGATACTCGGACTTTCTGGCATAAAACTATCACCGTCATTACTGGCGATTACCTGTCGACAAAATTTCAAAATGTACTCAATTCTATTATTATATGAGACTCAACACGACCGGAGAGAGATCAGGCGCAGGACCAACGGCTCAACGTGCTTTCCGAGGTGAAGTACTATGAGAATGAGGGAAGAGAGAGTGCATCTGTGTTGTGCACACGCTTGTGCTCTGTAATATTTCCCGCGCCGCAGGCTAGTCTCCGTTGAGATTTTGCCGCCATTGCCGAAATACGGCCTGGAGGGCTATTATTATTATATGGGACAGGAGGATGTTCTGAACCTAGACTGTATTTTCAATTACTTATATTCTACTTGATCAATGATGGAGTTGTCTGTGTGGTGCGCCGGACTTAAAGAATATCACCACTCCATACATCCCGTGGGTGTCGTAAAAGGCGACTAAGGGAGACCAGAGAATGGGCAGCAGCGTTCTCTGTGCATTACACCATCATACCATACTGCGATCGCCAACCCGCCTGCCAAGCGTGGCGATTATGGCAACCCCCCCCCAAAATTGGGGGAGGCCTATGTCCAGCAGTGGACGTCGATCGGCTGAAATGATGATGAATGATGAATGATGGAGTAAAAATACAATCTGTTTTCGCTATCTAATTGTAAGTATTCTAACGGCTTGTCAAGGTGGGTCCTTGAGGAATTCGTGGGAATATGCTGAATGCAACAGGCATGAGACGGCGGTTTATGACTATGCTTGGTAGACCTATGTCCATCAGTAGACGTTTATCGGCTGAATGATGATGATTATTATACCGGCTCACCTTCGCAGCTCCTTCAAATCTGTCCCGCAGTCTATCGCCGACCTCCCTGAAGGTCGGCATCCTCCACCAGCAAGTCCTGAGCGTGCAAGAGCCCGACAGCCCGTGGCACTTGCATTCCATCTTCATATTGTTCTTGATTGCCTATCGACAGAAGAAAGCATTAATGGCCACAAATAGTGTTACTGTTATTTGTGTAAAAAAACCTGAAATAATAAATGGTCAAGCTAGCTAAAGTAACGAAGTAGCATAGCATAATACATCTATATTTTTGGACAAATGCAGTGATTTACGTCGTTTGTCGTTCTCTCTCATCTGCCTAGCCTTTTCTCAACTATGTTGAGGTGAAGTTCCAGTCTACCTGGAAGTACTTGAGTACCAATATTTTACAGCATGAAGCGACCGTTTCTACCTCTGCCTGCTGAGTCAATTGTCATCTTCAATTTTATTTAAAGCAAGACATACTACTTTGAATAAGTAACCAAAGTAATCTTAACACAATTTTTTTTTTTCTCTAAGAAGTAAATATGTAGTTATTTACAGTATAATTTATGAGCTCATAACAAGACTCCCAGTAGAAAATTCTTACTAACCAACCTCCCAGCATTGTGGTTATGAAGTTTGATGAGAGTTTTGATGTCGCTTCGCTTTCTGTAGCGGCTGTCCATGAATTCCCTGGACTTCTTGAGGCCAAAGCGTACATTGTCACTGCATCCCCCCCATTGCCACCTCTCTGTTGGCACTTGAGACGGGGGGAGCGTAACGGATTCACGTCCGCGACGCGGTTTTGGTGCTCCCTGAGGAAAACACATGATTAGATAAACATTGAACGTTTCTTACTAAACCTGTCTATCCGTTCGTCCGTCTGTTTGTCACAGCTCTGTATATTTTTAACCAAATGTTATTTTTTTCCAGAACCTATAGTATCCATTTCCATTATTTTACTTCGAAAATAAACGGTAAAAACTGTATATTCGAACTCAGGATAGAAAAAATAAGAAATTATTTTTGTTTTAGGAGCTTATACCTACACTTGGAAATGTTGACAATTGTGTTTTTTTTATTTCTTCAATGTATGTCAAAGTGGACAAAAGTTGCGCAACAATGTTTTAAGGAACATTTGATGTGGCAACTACAACTGTTGCTCAACTTTGTTTCACAAGCATACGGAACTTTTAGGAAGACAAATGTCAAACCTTTTCGCAAGAGCATTCGAGCAGGGATCCCGCGGTGCATGCTCGGGTGATGGAGTACGTCACGCCAGCCGCTGTGATCGCGTTCACGAACCCCGTCTCCCTAGTGTCTGTTGACAAAGAAAAACACTGAGTAAGATTATATTGTAAGGATTGTCCGAAAGGGTTACCGCTGGCCCGAAACATGAAGGGCTAAGGAAGGAACACGGGTGGGTTTCAGTCCGTAAGAGTCTGACACTCCCTTCCGCTCCACCCAGATCAGGAAGGGTCATTTGATGATTTCCCATGCGAAAAAAAAAAGAGTATATTGTAGGAAGACAAACCAATAACAGCCATTAAGATGCCAGAGGGGCAATTCTCGTAATTTTCAAAATGTTCACAGTCTGATCTTCAGTCTCAATCTGTCAAAAATACCTCTAATTTACCTATATTTTGACAAGTTTTTGACTTTTTTTTGTCACCGAGATGAGACTGCGACTAGATTTTGAACGTTTTAAATTAAAAAAAAAACTAAACTTATAAACTCTAACTAATGTCAACAGCAATATTAGCTTTAAACCCTACAGCTTGCACTCAACAATGAAAACAAACACTCTATTGTAGTAACAGACTTTATCAACATAAACAATGCATATTTAATATGACACACACATTGCGAAACAATAGTAGTCATTTTCGCGTTTGCCGGTCGTTTTATCACCGTTCACATTAGTCTTGGTCATCGTAGGGCATAGAAATAAAATGCTAAACGACATAAAGGCGAACAAATGATACAAAGTGAAGCTGTTGACCTAAAAATCAATATTCACAAGAGTCATGTAATAAAAGACGATGAGCTTCACAAATCGAAGGTCCCATCCATAAAACATTTGGGTGGGATACAATGAGAGATTGTTCTTCGGGTTTTAGAACCAACTTGCTCGGTGGATATGGAAAATTTTGTATGATGACATAAAAATTCTAAAGGAAAAGCAAGTAGGTATAGCTTTCCTTTTGGAATTTTTATATCACCTACGTACATAGTAAGACACAAAATGTGTATCTGAAAAAATCTGAAAGGGACACTAAGTTCCGAGTGATTGAATTTAAGTAAGAAATATGAAAGACCAGCAGCGCCCCGCGGTTTCACCCGCGTAAGTTTCGATCCCGTGGGAATATCGGTATAAAAGTATCCTATGTGTTAATCCAAGAAATAGTCTTTCTATGTGCCAATTTTCATCCAAATCTCATCAACGGTTTACGCGTGATTGAGTAATAAACATCCAAACATCTTCACAAACTTTCACATTTATAGTATTAATAATAGGATAATTATGTAGAATTTATTTTAGAATTTATTTTCTAGTTGTGCCTAAATTAAACATAGTTGACATTGATGATGCAAATGATGAGTTAGATTTTGAAGAAAACAACATTGAATGTGTGGTATCTCATTATGAAACTGATTGAACCCCACCAACCACTGTTCTACTATCCAAGGATGTTACTCATCACCAGTTTGTCAATTTCATCACCAGTGTGTCCCATGCTAACAGGCTTGGCTATAACAATTAATGGCTGTGGTGTAAATACTCTTTGCTATTTATTGTCTATCGTTACTAATAAAGTATAAATTACTCCTTGACCTTTGTCACAGCTGACATACCTACAATCTGCAATTCTTTATGCAATAAAACCATATATCTCTAATGGTTTTTCTATTTGTCTCTTGTATCAATTTATTGCATAAATAAAAACGCAGTGAAGAAAGGCAATGACTTCAATTGCACGACTGCTCAGGCCTGAAAAGTTCGACGTGGATCCGGGGACTCCAACTGCCGAGCTAAAATATCGGCACTGGAAAGTAACATTTTTAAATTACCTTTCAGAAGAAACAGAAGAAGTCAAGATTCCGGATGGAACTAAGCTAAAAATTCTTTTCAATAATGTGTCCCCTAATGTTTACTCGTTTATCAGAGAGACAAAAGAATACGAGAACGCTTTACGCCTCTTAGATAAAATTTATCTCAAATCGAAAAATGAAATTCACGCTCGATATGTTCTGTCTTCAACCAAACAAAAGCCTGAAGAAACAGTGGCTGACTATATACGCACGTTACAACAACTAGCGTTTGAGTGCTCTTTCAAATCTGTTTCTGCTGAAGAATATCGCAACGAATATGTCCGTGACGCCTTCATTGCGGGCTTAATTTCTCAAAAAATTCGTCAAAGGCTACTTGAAAATTTAGAAATAAGCCTAGAAGAAGCGTGCAATCAGGCCATGTCTCTCGAAATGGCTGAAAAGAATTCTAATGAGTTCCAAACTGCAAAGGAACTCTACCAAATCGGAAACTCAGATGAAACGGGAAATATTTCCAATCTGGCTGCGGCCACATCACGTAAACGCTGCTTCTTCTGCGGGGGAAATATTCATCAGAGAATAAAATGTCCGGCTTTTCATCAAACTTGTCAAAACTGTGGAAAGAAAGGCCATTTTGCCAAAGTATGCAGAAGCGGAAACGCTGCAGATAAGCCAGTTAATAACGCTGTAGCGCAACCAAAGGAGCCAGAAGCATCAGCAATGTTAGCAGCATCTCCAGCTACTTTACAGAAGACTATAGTTTCAATCACTGTCAATAACCATAAAGCTGATGCCTTGATTGATAGTGGAAGTTCTACAAGCTTTATTGATAAGAATTTCGCTTTATTGCTAAACTTGAAACGCCATCCATGGAGAGAAACGGTAACACTAGCCTCAAATAAACGAACTTCACTCATAGATGGATTTTACTACGCAACAATCAAGCTATGCGAGCACATTTACAAGGAGAAACCTCTTTACGCCTTGGAAGATCTTTGTGCAGATGTTATAATTGGTCATGATATTCTAAGCGACCATTCATCAGTAGAAATCAAATTCGGAGGCACGGCAAAACCCCTTAAGATATGTAACGTTATGGAAGCTACGGTGCCTCCTGTATCACTTTTCAGTAATCTTTCAAACAATATTAAACCCATCGCTATAAAGTCAAGAAAACATTCTGAAGCTGATAATCAATTCATAAGAGACGAAATCAATAAACTCTTAAAAGACCGGGTTATTGAACCTAGTAACTCGCCATGGCGAGCTCAAGTCTTGGTCACTGGAGGCACAACGCATCGCAAACGGTTAGTCATTGATTACTCATTAACAATCAACAAATTTACTGAACTGGATGCATACCCTTTGCCAAACATAGAATCGATCGTATCGAAGGTAGCACAATACAATTTCTTCAGTCAAATTGATTTAAGAAGTGCATATCATCAAGTGCCTATCTTGCCGACTGAGAAAAAGTATACAGCTTTTGAAGCTTGCGGTAAGTTGTTCCAATTTACACGTATACCATTTGGAGTCACAAACGGGGTCGCTGCATTCCAAAGAACACTTCATTATATCATTAACAAAGATAAACTGGCAGGTACTTATTCATATTTGGATGACGTCACAATTTGTGGCAAGACAGCAGCAGAACATGATCTGAATTTGTCTCGTTTCATGGAGGTTGCGGCAAAATACAATCTCACGCTTAATGAGGAAAAATGTGCATACAAGCAAGAGTCTATAAAATTGTTGGGTTACAAAATTGAAAAGAATACTATTCGACCAGATGATGACCGCCTTAGTCCTCTATTGAACTTGCCCATTCCAACTGACTCGCGAGCACTTAAAAGAACACTAGGCATGTTCGCCCATTACTCGAAATGGATTCGAAATTTTTCTGAAAAGATCAGCCCCTTGACCAAAGTTTCTGAATTTCCCCTCGAAAAGGACGCCGTTGACTCTTTTCAAAAACTAAAAGCAGACATAATGTCATCAGCCTTAACCGTCATAAATCAGAACGAAATATTCACTGTTGAAACTGATGCTTCGGAACACTCTATTGCAGCTTCCCTATCTCAGAACGGCCGCCCAGTAGCTTTTTTTTCACGTTCACTCAACATTTCCGAACGCCGACATTCATCAATAGAAAAAGAAGCAAGCGCTATTGTTGAATCTGTAAGAAAATGGCGCCACTACCTCATTGGTAGACATTTTTTATTAATAACTGACCAACGGTCTGTATCTTTCATGTTCAACCAATCCCATAACAGCAAAATCAAAAATGAAAAGATAGAGAGGTGGCGTCTTGAGCTATCAAATTACAAATATGACATAATCTACCGTCCAGGTAAAGATAATATTACGGCTGATGCCCTCTCCCGTATGTGCTCAAGCATGACCGCGAACAGACTGAACGAGTTACATAATATCTTGGGACATCCCGGTATCGTGCGAATGTTTCACTGGATACGGTCTAAAAATCTGCCTTACTCTGTAGACGACATCAAGAAGATGACATCTGAGTGTCGTATATGCGCAGAAATCAAACCTAGGTTTGTTAAAAAGCAGGGAACGCTCATAAAAGCAACCACTCCATTCGAAAGACTCAACATCGACTTTAAAGGACCTCTACCTACTAACACTCAAAATCGCTACATCTTGACAATTATAGATGAATATTCAAGATTCCCATTTGCCTACCCAACTAAAGATGTGTCTGCTAGCAGCGTTATTAAATGCTTGAAGGACTTATTCTGCACTTATGGTGTTCCACAATATATCCATTCAGATCGTGGAGCAGCCTTCATGTCTAACGAATTACGGAACTATTTGGTAACAAATGGAATTGCATGTAGTCGAACCACGCCATATAATCCACAAGGAAATGGTCAAGTGGAGCGTCTAAACGGTACCTTATGGAAAACAATAAAGCTGTGCTTAAGAACCAAAAATCTTGAAACAGCCAGCTGGGAGCATGTCTTACCATACGCTCTCCATTCAATCCGTTCATTGCTGTGCACGGCCACTAATGCCACACCCCATGAAAATTTTTTTAGACATACACGACGATCTGCAAATGGGGAATCGATGCCAACATGGCTTTTGGAGCCAGGACCTGTATTGATGCGTAAAAATCATAAAACGTCAAAATACGATTCCGACGTGGAAGAAGTGGACCTTGTGGAAGCTAATCCATCTTATTCTCACGTAAGATTACCGGACGGCCGAGAAACTACCATATCAAATAGACAATTAGCACCTCTTCCACTGCCGTCGCTAGAGAGTGAATCCGAATCTGAAGATCATTATGAGGATGCCGAGGGTGAAACGGAGATACCTCTGGTCCAAGAATTAACAACAGCTCAGAACTCTCAGCAACACGAGACTACAGCAACTCGGTTCTCCACAAGAGAGAAGAGAGCTCCAGCCCGTCTTCAGGACTACGTTCTCTGACGCGGGGGTGAATGTGGTGTAAATACTCTTTGCTATTTATTGTCTATCGTTACTAATAAAGTATAAATTACTCCTTGACCTTTGTCACAGCTGACATACCTACAATCTGCAATTCTTTATGCAATAAAACCATATATCTCTAATGGTTTTTCTATTTGTCTCTTGTATCAATGGCCAGGTCAACCTATGTCGGATGAATATTCAGTCGGCATGAATAATGTGAAAATCGCTGCGGCAGACATCCATTGAATATTCGTTGGACATCAGCAGAATGCCAATGTTTTTGTTCAGGTGTTGAAGTTACAATAAGATTGGGTTCTACTTGATAGACTTTGTAATGGGTGTAGTTTCATTGTAGGATGGGTGTAGTTTTATTGTAGGACGCGATTCAATGAATATAGATTGAATGTGTATTGTTTTTAAGTATTGCGTTGCTTAATTGGAGAATTTTATTCAAGTTTAGTGTCGCGTTTGTAATTTCAATGCAACTTTCTAGCTGATGAAAAGCCTGAATATAATATCTAGTCTTACTTATTCTTGTTCTTCGTTGTTTTTTTTTTGTGTTTTCTCAGCTTCATTGGAGAAGATGAAAAATATTGTGATTCCGTCACTCCATAGATAGAAAATTTTATTCGCAGTTGTTTTCAAGAGTACAATCATTGAATGACAGGTGACCTTATAAATTAGTAACAGATACAGAGGAACAGACTTTAACATTTTAGTCGATCATGCGTAATGATGAACAACATCATTCAGGCCCAATTTTAGATCGGTGTAGAATTAATTCAAGAAACCAAAGATCATAAAAATCGGTCTCGTGGTCCTTGAGTTATAAATGGTGTAACTAACACGACTTTCTTTTATATTATAAATAGAAGATTACCAACCGAAGTAGTGTGTCGTCCATTTCTGAACAAAACTTTAAGGGACGTCATCAGTCAACTCACACTGCATCGTTCAACGTATAATTCAAATACATTTTCCAGTATATGAGTCTAATACAAATTATTGGACTAATCTAAACTCTATCTAACTTATAATTGCATCAGTCATACAGCATGTTAATAATCTAGTTCCGATTGTTGCCGCTTCACGGTACGGAGGCCATGATAATTGCAAACCGCATCGGCTATACAACGGCTAAAGGCTATTAGCCATTAGCGGACAAAGCGTCAGTTTCTATAGCCTATTATGCTGCACATTATTGTCATTTTGCAATCAGTTTGATGAGATGATTTCGTATGAGTTGAATACTTAATTATAGGAATATAGGAGATTTATGTTAGAAATGGGGTTTACTTTATGCTTTGGTTGTGGGATATTGTTATTGATGTGGTTTAGAAAGTGCAGCGGGAAAATGCAGTTCTTGTTTGATAGTTTGAGTATACGAGAATTTGTCAGTTATAGTCTTTATAACATATAACTTCTGACAGTGGCATATCTACGTCACCAGGGGCCCTGGTGCAAAAAAAAGCTGGGTGTCTATCTAAACTGGTTAGGTTTTATTTTATCCAGTTAAAAACATAAATATAACTTACATATGTAAATGGTTTAGGGTGTATGAGTACCGTAACAATATTCTGTAGAAGATGTCAAGGATATGGAATTTTGTCAAAAAAGGGAGTGCAGTTCATACTAATATTTCAGTAGAGTATAATAAGCTAGTATTCATAAATCGGTCGCATAACAGCCGATTGGTTGAAGTGGCTAAACACAAGACTTGAACTTACACAACACAACAGGAATAATTTCTTAAATACATTTATATTCTGAAGGTGGAAGAAATGTTTTGCTAGGTCAGTTCGTGATTTGCGCGGCACCGCCTAGTCCTCCGATAGCTACGCCATTGACTTCTGAAGAACTTCTTAATGTGTAACACAGCAGGCTGGTATGGCTTGCCGGTCACCACTCAGTGGTAAAACAGAATCTCATTATGCGATGAGTAATGCTTGCTTCTTACGGAACTAGGAGCAAAGATGAGATTGAAGACACGTTTTAAAGAAGAAAGCAGTCACGGCCATCACAGTTACCAAATCATTGCAAACGTCTACTTTATTATTAAAGTTCTCAATACACCTAAGTATTGAAGTTACATAAATGTAAGGTAAAATATCCGTTCTACTTCAGACTTGGTTCTGGCAGTGCTTTGCAAACACAAGCCAATACGCACGTTCACCTGATTTCACCGCTAGCTTCAGTTCGGCGATAGTATTGTGGCATTCATTAAGTTCAGATTAGATAACCGCGGTGCTTGCGCAATGCGGTGCAGTTGACAGCAGATCGGCATCAGGCGCGCCTATCGATCCCATGCTAATTGGGCCCAGAGCGGGACGACGGGACGAGCCGTATCGTCGCCGCATTCCCGTCCCGCCACCCGTCCCCAGAGATACAGCGAAATTTATTGCACCAACAATTTATATAATTGACATGCGACAAAAAAGCGAGAGTACACACCCATCCGATGCAGAATTCGAACGTAGGTAATTACGCCCCGTCACTCTCTGTCGACGCTCGATTTTCATAGGCATTCTTGATTAAATTTCGACGGACCAAGGATGCGTCCTCTGGAATTATGAGAGGAATGTCAATTTCCAGATATTTCGCTAGTCGTTTAGCAGCGGGTAAAAAAGGTGCGTCTTGGCGGTGCGGTGCCCGGGGGCGGGGGGTGCACGGGGCCGGGGGGGTGCAGGCGCGCATGGGAACCGCTCCGCCCCGCGCGGATGCCGCGGACGCCACGGTTTTTCTACCGCGCGCTGCGCTGTCGATAGGGCAGCGCGGCCGCGACACTCGCTCGTCATTATAAATCCGTGGCGGTGAGCTCAGAGCCGCGCATTCCGCGCGCACCGCCCGCGTTATGCGCTGTAATTATCACAAAACGCGGGCCCGACTCGCAAATATGTCGTTGGGAACGGAGGACATGACATTCTCATCACCAAACGCTGGCTTTTTTCAAGCGACTCCGGCTTCGAAATATGTCCAGCGCCGAACCACTCCCACGACGTCTACCGCCGATTATATTCGGGTGCCTCGCGAGGTGCGTTTTTGCCTGGTCTGCCACGAGCGGGCGCGGAATGTCGGTATTTGTGTCCATTGAATAATTCAGTGAAATTGTCGATCGATCAATAAAACCGATGGAATCAAATTGATTCACACTTGAAGGTTGTATGGCTTCAATATCGCGAGTGTTTTTGCAACTTCAAAATACTTGGAAGTCGTTCCGCCATTCACTTCGAGTCAATCAGTCGCACGTGCGAGAGCGCTCGCTCATCATATTGCTGCAATGAGTTGCTGCTCCTGGATAATTGGGAGCCAACTTTGTATGAGCACAGGTCTACTATAAATACGAATGCACAACCCGTTCTAGTAGGAAATGTGTAATTAATATGATTGGGAACTTGTTTTATCAGCAACATAAGACCTTTTTGCTAGTTAGTGGCCATAGATCACTAATGGCTGTCAGGGCTGTCAACGCCATATGACGTTTGATATCTTCACTGACTCAATTTCAATAACATTTTATGAATAAATCATGAATTAATTACACTGCAAAATGCATTGCATCTATTAGGTAGTAATGCACATAGCTTTGTTAATACAATACATTACATAACGTTTGCAACTGTTGCATACACGATGTATGTTCACTGTAACATAACCCCTCAGACCAATTTGGTCTGAGGGTTATGTTTCAGTGAACATACTTTTATTTAAAAAGCATGACCTTAAGAAACGAATACAGATATTTTGTTTGGAAACTATGGATGAAGATAAGATGCAAATCTTGAGAAAGGAGCAAAAGAAGAAGATGCATCATCCTCGCTGATGAAAGAAGAAGATTAACCCGTCGCGTGTCCAATTAGCAGACGCAATAGAAATTCTATTGTTATCGGTACATACCCTGTACACCCGACCTGCGAAGGGTTAACGTGATGAAAATATTTACATACTAAACAAATAAAATGAAAAAGTAATTATTTGATTGTTTGAATTGAAGCTAACCAATGATTTCAAAAGTATAATATATATGTCAATAAAGCTAACGCAGAACCACGCAGAACCCATAATCAAATAGAATCAAATGCACCAAATTTTGAAACCTGAACTTTGACATTTGGTTGCCCACAAATTCACAAGCAATTTTTTACCACGTTTTGTTTATACGGATAATTACAAGCCTAAAATATAATCTTCTGCATATAATAAATCGCAAATTACAACATTAATCACTGGTAATAACAACATAAATTATGTTGATATAGAACATTGAATGCCTTGGGGTAACGTCAAATTGACCAGATAACGCGAGGAAAGACGTCTCAAGATGATCTTGGACTCAGCCCATATGTGAAATTGCTGAGAATTTTGCAATTTTAATTTTATTTATAACGAGAGAGTGGAAGTTATGAGATTATAGCGTGGAGTTAGAACAAATTTACAAGGTATGTTGTAATGTTAATTTACAATATTATAAAATTTCTCGGCATGTAGTTTTGAGGAAAGCTTTGAAAACAAACTTCTACTTATTCAATGGCAAAAGTGCCTCAGACAACATGTCAATAATTGGTTTAGTGATGGCAGAACCAGCTGTCTTATTCCAATAGCACAATATTGGAGGCCATACTTGTCTGTTGATGTCACCAACCAAGTAGGTACTTAGGAAAATTAGATAATTTTTTTGACTTATAAATTATCAGACCCTCATTGAGGAAAGCACCGAATCAGAATGATCGGCATAGTCTTAGAAAAAATCTGTCAACGTATGAAAACTTGCATGATTCCCGCCGTATATTCAAGCTCCTTAGCCCTCCACCCGCTACAGCCTACTCCAAGGACCGTCGCACAAATCGGCCGGACGTTCCCGCTAGAAACTGATAAACTGAAACTCGCTCCCCGATACAGATCGCAGTCGCATTCGCTCACAGGCCACTTTAAATTAACCGTTCACGCACTCCCGTTCAGGAATTTTAGATTTGAGATGGATGCAAGCGGAGATCGGGACACTTGTTGCTCGCATCCGAGGGTTAATAAACAGCTGATTATATTACGGCAGACGCTATGTGAATAATTTATTTGTGGTTTATTTTTTTGATGTATGTGTAGGATTATTTTATGTGAAATAGATTTTACATCGCGTGTTCTTCGCTGTGTGTTATTGTCATCAGAAACCATTTCATCGGTTGCTTTATCATACTTTTCGTTTTATTTTTGTGACAATTTTGATGACGTCATTAATTTCATTTTTTTTGTAAATTTTGACGTTCAAATGAGCCTTTTATGGCTGACTTTAAGGCTGCATAATTTCTAGATTGTTATCTTCTCATGTCATCAGGTCACTTGTTATCCACCTTTTGTTCTGTTGACCAATTCTCTTACGGTCATATTGGACGCCTTCCATAATTCACGTTTTTGCCATCATCATCACCTGTTTCTGTTATTTTGAGTTCTTTTAGCGTAGCTACGGGCTCACCTTCCCTTGTCCATCTCTTTAGGTTTAGGTTTGATGATCTTTAACCGACTTCTTTGTACCATCTTCTTTAACCTACCGTTTTTCGTCTGTTGGCGATTGCATTCTCTAATAGAAATGTCTGTGTTTACGTCTCTCAATCACAGAACGTGTTGACTTTGCTCATCGGCTTACACTTCAGATAAAATCGCTTCACTAGGTTTGTTTAATAATTTACTATGATTTATCGCAGGTCCATTCCTTGCAAAATTCCTACACGTAATATCTTCATCCCCATTTCTTACGGGCTCGAGTGAAACATGCGTCGCGCGCCGCGATGTTTCCTTGCCGAGATGTCAAGTATCGTGTGTCGGGCAGACTCTGGTGTCGTAAACATGTATGTCATACTCACTACCTACGTGCGCCAACCGCGGCCCGCTCGTAAAACGATCATAACAACCTTTATTACCATTTAGTACCTTACAAAGATGGAAAGCACAGATTAATGCTGCAAATTGATTAGCCGAGATTCTCGGTAATTTCACTTTCTATAAATTCACAGAGACATGCGCAGACAAAGTAAATCGTCCGCATAAAAAGAGCCCGATAGCTTGTTTAAGCGCGGATCAGCTTAATGCGAAGACAATACATCGAGTTGTCACCGCGACCGCATCGGAATGTTTAAACGAACGCGACCATTTTATCTCATCTGATTAATTCAAATATTTAGCGCAATAAATACGGGTTGGCGGGGGTGCGGCGAGGGTTTGCGGGGCGGACGGTGACGTCCGCGGCTGTCGGCGTGACGGCGGACGGCGCATGCGAGCAATTGCGTCAGTGTCAGCGTGTCACCGGCGGGCCATTGTGGCCGCTGTGGCCGATATACGAGCGTGGCGAGCCCGCTGCGGCCGCGCACCTGATTTATCGACGTCCCGCGCTGGCCCGGCCAGGGACGCGCTGTCGCCGCCGAATAAAGCGCATTCTCACGCTACTGAACGCACGCGAACTCACCCGTCTCGTACCCCGTATTTAAATGGAACGACCGTTTCTCATTCCTTTCCCCCAGATATTTTACGTCTGGTAATACGATACGACACTGTCCGGCTCTTTCTGCAGTTTTCGCGTTCGTTTTTTCCCTCGGCCCGCTATTGTTCACTTGTCAATTTCTTTAGCTAATGCGAGTAAGCGTCTCATTATGCGGTGCGGTGCGTCCGCGACGCGCATTGCGTGTTGTGACAGCAACCACCCACCGGAAGGGGCCGAGCGTCATTCAGCCGCGCACAAAACGCGAATACTTTATTCAACGACGTCCGATGGCTAATTTGAATGGATTGTGCCCGTTTAATGGGAATAATTAGCTCTGTTAATGCGCGCGCCGGTCGGTCCGGTGGAATATCTCTGTTAGATCGTGTGTGTACTTCGTGCTGTTAACTTTTGTTTTACCAGTTAACGCTTAATTAACGCAGTGGTTGCTCTAGTCGGCGTTGCGTCACATTGAAGGAGCATTACTATTGTGGGTGATATGCGAGGGCACGCTCGGCCGTATCGTGTAATAAGCGCAGGCGGCGACACTTCGCAATCAGTCAACTTGTTACGCGTCATAGCGGGCCGTAAACGCATTTCTCACGTTGACGGCTGGACATCGACGAACCTGAATACCGCCGCAACAAACGGCTTCCCTCATTTTCCCCTCATTAAAATCGAGCGAAAGAACACTTTAACACAAAGTTATCTCGGAAACGGTATTATAATTCCTTAAAGGTAACGTTTTGAAAAAAAGTAAGTTATCGCCGTGGTTTCCAGCGCCTATGTCGTAGTTGGATATTTCGTTTAATTTGGCAAGGGGCGATGGTGACAAGTGCGGCCTGTCACAGTGACGGACAGGTCGACGTTGTGGGTGAAAAAATAAAGTGCTGCTCAGCACTAAGTTACGAGAGAGATAGCCATATTACTCTCGGTTGAGGTCGGAAAGAGAGGTCGGAATGTCAAAAGGCTCGATTCCTGTGAGTTCCTTGGTCAGTAGTGATGGGGCTGAGTCTACCGACAATTTCGTGCTTGAGACGTCGATTACTGGTCGCGAGGCGATGTTTGACTTTCAAATAGCTCGGTGAGGCTATTGTTTATTCCACCACGGGGCTACAGGCTGACATCCGCTGTATCGACCACTTATAAATATTTAGTCGAGCTTTATTTGGAGATCTGCTATCGTTTGTCAGACACGTTGAGGCTTCTAATAAAATCGAGAGTTTTAGTTTATAGACTTTTGAAAGTAAAATTCTTGTAGCCTTGTCCAAGTTGGTTCTTTGTGATGGATAGGGCTCATCTTTAGTGAATAATGTGCATTTTAACATTAATAACGTTATGGTTTTATGTTTTTGTTCCTTTCTATAAACCTTACCTTAATAGACTTCATTAGTAATATTATGGACGATTGTATAAATTGCTTCTTTCACACAAAATAAGGCAAAACATTTTTATAAATAAGACGGTTTATGATCGCGTAAGTGCTGCGCTTAAGCCAATAATCGATATCGATAAAACTAACGACAGCCGCCCGGATCGTATGCGCATAAGAGTTGAGATTAGATACGAAATGCAGCCCGGATATTACACTATAATTAAGAACATTTACGTGTTAGAGGGCGCCAAATTTATCGCTGCCTTTTTTTTTGTCGATATGAAGTCATTCTTGGGTATTTATGTTGGGTTCTCGGGGCATGTGTGAGGTCTTGAGGGTTCAGTAGTCAGGTTATCGTGTGGTAATCTTTACGAGTTTCTTGGGGACTCCTTGCTGGGAGCTGTCGACAGTTAATGGTCGCATGAGATTAGCCCGTATGGTCCCTTCGTTGAGTATATACAGAGTTCGTGTTTGTGGGTTTGTTTATAACTTAATTAGGCTATTTTGTTTGAGTGGGAATTGGGATTGGGTCCGGCGTCAGCTCTAGCGAGATAAGGTGTCGCGGTATTTACGATTTGATATCGTGCTGCCGTTTTATAGTGTACGTTGTTTTGATTGGCTTTCTTGTTGTTGAGTATAAAAGTTGCTTATCTTGAAATGCTGTGCCTGTACTCGCGATGGAATTTTTAAAGGCGTAGCTGTTCGTGTTTTTTGTTTTAACTTTACTTACTTTGGAAGGCTACGGGTGGTTATAGAAATTCAGAATACAATTTTATATTGACACGAGCCGAAAAAATTCTTCCTTAGTGCTCACTTTCGTTATAAGAAAAAGACTTGTGCAAAATTTCATGCTTGTCCAGCGGTTTAGGCTGTGCGTTGTCTGTCAGTGAATGTTTTTTTTATTAAGTAGATAATTAATCAAAAGCTTTTTAAGTACCTACCTATTGTTCTACTTCTAGATGAGCGTAATGTTCCAGACATTCTATAAATTTCCGACTTGGAATGATTAAAAATGAGCCTCCATATCACATTAAAAATAATTAATAATATATTAACGGTACCAATATTAAGTGGGTAAGTGAAACATTATTTAACCGTTCCGCGGTCATCAGACAGCTGATAAAGAAATTTAAATAAGAATGAAATCCTTTTTTCATTGATAAAGATTTGACACAGAAAAAAGAAGTGTAGCTGGAATGCAACGACCACGGACTTACTAATGAAAGGAACCAATTAACGATGATTATTTTTTTCTCATGAGTACTGCTGCTTTATACAGGGGGATTTGGGAATTAATTTAGAGTGGGACTGTGTATATGTAGGTTTGATTTTGATGTAGATATATGACGGATTTGAACGACGAAGTGCTGCAAGGATTTTTTGACACTTGACTGAGATTCACAGGTGGCCGCTGATGGTAAACATGTGAGGTGAAATTGTATTGAGAAATCCATCAATCAATTAGTTTATTTGTGAAACATAGGTGTTTACATAAATAGAGGGGGCGGGGGGGGTGCGCTGTTTTGTCATAATTAAGACATACAAATTTATAAGTGACATATTAGATGTCATTAGAATATATGACGTAGAAAAAAAAATTATACATGAACAGAAAAATCATCAATATGGCGGCTTTAGTTCCGATTTTGACCACGCTTGTATTATAAGTATCTATTATCTGTCGTTAAAGTAGTATTATTGTAATCCAATGATATTATATAGGAAAAATACGCTACGTTCATACTGAGCGACGTTTTGTATTGTTGCGTTGTTATTACAAAGTACTTACTGCGATAGATAATACGAAACGTATGACACAGAAAGAGATAGCTATCTGTGTGTGTATGTGTGTGTTGCTCGCTGCTATTAGCGGACTTAATGAAACTACAACAATTGTCTGAATTTGTCTGCAACAACTGGCGCGCGCTAGTGCCATATCTACCTCTTTAATATAATATCATTGTTGCAATCACTATTATTTTATCTATTGGTTAGTAGCAGATGTTCATTATGTATTAATTTGTAACTCATTTTCAAGATATAATTGTAAACTGAAAAGAGTCACGTGAGTGTGACTATGTTAAGTCTTAGATTGTTAATTCTCCTTGAAGTCCTCGAAAATAAATTCTACGTGAAGGGATATCTATTAACTTTCAATAAACTTAATAACTACATAGAGCGCCGAAAGGTACCTAATTCTATATTTTTTTGAGAACCAGCACACACCAATATTTGAAAGTATCTAACCATAATTAACACTTAACGAAACATTCCGATTTCCCAATTCCCAGCAATTATAACATTCGAACACATCAACCTGTACGCGTTATTTTTTCTTGTCACCAAGTGATAAAAAATCCGGGACTAATTCAGCTCTGTAGGCCGCTGCGCCCGCGCCACCCATCGCTGTTCGCATCAATTTATAGGCTTTTAACCTAATTTGTTGACCGTACACCCCCTCCCCCTCCCTCGCCCCTCCCCTCGACACCCGTCCGGACCCACCGCCCACGCGACTGCCATCTTTGTTTTACTTTTTTAATAATTAATTTAGTATTGATGACGTTCCCCCCTTATCTCTCCAAAGTGGATTTTAATCCTGGATTTAGAAGCTCGAGAATTCAATTAATAAGATAACGATGATCCCGTTTCGCTAAAAAACGATGATTTTTTATGAGAAACAAAAGCACCAAATTAAGCTATCATGCCCAGCAGTAAAGTATCTAATTAATGTATTTTACATTAGCAAAATGGCTGTCGATACCCAACAAAGTCGTAAAAACAAGCGTTGACTTTTAATATCCACGCGTATTTTATATTTTATAGGCACCTATAGGTATGCAATAAAAAATTTAGGAGCATACATTTTTTTTGGTTAATCTGACCAAAAAAGGTGTGGGCACAATCGCAGATAAGTTATTGAAGAATGTTATAAAAGCCTCAGGGTAGTATATTTTATAAATATTTTGTGTGCGTCCAAAATTTTGACAAATACCACTTAATTTACGTTAATGAATCCGAAATGAATGCATGTTGACGACGAATGGTCGGCCCGTAGTGTTGTCACTCTATCGATACTGTGTAGGTGTGGAATTAATGTTCCCGATAACCTTTCGAGCTGTCTCTCTACAAAAATGCCTGCTAACTGGAATTCATGACCAAATTATGAGTGAATCTAAAACAAATTAGGACGGTTCGATACGATTTTACAACGTCCAAGAATTTAATAATGCGAAATAAAATCATCAAGTTTTTCAAGGGCTGCTAAAAAATATGTAAGAATGTAAAATCAACTCTAGCCGTTATTTGTTCAGATTTTTCTTTAGGAACACATGAAGTATACGTAACGATAAGAAGAAGAGCATTATCAAAATCTAGGCTTCAACAAAATGCTTCAACACATCCCAAACATCGAAATCTCCAAAATATATTTCAAAACAAAGTCATCATAACATCGATATCAGGCACATCCCTAAACCATTCGTATAGATAAACGACCGGTCGCATAAAAATCAACTCCTTTTGCCTAATCGAATTAGGTCCCGATATTCATCAGTACGATTTAACACGTTTTGCATTCTTTTGTCCATCGACTAATAAAGGTAGCAGGTAGCAGTCCTCATCCTACAATATCTTAAATGTTGGTGAACTCATCGACGGCGATATCGATAATTTATATATCTATTTGACGATGTTTTTTCAATCGATTTGGATCGAGACGTTTTGTTTTAGATTGTTTTATGGAATTTGGATTTGTATTTTTATTTTTGTTTCAGAACTGATGGAAGATTTTAAAGAAAGCTACTGGACTCACATCATTATAATCATCATTATTTTTCCTTTATCACAATTTATTTGGGATCAGCGCAACATGTCTTTTTCTTCCATACTTCTCTATTAGTCGTCATCTCGGTGGTCGGCCCCACTTCTAGCCATATCATCTTTCACACTGTCCATCCATACATGGTGTTTCAAACTCAAACTCAAACTCAAACCATTTATTTCAATTAAACCATTTACAGGCACTTTTGAATTGTCAAGAAGTCGGTCAGTCAGAAAATATGAAGCTAGTTGCCCATTCCAAAGCGTAGGTACCTATGGAGAAGAACGGGCAAGAAACTCCATGGACACTCTTTTAAATTGTATTTTTACAAAAATATTAGTTACATCATTAATGTTGAATTTACAAGTAAATGTGAGAACGATGTAAAAAAAATACGTACGCGTTAAGAGCGTCCAGAGTACATCAAATAGTAAGAAGACAACAATCATAAAATAATTAAAAATAAGCCGAGGCAGCTGAGTGATGACCAGCCCCAACTGACGGCGCCCGTTCACGAACATGACGCATAGATCAGCACCATTCAGCTCAACCATTTTGAAGGGAGCTAAATGATCCAATACACACGCCACCGTCAGCGAGACATTTGTGTGAGCATGACATACCATCAGCCGCCATGGCACATTCAAGTCAATGAAAGACATATTACCCGGTAAATGGTAAAGAAGGTATACTTACATAGAACTCACATCTGTGCTATGCAGTTATACAATGCAAAGGAAATTGAGTTTATACAATGCAAAGATAATCTTACAATCTTCAGCAGCTCCAATAGTATTTTCCAGTGTTAATCAATTAGTTGTGGTTGTGGAGCAGGACCAGCATTGAGCCAGGCATTTTTATCAGCGATGTAATCCCCTAACTTATAATAAGCCTGACTGCATAGTGTGCGTTTTATACAAGACTTGAATTTTGTCTCATTCAGTTGAAGAATGTGGGGAGGTATTTTATTATAACATTTTAAACAGTACCCCATAAAAGATGAGTCTACTTTAGCCAGTCTGAAACCTGGTTGAACTAATAGGTCCCTATTCCTAGTACTATAATTATGTCTTTCACCTCTTTTACCAGGAAAGGTTGCATGATATGACACTATGTGAGGGCAGTGTGTATTATTGTGGTATGGATGAGGAAGATCTGCACCATGTGCTGTGGGTCTGCCCCCTACATGACGAAGCCAGGTGCAACATGATGGATGGGTATAACCGCGCGGAGGTCGGCCCGATCTATTACGTCGATCTCGTAAGTTCACCGGCGAACTTTGACCGGCTGAAGGAGTACGCGCACAGTTGGCATGCCGCCCGGAGCAAACTGGAACGTAAAGAGGTAGAACAACAATGATGCTGCAAAATGGAGCGAGAGGAGCGCGAGCCTTTGCAGCCAATAATAAAATGATAACGATATCCGGCACAATTATGTACACTTGAATGCCGACGACGGCGAGAAACTTCTATGTCGTGTGTTTGTGCATGCCCGAGTGGGGGAGAGTTGCTATTAGGGTCACATATGGTTTAACTTCATTGAGAAGCGCCTGCCGACCGTAAAAATAAGATGGCCAAGGGTGCTGTGTCCGCAGCCGCCCCACGTTTCGGCCCTTATAACGTACATTGGAAGGGCCATTGGAAGGTTGGAGGGAGTGTCCATCCATACCTCACGATGTTTGACTGATGTCAGTAATATCCAAGATTAAGTCAGAATTTACATAGGAATTGAAAAAGTCACATTGGTAATGCCAGGATTTGAACCCACAACCTCATGCATGAGAGACGAGGCAGTTACCATTGGACCATCACGACATTGCAAAAAATCTATGAGTTTATATCTGTAGTATCCTCACAGCATCCCGAAGAAATCTACTGCTAGACAAAATCCTCTTCCCATTGGTTGTAACAATCTTCGGTACCAGGACACACGTAACTAGTGGACGTGTCTACATCATAACTGACAAAGATACAGACAAAATATAAACAAGCCATGACCAACAGATTAAGCCCTCAATTTTTCAAGACTATGTATTCGTGCAGGCAGTATGTTTTATAACAAGATATTTATTAGCAAAACGTGAGGAGCTGTGTGACATTTTGTAGATACTCAGTAGGTAAGCCTTAACCTTTGTGATGTGAAAGTAGATGTTCATACCTTTCGTAACTATTATAATATTCAACAACTGCAGTATTCACGATTTATCATTAATAATGGTTTTAAATTGCATATATTAGATATTATTGATTTTCTAAACGAAATAAAATACGATAGTATTCACGATTTATCATTAATAATGGTTTTAAATTGCATATATTAGATATTATTGATTTTCTAAACGAAATAAAATACGTGTACTGTTCCTTGCTCTTCCAATGCATTCTTATTCACCTTAAATTTACTCACTGACATACAACACAGCCTTAACAAGTAGAAGCGAAGTATAAAATTTTGCACAAGAGTTCCTTTTATTACGAAAGGAAGCACTAAAGACGGATTATTTATAATTTATCCCCTAAAGGGGTTAAAAATTTGTTCGGAAGTTCACCATTTTTGCCGATGGGAAATTCCATTGGGTGTAAGGCTGTCGGTCTTCTATAACTACTAATGATTTACATACAAATAACAGTCTACATTTCCTTCAGACGACCTATCTTTCGAGTCTCTGCTTTTGGATAAATCCACCTCGTCCTTGACAATAATCAAATCTCGTTATCACGTTGTTAGGATTTACATGCTTATTCCGGTATAGGGATCCTGTCTGGTGATTAGTCAGCAGCTGTCACTATTAATAAATCATAATCTACTGCCACTTATATGATAATAACTTCTCATTGCTCTACCGATAAACCTCTTTTTACAAGACAATACTAAAGTTCTGTTGAAGTATTGATTACAATATATCTTCTCTCTTACCTCTCATGAGTATCTTCCTCATACTACGTCTTTGTGTGGTACAATTCCACCTTCTATTCCTGAACTGGTGTGCGCACTCCGTGGCGCCCAGGGTAACTCCCCTGGTTATCTCCTTTAGTAGCCCTGTCTCGTTCCTGCAGATTTGAGCCAGTCGGCCCCTCGTCCGCCGGTTCTTCTTGCAGATCATACGAGGGTCCAATATCACTGCGCTGCCAGACGCCCTGGAACAAAGTGAAGATTTTAATAGGTGTTCGTGGGATAAAATGATTTTTCCAGCCATTCTAGCGAAATCGTGGACTAGATTTTTCAGTACCTTGTCCCTTCTAGCCATAATTATCATCGTTTCCACAATCCTTTTATCGTATATCATTGGTCGTCCTCTACTCTTACAAACATTCATATTAAAAAAAGGTATGAAACTATTGCATAACATTGCTATAAAAAAGTCTAGGATAGCAAAGATTATTTATTATAAGACCAAAATTAAACTATATATCATTATTCATATTAAAAACATCCAATATTTATTTGTTCTAGCTAATCACAGGAGCTGGCAGTAGTACGTAGTAAGCTAAACACATAAATTATCGAGTGTTGATTCACCTAGTTAGCTACCATATACCTATCAACAGATACCCAAGTCCAAAAGTTTCATAATCACAGAATCAGTCATAAAACTCGACTCACTCAATACAACTAGTGTTGTTCTTCTAACTAGGTATCGATTTACGATCCGCCACGCAAGTGTCGACAAGCAACCGCCAGGTCGCGCCGACAGATCCTTTGTTTACTCGATTAGAGTTCATTGTCAGAGTATCGAGTGCGAAGCTAGCTCGAATAAATTTAGACCCGTCTGCTTCCCGGAATCGATTCTCGTAGAAAGTCGATCCCGTTAAAAAAGTAAGTAAGAGTTTGTTACAATATCATTCGTCTATCTGACACTGTTCAAACAACCGACATTTGATAGCAATCGGTCTTCATTATTTCAAACTAGAGATGTTTATGCTGCACATTTTTCAAATCTTTCCTTCCCTGAATGTTTTACTTTAAATAGTTTAATGTAATACAAATTCTTAGCGTCTCTATTTTTTAATTTCATTCATGTTTTCGCGAAAAGAAAATATTTAGCACGTGAATCTTGTTTTAACTATATTAAAAGTGTTAACTAATTTAAACTAAATTTTACTTCAAGTGGTACAGTAAATTATGAAGTGTTCTATTTTTCTGTTTCCACGTTGAACCTTTTATAGTTACTACAGCGATCAACTTTTTCAGTACCTATTGTTGTTCTAGTCTTTAACCGCCACACGTGCATCACTTTACACAAGAACGTGAATGTTTCCTTGAATTCTGTCAAAAAAACGTTTTAAATATTACAGTAGTATCATCGAATAACATCCCATAAGCATATTTACGTCGGATTCCAAGACCGTAATTTCTTGTTAACATACAACATTTTCAGAAATATGAAATCACTTTTCAACTAGGTAAAACAGGTAACACACCCATTCCAACTTCTATTTTACAGAATATTCGAGATTAACAGAAATAATTCTGTATTCATGGAATACTAGACGGCCTTGTTACAACTACAGTAAAAATGAACGCCAAGTACAGCAGTAAAAGTCAAGGAGTACGTAAGTTACGACCAAAACAGATCTGTGAATTACAGGTTGGTTTACAAAATGATTTTATTAACCCCCACGGTATTAGTTGTGTTTACATTTGTCGAACTGGTGTTTCGTAATACTTCATACAACGATGATAGCGGTAAACGTAATGTCGGCAGTATTCGGAATATGTTTTGGGTGTTTTTACTTCGAGCCGGATTATAAGTCGCCAACTTCGTTTACATCAAATATAGTATTTTCGAAGACATTGCCTGTAAAAATATAGTTGACGGCGAAAATTAAAAAATATATCAGTAGTAAGTATGTTTAAAAATATTTAATTTTTTAAATGCGTATTTTGTTATTTGCTACTTTGAGCCTTTTTAACGGGTTTTTATTTTTTATATAAGGCTCATAACTAATAATTATTACACATCTCGCCATTTTGTATTGAAATGAAAATATAGTATGTAGTCTCACCTACAATATTATTTGAGAAATATTTTATGTATTTACCTCTATTATAGTAATACTATATTAGGTATATAGTAGGGTAGGCTAGGGTTTTCAACCCTACTATATACCTAATACTAGCTTGCACCTGCGGCTTCGCCCGCGAGGTATGTCGTTAAAAACTATCCTATATCCTGGCCCGGGAAGCAAACTATCTCTCTGTCAAATTTTATCGAAATCCGTTTCAACAGTCAGACATTACTTTCGAATTTATAATATTACTAGCTTTTGCCCGCGGCTTCGCTCGCGTTAAGTTAAAAAAAACTAATACATTTACATCCTCCATCATCCCTTATTTTATCCCCATGGGGGTTGAATTTATCAAAATACTTTCTTAGGGGATGCCTACGTCACAGTAGCTATATGCATGCGAAGTCTCAGCCCGATCGGTTTAAAATTGACAAAGTTTCATACAAACTTTCATCCCCTATTTTATCCCCTTGGGGGTAGAATTTATCAAAATCCTTTCTTAGCGGATGCCTACGTCATAACATCTACCTGCATGCCAAATTTCAGCCCAATCCCTCCAGTGGTTTGGGCTGTGCGTTGATAGATCACTATGTCAGTCAGTCACCTTTGAGTTTTATATATTTAGAAGTATGGATTATGTCTTGTGCTTTTTTTCGTGATGTATTTGGGCGTACTGCGCCTGCCAGTTGTTTTCTAAGCTATGGCTTGATCTTGCACTTTTCGGAGTTGTAGTCGTAGGTCGTGGCTAATAGGTATTTGTTACAAGAACCTGCAACAGAATTTCGTCTTATATAAAGTTTGGGTGTCTTCCCGTAAATGAATCGAAATCTGACGGCAGACGGAATGCCCCATGTCTGACGAATCTACAACAGACTCTATGTGTGACTTTTTGGTGACCTGCCGTGATAAGGTTGGGAAGGTCAATGTTCGACGATTTGTCTGCGACGTGTAATAGTCGTCCAGCAGCACACATCACCCAAAAGTTAGACAAATCGTCTGACATAGAAGATTCTGAACACCTACACGAATCAACTGCCATGGGACCTTCCATGGCGGACAATCTCAGCAAAGACTGGCCATCTGCGCGGGAAATATTATAGTGCACAAAGTGCGAGACACAGGTGCTCTCACTCTTCCCTCACTCTCACTGTCCGATGGGACGGCACGTAATCTGCCACGACCGAAGAGAGATCAGGCGCAGGGGGCCTTAAAAGGCCACTTTGGCAGAATCATAAAAGGTTAACATTATGAATCATAATATGGCGAAGACAGTCCATGTTTTTCTTTTTTTCGCTGCACTACGTAAGAATAATCAAAGAGATTGGGATTGGATTTGGATTGGATTGATCGGTATTTTAGCACAGACAAAAAAAAATAACTGAAAAATCCTTCACCAATGGGATTTGATACGATTAACTTAACAGTTAACTGTCCATTATGATTCATAATGTTATCATATTATGATTTTGCCAAAGTGGCCTTTTTAGGGCCCCAGGATTAACGGCTTAACGTGCTTTCCGAGGCATTAGGTTATCACGCCGCCAACTTCCAAACTCTAGGCTGTACTGAGAAATCCCTTATGGAAAAGCCCATTAACACTTTGAACGCCAACCTGGGAATCAAACCCAGGACCCTACAATCAGCAGTGGCGCTTGCGACCTCGAGACCAACGGGGCAAATTGATGTGATGCAGTCGCATCTAGTTAAACTGGCTCCGTCCTCAACAAAGTTAGAAAATAGGCTGATAAGTGCAAGTACCAAGTTAAGATTAAACAGTTAACGGTAACCAGAACGATAATCGAGTAGCTATAGCATCTAACGGAGACTCCTCGAACGCCGATTAGCGCGCGTACATTCGCTGGTTCTCACCACACTCATAGATTGCATAATATCGAAGCAAGAAATTGGTTTCAATTGTACGATGATAAATGATATTTATTCCTGTAAATTCGTCCAAAAAATACTTTTACACGTCAAAAATAGATAATGTTTAAAAAAACCCGGCCAAGTGCGTGTTGGGCCACGCACTGTGTAGGGTTCCGTAGTAGCCCGTTATCACAATGTAGTACGATTCTGTTGTTCTTTACTCTGATTAGGTAAAAAAAAAAATTTCATGATGTTCATGAAATGCACTATCATCGTGAATTTTTCCAGATTTTTCAAGCCAGCAGTTTACGTTTTAGGGGGGGGGGGGGGCCCTACTGGAACAAAAATTTTCACTTTAAAGTTTAATATTTCGTAAATGGAGCATTAGACCTATTCAATAATACCCCACACGATGGGGTAGACGACGAAAAAAAAATTCATCCCCACTTCACTGTAAAGGAGCTACCCTAAAAAAAAAATTCCAAAATTTTTTTTTTCCACTTTGTCGGCCTAATTGATATACGCACTCCTACAAAATTACAGCTTTCTAGTACTAACGGTCTCTTAGAAAAACCTCGGACAGACAGACAGACGGACATGACGAAACTATAAGGCCGCTTTCACATTTAGGCGACTTTAGCAGCGCGACAGTCGCGCGACCGTCACCCATTCAGAATTTCATAATAAAAACAGAAGCGCAGCGGACGCGCGGCTGGTGCGCTTCTGTTTTTATTATGAAATTCTGAATGGGTGACGGTCGCGCGACTGTCGCGCTGCTAAAGTCGCCTATATGTGAAAGCGGTCTAAGGGTTCCTTGTAGGAACTAGGGAACCCTAAAAACTAGATGACTGTGTGTGTGATCGAAACCAACTCAGATGTCACAGTCTCTTTTAAGACCAGACATAATCTTGGTCAGACCAGATCTTGGACGAGGAATACGCAGATTGTTGTCTGAATTCTGTTACAACAATTAAGCTAAACAAACTCAAAATTCCAGAAATTCAGGATCTTGTAGTTATACTTTGTAGTCAAGGCGAAGGGCGCAAAGGAAATCATCGGACGGAGCTGGTAATTTGTTTTTGTTGATTGGATCGTCTTTAGAGGTTTTCTCAAATCTACTGTAATTTTGATGAAGGAAGTGTCCATAATTTGATGCAGCGTGCAATATCTGAAGTGGAAAGTGACTTTAAGAGCTTCACTTTCTACGTTAAAAGCTTATTTTGGCAGTGAAGAGGTTAAAGTGGAGACTATCTAGAATCTAGGTGAATTGAATTGAATTGAATAGCAAATCTTTCGACACGTTAATGGAAGTTGATTTGACAGCAACTACAAAACCCGTTGGAAGATGGTTAAAAATAAACCTATTAAAACCGTGATTTGCGTCACATGTTTGATAATCCTTAGCAATGCTTACGTTAGCTGAATTGTTTTCCGAGATCTTCACACGCATGCGTAGTTTGAGTAAGATTGTAGACGACAGGATTGGGACAGGTGATGTAACTGAAGAATGCTGTGGATATGGTTCCAAGTGTTTTTTTCGCCATGAAGGACAGTTAAGGCACTGTCCTATTGACCACATTTTGGCAGCATCTTCTGTGCTGATGATACTTCAATCACCAATCAATTTGTCAAGCGTGGTTATTACGTCGTTATACTACTACCTAAAGTAAGCCAGATGCGAAGGAACGAGGAAAATGCTGTGAGGAAAGTTGAGTATGAATGTGGATGGCTACTAGAGTAGGGGAAGACCAAAAAATTGATGGATGGACTGTATGAGTGTGTAAGATGACATATCATCTTACACTCTTAGTCCCCTTTCTAGTCTTTCTATTAGTCCCCTTGTAAGCCATAGCTAGAAAGGGGACTTATAGAGAATTTATCATCATCATCTGATAGCCTTTTCCTCTCCCAGACTTCCAATCTTACCGGATGCAGCTGAATACGTGATTATTTTTTCTTTTTTCCATTTTGTGACTGTCTATCTGATATCCACAATCCAGTAGCCCACTGCGAAACTGAGAAACATGGAAGAAAAAGACATGTAAACCGACCCCAAATAAATTAGGATAAGTAGGTACAGGAGAATGACGACCTAATGAAAGACCTAAAGTAACACCGAGACTTATTAATAGTCTACCCTCAGAAATAAACAAATGTATTACATAAAAATATCAAATGTAAACATAAGCAATATAACTTAAGTATTATGTAGGAATTATTGTAACTATTTAAATACCTATATATACCCGAAACACGTTTCTAGTGTTTTTATATTAAGAATCTATGTACAAAATCTCAAAACTGTATCATGAAAAATCACAAAGTTATAAGCTTGTTAAGTTACCTGTTTGTCCGTACAAAAACATGCTCACCCGCGCAGCTCGCGCCGCGCCGTCTTGCGCTCATTGATAATAGTATCTAGGTACCTAACCGTTCGGCGTGGTGATTGGATAACCTACTTAGTGTCGCTCGGTGTCCAACTTTTAACCTTTTTTAAATATTTTTGGGACAAAATATAACATGGGGCAAAAATTATTGAAATCGATTCAGTTACTTATTCTGAACACACTATATTCAGGTTCCGCATATATTAGGTCTTTGCCTATGAAATTGCCGTTTTGTATGAAAAAATTTAAACGAATTTTTTTCATGTATTTTTTATTTGTATTAATCGAAGTAATCACCCATGCATTCAATGCATCTTTGCCAACGCAGTGGCAGTTTATTGATGCCCTTCTTAAAGAAATCAGCTGGACGGAAGGCAACAAATTCTTCAAAGGCATTTTGTACTGTCTCTCGGGTATTGAATTTTTTTCCCGCCAAGAAGTTATCCAAATTCTGGAAAAAGTAGTAGTCTGTAGCCGCAAGGTCTGGTGAGTAGGGCGGATGACGGAGAGCTTCCAAACCCAGTTCTTGCAACTTGAAGACCGTCTGCTGTGCAGTATGGGGTCGCGCGTTGTCGTGCAGGAGCAGCGGAGACGAGCGATTGACCAATGCTGGTTGGAGATGTGCCAGCTTCTCCATCATTGTTCAGGTCTTCACAGTACACATCTGCAGTAATGCTCACCCCGTTTGGTAAGAAGCTGTGATGAATCACACCGGCGCTAGACCACCAAACAGTGACCATCCCTCTTCTAGGGGTAAGTTTTCGTTTAGGGCATTGTTTAGGTGCTGAACCAGGATCTAACCAACTTGCTGAGCGCTTGCGGTTATCAAACAAAATCCATTTTTCATCGCAGGTAACAATGCGGTTCAAAATTCCTTCATTTGTGTGTCTGTCGAGCACTGCAAGGCACGTCTCGACGCGTACTTCGCGCTGGCGATCATTGAGTTCGTGGGGCACCCATTTGTCAAGCTTTTTTACCTTGCCAATTTGACGCAAATGGACCAATATTGTTTTGACGCTAACGTCGAAAGCTGCTGCTAATTCAGCCGTAGATTGTGTATCATCAGCTTCCACAATCGCCTTTAATTCGTCATTGTCGACCAAAGTCTTCGGACGACCGCGAGGTTCATTTTTCAGGTCGAAATTTCCAGAACGGAAGCGAGCAAACCAATAACAGGTGGTGCATTGGTTTGTAGTGTTAGCTCCGTAAACGTCGTTGATGTTGCATACCGCTTGTGCCGCGTTGCTGCCACGACGGTACTCATATTCCATAATTACTCGAATTTTTAACGTATCCATGATGACGAAAAAGATTGAAATGCGATGAAAATGTAACACTAATCTATAAACAAATGACTACTTTTGGAAAAAAAAACCATGTTTTTAAAATAAAATTAATTTGAAATTAGAATTCTAGCCAAACAAAAAATATTTTGATTTGAAATGACCAGTACTGCAGAACGGCAATTTCATAGGTAAAGACCTATTACTAAAAATAACGTTGTAGATGTCATTCATTGTATCGAAAATAACGCATACATATAAAATGCTTCATTGTATAGTTCGATATTGAGATACTCATGATATCACAAGTTTAAGTTTTTTCTTTTAAAGTCAGAAATCATAAAATATCACACTGAAAAAAATAATTTCTTACTACAGCAAATTAAAGCGACTTTATACTGTAAGAAGAAATATTAGTAAAACAGTAAAAGACAAAACAGTGACTTTTACTGATTGAACATACTATTTACTGGAAAATACAACAAAAAAGAGGAAAACCACCATTACTGTAATGTAAGTAAATTTCAATGGTTTGAACGATATCACCATTGAATAAAACAGTTAATTTTGTGACCTTTTAGGTAGGTAGGTACTTAAAACGTTTAAGTTTACTGTCATGACAGTAACATTTTTCCTCAAGCTTTAACTGCTTTCGAATCAGCAAAGCACGATATACACGGTTTGAAACCAGTCTACAAACCAAAGTGACCTTGAAGTTGTTGTTGTTGCTAGATGCATGCTACACGGTTTAAAACCAACATTTTCTTCTGCCACTGGTTTGCAACGCAGGCCTTTCTACCAAGGACGTTTAAAGGTCATACGAAATTGGTTTCAAACCACTGTCTACACTGTTTTAAACTTAGGTTTGAAACCGTCGGTTTAAAACCGTGTATTTTGTGTAAAAAAAATACTGTTTTGAACGTCAGGCTCATATGGAACTGCTTAGCAGTTCAGAATGTTTTTTCATTTTTATTTACTGCTTATTTCTTTCAGTGCAGCGTCTAGCAGAGACCAAATTCTGAGTATGAAGCTAATATTTGATCGAAAAACAACCGACTTCCAAAAAAAAACACTACAAATTGAAAAATAACTTTAATTTCGGAAGTCGGTGTCTGTGGTTCCGCATTTTCGTTTATTGACACCGACTTCCGAAATTAAAGTTATTTTTCAATTTGTAGTGTTTTTTTTGGAAGTCGGTTGTTTTTTTTTTGTAAAAAGTTTTTATTTTTCACTTTTTAGTGGGCCATCTGTGGTCTTCTTCATCAGCTCCACTTTACCAAATGATGATTTCCGAGAGCAAATGCTGAAGTTATTTAAAAAAATATCCAAATCGTTATAGCTTTGCCTATAAAATTTGAGGGTTTCCCTCGATTTCTATGGGATCCTCTCATCAGATTCCAATTTGATGATAATGGGACCACCTCGAGAGTATACCCTTTCAAACAAAAAAAGAATTTTGAAAATCGGTCCACAATTGGCGGAGTAATCGCGTAACAAACACACAAAAAAAAAAAAACATACCTCCTTTTTGAAGTCGGTTAAAAATAGCAAAATTGGGCCAACGGTGCCTACCGACCAATACTGATACTGGATTTCAGATCTAACAATCTAAGAGTAAAGGTGTCATTAATATTGTTTTTAGGGTTCCGTACCTCAAAAGGAAAAAAACCGGGCAAGAGCGAGTCGGACTCGCGCACCGAGGGTTTCGTACCATCATATGTTTTTAAATTTTCATCGGCGAGGCCTATATTCATCAGAGAATTTTAACACTGTTCACTGAGGTGTAGACTATTGCAGTTTTATGTCAGCGCCTTCTCTTGACCGATAGTGGAACTTATGTTGATGATTTCTGAAAAAGTGTGCTATTTAGAGACTTCATTTTATTTTTCTTGTAATCTTTACATAAACTTCTGTCACATAGAATTATTTCAGATTTTTCTCTTTGCAAACTTCGGAGATAACCCCGAGGAACGGTATTTTTTTTACATTTTTCATCAAAAGTCGAAAACCATGCGGCTTAAAAATGTTTGAGACTATGCGCTCTTTCATATGATACCCCACATGCCCTAGTACCCCACTTCGAATTTTTCAGACCCCCTTTCAGTCCCTGTTGCAAAAAATATACATACATTTTTATTTCTTTCTTATTTGCAAAACAGTTGGGCAAACGTCAATTAAAATTAGAATTAGATCTGTTAAGTAATATTATTATGTGAATAACGTTGTGAGTAGTGTATTTGTTACATCTATTATTAAGTTTTAACTTAGGTTTACTTATTATTACACTACTGTTTGTTGTCCCTATATAAATAAATAAATAAAACTATTCTAAATTTCAAGTTGATAGCATTAATAGTTCTTGAGATATCCAGCTGTGACAGACAGACAGACAAACAGACTGAGTCTCACCATAAGGGTTCCGTTTTACCATTTTGGAACGGAACCCTAAAAACGGAACCCCCACAGGACCACTCGTGTGTCTGTCTGTCCGTCCGTCTGTCACAGCCAATTTGCTCCGAATCTAATGGACTGATTAAGTTGAAATTTGGTACACGTACGAATCCCTGTGACCCAAACACAGACGTGTAACGTAAATAAATTAATTTTGAATATGGGGGTCTTTTTGGAGGGGAAATAATTTTTTTTTAATTTCGGCATCCCTGTGACATATGAAAGGGCTTATTGTGAGGATCTGAAATATATTTTTTTCATAATTTTAAACTAAATTGTATTAAATTTATTTAAGAAAATAGACTAATATTGACCATGTCCCTCCCTCCCTCATCTCCGTAACTACTGAGCCAAATTATTTGAAAAAAAAAATACAGATAATAGTTCTATACCTATAATAGATTACAGAAAAACCTATAAGAAGTCTGTGGTCTAAAAACAACTGTGGTAAATCTCTCAATAATGTGCGTACAAACTTACATTTTCAGTTGGGAGCATGTTTTTTAATTACAATGATAAGTTTTTTTAGTTGCCACAAACATATTTGAGTCAGATTTAAAAAAACATGATAGGTAAAATATTATCGTACGAAACCCTCTCCACGCGAGTTCAACTCGCACTTGACCGGTTTTTGTCATAGGCAGAAAAACAGGTTCTCTTTATTTATGGAATAAGTCTACCATTTAGAGCCATTTTTTTCAGTAGCTGCGAAAATACTGAATTTGTTTTCATGTTACCTATAAGAACGAATTTGTAGAGGTATGAGGAACAGGGTGTAAAGTTCATTGATCCTCCATAGAAAAGGGAGGATCCTCCAACCAGACGGGTGTTTTGTCTGGCGGCCAACTGCGCGATGATTCATTTTGGCCGTTGTATCTATACTAGTTGCACGGTAAACTCTGCTTGCGAGATGCAGGATTTTGCGTGACGTCATTATGACACGTTGTTCGAATGTGGAGTTGTAGATACCGCTGCTCAAACTCAAAGTATTTATTTCAATTAAACCTTGTACAGGCATTTTTGATTTGTCAAAATTAAATAGTAGTCATTAGTTAATTAAGTAGTAGTCTACAAATCCATAGCTGCTGCTTTTAATTAAAACCTAATCAGAAAGATAGGCTAAGGCGCGAATTGTGATGGACAAATAGATGTACGTCTATCAGAAGAAGAATTAGTAGAGCTAGTGGAAGCTTTTTCAATCCAACTTGTAAGAAAGGCAACAGTTTCTCATCTCTTAAACTACTTAACGGATTTCAAGTTAGAAAATCATCATTACGATCGCTTATATTAGCTGAATCAATCGGTGCGCGCGAGTGGCATCTCAATGCGCACGCGCTGACAGTTGGCGATGTATGTCCAATGGGGAAACGCGCTTTATGTCTTATGGGATAGGCAGAGAATCAAGCTCTAAGTGAAGGTGTAGCTGTTTTGTTCGAGACAAAAGGAAGATGGTGGTTTATGTTATAATTCATTCAGTTGATTCAGGTAACATTCTTTTTTAGAGAAAATGAATGTGTGCAATGCGATTGTTTTTTGTTAGAAGGTTGTTGTTAATTTCACAAAGAGGAAATGACTTTCTTAATCATCATCATCTGACTAGTCTTTTCCCAACTATGTTGAGGTCGGCTTCCAGTCTAAATCGATGCAGCTGAATACCAGTATTTTACATGGAGCGTCTGCTTGTCGGACCTCCACAACCCAGTTACTGGGTAATACGAAACCCCTTGGTAACACTGGTTGTCAGACTTTCGGGTTTCTGTCTACCCGTAACGACTGTCAAAGATCCACGAATGACAGCCGGGACCAACGGCTTAACGTGCTTTCCGAGGCACGGAGGGGTCACGGTATGTAAAGATGGTCACTCATCCACGGACCAACCGCGGCAAACGTAGCTTAACCTGATCGATCGACCTGTGCGGCTGTTATTGAGGAAATGACTTTCTAGGTGAATTAGTGCTCATACACACGAGCACGAGCACACGACGAGCACGGGCACGGGCACGAGAGGCTTGTGGCTAAGAAATATTAGCCGCACAGTTCGATCAGGTTAAGCTACGTTTGCCGCGGTTGGTCCGTGGATGGGTGACCATCTTTACATACCAAGACCCCTCCGTGCCTCGGAAGGCACGTTAAGCCGTTGGTCCCGGCTGTCATTCGTGGATCTTTGACAGTCGTTACGGGTCGTCAGAAGCACGAAAGTCTGACAACCAGTCTTACCAAGGGGTATCGTATTACCCAATAACTGGGTTGTGGAGGTCAGATTGCCAGTCGCTCTATGTAAAATACTGGTATTCAGCTGCATCCGGTTAGACTGGAAGCCGACCCCAACATAGTTGGAAAAGGCTAGGCAGATGATAGACACACGAGCGGCATGTTACCAACGGCAGGAGCAACTGCAGCCGTCGACGCGTCGGCGGCAAATGGGTTAGCGATTTCAGACTTATGGGCTTGTACACAAAACTGCGAATCGGTGCGATGCGAATTCGCAACGCAGAAAAGTGCGACACGAATTGCTGCGATATGATTTTGTGCGGCGTCTCCCTTCCACGATTCGAGTGACCATCCCTTCGACGACCGTCAACCGTACTGAACTTATTTTATTAGATACTTATTATTTTATTAATTTATTTTTATGACGATAGTACAAGGGGAGAATTCCTGTTATGCCTCTGGAAATGCTTGGCCTCACTATCACGTAAAGTAAAACAATACTTAGGTAATTATTTGTATTTTTTTTTTTTTATTTGTTAAAAAGATTTCATTTTTTTACATTAAATTTGCATACGTCTTGCCCACATGATGTCTCAGAGCGGACTAAAATGGCGTCAATAAGTGCGACGCAACAATGCGCAGGAATCGCAGAAATGCGCGATGCGAATCAATTCGCAAGTTCTTGCGATGCGTCGTGCGAGCTCGTAGATTTTTACGATACGACGTCGCATCGTAGTTTTATGTAGTACATAAAGGTCTCTGCACACATTGTAATGTACTAGATATTACTGACGGCGCCACAAAGAGCCGTCCCGCTTTGCGCGACGGTAACCGTCGCGCCACGCCGCCGCCGCGCCGAGCGGGAATACAAGTCAGAAGCGGCGGGGCGGGGCGTGAACACGTCGTGTCGGACGAGACGAAGCGTGAATGAGATTTTGTATTGTTTTACAAAAATGGATGTCGATAAACGAATCGAATGTGTTTGTGCTCACGTATGTTTGTACGATTTGGGCCCTAGGCAGTATAAAAACACTGTTCATGGGCGCGGCGGGACGGGACGTGATCGCGCCCGTAGTGTGAACGATGCAGTCGCGTCAGCGCCGCGTCGCCGCCCCGCCACGCCACGCTGGCTGTGTGCAGAGACCTTTAAACTATGTATGTTTTAAGGCTAGTGCCTTATAACATACATAACATAACATTTCGCCTGTAATTTCCCAAGGGCAAGGCATAGGTGTACCTACAGCATACCAAAATTTCGCAATTATGTGTAACCATGTAATAGGGAGCAATTTTAGACGTATATTAACTAAAAGTCCAGGTTTCCTCACGAAGTTTTTCCGTCACTGATGTCAGTAATATCCAAAGTAAACTCAGAAAGTGCACATAAATTGAATAGGTCACACGGGTACTTAACGGAATTTGAACCCAGAATTGAATAAGTCACATTGGTACTTGCCCGAATTTGAACCCAAATACTCATGCATTAGATGCGAGGTTTTCACCTCTGAGCCACCACGTCAATTTAGATAACACTAAACACAAAAACGAATTATCTTAATCCACTTTTAGGTTTTACGAGAATAAGGCAGTGGGCGAATAATCTGTCATTTTGAATATCAAATTGAATTACGGCTTCCATAAGACTAATAAAATTAGCAGCTCTATGCGAAGTTTAGATTTCAATATTTATTATAATAATATTTATTTGCTGTTTGACCTAAAACGTAAGGCATAATTTGCGTATCTCTATTTATTAAGTGTTAATATTGATATCTTAAGTACTTCAAAATAAGTAATCTTACATAATCACTTCAAGAAAATTCACCAACTCGCACTGGGCCCGCGTGGTGGATTATGGCCCACTTCCTCTCACAGAGAGAAGGCCTGTGTCCCAGCAGTGAGGGAAAATTATAGAAAGCTTGTGCTAAAAAAAAAATTTTTTTTTGAGGCATACTTTTCCTTACTTATTACCACACACAAACACTTCTGATTTCATGACAAAATCATTTTGTGCCCAAATACAGGTAGGTACATAATAATTATGATCGTTCTGTCACTTTTTAGGGTTCCGTAGTCAACTAGGAACCCTTATAGTTTCGCCATGTCTGTCTGTCCGTCCGTCTGTCTGTCCGTCCTCGCTTAATCTCTGTGACCGTTAGCACTAGAAAGCTGAAATTTTGTAGGAGTACGTATATCAGTTACGCCGACAAAGTGGTAAAAAAAAAATTTTGGAAAGTATTTTTTTTTTAGGGTAGCTCCCCTACATGTGAAGTGGGGATAAATATTTTTTCCATCATCTACCCCATCGTGTGGGGTATCGTTAAATAGGTCTTCTAAAATGGCTTAGGGGTTGCTAAAATTATTTTTCGATTTAATGCTCCATTTACGAAATATTAAAGTTTAAAGTGCAAATTTTTGTTCCAGTAGGGCGTCCCCCCCCCTCTAAAAGCTAAACTACTGGCTTGAAAAATCTGGAAAAATTCTCGATGATAGTGCATTTCATGAACTTTAAAGGAAAAGTATAGCGGTTAAGATAACTTTATTAGTTTAGCAGTAATAGTCGTTGAACTTGGGTGTTGGATAATTTTGTACCAAATACAAAATCCTTAGCATTAATCCTTTAAAGTGACTAAGATGAAGTAGTTGCTTGTTTATAATGGGTAAAGACTTGCATTGAAAACCAAAATATGTTTTTTTTTTTACCTATTCAGAATAAAGAACAACAGAATACATTGTGATAACGTGCTACTACGGAACCCTACACTGTGCGTGGCCCGACACGCACTTGGCCGGTTTTTGTATTATTATTATCACCAGTAAGATGACTGTAAGTAGTGAGTATTTGAGAGAAGTAAGGAATTTTAAGGGGGTAGCGCTAAGGTAACCCGCGAAATTCAAATTTTCTTACGGTTTTTGCAATTTCCAGCCCAGTGTCTGGGTGTTCATTGATTAAAATATGATTCGCGACTGTAACAAATATGTATTTACATAATTATGACCATTGGAATCAGTAGTACAACTTGTTAAGTTAGTATAATCCTAAATGTCAAGATTTCATGAAATAGTCATTCAATAGGATTACTTGGTCTTAGAGAGTTGATTTGATGACTTTAATGATTATAATTCTGTTAATACATATATTTTAAGGCCGCGAATCATATTTTAATCAACGTACAACTTAATAATGACCAGCAAATTGCCAAACACGTAAGAAAATTTGAATTTCGCGGGCTACCTTAGCGCTTTCACCTTATTAACTCCCACGTCGACTTTAAATTTCGTCGCCTATGTTGGTAGCTGTTATGGTAGGGAAAAACCGTATGTGGGTGAGATCTTTACAATTTTAAATTAAAAGTTATTCACTCTCACAGAGAGGAGGCCTGTGTCTCAGCAGTGGGAACGAAAAAAGTAAAGAAATAAGCAATATTAAATATATTTAAATAAATAAAAAATGAATAGACGAATAAAATATTAATAGAATAGGTAAATAAATGGAAATATAAATACATAGGTAATAATAAGATATAAAATAATTCTAACTAAGTAGCAAGGAAAATTAATAAAGCGCTTTTCCTCTCTCTCTACTTATTTAAAAATTTGTTGTGTCCGACAGGGTCCATAATTGTTTCTATTTTTTTTTATTTACTACCTGTAATTGTACATGATGGATTGCAATAAACGATTTGAGATTGTAACGACATAGGCTGATTATAATTTTATTATGCTATAAGTTTTAGTACTTATTTACAGCGCCCTATCCAATTTTAGCTAGGTACTTCAATATTTACTATATAATTTATATGTAAAACTAGTACAGTTACGATTACGTCACAGAACGGATCCGAATTTATTTTGGCTAAAATTTAGGTGTTTCTAACACCAGGATTCTCTCATCCGAATCCAGAGAGCAAAAAACTAAAAAGCAACTTTATCGATACCAATTTAGAGTTTCATTTCCAATGGGGTGACGAAAAATGGAGTTTTGCCAGAATGGCGACACACCTCTGTATACTCAGACGAATAAATTAGTTGTGATAAGTTGTATGTCAATTAATTATTCTTCAAAGCCCCATCTGGTCTGAAGGCGAGGAAGTGGTTAGATATAATGACACCAATACTAACTAACTGTACGTACTTGTCGCAAAGAAGTGCGCTGAGAAATTATTAAACAATCAACTGTGTGGTTGGTTAAAAGGTAATGTGTAATGGATTTATGGATTATGATGGCACCAAAGAGGATAGTCTTTGATTTAATCATGAGGAAGACGTCGGACTCATCCTATGCATTAATACGTACTTCATAAATTATATATAATCTTGAGGAAGTAGATATTTACGACAGCTTTTGCAAGTCGCAACTTTATAGTCAAATCTAGATCAATTCTTGGCGACTCAAATGATAATCCTGATTTATTATGTAATCACCTATTGTTGCCTACTAAAACTCCATAAACCTAGTTCTTTTTCGAAACTGTGCTGGACTAGATCATAAATCTTTTCAGGTAACGCGACTTTTTACGTCACTGAGCAAGAACCAAACGTATAAATTAGTTCAAATGTAATATATGAACTAGTATCGTCCGCATCTGACCATGTCATCATGACCACGGCCTCACGCCTCTTCTCAATGACGTCATGCCAACAGTAATAATAATATGTTCCCATCAGCTCACTTCATCTATGTTTTCACTATGAAAAATTTTACGGAATAAATCTGTTGAACTGTATCCATACTAATATTATAAATTCGAAAGTAACTCTGTCTGTCTGTCTGTATGTTACCTTTTCACGCCTAAACCACTGAACGGATTTCGATAAAATTTGGCAGAGAGATAGATTGCATCTCGGGGCAGGAGATAAGATAGTTTTTATCCCGATATTCCAACGGAATCGACACTTATACTGGTGAAACCGCGCGGCGCTGCTAGTCGTGAATAATCGTGATATTAGCTCGACCCTGTCTAGTGATAATTTTCGTCTGAAGGGCTGTCGAGTAGTTTTGAGTCTGGTCATTCGTCATCGGAATAGCTTCATCCTGTTTCACCCGATACACGCCTCTTCCCTGTTACGCCACTCCATATGTCACACATTATATTTTTACTTTTACAACGCTCTCAGAGGTGTAACTAACATTACTACAGGTAGAAAACGATAAGCACTGCAATATGAATGAACTATCAGAGTGGCAGGGACGCACAACCTGTTACCATGGATTTAGTACAGACGCCAGCACATCAAGCTACTACATTCTGTCAAATTTCTTTAATAGATATTCAACTTTATCGCTGAAGCATAAGGTTCAAAGTTGATTGGGAAAATTTGACAGTTTCGGGTAGCTTGATGTGCTGGCGTCTGTACATAATTCTGAACCCTGCGTTGAAATTCTACTGTTTACTCTAAAAACTCTGTTTACTCTAAAAACAACTGTTTCCTACAAAAGCGCAATACTTACACGGTCAAAAAGTATGAAACATATATTTTTTTTAATAACAACAACAAAATTTCAACACAGGCCAGGGCTGATATTCTGTAAAAATCTCACCGTGAAAACTTAGGTGAAGTGAGCGTGGAGGGAGCTGTCAATAGTGCAATTCCTAACAAAAACAAACTCACTTCACCTAAGTTTTCACGGTGAGATTTTTATAGAATCGACCGGCAGGTCCAGAATCATGTGTTGAATCCATGTTATATAACATCACCCTAATTGCGTACACACTATCAATTTCAATATGAATCATTTTGACAGCTATTGCTAATTCCATTGCTCCTTAAATCGCACCTCTAAAATTATAGAGACCTAATTCGAAATTTGAAGATTTCAACTTTGACTTCAAAAATTACCTTGCATAAGTTAGGTTAGACAACTCTGACATATCTGACAAAACTGACTTATCAAGTCTCTGTTTTATTAAGATTCGATGAAGATGGTCGTGCGTGATTTTATGAGTCAAAGTTGGAAATTAAATCTTTAAATTTTGAATTAGGTCTCTATAATTTTAGAGGTGCGATATATGGAGCAATGGAATTAGCAATAGCTGTCAAAATGATTAATATTGAAATTGATAGTGTGTACGCAATTAGGGTGATGTTATATAACATGGATGCCGCAGTAGTTATCTACCAGTAAAATAAAAAAGTTGTCTTTTTCTTAGACGGTAGGTATCAAGTACTGTGAGCTGGTGGCCTAAGTAGCAACGATAATTGATACAAGCGAAGATGACCCTTCACGCTTCGACGCTCCATCCGTCAGTTGTCACAAGTATCAGGTGGTGAAGCACTGACGAAGCGTCAGTTTAACCCTGACCTATGACAACAATGGAGTTGGCACGCGGTCCTGTCGTTTAGAGCGACGAAAGATATTTGTGGCTAACGGGCCTGAGATTTATATGTAATTGTTTACAGGACGGGCTGGATGAAATACCTCGTGGTGTTCGAAATCGAAATTGATTTGGGTTTGACAGTTTTTTGTGCAGTGTGTATTTTGATGACAGCCTATAAATGACTAAGGGCTGATTTTTCAATCATCAGCTGATAACTTTATTCGAAGCATAATTTTTAAATTTTGACAGATATTTCATACAAAAACTGTCAAACGTCAATTTTATTCCTCGAATAAAAGTTATCTGGCGATGGAAAAATCAGCCCTAAGGAGAATAATCGAACTAATTACTCTGTACATGGTGGAGCCGTCAATGCAACAATGAAGTGGTATAGTTCAGAAACTATGCGACAATGAAGTGGTATAGTTCTGAAACTCAAACGAATTTTGGTAAATACAAAATTACATATTTTTGTATTTACCAAAATTCGTTTGATACATTTCTATTTTCAAAGAAAGTACTGCATATTGAAAATGGAACACCACTTTTTTATGAAGTTTTCTTTTGTTTTCTGTAGAAGATTTGGATTAAAGATTTTGTGACATTGAAATTAATGAAAATTAATAGCATCTGAAATCGCACCGTCACGTGATATATAACATCCTTTACCACAAATCCGTATTCAAAACATTAATAACAAACTGAAAGCCTTTTAACCATCCATCAGGAAAGGCCTCTATTCAACTAGGGTGACAATGAATGACACTGTTTGCGGACACCGGGCGAGGCGCTAACGCGCGACTGCGACGCGATTAGCGGCTGCATGACGACTTAACTGTAAACATTATTACCATTACTATACACAAATACGTTTTAGAAAAACTTTAAGAAAATGGACTGTATTTTGTAAGCAGTAAGGGTGGTTGAGACAGTTCTTGAGGCATCAGTCAACAATCCGCAATCGTCATACTAGATTGCTCTGTCACTGTATGCAAGTAAACACTTTTAAAAGTTTGTGTGCCTATGAGCAATGTTGTCTGTTCGTTTTAGCGGCCGCATCATGAACTCTCATGGCGGCTGTGGCATGTAGCGGCTATGGTGTGTTTGACATGTCGTTAAAATTGGGTCTGACACCGTCCCGTACGTATTGTTAGGTCGCTTTACGCTTTCGAAAGTGTAGTCGTGTGTTAGCTTTCGATATTTTGTCATTTGAAGTAGTTTTGTAAGTTTCACTCTTGATGGATTGGCGGAAGTTGGTACAAAATAGTTTTGTTGTGTCCTTTGTATCCACAGCAATATCTACAATAGCAAGTCACAGCCATAATTATTTGATACTGTTTACGATGATTGCTCACCGCCCATTGTGTCACCCTTTGTACAGTTTCTATGTTTATGTCTGTAATACCTATATATGGTGTACATAATAAAGAGTACTCTATTCTATTGCTCTTGTCTATGAAGTCACCTGAAGGTGAACCAACTTCTGTAGCCTTTGAAAATAGGGTTTGAGCGCAACGGCCAGCACAGAAACAGCATTGAGTAGGATACGGTTTTTTGAGAAAATAAGCCTGGCAGTCATCTGGCAGTGCTTACAAATCAAATTTTACTCATCCTTCTGACTTTAATTCTTAACCTCCAACTTTGTAAAAAAAAAATATGTCTTCAAAAATCTTAAGACTTATTCATAGTTACTCAAGGCTTCACTAAGCACTTCCATTCTTCGTCCGCAACTTTGACCACATTGAAGCCAATTCGTCATCCATGTGGATTTAGCGCCACAGTAGTTTGTGTCAATCCATAAATGCTCTGGATGCGATAATTGGTGAAATACTACGCACAATGACGCACGCCCATCCTCTGAATGTTCAGTGGCATAAACTATGAAATTGATACAGATGTGAGTTCAGTGCGAGTTTATGATAACATGCACTTTGAGGCAGAACATTTTGTAGAATAGAATGGAAGAGAATAGAATAGAATATTTATTTGCCAGAAACATGGTGTTTACAAAGGTGCTCATAACATTGCATAGTGCTACATGTCTCACCGTTTTAACGGTATGCAAAAACAAATTACAATTATCAATTAAACGCAGTTCTTACAAAAAATTACAATTAAAGTGCATTATTTACATTACATTAATTTTAAAATTTAAATATTATTTGAGTTATTATATAACAAAAAACAAACAAAACAGCTCGAACAGCGGCCTGAAGGTATTGTCCGAGCGGTGGGATCTGCCCTTGTTGCAGAGGTGGATGCAGCTTCATGGTAGCACATCCCGTCGTATTGAATAATATTATGTGTTTTTGTGTTTTTATTTTAATAGTGGTTCGTTTTAGATGACATGTGTATGTATTTTTGTATAAAGATTATTTTTTTTTATTGCTCTGAATGACTACTATGTATTTTAATATTTTTATTTAAATGACATGTGTGTGTATTTTAATATTTTAATTTTATTTATTTTTTCAATTATTATTATATTCAAACTCAAACTCAAATCATTTTTTCCAATTAAACCATTAACAGGCACTTTTGAATTGTCAAGAAGTCGGCCAGTCAGAAAATATGAAGCTAGTTATTTCAAAGCGTAGGTACCTATGGAGAAGAACGGGCAAGAAACTCCATGGACACTCTTTTTAAATTACATTTTACAAAAATATTTGTTACATCATTACTTTTGAATTTATGATTATATAACGTGAGAACGATGTAAAAAATAAAATATTATATCGGTACCTATATACTACACACTTCCATTTTTACTATATTATTATTAATAAATAAAACAATACATTAGTTAGAGAGGAGTGTTCAATGGTTAGAAGCTTTTGTTATGGACTGTAAACCTCCAGGTGAAATAGTATTCATTTAAGCATTCCTTCCAAGATCCAAAAACTGCTAGACCGACATAGCATCTGTTTATAATAATGTTTAATTCTTGATTATAGGTTGCGCGCAAGTTTGCTCGCTGCTCGAGGGAAGTAAAGATAACTCTTTTTAAGGCATATTGCCAGTCCTTTTACTCGAGCAGTTTGTGGATAAATTACACTCATTGGGCTGCTAATGCTCTGCGTGTCCAATATAACAACATTTTCAGGATGCTGATGCGGTTGCCTCGCTATTGTAGTCATTTGTAGTGCGTCCAGTATGATTGCGGAGGCGCGAACGGACGGCTTTCATGCGATTGTGCGCAAAAGAGTAGCTTCATTGTCACAGCGTGTGCGAGGCAGTAGCAATGGCATCCTGCAGATGGTTGTATCGCGTGCGGGTTGCCCTATCCAAAACAAATGGATGCGCGTTGTTTTGGGCGCTCACTGACACATTAATTCTTATTTTATTATTTTGATTTTGTTTTTATTGTAAATTATTTAATTTAAGGTAATGTTAGTATTTCGTGAATTGATTTTAATTTAATGTATTATATGGATTGTAGTTATCTGAAATAAATGAATGAATAATAATAGGTATTACATTTTCAGCCATTATATTGCTATAATTAAGCCGTCAGAACTTTTACTTTTCCTAGTAATAAAAAAAAACTTCACTACTCATAATTCGATCATTTCACCAAAGTCTGATTTCTACCTACATTCACATCTGTCCCACGTACCTCAGCTACAAGCAACAGATAGTTAGCGACGCACCGCTAAGCGGACGGCAAACTTGTGCGGGTGGCAGTGCGACAGGGCATCGCACCGAGTGCTAAATGAACTAGTTTCATACGCACCGGTATGCCGCTTCGGTTTTTTATCGTGTAGGTAAAATTGGGAGGTGCTTTGTCATTTGAATGGGCTGTCGTGTCTTTTTTTTTTTTGGGTGTTTTGGTCTAGGCTGTCTGTTGACGACCAACCTTTTTTATACTCATATTTGTTTTTTTTTTTATTAAATTTATTCTTATGTTTGTCTGCTGTCACTCTCAGTCTGTGTAAAAAATATATGCCAAAAATCGTGATCGTGTTTCCATTTTAATGGGGTTAAGTTTAACAAAAAGAAAAGCAATGCTCGTTGGTGGATGGTGACTATTCTGGTTGACCTCCTAAACATTTTCTTTTGATTTTCGTATTGACAAGTTCATTACAGGATTTTATGTTGATATCAAAGTCACGGTGAATAAGGAACATTTTTTCAAAGGGTACACCGTGAAAAAAAAAATCATAAAAGATAAACAAAAACAATACCATCATCTCTCATGAAAGTTAAAATTGCGTTGTTCTCATTCAAACAAAACAGATATTTATGTAATTATATTCAAGGAGCATAGGAATCACTAGATATATTAATAAACAATCAGTTCAAAAAGAATCAACCTAAAATAACTCAGACAAGTCTCGACGGAGTCCCGCAACATTTGATTGAGAGTGAAATAATAAACACTGCGCCAAATAAAACTAACTTCACCTGAAACTACTATAGAGTATGATGAATAAATCTGTTTTGTATCACAAAATGTTCGCACAACGCACTGTGCACACGTTACACAGACGAATTCTGATGAACTCGTGGGGATAGATATAATAGTCCTCCATACCGTATTTCGGCCATGGAGGTCAGTCTCAAAGGAGACATAGTCTTCGGCGCTGGAGTTAATATAGTGCACAAGCGTGTGTGTGTGCAGACACAGGTGCACTATCTCATCCGTCACTCTTATAGTCCGATGGGACGGCAATCGGCCACGACCGGAGAGAGATGAGGCGCAGGACCAACACGGTGGTATCACATCGCTAACTTCCAGACCCCTAATAAGAATAGAATAGAATACTCTTTATTATGTACACCATATTAATTACAGACATAAATATAGAAACTGGACAAAGGGTGACACAATGGGCAAAAACAAAAAACCCATTAACACTTTGTATAGGAATTGTATTAAAAACCTAATTGTATTTTTTGGTGAAAATTATATTGCTTTCCTAGAATAGTCTTCTTTTCTATCTGGAACAAACATAGCGTGGGATGGCATGCAAAATCACCAGCAAAATAAGTCTTAAATTGGCGTCTGATATTGGATGCGGAAAGCAGAGAACCGGGGTGTAGTGGCAACTTGGGAGAGCCTAGCAGTGGTCAGCGGAATACTGAAGGTGGTTGATTGAATGATTAGAATAGGTAGACAAGATCCGATATTAAAAATCTTGCAAAATTTTGAGTAAAAGACGTAATACGACGATTACTTTTGCAGTTAGAGATTTCTTTCGGTAGAGGTAGAGACGCCAGCACCTCAAGCTACCCGAAACTGTCAAATTTTCCCAATTAACTTTGAACCTTATGCTTTAGCGATAAAGTTGAAAATCTATTAAAGAAATTTGACGAATCGTAGTAGCTTGATGTGCTCGCGTCTGAGACGTTCAATTGTCTGTTTTTAATTACTGAAATATTCCGAAACGCTGTTTCTACATTCATCTCGATTGAAGTATTAACAAGACAAATATGTAGTTTTTTTTTTATGGAATCCCATCGTTGTTTGAAAACTGTTTTCCATAATCTCAATTTGAGTTTGGGTAGCTTAGTATTTTACTTAGGGCTGATATTTCCATTGCCAGATAACTTTAATTCGATGAATAAAATTGACATATGAGAGTTTTTGTATGAAATAACTGTCAAAATTACAAAATTATTCCTCGAATAAAGTTATCAGATGATTGAAAAATGGCCTTAGGCATACAATATTTACGACACAAGCATAGCTTATAATGTCTGTGTGGTGTCGGACTTAAAGAATAGCACCACCCCATACTTCCCGTGGGTGTCGTTAAAGGCGACTAAGGGTCGTACCGGAGAATGGGCAGCAGCGTTCTCTATGCATTCCACCACCATACTATACTGCGATCGCCAACCCGCCTGCCAAGCGTGGCGATTATGACAAACCCCCAAAGAAGTGGCGTCTTTCGGCTGAAATGATGATGAATGATGATAGCTTATAATGTTCCCACTGTTGGGACACTATCTACCACGCGAGCCCACTATTTACAGACTGAAGCAAAAACCAAATCCATTTATCGCACTCTGTTTACTCCACCAGCCAGTATAATGACCATAAATAACCAATAAAATCGGATTAATACATTAAACTAATATAGTTTTGTTATTATGATTATAGTAACAGAACGGCTAACTGACAGGTGGTTTTATCCGACATCGCGACTAGATTTATAACGTAATTAATTTATTTACTTCGCATTAAACTGGCTACTATCAAACTGTTAAGGGGCAGAATCTTTGAACATAAAGGTGTTGACAGAATGCATTGACAGACAAGCTGTTTGTGACAACAATGAAAAGGTTCCGTTATGCACATTTGCTTAAATATTGACAACCGAAAATAATTGGTCGGATTTGTATGCACCATGTCATCCCAATTTTAATGTCTATCATTAAAAAGTGACAGGATCTACTGACAATGCAATCGTTTGAACAGCGTCTGGCAATATATAATCCATTTTTGGAGCACATTGCTGCAGTGTTTCAAATATTTCACCAAAGAAGATAGGTAGGTAACCAGGTTCGTCGGATATAGTTGAAGTTTAGTAAGAAACCGATTGATGTTTTCGAATGAAATTTATTTTTATAAATGAACTGTTTGTTTTCTATTAATCAAATTAAATTTTCTTCGAAAACATCCATCGGTTTCTTATGAAACTCCAACTATATCCGACGACCCTGGTTACTTATCTCCCTTGGGGATTGTACCTACGTAAAATAAAAGCTTTTAAAGGCGCTTACTGGTACTTCCTTACAACATGTTTTATTTTGCATTGATTAATCAACTTCCCTACCTTATCAAAAGTGGCAGCTATATCTGATTATCCTGAGTCCTGATGCAGAAAAATAGACTGAAGTTATTTTAAACAAATCAGGAAAGAAGATTTTCAGCCGCGATCACCAAGAAAGACTCCAATGATAGTATAAATAACAAAAACAAAAAAACTCAGCATTTTTCTCTTCCTTTTCATTACAAAAACTTTATAAACAAAAGAACAGCGAAAACACTAACCCTTAAGAAATATAAAATAAACACGGTAATATCCGCTTTTGCAACAGCACTGCGGTCAAAACATTCGGATACCGGTTACGTAACGACAATAAAACTTGATAGATAACCCACTGTTAGATATGAACGCTCTGAATATGTTTAATTGGTTTTGAGGGAATCCAGAAGGTTTTGTCACAACTTCAAAGATCGGCAAGATGGCCTCTCGCGTACCCCTAATCTGTCATCGGACGACCGCGTTCGAACTAACCAAACATTAGTTATATAAAAGAAAGTGAGTGCTTAGGACCAAGTTATCGAACGTCATCGGGCGATGTCGTTTGAAGTAAACAAAACTAAACATACCTAATACAAGAAAGTGAGTGCGTACACCACTGTGTATGCACTCACATTGTTGTATTAGGTTTGTTTAGTTCGATCGGCCGAGTTCGACTGATGACGTACGAGCATACATGGTCCGATGACAGATGAGGTGTACGCCTCGCGTTAGATTACAGGGGTTGGCTTTAGGAGATTGCAGATCTCGAGATTTTCGGTTAAAAAGAGAAATCTGCCGGGGTATATAGCACACATTGAAATCAACTTTTATACGTAGTAGGAACCGTATCTAAAATTGAACCATCGAATGATAGTTTGACAAATACTTACAATGACAGGCGCTGTCATATCCATTATACAAGGTGTCCATTAATTAATGGATAACCTCTTCAGGGGTCATTGTACTTATTATTATAAACAACTTTTATTATGGGACCAAACATGAAATCGCGAAAAAAAATCAGCTGTTCACTACATTATGTTCGCATAACTCGTCAAAATGTAGGAAACTGCTTATTCTTTTTTCGCGATTTCAGGTTTGGTCCTATAGTAATAGTTGTTCATAATGATAAGTACAATAACCCCTGAAGAGGTTATCCATTAATTACCGGACATCCTGTATATACATTCAAACGGACGGACGGGCGGACGACTAAGACGGATTTACTTAATATTATTATGTCACACAACACCGTCTCATCTTATTTAACAGACATTTATTTGTGGTCGGCGCAATATGTATTTTTCTTCCATATTTCTCTATTAGTCGTCATCTCTAGTGTGTTGAAAACATAATACAACTAATTTGATATGATAGAAAAAAATCATGAAGATACCTCTAAAAACTTTCTTTTTACAATGGAAACATAAAATCATTGTGATTTTTGTCAGATTATTCTACAAACAACATACTAAAACACTAGTGTTTTAATTTTTTAGTCCAAACAATAATTTTTTTTGTAAATAGATAATTGCTTCATATTTTGCAATAAATTACCCGCGTTGTGTCATTGCACTTCTCTTTCTTTTCTATGCAGTCCGACAGCGACCACGCTTTAGGTCATGAAGCCCCTTAGTAAGTAAAGCAATCACAAATATCCGCTGTAGGTCCGTCAAAGAGTGACACTTCGTACTTCAAGTGTGATCAAGAATTTACGTACAGACGCCAGCACACCAAACTACTACAATCTGTCAAATTTCTTTAATCAATTTTCAACTTTATTGCGTAAGCGGTAAGGTTCAAAGTTGATTGGGAAAAATTGACAGTTTCGGGTAGCTTGATGTGCTGGCGTCTGAACTTCAATCAACTCAGCCGATCGCAGTCCACTGTTGTACAAAGGCCTCTCCCAGGCTGCGCCCCTGTCACCCCGTCCTCCACCTTCCGCTTCCAGTCGGTCCTAGCCACCTTCCACCGAATATGTTCGTCATCCTACGTCGTCATCTTACGTTCTTGATCATACGAAAAAAGAGCAAACATACCACATAACAGGTTATTGGCATGCAACGCCATACCCATAGATTAAACCCATTATAAAACTAAGTATCCTCTAAGTATAATGTAATAACACCTATTTTTATCTCGCAACACATTGATCAACATTAACACGGACAAAAAATGCAATTAACGATAACATCCCGTTTAGTATGGAATCCGTGGGCGAATGAAATCCGGACACCTACATATGAAACTAATAGATATCGACTTTTATAGTTAAGTAGTGTATCTAATTTAACGCATCATTAAGTAAATTGTAGCGGGTTGTGAAACTAGGTTTAGCCCACGGGTTTTCTTGGCTTCCGGAGTTTTGTTGGCACATGTCATTCAGAATGAGTGTTTGGAAACCATCACTAGAACCCGTTCTTTGGATTAATCTCACGTTATATTGGTATGGAAAAAAATATATTACAAAAATGTATTAGTATAGCAGCGCCCAAAATGTATTAGTAGGTGGAGAAAATCTTTATGGTATCAATTCACAAGATTTCCTCTTGCATTCTCCATGAGAGTCAATATGGGTCAACAACCATAGATCGATAGTTTCTAAGTTAATTTTCCTTCTTCTTGGGTCTGACTACTCACGCCTTCGTTTGACTATCCACAGTAAAACAGGCAATAATATGGGATTATTAACAGCTGGGGTTTTAATTTTTTTTATTGCTAAATAGGCCCGGCCTTGACCTCGATCACGCCTGGTGGAAAGCGATAGATGAGGTCTATGATGGAACGAGCGTGCCCAGAAGATGCCAAAGGCACTGGAACTTCCACGCATCGACGAAACTCAGCAGGTTGCTTGACGCTGAACTCCAGCGGGTCGCAAACCAGGCGAGCGTTAGCCCTACCACCGCATGGGAAGAATTAGCCAGTCAAATAAGGTGTTGGCTGTGACTGTCCAGGATGCGCCGAACGCTCGGTTTAGTTGAGTATCTGGCGGAACAAAAAACCCGCCTATATTCGCCTCTTGTGACATTTATTAGTAGTAGTAAGTTAGGAGGGGCCCGTGGCTAAATAATAACAGCCGCACAGGTCGATTGATCAGGTTAAGCTACGCTTGCCACGGTTGGTCTGTGGATGAGTAACCATCTTTACATACCGAAACCCCTCCGTGCCTCGGAAAGCAGGTTAAGCTGTTGGTCCCGGCTGTCATTGTGGATCTTTGACAGTTGTTACGGGTAGTCAGAAGCCCTAAAGTCTGACAACCAGTCTTACCAAGGGGTATCGTATTACCCAGTAACTGGGTTATGGAGGTCAGATAGGCTGTCGCTCCATGTAAAATACTGTTATTCAACTGCATCCGGTTAGACTGGAAGCCGACTCCAACATAGTTGGGAAAAGGCTAGGCAGTAAGTTAGGAGAACTGTCCTGTCAATAGTGTCAATCTCTAGCATCATGTGGAATACTAACTCAGTTAAGGCTCACTTCACCTAAGATTTTTCAAAATAGACCAGCTGATCGAAATCTGTACCAACAAGATAATTTATACACGAACCTCTAATTTGTATATTTATCTACATATACTTAATTCAGTCTTTGCGGACTTAGAAACACAGATTTATTACCAGTAAGTAGAAACACGTAACACTTGCAACCGTAATGTTAACTTTAAAGTTATTAGAGAGATAAATTGTTGGACTTAACAAGCTTTATTAAGCGTTAAATAGATGGATATCTTAAGGATATAGATAAGTTTATCTAAGGCTTGGTGCGTATGGAAGGCGACACTATTGATAAATTAAAATATATGTCTTCTTTCAAAAAGGCTGCAATACAAAGGTTTCACTGTTGTAGTCAATGCCAAAAAAATAAAACAAAGTGAAAGTCAAATCATTTATTTCAACTATGCACTTAAAAGGCACTTTTGAATGTCAAAAAACTATCTGTTGGATCTAAATAAGTAGTAAGGATCCAAAATCAGTTGATGAAATATTTAGTTAAAGTCTTCATCAACGCGTATAATTCAGATTGAACCATTGCTTCTTGTCTTTCAGAAACATTGGAACTTTCGAAACGGTCTTTAAGGTACCAAAATTTTATAAATTCTTAACTTATTTATGTGGAGCTCGCTCTAAATGGCCCAGAAATAAAAATAAATAACAACAAGGAACTAGAAAATAGTGCAGTTGAACAAAGCCTTATCAGGATTAAATGCAGGATACACTAACTAAAACTATCATCTAAGTAATACTTACTATAAAGTTTTATAAAGTACTGTAGAAAAATCAGTCAAATTCAATTTGCGTTAACACAACCAACTGCACCCGGCCTCATTATAAAACACTCGAACCGCACTCAATTACGATAATTAAGTTAATCCCGTGCAAAATCCATTTATAACCCTTGAAACTTGAATTAACGCTACCTACCAATTTATTTGAAAATAATCGATGTTCGTGGCAGCAAAAAATCATTTATGAAGTCAATATTTTCTCCGTAGGAACATTAACATCAATCCATCAATCAATCTTCCGGGGGGACTTTCAAATTGCTAAAATTGAGTCATTCCTCTCAATTATGGCGCGTTCAGTGACCATCGTGGTTTGGACGTGCCATCAGACCCCATTGACTTACTGCGCACCATAAAGTGTGGTAAAGATGCGTGTAGAGTGCGCGGGAGTTGGCATTTGTGACTTGTTTCGAGTCTGTTCTATTTTTGATTTAAAAATCTGATCATTGATTTCTATTGACGTTGTTATTGACAGTCCCAGAGGTGACCCTATATTTTATAGATTAACCAAAACCAGTAACATTACTTAGAAACCTTTTAAATCCATAAAACTAATACAACCTAGCAAAAAACCAACTCAAATCATAAATCTTAATCTTCACACGAGCTATGAATTTATTAGTCCTCCAACATATTATTACATCTAATAAATAAATTATTATTCGAACATTTATTACCCGAATAATGCCAACAAATAATAATATGCATCCCGCATTATGGACGCAGCGTTGCGTACGCGCATCCATTTTTGTTGATCGTGCACGAAACTCCTAATTTAACTCTTGCCTTGATTAATTGCAAATTAAAGTCCCAAGCTCGGTGGTGCCTGTCGAATATGACTTTATTGAATTTCATGGGAAGTGATTAATGTGCCAATAACAAATTTATTATTATAGCGATAAGGTTGGTTATTTAATGTTATTGTTGTAACTGTTCTGCCGTGTGGTCTGTGGTTACGGATAGGACAAGTTTTTCAGTTACAGGCCGATGATTGGTGGTCGATTGGTTACTTTCTATAGGGACTGGTGAAAGGAAATGTCAAATGGATTTTGAAAGGCGATTTTAGTAGTGATTTATTTAAACAGTGTGACCTGGATCTTTTAAAGGTCTTTCGGCGGACACCTAAAAGTATACTTAGTTGATTTTTTACATCATCATATTTTTAGGAAGTTTTCCCAAGGCATGGAGCGATGCTTTCAGAGTTCAGTGGACTTTTGTTTCCAATTCTTCAATTCTTGAGTGGTATGTGGAAGCAGTCTTAAGACAGCTATTGCGATTAGAGATGTTGCGGAAGGCAGGTAAGAAGTATATCAGTATTTTCATAATGATAAAATAAATGTTTATGTTCAAAAATGTTAGGGAAAGCCCCTCACTGGCTCTTCAGAGTTTTATCACGAAAGCAAAAGTATTATGAAGCACAATCTTTATAAAAGCCAGGTTTACAAATGAAACAAAATGCCCATTCTTGTTGTCACATTAACAAATTCGGACAAATCTATGGGAATTTAAAAACATTATTATAAACAGCGATATCTAAACAAAACGTGAATGGCGATCTTAAAATATAACTTGATTAACACTTAATTTTATAGAAACTGAACGACACCTACGTTTTATATCTCAGCATTTTATATATCGACAGCATAGTTTCGATTTTTTTGGGCAACCATTGGGCGGGCCACAATCCCACTAATCAATTTTGAACCTAATTCTTTTGATGATAAAGTACCATTTACCTTAGCTTTGCCCTAAGGCATTATAATTAATAATGTCTACGAATCACAACATAAATAATAATAAGTCATATTAACATCGTACAATATTTATTTGACACTGAATTATAAAGGTGGACATATATTAGACCGTTGAAAATCATCTTTATTACGCTTCCTTGTTATAAATCTGATAGTGTAATTACTCTAATACGTTGACAAAAAAGCGATTGGTCTTAATGACCTGAATTGAACACACCTGGCTCATCTTGAATTAGTTTAGTTCTGCGACATTGTGTGGAAGAAAATTGTGGGAGAAGCTTGGACGTTGGGCAATGGACACACTGATAGATACATATCTGTAGAATAGGCTAATCGTAAAACAAAAGATGGCAGTGCTGAAGGAAACCACATTTTCATTGCATAAGCTAGACTAGAGAAAGAGGTTCGAGCCAGGAAGAAAATACCTGAAAGAATTTTGATCAGTGTCAGCTAAATACCTTTTTCTTGTTTCCTTTTTAGGGTTCCGTACCCAAAGGGTAAAAACGGGACCCTATTACTAAGACTTCGCTGTCTGTCCGTTCGTCTGACTGTCACCAGGCTGTATCTCAAGAACCGCGATAGCTAGGCAGTTGAAATTTTCACAAATTATGTATTTCTGTTGCCGCTATAACAACAAATACTAAAAACAAAATAAAATAAATATTTAAGGGGGCTCCCATACAACAAACGTGTTTTTTTCGGCGTGTTTGTTTTGCCTTGTGGTACGGAACCCTTCGTGTGTGAGTCTGACCCTCTCTTGGCCAGTTTTTAGTGTACTTAACATAGTTTATAAGTTGTACTACCTACTAACAATATTATGAGCAAAATATGTCTGAATTAAAAATATTTTATTTTTTACTAGCTGCGCCCCGCGGTTTCACCCGCGTAATTGTCGATCCCGTGGGAATATCGGGATAAAAAGTAGCCTATATGTTAATCCAGGGTGTCAGCTACCTCCATACAAAATTTTATCAAAATTGGTCCAGCCGTTTGAGCGTGAAGAAGTAACAAACATATAAACACACACACACACTCACGCACACACTCACACACACACTCACAAACTTTCGCCTTTATAATATTAGTGTGATAATAGTGTGATATTAAATTATCATTGCTTGAAGGCTAGTCAGATTAAGCTCTTGTAGATCTTTAGTCAAAAGCTCTGGGTTATTGGTCGACAAATCCATGATATTGCTTGGTTAGTACCGAAGTACACAACAAACATCATTGTTGAATTATGAGGTAGTATCTTAATAATTAATCATTCTTTAAGCCTTATAGGAATCGATAGTTTCCAGGTGCTGACAGGCAACGAAAAACTCCAAACAACCTTTGTCTCATTATAATTGCTACGAGAAATGAAATCATAATGCACTCAAGCGCCATTTTCTATTACCCAATCATAGAAACGACTTGAAATGATAAATCATTATTAATAAGATTTATTACATAAAAACTAAAAAAACAACCGACGCGACGCATGAAGACGTCATCAAAATAGTGATGAAATTGATGAATGAATTTAATAGCCTTTAGGTACGGTTCATAAAGAAACGAACGTACAGTCACGAGCATAAGTATGTATACACTTGGCTTTATTCAAAGGCGAGTTTCTCCTTTATTTTTGAATGAAATTTCATATTATTAAGAACATAGTATTTTTGGACCAATAGGTTTATGTAAAGTGTCGTATTTTAACGTTACATTCGTTATTTTGTGAAAAAAATGCAATTGAAAGTTGCAAAGTGTTGACATATTAGTGCTCGTGACTGTACATATGAATCTGAGTTTATTTTAGATATGAGATACTGTGTGTAGATAAAAACATTGTGAAGTAACCTGGACTAATAATTAATTAATCCATACTAATATTATAAATGCGAAAGTGTGTCTGTATATCTGTTACCTCTTCACGCTTAAACCACTCAACCGATTTAGATGAAATTTGGTATAGAGATAGATTGAGTCCTAGGAAAGGATATAGGATAGTTTTTATTCCGATATACCCACGGGATCGACACTTATGCGGGCGAAACCGCGGATCGCTGTTAGTTAGTAATAAATCCATACTTAATATTATAAATTCGAAAGTAACTCTGTCTGTCTGTCTATATGTTACCTTTTCACGCCTAAACCACTGAACGGATTTCGATAAAATTTGGCAGAGAGATAGATTGCATCCTGGGGAAGGATAAAGGATAGTTTTTATTGACATACCTCGCGGGTGAAGCCGCGGGCGGAAGCTAGTATTAAATAATAATAAAAAGAAAAGATTTGATTGTTTGTATGTTTCTTTGTTACGCTTTCAGGCTAAAACGACTAAACGGATTTAGTTGAAATTTGGCACAAAGCTAGATCATGACCCGGAAAGGGACATAGGCTTTTCATCCTGGATCACAGATGAAGGCGCGGACGACAGCTAGTTGTTAATATAAGTCATAAAACTCCAACCCGTCTTAGAGGAAATGCGGTTGGTCTATTCTCCATAGAAACGCTTACGCCAGTTTTGTTTCTGGTTAACGACCATATAGCAATGATTTTTGACAGAATAATAAATATTAACTACTTCTATGACCCTATGTTTTCCTTTTTGATGATACATTATTTTTATAAGCACTAGAACCCTCAAAAATGCCGATAGAAACCGCTGTCAACAGAGGCCTAGTGTACAAATTTGACAACTATTAATGAACAAAGAAAAACATAGGGACACAGTATATATCCTTCTTATTCAGTTTATGAAATATCTTTTAAATTGGTCCAATATTGGAGGAGGAAATAGGCGAGAGCCAAACCTCGAATTATGACTTTTTACTTAGACTTTTTCAAAAGTCTCTCCGACCGCATTTCGAAAAATAAAAGCTGTTATTTTTTCAAATGCCGTGTAGTATCTATTCCACTTCAAACAACGTATATTCTCTATCGATCTTGTAAAATAAGTAGGTAATGCTTCAAACGTGAGCTTTAAAGCCGTTAAAAGTCGTTAATATTTATTATTATGACAAACGTTGGTGTAAGAAAGTTGTCTATGGGCAATAGACGTTTATCAAAACTTGTTGGACATAAATTCTTAAGAACAGAATAAAACTGGAGAGAGTATTTGTATTTAATTTTGCTATCACCATTTTGGCCTTTCAACAATTTTTTTGGCATCTCAACTAATACCGTTGAATGTATCACCTTCATCAAAACAATTCCTTAGGTTTTCATGGACAAATCGAATTTAATGGATAGACGAATTTTATAAGAAAAGTATGTTAATATTTCTTAGCAATGTAAACCAGAAGACATAATGAGTAATTTATCTTGGACACGTACCTAAAGTACAGTGAGTGTCAAGATGACGGGATCAACTCCCCAATTTATAATGTATCACATTAAAGTGTTTGTACATATGTACTATTTGTACCCTAAACAAGACATTTGTACCTCTAAAGGTAAAGAAAGTATGTCAAGACGTCCCTGGTCACGCCACTTTGACGTCAAAGATTAAAACATTGGTCCCACCATTTTGATGATTCATGTTATCGCTGAATTCATATTAAAATCGTTAGAGCTCGTGCCACATCAAAATATGGAAACTTAGTACCCGTCATCTTGACGCTCACAAAGTACAGTGCCTGTCTGGGTTCGAAACCACGACCTACAACCTACAACTCGTAAGTCGGGGCCGTTACCACTGGGCCAGCATTGCTCTCAAAATGGTGAAGGAAAACATCGTGAGGAAACCGGCATTTTCTATATACTTAGGTGGAACCAAAAATTCGAATACTTGTGACATCTACCAACGCGCACTGGGCCCGCGTGGTTGATTACAGCCCACTCAAAGACAGGACACCTGTCTCCCAGCAATGGGAACATTAAAAGCTGCTTATGCTATGTACAGTCACGAGCATAAGTATATACACTTGGCTTTATTCAAAGGCAATTTCCTCCGTTATTTTTGAATGAAATTTTATGTTATTACGAACATAGTATTTTCGAACCCATAGGTCTATGTAAAGTGTCGTATTTCAACGTTGCATTCGTCATTTCACGAAAAAATCGTGGAAGTTGCCAAGTGTTGTCATATTAGTGCTCAAGACTAAACCTCAAATCTATCAAGCGACTAGCTGCAGCGATACCTTATTAGCCACCTATTATTTATATTGAAAGTAAAAGTATTGATGTGTTCATCATGTCATTAACTGCAACCGCTCAAATATGCCTATGTTTTCAACTCTTCATTAATGTCTTTGGTGGAAGAGACACCTCAATTTTGCCAATATCACGTAGTTACTCGTACTATAGCTATTGCATAGTAACAGCCCGGAGTTTGGAAGTTGGCGGTGTGATACCCCTTGCCTCGGAAAGCACGTTAAGCCGTTGGTCCTGCGCCTGATCTCTCTCCGGTCGTCGTCCCATCGGACTATGGGAGTGAGGGAAGAGTGCACCTGTGTCTGCGCGTACACTTGTGCACTATACTATCTCCCGTGCCGAAGGCTAGTTGAGATCAGCCGCCGTGGAAATACAGTCTGGAGGACTTTATAGCTATCAAACGAAGATTAATCTATGCCTTAGTCAGCGCCATCCTAGATTATATCTTTGCACCCGTCGTCTAGGGTCAAAATTGAGAGGTTTCATGTTCCCGTTTGAACCCACAACCTGAGGAATAAGATGCGAGGCCCTAACTACTAGGCCATGATGACATTGAGATCGTCCCGTCTTGTGCAAGAGTGGTGATCAATGCTCGTGCCTTCTCTGTTTGAGAGTAGGTCTTTGCGTTGCAGTGAGACAACGATAGGTTGGTATTGAAATGTTCCTGTTCCTTTACCGACGCCATATACCTTTAAAGCTTTTGCTTATTCTTCTACAAGAATGGTACTGTAGCGGTATCTGCAGCGCCACATGTGAACAACGCGTCGTACTGACGTCACGCAAAATCCTGCATCTCGCAAGCAGAGTTTACCGCGCAACTAGCATAGATACAACGGCCCGACATGAATCATCGGGCAGTTGCCCGCCAGACACGACACCCGTCTGGTCGGAGGATCCTCCCATATCTATGGAGGATTAGTGAACTTTACGCTTCTTTGTTGTGTTTAATTAGTAGAAAATATTTATTTTTTTTACAAAAAAATCAACTGTCTTCAAAAAAAACACTACAAAGTGATAAATAACTTTAATTTCTTAAGTCGGTGTCGTTGGTTCCGCATGTTCGTTTTTTGACACCGACTTCCGAAATTAAAGTCATTTATCACTTTGTAGTGATTTTTTGGAGTCGGTTGTTTTTTTTTGTAATAAAGTTTTTATTTTTCTCTTTTTAGTTGTACCTACCGCACACAAATTCAATTAACACTAGTGCATTGAAGAATTGAAGACTCGGTGTCTTCTATAAGAATCATCAAAATTCGTATAGAAATGCCGGACATGCAGTACATTTATACATATAACTTCTTACATAAGAATAATTACCTAATGTATTATATACTAAAATCTTCCTGAAAGTATGTAGATCACATTAATGAAGAATTATTACAATTAGTTCATTAGTCTTTGAGAAAAACGCGGACATACAAACATACAGAACCTCCTTTTTTGAAGTCTGTGAATAAAGTATAAGTAATATCCTCGACAAGCTTATTCTAAAGATTTTGACCTGTAATAGGTACCTAAAAAAGTATTGTTTTCACAGAAAATCTAGTCTTTGTCTGATATCTTCCTGCATCCAGGATTGTATTGGAAAATGTCATCAGGCAGTATCCTAAGCTGCTAAACATCAACGGGAGATTGGCGAATCTCAATCAGCAATCGTTTTGTGCCAATAAACACATTTCCTTTCATTCTCTTTTCTTACAACCCACCATCAACGATTGCCAGACTTTTAAAACTGTATTTCCTTGTGCAAAAAATTCCACAAGACCTTAAAAACCTAGAACCCAAAAATAAAATTTAAATTAAAAACAGAGAAAATATTAAAATTGCTTTATTTTAATTTTAAAATCTGAAAGGAGTCTTTTTTCTTGCAGTGTAGGACAACAAACTGATATGATCACGGTTGCATTTCATAAATCATTAACGCTGTAATCACCGACCAAAGTATTAGTGATATGACAACCATGATTAGTTTGTAGAACATTTAATTATATTTTAGAGCCATTAATATATCACATTTATGTGCATGTTATTGCAGCACATACATACACATTTAGTGTACAGGATATTATGTAATGAAGTAATATGTACTCATTAGGTTAGGTGACTGACCTACAGATAGTAATTCTGTTAATACATGAACTACGAATTAATTAAAACTTATTTCGTGCGTTTAAATAATAATTCTAAAGGCATACAAACATTAATAAAAGCATTGGGAACAGGTGTGGTAATGTTTTCACTTTCTATGGAGCTTTTAAAATTAGGTTAATAAAGTCTGTAAAGATTTAATTAATCAAATCTGAATAAGACTAATTACTTATCAAATATTGATTAGTAAATTACACTTTAATTAATTAAGCATAGGTACAACATGTCTTTGTTCGTTTCCGTGGTAGAATTTTGCAAAAATCGAATGCGCAAGAGTTCTTTGTTAACCAAAACTTAACACGGTAAGACTAATTATCAATTAAATAACAAACTGTCTTTACAAAACACTGATAAGACCAAATAAATTGATCCATTTATTAAAAAATAAATCTAAATTGAAATACAAAAAGAGCAAAGTTAAAATCAAAAGTTTCCACTAACAAAAACTCCGCGACGGAGAACTTCAACAGAATCAAGAATCGACAAAAACTTCTAATAAACACAAATCAGCTGTTTAGGCTCACGATTCTTATTAGATTTTGTTGATCTGTCAGTTTGGTACTGTTTACTTTATGAGAATGATTTTTATATGCAACGATTTGTCTTTCATAGAGCTTTTCATGTACTCACCACCAAGAATCGGTGATGGGCGCGAGCAGCAGCAAGCAGGCGGCGATGACAACAGGCCGCATAGCTCGACGGACATCACTGCCCCGATACCTCGGCTGTAACCATGACTCGTCACCCGAAAAAACACCCAAAAAAACCCCTTTACTCCAAAACTCGCCCCATTTCTATTCTCTAAACGACGCTATTTGTTTTTATGTTATTTTTCTGTGTAGAGAACGAAATGCGTTCGATTTTTCTAAACAGTTCCGAAATTTCGCGGCGTGTCGTGCGTGGATCCCTGTCCGTGGGAGATCGCGGCGCGGACTGACGCTCACCTGAGCCCACCCCGCCGCACGCGCACACCCAAACGATTTTCGCGCTATTTTGGCTAAGATTTTAGCAGATTAGGCTTCGCGTGATTAGAGATATGAAGGTGGGGATATGAATTTGTTATATTAACGATGTGTGTGGGCGAGTCACTAAATTATCTCTTTTGCTGCATTAATTAAATTATGAACCTCTTTAATAATCCAGTTTTACGGCTATTAATGCAGTCAATGTTGGTTTAATGGCTTCATAAATAGATTTTACAGTTGTATTTATAGATAAATAAATAAATTATATAAGTGAAGTGCATATTTTCCACAGCGATGCACAGCTGTTTAACTTTCCATAGGGCAGCACTAATACGAAGCAGACATTGCCTGGTTCCATGTGATGGACAGTGAGAAGCGTTCGGAACACATTCTATAATTAGAGTACACGTGCGAAACTCTAATTGTGTTAAACAAACAATCTCGTGTACCTACACCTGGCGTTTCTGTGCGTCTTTCTTAATATGACATTTATAAAATGTAACTAATTTAACTTACGTGACATACATTTTGTAGGACACGGAACATTTAATATAAACTGGTTTAATAAAGCGTATTATGAACACATTGTATTATTTGATGTGCTGCCCATATGTGGATGATAATGTGCTTTTGTATTTAGACTCAGCTTTGAAGCTTCCTCATTGAATGACGTCATTAGTCGTAGATCATCGAAAAGTTTACTCTAGAAAAACAATCGGAGCGTAATTTTGCGCGTTTATTACACCATTAAAGTAAGAAGCGCACCTAATTATAAACAATTGTGTATTTATTGCGGTACTCACATTTCACATCGTGGCGTTTTATTGACTTTACGATAAATTTAAGAGTGCTTTCACCGGGATTGTATTATTATGAAGCTGTAAAACTGTTGTTTTTTTATATTATTGACATTTAAAATATGTAATAAACAGGCATAAAGTAAGCTTCATCTTTTGTGTTTACATATTTCACTAAAAGTTGTTTAATAAAATGAGCACTGGCTTAAGCAACTCTTAAACAACAGAGGTGCTCAAGCTTTAATAGTATATTACACATTGTTCGCGACTATACTTCGTGCCAGACGACGTTCGGTGGCTCATATCTCCTATTTCTGTTATCCATAATACAAATATCTAAATATATAAAACTCAAAGGTGACTGACTGACATAGTGATCTATCAACGCACAACCCAAATCACTGGAGGGATCGGGCTGAAATTTGGCATGCAGGTACATGTTATGACGTAGGCATCCGTTAAGAAAGGATTTTGATAAATTCTACCCCCAAGGGGATAAAATAGGGGATGAAACTTTGTATGAAACTTTGTCAATTTTAAACCGATTGGGCTGAGACTTCGCATGCATATAGCTACTATGACGTAGGCATTCCCTAAGAAAGGATTTTGATAAATTCAACCCCCATGGGGATAAAATAAAGGATGATGGAGGATGTAAATGTATTAGTTTTTTTTTAAATAATACTTAAGTATTATCGCGAGCGAAGCCGCGGGCAAAATGTAGTCGTTTCTATAGCTAGAATATCATAAACTTAATCGGTTTCCCAGAACCGGCTGCAGATCTTCAACTAAGAAAATTAAACAAAGTGACTATCAAAGCTGCTGACTGTTCAAGAAACCGTAATAATATCCATCGCACAACGAAAATATCCTTTAGTAAAATGATTTCAAACAAAAATGCAATACTTTCGGTTACTTTGAAGTTTGGATACACCGACATTTTGTGGAATTATTCTTTTGAAGCGTAGGTTTAAAGTAAACACTTCACAATTCTAATAGACTTTGTTTGGGTAGCTAATTGCTTATAATATTCGCTTCCGTTCTTCGACATTGTCAGAACTCGTTGCTTAACTTTTTGGAACTGGTTCTGAAGGAAAACATAGGTAGGTACTACTTACTGCTAGCAAGTCGAGTAGAGTTGGATTCCGTTTGGGATTGGGACTGGTTACCAAGCGATTGCGAAACATGATGATATCATATTGTTCAACACGAGCTGTTGCCCACGACTTCGTCTGCGATCCAGGATGAAAAGTAGCCTATGTCCTTCTATAGCTCATGGACAACCCATGTGCCAAATTTCATCCAAATCCGTTTAGCCGTTTCAGCGGGAAAGCGTAACAAACAAACATATAAAATATCACATAATAAAGAGACAAATGTTTACTGTAGCGCTTCCTGGTGAGTTGTTACCGTTACACCTATCTAAGAACATGCACCAATCAAATCCAAACCCATCACTGAAAACCGCATCAAAATCGGACTAGTAGTTTAGGAGATAAATGGCAACATTGGTTTGCACACACATCCCTTCAACCCAAACGCATTCTATACCGTCTCCGTACCGTCGCGTCGCGGGTAAAAACTCTTTATTATATGAAGTTTACATAGCGCCCCTGCTCCGCACGGTTTTCTGCTTGAAAAAACTTCGAGATTTCTTTGTTATTATGTAAGTTAAATAATAATGTATTAAACACATAAACCTTCCGGAATAAATTCTCTAAATGCACCAAAATGTGTTGCGGAGTTTAGAAGACCAACACGGACACTCAGACAGACACGAAAAGCGAGTTTGTTTTATACTAAGTATCAGATAACATCACGCCTGTAATTCTCGAACGGATAGGCAGAGGTTTTAATTGTATAGTATATCCAAATTTGCCCAGGTCATCAACATCTGCCTAGCCTTTTCCCAACTACGTTTGGGTCGGCTTCCAGTCTAACCGGATGCACCAGTACTTTACATGGAGCGACTGCCTATCTGACCTCCACAACCCAACCCGTTACTGGGTAATACGATACCCCTTGCTAAGACTGGTTGTCAGATTTTCGGGCTTATGACGACCGGTAACGACTGTCAGAGATCCACGAATGACAGGCGGGCCAACGGCTTAACGTGCTTTCCGAGGCACGGAGGGATCTTGATAAGTAAAGATGGTCACCCATCCACGGACCAACTGCGCCAAGCGTAGCTTAACCTGACCGATCGACCCGTGCTGCTGATATTATTTAGCCACAAGCTCCTCCCAAATTTAACCCAGGTATATTTAAAAATTTAAAAATGCAGAATCTGGGATACAAATTTTGACAAATGCGTTATTGAGAAACCCAATGACACTTTGTCCATCCTGGTGATCGGTGACCATTGAGGTGATTGACTAACACATAAATAAAATGGCAATTGATTGTAATGCCTTTCGTTTTGAGAGCTCAGCCATGTTCATTGCGTTATATAATATACGTTGTTGAGCAAACCAATTTTTCAAACATATGAAGCAATAGATTAGGTTAAGATCCATCATAGCCCTCGGATTGGAGTGTGACGCAATTTTATTAGGGTTCTGGACGTCATGCTTAGACTAGCCGCGCTTTAAGACGATAATTTGAAATATTACTGTTTGTAGGCTAAAAGTCACCCAAAGGGCAATGGAGAGGGCTATGCTTGAAGATTCCCTGCGTGATCGAATCAGGAATGAGGAAGAGAGAGATCCGCAGGAGAACCAAGGTAACCGTCATAGCCCGAAGAATTGCCCAACTTAAGTGGCAGTGGGCAGGGCATATTGCTCGCAGAACAGGTGGCCGATGGGGCCGATAGGTTCTGGAGTGGCGACCGCGTACCGGAAGACGTAGCGTTGGAAATCCTCCCACAAGGTGGTCCGACGACCTTGTGAAGGCCACAGGAACCCGTTGTATGCAAGAAGCACAGAACCGGTCGAAGTGGAGGTGCTTGGGGCAGGCCTATGTCCAGCAGTGGACGTCTTTCGGCTGAAATGATGATGATGATGATGACTGTTTGTAAAAACGTTTATAAATTTTAAAACTATCAGTATCCCTACATTTCATATACGAAGTATTGGCGATAGAATTTCTCAGGTAGAGGCTGAAAATGTCTAGGTACCGCTTATGCATGGCTTCATAGTTACGTCCCATTAGCTCGTACGAAGGAAAATTTGAAAGGGCCGTAAAACTAAACGTAAAATATAATTAAACCAGCACATCAAGCTACTACAATCTGTCAAATTTATTTAATAGATTTTCGACTTTGTCGCTTAAGCGTAAAGTACAAAGTTGATTGGGAAAATTTGACAGTTTCGGGTAGCTTGATGTGCTGCCGTCTGTACTATACAGCTGAGGTTATAATATGGCTATTATAGAGGCTAAACCTCTAGTCATTTTTCCTTATGGACGGATAAAGTGCCACAAATTTAGCGTTAAAACCTGTATATTTATGCTTATAGGTAGCACAAACCGCAGACAAAAGATATATTATCTAAACTATTATTATAAAGAGAAAAGATTTTTTGTATGTTTGTTTGTTTGTTACTTTTTCACGCTAAACAGGTGAACGGATTTGGTTGAAATTGGACACTTGGGTAGACCATGACCTGGATTAGGACATGGTATAGGACTTTTTGTCCCGATATCCACACGGGAGCAAGACTTATGCGGGTGAAACCGCGGGGCGTCGCTAGTTAGACTATAAAACATGGATCTCTACAGCATTTGTAAAGAAAAAGAAACTGGTAGTTAGCAATACAGTTAGTATTGACTAATATAGGTACAGGGTTATTGGTAAAACATTAACAACCTCTCAAAAGGTCATTGTAGTCATCATTATGAACAACTTTTACTATGGGACCAAACCTGCAATCGCGAAAAAAAAAAATCATCTGTTCCCTACATTTTGACGAGTTATACGATCACAAATGTAGGGAACAGGTGATTTCTTTTCGCGAATTCAGGTTTGGTCCCATAGTAAAAGTTGTTCATAATGATGAGTACAATGACCTCTTAAGAGGTTGTTAATGTTTTACCAATAACTCTGTATAAGAATGGTCGTAGTACATAAGTAGCAAAAATAGAAGAACATGTTATTTTAAATAAATAAGTAATGTAAAATATCGTGATGGTACAAGGTTTAAGGCCTCGCCTCCCACGTGCGAGGCTGTGGGTTTTAATCCGGGCAAGTATCAGTGCACACACCCACCCACCACCAACACCCCACTCCCTCCCGAAGAGAGGAGGCCTAGTCCCAGCAGTGGGAATTTTATAGGCTCATAGGCAAATCAAATTACTTATTTATAAACAGGGTCAAATTAAATCAGCTAGCGAAACCCCACAAACGTGACGGGTATCAATATCTAAACAATCGTCGTCTGTCATCTGCCTAGCCTATTTTGGGGTCGGCTTCCAGTCTAACCGGATGCAGCTGAGTACCAGTATTTTACATGGGCCTATCTGACCTCCATAACCCAGTTACTGGGCAATACGATACCCCTTGGTAAGACTGGTTGTCACATTTTCGGGCTTCTGACTACCCGTAACAACTGTCAAAGATCCAGGAATGACAGCCGGGACCAACGGCTTAACGTGCTTTCTGAGGCACGGAGGAGTTTCGGTTAGTAAAGATGATCACCCATCCTCAGATCAACCGCGGCAAGCGCAGCTTAACCTGATCGATCGACTTGTGCGGCTGTTATTATTTTAGCCACCGATAGCAAAACAATATACCAGGAAAAAAAATGGTTGATGTTTTTTTTTGTATCAATGACTGCAATGCAGTTTTTGTTTTGGTAGTAGGTACTTGCTTGAAGCATGAGTTTACATCAAATCATTTATTTTAGTTTTAACATGTTTGTTTATCGATACCTTCCACTTCAGTAGGGTTTCGCTAGCTAATATAATTTCTAATTTCTGTCTGTGTGGTGCCGGACTTAAAGAATAGCACCACCCCATACTTCCCGTGGGTGTCGTAAAAGGCGACTAAGGGGCGTACCGGAGAATGGGCAGCAGCGTTCTCTATGCATTCCACCACCATACCATACTGCGATCGCCAACCCGCCTGCCAAGCGTGGCGATTATGGCAAACCCGAGGGGGGTTTGCCATAATCGGCCACATAGGCCTCCCCCAAAAGGGATTATGCCATAATCCCTTTTGGGGGAGGCCTATGTCCAGCAGTGGACGTCTTTTCGGCTGAAATATAATTTAACATTTTATAATAGATAGAATAAATAGGTAAACACAGTCCCAAAAAAGTAGATGAAAACTATGTTTAAGGGGCTTACAGGACCTAAATACAAAAAACGCAAGTTTTAGAAACACTAAAAGTATATATGATCGACTACAGTAAACAAAATCAGAAAAATATATGATATCCTTCAGGATATAATTATGATAGGTAGATAGTGTGTTGAAAACATAATACAACTAATATGATACGATAAAAAAAAATCATGAAGATACCTCTAAAATCTTTATTTTTACAATAAAAACCATACTAATTATACATACAATCATGCTGATTTTTTGTCAGATTATTCTACAAGCAACATACTAAAACACTACAGTTTTAATTTTTTTGTCCAAACAATAGATTTTTCGTAATTAAATAATTGCTTCATATTTTGCAATAAATAATCCGCCTTGTGTCATCGCGCTTCTCTAGCTTTTCTATGCAGTCCGACAGTGGCCGCTTTAGGTCATGTAAGCCCCTTAAGATTTTAGAAGAAATCAATCAATTTTAAAAAACATCCTTCATATCTTGCACTCATTTTCTTAAATATTATTTTCCTAAAACAATCTTCAAAAACCATAAACCTATTTCGTTACAAAACTAGGTGGTTTAACACGGCACCACAGACAACATAACTAAAATATTTCAAGACCACAAACTGTCATATTCGTCTAGCAACTTAATACCTGTGTCTACGACTACGAATACGCCAATTATGTAAATAGTGGTCAATTATCACGACCATACTTGTGGCCAACGGTAGGCGTATCCCCCTATACTTGTATCTCAAACTTTTTCAATCGACACCTTTTTGCTTGATAAATATTTACCAGGACTGTCTGCTTAGGTCAAAGTGATCAATATGTTTGTTATGTAATTGTCTGTTTGATTAGCGTTATTTGGAGTCGTATGAAGCTTTATTTGGGCTGTGTTGTTCTGCATTGTTATAGACATAGGTAGTTCTTAACTTTTAACCAACTTTTTTTTCAATCCACTGTGGTTCAGTTCACAAATTTATATGTAGTTCATTTTCAACATTGATTCGCAGTGCCCCAGACGATGCCTCATCTGCTGACCTGTCATGTATTTATCACATAATTATTTTATCTGCCGTTGCTTGATTTTTAATTATTTTTATCTATTGTGGGATAGTAATTTTATTCTAAGTGCATCGTCTTCACATATAATTATATAATTAATGTATACAAAATATTGTTAAACTTTTTAAAAGTATAATAGTAGAGTTTCATGCCCATTATTTTAAATACGAAACTAGCTTTTGGAAGGGGCGACTAGAATCAATTATATTAATTATGTTGACGTTCAAATGAAAAGTGCCTTTTATTTAACTTTGGCTTTGTCCACTAAATCCTCCTAAAACCTGCATTTAAAGACCTTTGCTACGCCATCAAGAGCAATACATCGCACCTCCGATAAAATAGGGTTACAATTCGAAAAACGTGGATTTTAAGAAAAGCGAAAATAAACTCACGGATTTGTTAAACAGTCTTTATTATTATGTGATCAAAATTATACATACTTGAAAAGCTTACAAAAAATTAGTTATAATGGCATACACTGTTTTTCATTTTTCCTGAAAAACAACCTGAAAATTCCTTTTTCGAGTTGCAACCCTATTTTATCGGAGGTGAAAAAGAAAGAAAAAAGTTTATTTGGACACAGTTCGTGAAACACAAAATACAAAATTACCTAACAAAAAATAAAAATTATGTTTCAAAAACAATTGTGTGTACGTACCTCACGGCTGCGCCAAAAAGGTGCGACATACAATTCATGTGATGTAGTTTTGGTCTAACATAATTTGATCCACCAACACGACTAAGAAGAATTCAATCTAAGTAGTATTTTAAAGCAGACACTTTTAAATAATTCTGCAGGAATCATCCCCAGCATACCTAATCATTACTGAACATAGGACTATGTTCACTGAAATGAGCGATCAAAGACAAAATTGTTATAATCAGACCAAATAAAAAACCAAGACAGAAATCTGTCAACAGAAAAGTGAAGCCGGTTTCGTAAACATGTGTGCACATAGTGAGGTGTAGTTTGATTGTAAATTGTTGTAAATGTGTGCGTGTGAGCGTGTATGCACAGAGCGGAGGTGTAGTTTTTGTATGCTTCACTCTATTTTTCGCAGCGCTATATCTTGACTTTTTATTTGGTCTGAGTAATCAACACACTTAACAGATGGATTGGTAATCTCAGTTTTACGTTATTACACGTTACAGACAGAGATAAATAATTAAATATACTCTCTCAATTAAAAACTCTTATTTTTATCAGTTCAAAACCATAAACCAAATTGCAGTTTCGCAAGCACAGAATTGCTCTACAGTGCATTAAAGTGATACATTGCACTGTCGGGGAAATAAACGGACCTTTCTCAAACTTTCTCTTTTAACATGTTTCTCTCTGTTAACATGTTGAGTACCGCTGTCGTATCGCGTTAATAGCTATAGTAATTACTGTTGTTAGAAGCGTTTCGCTAATTCGCGTAATATTTTAGCAGCAACAAGCTCGGCTGCGGAGCAAAAAAGTCTGATATTTACAAACTTGATTGAATTTTGTTTGGGTTCCGTAAATACAGATTTTTTTATTTTTAAAGGTAAATAACAACTTCACTCCTGTATTCCCCAAAAGGTTAGGCAGAAGTGAAGCTCTATAGTACATCCACACTTCGCCAGTAACTTTTAAGTCCTATGTAACAGAGGGCAACCCTATTCCCGTCAACCGGGCGTCAATCCAGACTCCAGGCTGCTACTAAGAAGTTCTAGATGGAAAACCCCAATAACACTTTTCCCGATCCGGGAAACGAACCCAGGACCTGATGCTCAGCAGTAGCGCTTTCGACCACTAGACCAACGAGCCGAAAGAACTTGAATTTAAAAAATTACAGTGCAACTGTAATCGATTATCATGACAGGTAAAACGAAAAATAAAAGTGCCTGTTGACATGGATAGCGCATATTTGAGTATAAGTACAAATCACTAAGGCGGATTACACATTAAGACGCGCTACGCGCCGCCTGGGGCGCAAATAACGCGCCCCCGCACGTGATTTTTTACTTACAAATTCAATAAAAACGCGCTTCTGCGCGGAAAATTTGGCCCCTTTGGAAGGCTACTAAGCACCTAAAAAGGGCGATTACCCAAATCCCACTAATCAAATGTGGAAATGGGCAATGGGCAGTTACTAACGAGCAAAAAGCAAAGAGGTTTGCAGAGCACCTAGAAAATATCTTTCAGCCAAACAACGGGGAAATCATTGAAGTTCACACTTTGGCTAATATGGTGACAGCAGAAAATGAAGTTACCATAAAACTAGTAACACCGAGAGAAGTCGCACGAGAAATAAAACGTAATATAAGTACACGAAAATCACCAGGCTACGATTTAATAACAGGAGAAGTACTTCATAACCTCCCAAGAAAGGGTCTGGTTAAGTTAACGACCCTTATCAATTCCGCACTGAGGCTTAAATATGATCCAGACTTATGGAAGGTGGCCGAAGTAATAATGATAGCTAAGCCAGGGAAACCGGCTCACGAAACATCATCTTATAGGCCTATTTCCTTGCTACCAATCATGTCCAAGCTATTTGAAAAGCTGTTACTCAAACGGATTAAATCAATCAAAACCATAATACCAGAGCACCAATTTGGTTTTCGAGAAAAACATTTTACCATCGATCAAGTGCATAGGATCACAAACGTAATAGAAAACGCCCTTGAAGACAAGAAAGTATGTTCTACTGTATTCCTAGACGTAGCGCAAGCGTTTGACAAAGTATGGCATGAAGGCCTTATACATAAACTGAAGAACCTGTTACCAAAGCAGTTTGCAGATATATTAGAATCCTACATTCTGAATAGAGTCTTTAGAATAAGACAAGAAGACGCCTACTCAGAACTGAAGCTTTAATTTCTAAAGCTGGCGTACCGCAAGGAAGTGTGTTAGGTCCGGTCCGGTACCTACTCTACACTTGCTATATTCCTGAATTAGAGCAAAACACGATTGGGACCTTTGCTGATGATACAGTCATAATGGCTGTAGGAAACAGCCACGAAGAAGCAGTAGAAAAGGTACAAATCGCTGTAAATCAAGTTTATGATTGGACCAAAAAATGGAGGATTAAACTTAATGAATCGAAATCTGTTCACATAGATTTTACCAACAAAAAACATCAGTATTCTCCAGTTTACTGACGCAAAGCTACGCTGGAACGCCCACGTAAAGAAGAAATAAGATGAACTCGATCTCCGATTCAAAAGAATGCATTGGCTACTTGGAAGAAACTCCATGTTGTCCGTGCAAAATAAATTGTTGCTATACAGACAAGTCCTGATGCCAGTTTGGACTTTTGGTATTCAGCTATGGGGCTGCACCAAACAGACCAATATATTAATTATACAACGATTCCAAAACAAAATGCTAAGGGAAATTGTAAATGCACCTTGGTACATACGAAATGATGACCTCCACCGGGACCTAAAAGTTGAGTTCATCGAAAAAGTGATCCAGAAACATGCAGAAGCTCACGAAAAGAGACTTCATCAGCATGTGAACGTCGAGGCAATCCAGCTTCTCGACCACACAAACATAGTTAGAAGACTAAAAAGAACAAAACCGTTCGAGCTAGTGTTTAGTGTTAGTGTAAAGTACAAAAGTGCCAAACCAACACACGAACGAAGTGTATTCGCCTTAATAGAGACAATAAGAAAAGTGCTATTGGACACATTGTTACTAAAGACAATTTTTAATAGTTTAGGTTATAATTAAATTACTTATTATAGTAACGCAATTGTTATGTATGTAGATGTAACGTACCGCGGCTGCGACCCGGCTAAGTAACCCGTCGTTAGATATTAAAGTTAGTGTGTCATCGGCTAGCGTGTTTGACTGTTGTCCGTCCTATACCTACATATCTAACAGTGGCGACGAGGACGAATTTACGTGTGCATAATGTCTACTTTTGGTGTTTCATTCGGTATAATGACGAACTTTGACCATTTATCCCAGGACTGGATAAGTTATAAGTCACGGCTACAACAATGGTTTATTGCCAATGATATTACGGACGAATCGGACAAGCTGAAGGTCAAACGGAGGGCAATTCTTATAAGCGCTCTCACCGGACCTACTTATATGCTAGCAAGGGACCTGGCGTTGCCTAAGAAGTTGGAAGAAACAAATTTTGAAGATATCCTGAAACTTCTAGACCGTCATTTTGAGCCGAAGCGGCTCGGATTCGCAGAAAAATCGATTTTCTACGCGGCGATGCAGCGACCAGACGAGAGCCACACTCAATGGGCGGCCAGAATTAGGGGATTGGCGGCACACTGCGGCTTTAAGAACTTGGAGGAAGCTCTTCTGGATAAATTCATCATGGGCATGATGCCAGGACCCGAGCGAGACAAGCTCTTTGCCCAGGACCATACGGACTTGACGCTAGCCAAGGCGGTAGAATTAGCAGAGGGCGTGCGATGTGCTCGGCGCGCCTCCCAAGCCGCTCCGGTAGCACGTGGTGCGAGCGCGGCCGCCGGCAGCGTCGATGAGGGTTCCGTGTTCGGGGTTAAGGAAAAGTGCAGTGTGTGCGGTTATGCAAATCACAAATCCAATCAGTGCCGGTTTAAAAACTATAAGTGCAAAAAGTGCAATAACAAGGGCCATCTAAGACGGATGTGCTCAAATGACGCGAAAGTAAAACACGTGGAGGAAGGTAAAGTGGACGATGAGGGCGACGATGGTAAGTTGTGTTTAAATATTCGTTGTGATAAGGGTCGACCGATGCTGGCAAGCGTTTCCGTCGGTGGACTAGGGTTGGAGTTCGAGATAGATAGTGGTTCCGCGGTTAGTATAATATCACACCAGATATATAACGAACATTTCAGCAAAGTACCGTTATCAGTTACAGATAAAAAGCTATTCAGTTACACGGGAGAACTTTTAGAAACAGTTGGTGTTATTCATTTAGATTTAGAATATTCCAAAATGACGCGTAAACTACACTTGTTTGTAGTACGTAACGGTGGCCCACCATTGTTAGGCCGAGATTTTATTAGTAAGTTCGACTTGGAACTAGCACCAACAGTAAAATCAATTAGCCGATCGAATGACAATTCAATAGTGGACTATTTAATAACAAGGTTCCCCACCGTGTTTTATGGCAAAATAGGGAAATTTAATAAGTACGCCGTGGAGTTGCATTTAAAACCGCACTCGAAACCATTATTTTTTAAAGCACGGTCAGTACCATATGCTTTGAAGGACAAAATTGATAACGAATTAGATCGACTCGTCGAATTAGGAGTATTGGAACCAGTTAAGTACTCAGATTACGCGTCACCAATCGTACCCGTTTTGAAAAAGGACGGTGGAGTGAGAATTTGCGCAGACTTTTCCGTGACAAATAACAAGCAACTAATCGTCGATAAGTATCCATTGCCAACGGTAAATGATTTGTTCGCTAAGTTGCATGGTGGCGTACAATTTAGCAAATTAGATCTGTCTATGGCATATAACCAATTTTGTTTGAAGGAACGATCACAGAGTATGACCTGTATCAATACACATCGCGGACTGTTCAAATATACAAGGTTAGTATTTGGCTTATCGAGCGCACCAGCAATATTTCAACGCGCCATGGAATGTATATTATCAGGGTTAGATGGAGTAGTGTTTTTCCTCGACGACATATTAATAACAGGAGTCGATAGTAAACAACACATGAACCGGTTAGTCACGGTACTAGAAAGGCTGGCGGAGACAGGTCTCACAATACAACCAAGCAAGTGTCAGTTCTTCAAAAATGAAGTGAACTATCTAGGGCATATATTATAGACAAAAATGGTATAAAAAAGTCGCCGGATAAAGTCACAGCAGTTACACAAGCACCAACACCACTTAACGTGTTACAATTGCAATCTTTTCTAGGATTAACAAATTATTATCGCAATTTTGTTCCAAATGCTTCAACTATTCTAGCACCGTTATACAACTTGTTGCACAAATCGACAAAATGGGAATGGACACAAGTACACGAAAATGCATTTAAACAAATTAAACAGCAGTTGGCATCGGATGAGGTACTCGCACATTTTGACCCAGCGGCGAAATTAATCTTGACAGTAGACGCTTCTCCATACGGGTTAGGCGCTGTGCTATCACAAGTAGGAAGGGACGGGCGTGAACGACCGATTAGCTATGCATCTAGAACGTTAACAGCAGCGGAGAAAAAATATGCGCAAATACAAAAAGAGGCAACAGCTATAGTATTCGGGGTAAAGCGTTTCCACCAGTATTTATATGCCCGAGCGGTGCCCTTCACCTTGCGAACGGATCATAGGCCGCTATTAATCATCTTCGGTCCACACCGTGGTATACCGGAGGTATCAGCTAACCGACTACAGCGGTATGCAATATTTTTATCTGCATACAATTATGTAATCGAATATGTTAGCAGTAAAAATAACAGTGCCGATTATCTGTCGCGCGCTCCGGTAGGGAATGAGTCACCATCATCAGGCAGCGCGGGCGCCGACGCCGGCGGTGCGCGTGCGGGGGCAGGGCGAGAGCGCGGCCAACCGCGCGCCGCTGATGACCGAGCCACATATGTTTACTTCGTCGTTGACGGAGGGCTGCCTGTTACTCTAGCTGTTTTACAAAGCGAAACCGAGAAAGATACAACATTGCGTAAAGTAAAAGATAATGTAGTGTTAGGTTGGCCGAGAAAAGTATATGACGACAAGTTGTTGCCGTACTTTTACTGTCGTAACCAACTATCGGTAGAAAACGGCTGTCTGATGCGTGGCCACAAAGTTATCATACCAGAATTGTTAAGAGATCAAATATGTAATGAACTTCACAGTTCACATTTTGGAGTGGTAAAGATGAAGTCAGAGGCGCGCAAGCGGCTGTGGTTTCCAGGTGTAGACGGCGGGCTGGAGCGGATGGCCAGCGAGTGCGCAGTATGCAGCGCGCTGCGGCCCGCGCCGCCCCGCGCCCCGCTCATGCCCTGGCCACATCCTCCTCATGCTTTCCATAGAATACATTTAGATTTCCTAGGGCCCTTTAATAACCAAATGTTTCTAATCGCAGTTGATGCTTATAGTAAATGGGTAGAAGTGTATATAATGACTTCATCATATGGCTCGAAAGCAGTCATTGAGAAACTTATAGATTTAATGTCACGTTTCGGTATTCCACATACTATAGTAACGGATAACGGTACTTCGTTTGTTTCGCTAGAGTTTCAAGAATTCTGTTCTAAGAATGGTATAACACATACGCTTGCTCCGGTATATCATCCGTCAAGTAACGGACAAGCCGAAAGCTTTGTTAAAATTATTAAAAGGGGTCTCAAAGGCATTATTTTAAATCAAAAGGGGAAACCAATAAAGGAACAGATTTCAAAGTTTTTGTTTGACTATCGGAACTCCAGGCATAGTACCACCGAGAAATCACCCGCAGAGCTCGTGTACGGCCGGTCGCTTCGCTCGCGGCTCGATTTGTTGTCACCGACATCGGCGTCGGCCTCCTCTTCCACTTGCCTCACTCAAACCGTGGAGCAAAACCAGTTCTTACAGCGTAAATACTATAAAGGAAAAGAACGTAAACAATTCCAAGAAAATGAAGTGGTGTGGATAATGAAAAATTTAAATAATAAAAAGTTTGTATGGGTAGAAGGAATAATAAAGAAAAAGATCGGAAACGTAATGTACGAAGTTTATGTTCCTGAAATGGATCGCTTGGTAAAAAGACACTTGGATCAGATTCGGGCACACGGACAAACACAAATGCCAGAATACGACACAATCTGGGATTCGGATGACATCCCGGATGTTCAGCGTGACCCACCAGACGCAAACCAGACTACACTGAATGACGACCGCACCAGCAACAACACCAGCTCTGATTTAGAGGAAGTAGGAACACCATCACCAGTACACATTACGATATCACCGTCAGTCACTAGTACACCGCTCCGAGGAGGAGAAAGTGAAGGTGGTTCAGAGCGAAATGTGACCTTCGCCACGCCACTAACAGAGTCGGACGGCTCGGTCGATGCGCAAACGCCCATACCAGCGATAAATCCACGACGTCTCGAGATGTCACCCGACAACTTTACTCCTTAGCATATAGTTTTCTTTTAATGTTTATTTGATTGGGGTTGATTTGTACTTGCAAAATAAAGGGAAGGGGATGTTATGTATGTAGATGTAACGTACCGCGGCTGCGACCCGGCTAAGTAACCCGTCGTTAGATATTAAAGTTAGTGTGTCATCGGCTAGCGTGTTTGACTGTTGTCCGTCCTATACCTACATATCTAACAGCAATGAATGTTGCTGAACTGGCAAAATGAATGCCATTGCTACTGTAAGTATGTTACACAATTACCCCGCTGAATATGCTGGACACGATATTAAGTGTCCCATTGTTTGTGGAACAGCGGTTTATTCAGTAAAAATCTCACAGTGAAAACTTAGGTGAAGTGAGCGTGGAGTGAGCTGTCAATAGTGTCAATTCCTAGCAAAAACAAACTCACTTCACCTAAGTTTTCACGGTGAGATTTTTACAGAATCGACCGGCAGGACCACATTTACACTCCAGAGCGGAGTCATCTGTAAATCTCCACCTTAGCAGGTTTACCTTGATTCGGCCAACTTGGGTCCAGAGTCTTTTAAAAGACTTCCAGGTAACCTAAGGCAACTCATGTCCAGGTGGGAGATTTTCAGCAGATGAAACGAATGGGTTGGGTGGGGAAGCACTATCTCGCCACAGCTTTAGCCTTTCCTTAGACCGTTCGCCAGTGAGCGGGAGGACATATTTTATTTTATTTGTTATGGGACAATAAACAGCTACAATATGAAATGTTTACAAATAATATAGGTAGTATTAACAATATTGCAGTAAAGTACATTATCCCCAGGTTAACAAAATTAGGATAAGATATAAAGTGCCACTAGATTAGCGTTACTTTAAAAAGTCACTGCGGCTTTTCAGCCGTACCTACCACCTACTACCATTCTTTGGTACTGTTCGTCTAATCGTTAAGCTCCGTTGAGCTGCACGATTTCTGACAAATGCGTGCACTGACTGGACAGGTCCTCTCAATCTGTGTGGTTCTTTCCTCAAAAGACCATCTCATCTCATCGATCTACATGGTCTTCACATGATCTGACCAAGATTATGTCTGGACTTTAAAAGAGACTGTGACCTCTGAGTTTGTCTTTCTTCTCAGACTAGTCAGATAGTTTTTGTTGTTTTTGTATCTGTAATCAGTGAGTTTCACTATGAGCAGATGTTTTGAGTGATGTATTTTCGTGTAGTGTGACTCCTCAGTAAGAGCAACCCTCATTAGTCAGATAGATTGAGGTGTAAAAGTGTTTCTGCAAACCTACTAACTGAAACAAAATCATTTATTATTTTATAATTTACTTGGTTTGCAATTACCTACTAAAATAAAAAAATTAATGATAAATTCCGAAACGGCTGGTTGACACTTCCCGTGACGCCAAGGGCTGGCTTTTACCTTGGCCAGAGGCTAAGCATCGCCATACAACGTGATAATGCCGCCAGTCTCTTGGGTACATTACCAGTCGTCAGCGATGCGGATAAATTTTTCGACGCAATTTTTTAGTTTATGTATACTTTTAGTTAAGTTAGGATTTCATTTTGATATTTTTAGATTTGGTTATAGTAAAGTTGTATTTATGTTGATTTTAAAGGACAAAAATTCCAATTATGTTTTTAAGTTACTTTTTAGACCTTTGTATCCTGCATATGCGTATGAAGTTTCATTAAAATCGGTTTATAAATTTTGAATTACCTACTTTGTAGAATAAGCTTGACCCCTGCAACGGACATAACTGTTTTGGATAGAAGACTTAGTAAGTAGCGTATCATTGTTGCAAGTCAAGTCATATTCTTATCTAGGTTTACTACAGTATTAAGCCTAATAGGATATATTATTAGCTAGTAATCATTGGGTAGGAATCAGTGTCATATAATTAGCCGTACATGTTGTAAAAGTGATCATATCTAAGGATAAACAGTAGTGAAGGATGCAATGTTGTTGTAAAGAGGTTAATTTTGTCTGCGTGACCTACTAATGGATCAAGGATTCTAAAGATCTACATAATTTTCCGCCCTATTTGTGACCGATTATAGAATATATTATATATGTCACGGCTAATAGCCGAAGTGCGGCTACACCTAGTTTTAGCCGGGTACAACTAGGTGCAGCCGGCCACATGCGGTTCGTGTGTACTTCGGATGACATCGGTTGCATGGTTGCGGTCGGTCGATAGGCGACGTAGGATGCAAGAGCGAGCGAAGGGCACCCCGAGGTTAGGTTTGGTTAGGTTAGGTACTTTAAACCCTTTACACAGAAATAGGAGCCCCGCCTTAGGATGCGCCTACTAGTTGTACCCGGCTAAAACTAGGTGTAGCCGCACTTCGGTTATTAGCCGTAACATATATATATGAATGCAGATCTCCTCAATAAACTTGACCGTCTTCTGAATAACCGATTCGTTTTCAATCTTCATAAGTATGACCATGTATCCGAGCATCGGCTGCTTTTAAATGGTTACCCATTCGTCAGAGAGTTGAGGGCTCTGAATACATTGTTCTCTGTCTACGACACATTCGCTCAATAATCTTCATTCAACTTAACTTTCATTCTTTTATACATTCATTCCTACATTCGTTCAAATTTCATCTTGCAAAACCTCTGTTCATTACTACGTATTTAAAATTATTAAAAATTGTAAAATCCTAAGTAAACCTTTGTTTATCAAAAAACTTTGTTTAATTTATCATAAACATTCTCTATTCTCGACAATCCCACTGCGACTTCCCAAATTCAATATTTATGCTCTGCCCATGCTAAAAATCTTCGATCCACTAACAATCGTCTTCTACGATGTCCTTCTCACCGTTCTGGCTTCATTCATTCTTCTTTCTTTGCCCAAGCTGTCTTTCTTTGGAATGCGCTCCCTCTGAACATCAGGATGGCAACCAGTCGGTTATCTTTTAAAGTGAAGGCACGTGAAGATATCCGTCAAAAGTTGGCCGTAACTGTCCAGCTCTGATTTGCCAGATTCGTTTTCTCCTCTACCGATAAGTTTTTCTCCTCACAGTTCATTTGGTTTATATGTATGTATCTATCTATGTATTAGTATTTTTTCTTGTATTTTATAGTCATTTCCTAGCTATTTATCCCGTTTGTTGCACCTACCATGTTTTGTCTCTGCATCACCCTAAGGTTGACTGGTAGAAAATGTAAGTCCGCCTTTGTACAGTATTTCTTTTATTTGTGCATAAAGTTTTAATAAATAAATATATATAGCCAGGTTACCTGAAAATATTTTTTTTATTATTCACAACGGGGACGCTCTTGGCTTTCATCTGACCTGGGCCCTACTGCCCTCTGAGATTGACCAGCGGGTTATAATGAAATTCAGTACAATATTATTACCCGGCTAAAGCCTAGGGCTATTATAACTTGCTCATGACATATAATTTGACATTAGCGAGCATGTGGTGTGAAAAAGATATTAGGACATCGTATGGGAGGCAGTGTGGCCTATGAGCTGACAAAGTTAATCCGTGAACGGAACCCTAAAAACCGGGGGCTAAAAGTAGGTCTACAATTAGCCGCTAAACGCAGCAATTTTATGTACCTACCGCTGTACTTTTCAATTGCTTGCAAAGTCTACAATTTTATACATTGACAAGACACTTGTGACATTTATTTGTTACCTGTAGATTATTATCTACGTTTGATAAATGTTTAAGATACCGAGGATAATTTAAATCCGTTTCAAATATAGCAAACTCAGGTAAACATCATATTTTATGAGGGCCGGTGATGATTTAAAACTTAATTACTTAAGTGATTATTATTTTACTGTACCTACCTATATCTATTCGAGAGGGATTGGGCTGTAATCCACCACGAGGGCCCAGTACGGGTTGGTAGATGTCACATTACTTCGAATTTTTGGTTCTAGGACATGCCGGTTTCCTCACGTTTTCCTTCACCGTTTTGTGAGCAGTGGTGATGAAATTATTTACATAAAGTAAAGCACCTGCCTCGGTTCGAACCTACGATCTACAACCCGTAACTCGGGGCCGATACCACTCGGCCACCACTGCTCTCAGAACCATAAATGATTGTTATTGGCTGAAGGTACCTATACTGCGTTTGCAATTTATTTGCCAAACATGTAAACAAATATGAGTTATAGGAAAAATAACTTTAATACCTACACAATAAAGTTCAGTTTACAGTTTACAGCTACAACTTCAACCATTTTTATAACTTTTTCAACAGTACTTACTAGTCACTGAAATCAAGTTAATTTTCACTGTACTAAAGTTGATATTTGTTTAACTTGAAATAACATCAAATTGGAAACATGAATTTGAATAGACCTAAGGCAGTTGTCCCACCGCCGGCGGGAAGCGACTAACTAACTATTTGCTCGCTCAAGAAACGTACAATAGATATACATTCCGTGTGAACAAAAGAGATGCAAATATTAATAGTTGATCGCTGACTGTTCACACTGGCCGGCGAGGACTCCCCCCACTGGTTTGTCGCTGAGCGACAAGACCTATCAAAGATAATACTCGCTCAATGATACTCGCTCAGTGATCCTCTCTTGGCGGTCAGAGCTCACGCCGAGAGACCAACCAGACAAAGCCCTGTGGGACTAACCGCCCCAAGCGAGTGGTGCGAATAATCGTTCGTCGCTCTCGGGCTCTCGCTGATAGCCCAGCGACAAAACTATCGCAACGACACACTCGCTGCTCGCTGCTCGCCAACTCGTTTTCAGTTGCTAGTTCTACTCGATACTCGTTCATCGCGGGCGGTGGGACAACTGCCTTACCTATACCTATTCCAAGTTTCTGAAAGCCCTATCAAGTGTCTAATAAGTTACTCTCAAATTAGCTACCGCAACAACTAGTTGATCAAAATCACACTAATATTATAAAGGCGAAAGTTTGTGAGTGTTTATATGTTTGTTACTTCTTCACGCTCAAACGGCTGAACCAACTTCGATAAAATTTTGTATGGAGTTAGCAGACACCCTGGATTAATATATAGGCTACTTTTTATCCCGATATTCCTACGGAATCGACATTTACGCGGGTGAAACCGAGAGCGCAGATAGTAAACATAAACAACACTCCCGTTATTCCCGAGGGGCTAGGCAGACGTGTAAATTTAGCTAATACTCCCACGATCGCCAGTTTTGTTTAAGGCTCATGTAATAAATAGCCTATTACCATCCACCGGGCACAAGTTCCCGGGCTGTTACTGAGAAAATCCTAATGGGAAAACCTAATAACACTTTGCCTTTTTTTTCGGATGGGAAATCATCAAATGACCCCTCCCGCTCTGGGTGGAGCGGAAGGGAGTGTCAGACTCTTACTGACTAAAACGCACCCGTGTTCCTTCCTTAACCCTTTATGTTCCGGGCCAGCGGTAACCCTTTCGGACAATCCCGCTGACCCGGCAGGCTTCGGCCCTAAGGGGCCCCTTCATCTGATGCTGATATATCTTTGAGGCGCGCGTAGAACACGTACGCCCCGTCCGGGACGGGCCTGGTCCTGATCGGACGGTGAGCTACCCATTAATCTCCTTCCGCAGGCCCGCGCCTACGGTGGCCGGGAGTCGACACGCGGCTCCCGACGCCCGGAGCGTCTCCCGCGGCGGCTGGGACTCCGAGGCTCTCTCCCTCATCCATCGTGAATAACACTTTGCCTGACGCGAGAATCGAACCCAAGATCTCATGTCATCATCATCTGCCTAGCCTTTTCCCAACTACCTTGGGATGAGCTTCCAGTCTAACCTGCAGTATCCCCAAGATATTTATAATATCATATAATCCCCAAGATTTATAATATACGCGCCGCACCACTATTTAGGTACTATTTTGTTAAAACTCAGATGTGTCTTCTCGACATCCGTGTGTCACTAACGGGATGCAGCAGAATACCAGCGTCAGGTACTGTACCTGGCATATGCTGAGCTGGACTCCCATTTGATGCAACCATGAGACACACCGCCCAGTAGTGATCGACCGTTATAGATGTATATGAGCTAGGTGTTTATGGGTAATTTTTTTTAAATCTTTGTTTTTTTTCACCCTTTTTGATGTTTATTTTAATACCTGTATTGTTTTTTTTTTGAGGGGCCCGTGGCTAAATAATAACAGCCGCACAGGTCGATCGATCAGGTTAAGCTACGCTTGCCGCAGTTGGTCTGTGGATGGGTGACCATCTTTACATACCGTGACCCCTCCGTGCCTCGGAAAGCACGTTAAGCCGTTGGTCCCGGCTGTCATTCGTGGATCTTTGACAGTCGTTACGGGTAGTCAGAAGCCCGAAAGTCTGACAACCAGTCTTACCAAGGGGTATCGTATTACCCAGTAACTGGGTTGTGGAGGTCAGATAGGCAGTCGCTCCATGTAAAATACTGGTATTCAGCTGCATCCGGTTAGACTGGAAGCCGACCCCAACATAGTTGGGAAAAGGCTAGGCAGATGATGATTCTGCCTTTTGTTGCACTGAATAAACTTTTATCTATCTATCTATCTATCAAGACCCATCCAAAGACCCAAGACCTAAGACGTCATGTATTGATCAAAATAACAACAACTAAATCATGTAAGTTAACAACAGATTAAATAGACCCCAAAAACATCGAGTAAGCAGTAAGCTACCAAATAAACAGATATATTTTCTTTACTCCATCCAATAGCCGTTCACCACAGATCCTATACCCACGAACAAGCACCAGTGACAACATACACCATAGTTCCTAAGGCCACAAACACACGAGCGTATCGCTACGGTATTCACACAACAAGGCCCACTCGTCACGGCATGGACCAGCCCTCTCGAAACACAAACATTTCAAGTGTGTACTCGACTTAAAACGATTCCGATGTCCCGACGTCAGTAGACCAACTGGACGTATAATTGCTGGGAGTTAGAATAAGCCCTTATGTTTGGTTTGGTGAATTGTTTGATTGTACTCCCACGGTTATGGGTATTATTTCTTTGTATGCTGTTTTTAAGAGTAAACTAGTCGCGAGCTCGAACTCACGTGGTCATGGCCAAAAAGCACGCTGTCTCACCTGGCTTCGTGTCTGACAGAACTAGTATCAGTGATGAGCAGTTAACCGCTAGTCTACATGGACAACGTCTAGTTCTTACGCACGGAAACACCGTTCCGAACTGATGGGTGAGTAAAATAATTCGAAAAGTGCTTTGGAAAATCGAGTTTTATGAAAAAAACACTGTATAAATCAATTACAAATAATGTTTATTGAACTCTTCGATAACTGAGCTTTGTCGGTACGAACTTGGTTTTAAAGATTTTACAGTTCTTTTATTACTTATTTACACCAAAGTTACATAAGAAAAACGAACCTTTGAGACAAAATTAATAATAAGTCAAAACTATATCATGTTTGAACTTTGAATGCACAATGTCAAAAAGTGGAGTAATACTCTCCCGAAATTTGTATGAAAAAAATATCGATTAGTGGCACCTTAAATGTGAAAATAACATACAGGGTGGTAGTATCGACGCAACCTGGATTCACTACATGATTCTAGACCCCTAGCATAGAAACTTATCGTCGGTTATAAAAAAAAACCGGACAAGTGAGAGTCGGACTCGCGCACCGAGGGTTTAGTACAAATTTATAGGTATGTAAATAGTTTATCACGGGTTTTTCTTTAATGTAACTACAAATTTTCAGTTTTCGGATTTTTTCCTTTACTTGTGCTACATGACATTGCTTCTTGCCAAATTTCATGATTCTAGGTCAACGGGAAGTACTCTATAAATTTTGATTCCCTGAGTGTCGAAATGTACGTTTTTGCGGCATAAACGGCCGTATGTTTTTATACGCTAAATTAGAAGTTTGATTTTTTCACAGCTTCAAGGGAGTAGACTTGATTATATAGATGTAATTTCAACTCGATACCTCCACGCGTTCCCGAGATAAAGGGTCTTGAGAGACAGACGCACAACAAAGTAATCCTATAAGGTTTCCGTTTTCTCCTTTTGTAGTAGGTACTGAACCCTAAAAAAATCTGTTGTTTAATTTAGTTCAAAAGTGCAACCTACGATAATTTCAACGCAAGGGCTTTTTTTTTTTTTTGTGGATGGGAAATCATCAAATGACTCCTCCCGCTCTGGGTGGAGCGGAAGGGAGTGTCAGACTCTTACTGACTAAAACCCACCCGTGTTCCTTCCTTAGCCCTTTATGTTCCGGGCCGGCGGTAACCCTTTCGGACAATCCCTCTGACCCGGCAGGCTTCGGCCCTAGGGGGGCCCCTCCTCGATGCTGACATCTCTGACGCAAGGGCTTCTGATACTGAATTCAAGGTTATACAGTTTACGCGTCGACGTCTCTGCCAGCCTGTATTTAGAAAGGCCTTGTTGTTTTATGACGTGTAAGCGACATTCAACCTGATGGTGATATAGCAATTACGAGCTCGACTATACCCAACGCGAAAGATAAATATCTACTTGCAAAAGGTACAACGCACGGTCAGCAACAAAAGTCGTTTAACACTTCGGTTTTTTTAATCTCAGTTATTGAGCAAAATATTTGTTCAAAATTGCAGCAGAAATACAATGCAATTTTGAACAAATATTTTGCTCAATAACTGAGAATAAAAAAGACTGAAGTGTTAATATTTTGCTCAATAACTGAGATTAAAAAAACTGTAGTGTTAATATTTTGCTCAATAACTGAGATTAAAAAACTGTAGTGTTAGTCGACTTTTGTTGCTGACTGTACGTATCAAAGTCAAGCTAAGGAATAAAATTGGAATCGTTAACAGAAGCTAGACGACGTAGAGGCCCTAGATGCGTACCACGGAGGCTAGACCGAGGTGGCTCTAAAAAAGGATGCCTGGAAGGATTTATCGAGTTGGCTCTAGAAATGGATGCCTGGAAGGATTTATTGAGGTGACTCTAGAAAAGGATGCCTGGAAGGATTTATCGAGGTGGCTCTAGAAAAGGATGCCTGGAAGGATTTATCGAGTTAGCTCTAGAAAAAGATGCCTGGAAGGATTTATCGAGGTGGCTCTAGAAAAGGATGCCTGGAAGGATTTATCGAGGTGGCTCTAGAAAAGGATGCCTGGAAGGATTTATCGAGTTGGCTCTAGAAAAAGATGCTTGGAAGGATTTATCGAGTTGGCTCTAGATTAGGATGCCTGGGAGGATTTATCGAGGTGGCTCTAGAAAAGGATGCCTGGAAGGATTTGGGAGAGGCCTTTGGTCAGCAGTGGGACAGTGGAGGCTAACTTAACAGATGCTACTGCTGACTAGGAAAAAGGACATATTTACAATTGCTTATTGTACCAATTTTATGAGGAACTGAAGGATGTTCGTCTATGGATATTTACAGACTGATACGAATACATCATATTCTTGCAAGTAATGATGTAGCAAGTAAAAAGTTGCTCTAGTATTACCAGTAAGTTAAGTAAATTACTTTAAAAACTTCAAAGAAAAAGAATTTTTTCTCATTATATAATCCACAACATACACACTACTACTACTACAAAAACAGTGCTATTTACAACATGACCTCTTGACGTGATGGCGCAATTTTACCATGAATCTATAAGCAATATGCCATCTTTCTTTAATGCAATTCCCAGATCCTCAGTAGGTTTTATAGAACCTATAATTTTCCCTCTACAGCTGTGTGGGCTTCAATAAACTTGATCTGCCTACTTTATTAGACAAAAAATACATAATAATAAAAGATAGCGTCCCGTTACTGCAAAATGCAGTCATAATTGCGAAATTTAACTACCTACTTAGTTCAAGAATTAATAGACTTGACAACCCAATAAAATACGAGTAAAATATCAATAAAATGTCTATTTGTGGAACTCGGTGAAAATTAATAAAAATTACGACTCTATAGTACAGTTTTTAAGTTTAATAAAATGTTTGAAAATACTATAAAATCATGTCTTATAAGAATATATTATTATATGAAATTCAAAGTCCCAACTGACTGATATATCAATGCACAGCCTAAACCGCTGGTCCTAGAGACATGAAATTTGGAGGGTGTGTTTTTTGAGAAGAGTAGTTATCCACTAAAATGGTTTTTTGAAATACCACCCCAAAGAGGGCGAATTGGGGAGGGTGAAATATCACGCCTTGGACCTTTATCAACCACTCAGCGACTTTGGATCACCGAATTAAGAATAACAGACACATTTAGGACCAGATGGAGTAGAATAATGCGTTAAATCACGAATCAGCACGCTTAGCTAATTAGTTGACGGTATTACTTATACCTACAGGCAATAATTAAAATTTGGGATAGCTGCAAAGGTGCAGTGTCTGCCCAGCCCGGGCCAATGGGTGTCTGGCCAGTGACCAGTGAGTGCCCTGATTGATTACCATACGATTGGCATTATCTACCATATACATTCTAAAATGGAACATGATTAAAGTGACATTTTCTGCCAAATTATTTAGCTAGATCTTACCCGGTGATAGTATCCTATCTATCGCTTGTGTGCAGTAATTACAGGCACAATTAAAAAGCCATTGTGTCTCGCATAGATCTACGTTCCGGCAGACTAAGGGTTAATGCTCCCGCAGACAGATGGAACAATTTCTATGAAAATTTCATGGAAATTGTTCTAAGTCGCACTTTACGACGTCCATGATAAGAGAAGAATAATATTGATAAAAAAAAAATCGGTTATAGCGCAGTTTTTTCTTCAACTACTTAATTTACAGACGATTAATAATCGGAATTAATTCACCCAACGGGTCAGGTCATGTTTTTTTTAAACAAATTGAAATCAATTTAGGTGGTCTTGCCACGGCCAAAAGAACGATATAATGTTTTAGAATCTCAATTAAATACGGCTCACTCAACGAGAGATATCTAACAAATCAATTAAGTAATGCAAAGAATTCATTCACCTTTAGTGCTGTGACTGGGTTGGTAGTATTTCGAGAGTGTCGATATCGATGACCTGCTGAAATGGCGGTTTAGTTTTTCGTTTCAAACCCTCAATTGCTAATTGAGCGCCTACTTTAGATACGGTATTTATTTCTTTCGGCTGGGAAATCATCAAATGACCCCTCCTGCTCTGGGTGGAGCGGAAGGGAGTGTCAGACTCTTACTGACTAAAACCTACCCATGTTCCTTCCTTAGCCCTTTTTGTTCCGGGGAAGCGGGAACCCTTTCGGACAATCCCGCTACCCCGGCAGGTTTCTGCCCTTCTCTGTTGCCGACATCTCTGTGAGGCGCGCGTGGAACACGTACGCGCTGTCTGGCACGGGCCTGGTCCTGATCGGACGGTGAGCTACCCATTACTCTCCGCCCGCAGGCCCGCGCCTACGGTGGCCGGGAGTCGTCACGCGGCTCCCGACGCCCGGAGCGTCTCCCGCGGCGGCTGGGACGGGAGGCTCTCTCCCTGAGCCGTCCCGCCACTTCCTTCGCTAGCATGACTGCTTCGCAGAAGGAGGCGACTGCCTCCCACTCCCTCTCGCCCCATACCATGGCTTGCACCAGGGACGTGCGCGAAAGGTTGCCGCCGCTGCCAATCGCCTCTACGAGGACACGGCGGTGCTCTGCCCAAGCGGGACAGACCTGCACCGTGTGCTCCACCGTGTCCTCTGCGCGATCCTGGCAATGGTGACATCCGGGCGTTTCCTCCCGCATGATTATGTGCAGGAACCTCCCGAAGCTTCCGTGTCCGGTGAGGATGGAGGAGGTAGATACGGTATTAAATAAAAATAAAATAGAACTATTTATTAAACTGAAGTTTTCAATATATCCATTGAGCATTTCAATTACTATTATTATATGCAACCAATAACAGATAATTGGTATTATTTCTTCCATAATCATTTTCGATATTTCTATCAACCATATAAACAATGAGAATAACATACTTACGTAATAGATACTAATGTGTATGTATGTCGTATATCTAGCCTGCAAGAGTTAAAATCAAACATGACCATTATTATTAGCGATCTAAACTACAAACATTAAATCATACATCTCAAGACCCTCATGAAATATTAACAACCAATACATCATACACTAAAGAAAATTAAATCAATCATCGATAGCAAAAACTACCACAAAAACAAGACAAGCGCATCACTAATGTTATCGCGTCATCGATTAAAACATTTTGATTAGCTTTCAACTTACGACCAATGTCATAAGATACGATCTAAACGAAACGTCCTAAACGCCATTACGAACATTCTACAAACTGTCTTTACAGTATTGGATGAGTTTTAGAAATTAAATTCCATACATTAGACGCTTAATATGGTACTAGTAACACAAAGCGACGGAGCCACCCCAGTCAAGTGACTGTGCAGGAATGTCGATAGTGATCGGAGATTATAATGTCGATATGTCTTGCAATAGCAGTCACTCGACATCCCTATTGAAGTCAGTTTGACGATAATTTTAATGAATTGTGACTTATAATGACGCATGGAAAGGATGTTGTGTTGATAGCGTAAAGGATAGAGTGTGGATAAGATGGGTTTGTGACTTTGTGGCTGCAATAGTTATGAATTGGTTGAAGGTTTTATATAACATCTGAAAAGCTTATCTAGCGAAGCTTTTCAGATGTTATATAAAACCTACTGCGTCTATCAATAAAGATAAGAATGTGACATCATAATCTGATTCTCTTATAGGTTCTTAAGATTCAAAGAAGCAAGAGAACTGTCGAACTTTTCATTAGATATGTCTCACCATCATCTGCCTAGCCTTTTCCCAACTAACAGTAAATTCCAGTATTTTACATGAAGCACTGGATATCTGACCTCCACAATCCAGTACATTTACTGGATTGTGGAGGTCAGATAGGCAGAGGCAGTGGCAGGCATAACCCATTGGTTTTAATACGATATCCTTAGTAAGATTGGTTGTCAGACTTTCGGGCTTCTGACGACCCGTAACGACTGTCAAACAAACATCCACGAATGACCGACAGGCGTGCTTTCCGGGCCACGGATGAGTTTTGATATATAAATCACCCATCCGCGGACCAACCGCGGCAAGCGTAGCTGTGACCGTGCCACAATCCCCTCCATTAGGTACAGCTAAACCAAGTTATTGAGTTTATCGATTACCCAATACCTTGAAAAACAACGAGTGAGAAGAAGGCATATTTAAAAGAATAAATTTACAAAGATAAACTCAACAGAACATTTTTAACAACATGCCAATAAACTTAAAAGGGCATTCGTCAAAATCGTGTGAAAGCATCAACAAAAAGGCAACATCCCACAAGCACATATACAAAATCATAAAAAGCCCTTTTATAATAAAATAAGAAGTAGCATTTTTCACCCTAATGACCATTAACGTCCGATGGTGAAGGTTTAAAAGTGAAAAACCTGAGTCAAATCAATTGTTCGCTGTGTTTCTACCAGCAGATTGTGGAAATAATTAGTGCCCCTTGAAAAATATTCATTTACAACGCGTGATAAATATTTACGAGTTATTGTTCTTTGATGGAGCGAAAGAATATTGGTGATCTGCTTTCATAAATATTATATGTAGGTGCGTAAGACCATAATAATAATAATAAAACGTTTATTTCAGAAAGAATCCATAAAGCTCATTTTAGACTACGCTATAATATAATAGCATATAGCATATAGTTTGTAGCACAACAATATCGCTCGCCATACATTTAAATAACATATAGTATAGCAAAGTGTGAACGTATTCTAAATAAATGTATGGCGAGCGATATTCTTGTGCTATTGGTAAACTATATGTTATATGCTATTATATTAAAGCGTAGTCTGAAATGAGCCTAAAGCATAATGTAGAGCAGTTTGATTTAACTTTCAAAAATTCCTACGGTATTCAAACACTTAGAAGCCTTAAAAATTTAGGATTTTATATGTGGGTTATTGCTAAATATAAAATACAATGGAAACAGTAATGAAATTATAAAGAGATATTTTGATAACAACGATTCTATTAAATTGCTTGGCAGGGAAATAGTTGGAAGGAGGTATTTGGATGTTTATCAAAGTCAATACCGGAGGGGCCCGTGGCTAAATACTAAAAGCCGCACAGGTCAATCGATCAGGTTAAGCTACGCTTGCCGCGGTTGGTCCGTGGATGGGTGACCATCTTTACATACCGTGACCCCTCCGTGTCGGGGAAAGCACGTTAAGCCGTTGGTCCCGGCTGTCATTCGTAGATATTTGACAGTCGTTACGGATAGTCAGAAGCCCGAAAGTCTGACAACCAGTCTTACCAAGGGGTATCGTATTACCCAGTAACTGGGTTGTGGAGGTCAAATGGGCAGTCGCTCCATGTAAAATACTGGCATTCAGCTGCATCCAGTTAGACTGGAAGCCGACCCTAAAATAGTTGGGAAAAGGCTAGGCCGATGATGATCGAAGTCTATACCGAACAGAGTCGGATCCTGCACTTGCAGAAAAGAGGAGCGCTTGTCCAGAAGGATCAGGACAAGTGCTACTGCCAGGTCTGTTTCTTATTTTCTGCTAACAGAAAGAACCCTGTCTGATTCCTATTTCTCAAAATGAAAAAGGGATCCTCATTAAAAAACCACAACTCCAGACTTCCTACTTGTCAAACACATATGCCGCCATGTCCACACAAATCCAACAGCATCCACAACACACATTTAATAGCGGAATAACAAACGTTAACAGTAATTTCTTAATAACATAACATAATATTTTATTAGCCCCAGTTCTCGGTGTAATGAGTTAGTTAATTAGTCGTATTTACAAGCTTTTATTTAAACAATAGCGCTGATACGTTGCCGCCTATAAACGTGTTTGAATGTTAGTAAGTATTAAATTGGTATACTTGAAGACTATATCTACATACGAAAGCACTTCAATCCACAGAGCAACTGAGTGCTTTGAAACAAATCGTCTTGAAGAACTAGACAAGAAGCACCAAATACGCAAAAGTCGCATAAAACCTTCGTATCCATGTCAAATTATAAATTCGAAAGTAACTGTCAGGTCTGTCTGTATGTTACCTTTTCACGCCTAAACCACTGAACGGATTTCGATAAAATTTGGCAGAGAGATAGATTCCATCCCGGGAAAGGACATAGGATAGTTTTTATCGACATACCTCGCGGGTGAAGCCGCGGGCGGAAGCTAGTACCTTTGTATACAATGATGCTGATCAGCTCTTCTATACACAGTGTGACCAAGGTTTTGCAAGTCATTAGAGAGCTCACGAAAGGAATGAAAATTAGCCTGGGTCGCTGTCGCCGGATACGGTAAAAAGGACTATGTATAACATTGTTGCAGTAACAAGACGTCGATTGGTAAAGGCATCGCAGTATGATAATTACGCAGTGAAATCGTTCGCAGTACAGTTTTTCGATGTAACGAAATATCGCAGTAACAAGGCGTCGCAGTTGGTATAGAGATGTCGTTGAAAGGTTTTCGAAGAAACAAAATTCGATGATACGGCTTTCGCACTCAAATAGGAATTCCGTATAAGCCTACATCATACTATTATCCCTATGGAATAAAAAAAATACTGCACAGGTTCAGTTCCTTGGGAAGGTTACGTGTGGAAGTAGAATAAAATTTTGCAATGGAGGCCTACCTACAAAGCCACGTTCATATCCTTGGCTACCTATACCTACCTATACGTATGCCTGGCTTGCAGATTGCATTGACACCATTATCGGCTGCTGATCTTGCGAAAACTTTGCAGATCAATAAAGTAGAAGAAAGAAGTAGAAGAAACTTTTGCAATGGAAGATTCTTTCTTTTTCTCTTTCTCTTTCTTTTCAAAGAAGTAGAAGAAACTTTTGCAATGGAGGCCTACCTACAAAGCCACGTTCATATCCTTGGCTACCTATACCTACCTATACGTATGCCTGCCTTGCAGATTGCATTGACACCGTTATCGGCTGCTGATCTTGCGAAAACTTTGCAGATCAATAAAGCAAGCTACAGTTGGACGCTCCTTATGACACTCAAGGGTGTTCTTATTAAGGGGCTTACATGACCTAAAGCACGGTCACTGTCGGATTGCATAGAAAAGAAAGAGATGCACGATGACACAACGCTGGTACTTAATTTATTGCAAAATATGAAGCAATTACTTAATTACAAAAAATCTATTGTTTGGCCAAAAATATTAAAACACTAGTGTTTTAGTATGTTGCTTGTAGAATAATCTGACAAAAAATCAGAATGATTGTATGTATATTAGTATGGTTTTTATTGTAAAAATAAAGTTTTTAGAGATATCTTCATGATTTTTTTCTATCGTATCAAATTAGTTGTATTATGTTTTCAACACACTATTTAGCATATATCCTAAAGAATATCATATATTTTTTCTGATTTTGTTTACTGGTCTACCCTCCCGAACCTAAGGTGCAGTAACAGCAAAAACACGAATTCGAGAAAAACGCGCGTAAAGTTTAGAATTCATAAAAATATATCTTAAAGAGACTTTTAGCTAAAACCTTGAAATGTATGGTGAAAGGATATGTACAAAACTAGAATACTAAACATTGTTACGTTAGTTTTTTTTATAAAAACTAATAGGGGCTAAACAATAAAAATGGCCATAGCCATTTTTATTTTTTAGGCCCTATATACACACAGTTTGTTTACAAAATCTTTTTAAAACCCCATTTAAATGCAGTAAATCCTGTTATTACTGCAGTTTAGACTTTTTCCGCGATTATTACTAACTAAACTGCAGTAATATTGTGAAATACTGCTATTTAAGCTGTTTTTTTTTTTTAAGAAATGAAGTTGCACACTTGTAGTAAATAATGAAGTAGGTAGTAAAAATGTGTATTTTCGTAATCAAATTTGCTTGACTATGCCATTAAAATTATTTATCAAAACATTGTACAGACGCCAGCATATCAAGCTACCCGAAACTGTCAAAGTTTCCCATTCAACCTTGAACCTTATGCTTTAGCGATAAAGTTCAAAATCTATTAAAGAAATTTGACAGATTGTAGTAGCTTGATGTGTTGGCGTCTATACCTTATTACAACCTAACAGTGCAAATTGTTTCAAACAACAATAATATCAAAAATATTATCAATCAACAATATTATCAGTCTTTACAAGATTTTGATAATCTTTACTAGTAAATGCACCATAAAACGTAAATCACATGGTATTTCTCATGCAGAAATCAACAAAATCAACATAAAATCTTTCTTATAAACATAACTAATTACTAAATGAGCATTCTTGTCTTACAAAAATAATAGTCAGAAAATATGAAACAATAACGTACAGATAAAGTGTAGCAATAGAATGAAATATTAAAAAATCGAAACAAACTAGTAAATAAGTATTATTAAGTAATATAATAGGATAATAATAATAATCAGTCTTCATTGTTTGTATAAAGTACTTTATTTTAGTCGTCTACATCAAATTCAAGTACTTCGTTTGTAGGTACCGTTTTTGGGAATGGGGAGATTTTTCCAAAATACCAACCTATTTTCAGGCATTAAGGAACCTAATTGTTTTATTATATTTTGCTTCCTTCCTAAATTTAGGGCCCCTTTTTTTGAGAAAAGATTGACAAAGTTTTTGATTTTAAGCAAAACATCTGCTTATAGTCAGTTTCGTCAAAATCTTTTTTGTAGTAAAGGCAAAAGGTTCTTTGGACCAGAACTTCAACTACGCATCTTAAATAAACCCTGTTCCCTGAACCCTGTGACGTGTGATTTTAAGTTGTAGAAATCTGTAACCTTAATTATTTTAGATATTACCTTCCCCGACTTGAGTGACTCCGTAACCGCGTTGACGAAATTCCTAATCATAAACCTTGCCTTTCTTTCGCAAAGATTGTTCCACAAAGTGGTGAAAAGAATCGGCTGACATGAACGTGTGGTTCAAAATATTTAAGCACAATCTATGTGTCACCGATGTCACAACTATTTATAATTTGAAATTACAAAATCTCCAACAAGTTAATGTGCAGTAAATACTGCACTTTAATTAGGAATTTAAATAAAAAATATTTTGTCTTAACTTTTGCAGTATAAACAATTTGTAGGCGTAGAATAATACAGCACTTTAGTAAGTTTTCTCTTTTAGAATAAACTACTATTCAAAGTATCACAAAATATCATAAAATACTGCAGTTTAGTTAGGAAACAGAGAAAAATCTGGTGCAGTATTCATTTTACTGCGCTTTAGCTGGTAAACATTTAATATTTCAATAGATCTGTGATAATCTTGCTGTTATTTCATCCGAAATTAATTAAAATAAAATAATTCATTGGAGCTATAGAAAAAAAAGAAAAATCGGCTGATAGGTAATAAAACGGGGATTCAAAATATATATTTAACTCAAAACCGACCAAAATGCCTATTACTGCACTTTAGGCTCAGGTAGGCAATGTAGTCGATCATATACTTTTATTGTTTCTAAAACTTGCGTTTAGGTCCTCTAAGCCCCATTTTAATTAACAATTCACCATCGTGATTGAGCACCCAGGAGTCAGGAACAATTTGCTTAGTACCTAAAGTACCTCTTCATTTAACTTTACCTCTTAGCAGCCTTTCAGAGGAGCAGTGGTGGCCCAGCGGTAACGGCCGCGACGTAGGTCGTAGGTTCGAACCCAGACAGGCGCTGTACTTTGTGTAAATTATTTCATCTCCACTACTCTCGAAACAGTGATGGTAAATATCGTGAGGACACCGGCATATCCTAGAAAAAAAATCGAAGACATGTGACATCTACCAACCCGCACTGGGCCCGCGTGGTGGATTACGGCCCACTCCCTCTCACAGAGAGGAGGCCTGTGTCCCAGCAGTGGGAACGTTATATTTTGATTATGTATGTATTATGTATTGAACATTTCAACCATTTGCCTCGCTGATCTATTGGTAGCAAACACTACTCCTGAACATGAGGTCCCGGGTTTGATTCCCGGGCCGGGAAAAGTGTTATAGGGTTTTTCATCTGAAATTTCTCAGTAGCAGCCTGTAGTCTAGATCTGTACCCGGTTGATGGTTTCAGACTCGCCCCCTGTTGTACGGGATTTAAACATAACTGACGAATTGTGGGTACCTGTGCCAAACCCTTCGAGGAATTAGTCGTGATGTTATGTTATTCAACCACTTGCATCCCCAATGATAATCTTAACACCTTCCGGCGCGGTAACGGCTGTGACCGTATTTTAAAAGTTCATGGAATGCGCGAACAGCGCGGCGACAGCCGTATAATTTTGTACTTTCTTTACGTCAAACACGGCTATCGCAGTGTAAAATGTATTTGCTTATTGTATAGACATTGTGCTTCAAGCAATAAAGCTGAGATCACGTTGATTTACTCTAAAAAACAAGTGTTGTACGTGCTCTCATGTGTGCCATACCCACACGTAAACAGATTTCATCCACAACGCTCTATAGGTAATACGGGCTGGTTTCCGCAACGCCACGTCAATGCGCGGATTTTGCGTACGGCACAACGCTCTACACGGATACGGTTATAGCCGTTTACCGCCCTAGGTAAACGATTTAATTTTCCGTGATATTGTTGGTACGGTTGTGACAGTATTGTGATTTGTATGAAAATTTCTACGGAAAGCGTTAAGAGCTTTTATTCAGTTTAAAGCCATAGATTCTGGAGTTCTTCTTTGCTACAAGAAGCAATTCACAAATCGTCTCAGTTTTCGATGCAAACTGCACTTTGATCCTTGGACCTTTGATACCAAAACGTTTACCTGTTCCCGGGTTTTCCCTTGGCCTGGCCTATTCATTACTTTGAATACATGATTCACTTCAATAATAAGCATTCAATTATAATCTGAATCATTTCCTTCCCCTAATAGTTTATTAGGGACCAATGACGTATATTCAGAGAATCACGGATCTTTTAAATTTCTGGAGATTTTTTTGGACTTTGTATTAGGTATTTTCCGAACCATTACAATTCGTTCTGGTTTTAAGTAGTGCGTGAATCAGAGGCGATGATTTCGTACTTAATTATGACTAAACTTATTCGTAATGGCAGAGAGGAAACTACTACAAAATAAGAGATACTTAGGGTAAAATAGAATGGAATATTAATTTGCATTGAAACAGATTCACAGAGAGATGCGTATTATTTCACAATTCTCCTGTCGTAGGTTCGGGAAAGGCTATACAGGGTTATTGGTAAAACATTAACAACCTCTTAAGAGGTCATTGCACTCATCATTGTGAACAACTTTTACTAAGGGACCACAATTATACAATACAATTATATTATTACAATACAATTATTACAATTATACTAACTTAACAAGTTGTATTACTGATCCTATTGATTATAATTCTGTAAATACATATTTGTTACGGTCGCGAATCATATTTTAATCAACGTACAACTTAATACTGACCAGCAAATTGCAAAAAACGTAAGAAAATTTGAATTTCGCGGGCTACCTTAGCGCTTCCCCTTAGAATAGAATAGAATATATTTATTTGTTTTAAAACATGGTACATTAAGGTCTTATATCTTATCTATGATCTTACATGTTTTGCCATGGACTGGCATACAAATATTTAAACATGTTAAATGTAACAATTTGTTAAAATTAAAACATTTTTAATCATATTGGTACGAAACTACCTTCAGTATGTAATGCGTGAATCAGAGGCGATGACTTTGTACTTAATTGTGTGACTAACTAACGACATAAATAATGGCAGAATGGAAAAGAATCCACTACGAAAAAGTAGATAAGTACCTAGAGTACAATAGGCACGTCAGTAGTAAAAACCCAGTATAAGCTGACCTCATCTTCTTCTTAGCGTGTCGATAGCAATCTATGTACAGTCAGCCTAGAATTTGGTTCCAGCGTCCATCAACTTCTGTAGCATGCAGACAACAGGACGCGCTGGACGCGATATGAAGTGCCCCATTGTTTGTGGGACAGCACCACATTTACACTCCAAGGCGGAGTCATGTGTGAATCTCCACCTGAGCAGGTTTTCTTTACGTCGGCCTACCTGAGTTCGGAGTCTATTTAAAGATTTCCAGGTCATCCAAGGCAACTCATGTCCAGGTTGGAGATTTTCAGCAGGTGGACCGAATTGGTAGGGAAGCACTATCTCGCCACAGCTTTAGCCTTTCCTTAGACCATCATATTCTATTGAAATTCCGCTACTACGCTCATCCACCGCAAGGTCAAAGTTACAGACGTGCAATCGGCTGTATCTACAATATGACTATTAACCCATTTTTGATGCAATTTATTAAGTTACTTGTATAGGCTTAACAAAAAAAAAATCCACATAATCTCAAAGAACACCCCACACGCATATTTAAAACTAAACTGACTGAATTATTATGAGAAAAATGTTACTACTCTGTAAATGATTTCTTGAATGACAAAGATTTATAACTGTACCTTGACTTTTTCTTGTAATTGACATTTTAAATACCTACCTTTTTGCAATAATTTATAATTTGGTAACTTAATTTTTAGTGTGTCGTGTCTTTTTATGTGACAATTTATTTATGTAAGTATATAAATTTTTGATATATTGTTATTTTAATGTCAATCTAATGTTTTTGCATGCCGTAAGGTAGAATGTAGCGGAAACAGTGTATTCTGTACCATCTCAAACCTGTACCTACATTGTTGGCAAATAAATATTTCTGATTCTGATCTGATTCTGAAGATTTTACTATAAATAACGGAAACCAACGAAATCTCGTACTGTGTAGTTCGGTGAAGGCTATGCACTATATCAGCATCCTTTTCCTGAATCCCGGGTGCTATTCATTGCATACCGCGATGTTGGTGTTCTCAGTACGCAATGAAGTACCCACGTTAGAGGTAGTAACTAGGGGTGTATGTGTTCTGTGTGGTAACCACAATTTTCTATCGATACCAATAGACGCGCTTCGTGTTACGTAGGCCTTAAACATAACTGACGATTGAAACATAATTGGCGAACCATAGGTTGGTACTATAGGTACAGCATATCCATCTGTCTACCCTTTTCCTAACTATGTTGGGGTCGGCTTCCAGTCTAACCGGATGCAGCTGAATACCAATATCTTACATGGAGCGACTGCCTATCTGACCTCCACAACCCTGTTACTGGGTAATACGATACCCCTTGGTAAGACTGGTTGTCAGATTTTGGGGCTTCTGACGACCCGTAACGACTGTCAAAGACCCAAATCAAACTACAGGCGGTCGATTCTATAAAATTCTCACCGTGAAAACATAGGTGATGTGAGTTTGTTTTTGCTAGGAATTGACAGTACCTATTGATAGCTCACTCCACGCTCACTTCACCTAAGTTTTCACGGTGAGATTTTACAGAATAGTACCGCAGCCGGTCGATTCTGTAAAAATCTCACAGTGAAAACTTAGGTGAAGTGAGTTTTTGCTAGGAATTGACACTATTGACAGCTCACTCCACGCTCACTTCACCTAAGTTTTCACGGTGAGATTATCACTGAATAGCACCACAGGTACAGCATAATCAGCCTGTAATGTTCCCACTGCTGGGACACAGGTCTTCTCCCTTTGAGAGGGAGTAATCCACCACGTTGGCCCAATGCGAGTTGGTAGATCTATGTCACATGTCTCCGAAGTTTTGGTTCTAGGCCATGCCGATTTCATCACGATGTTTTTGGGTATCCGTACCCAAAGGGTAAAGAACGGGACCCTATTACTAAGAATCTACTGTCCGTCTGTATGTCTGTCTGTCACCAGGCTGTACCTCATAAACCGCAATAGCTAGACAGTTGAAACTTTCACAGATGATGTATTTCTGTTGCCGCTATAACAACAAATATAATAATCCCATACAACAAACGTCTTTTTTTTTGGCGTTTTTGCCTTCGTGTGCGAGTCCGATTGGCCAATTTTTTTCTTCACTGTTTAACTATAGATACACCTCTGCTTAACCCTTACCACCATCAGTACCAGTATGCCAGCTACATGCTTTTGTGCAAGTTACAGGCATGTGTATAGCTAGCTTTATACTTTTAGGGTTCCGTACCCAAAGGGTAAAAACGGGACCCTATTACTAAGACTTCGCTGTCTGTCCGTCTGTTTCTCTGTCTGTCACCAGGCTGTATCTCAAGAACCGCGATAGCTAGACAGTTGAAATTTTCACAAATTATGTATTTCTGTTGCCGCTATAATAACAAACACTAATAACAAAATAAAATGAATATTTAAGGGGGGCTCCCATGCAACAAACGTGTTTTTTTCGGCGTTTTTGCCTTGTGGTACCCTTCGTGTGCGAGTCCGACTCGCACTTGACCAATTTTTTTCTTCACTGTTTGTCTTTCTATAGTCAAACAGTGAACCATACTGGTACTGGTACTGATGTACCAGTACCAGTACTGAGTTACCATACTGGTGCTGATGTACAAGTATAGTTACTTCTGATTGGTGAACACCATACTGGTATGCCAGCTACATACTTGTGTGCAAGTTACAGGCATGTGTATAGCTATCTTTATGCTTTTTATACCTAACGACGTCCGCTCTATGAATTAAGACGTTATTGTTTAATGACCATGTTCAGGAGTCGACAGATGACTTGACGCTGACAGAAAAAACCTTCACAAGAAACAAAAAGTTCTATTGAACATGTTACAGACCGAATTAACACCTACATAGACGAACAAAAAATAAAATTCCAAGAAATTAAAATTGGAGCACAATTCGAGACACTGTCAATCATTTTGACTCATATCCGTCTAGCGATTTCGTCAATGAGTCAGAAATACCATGCCGAAATATCATGGGGATACACTTAATTCGCTTCATTCCCATAAAATGCTTACAGGCATATTTTTGCATGGGAATTTTAGCGCTTCGGAACGTAGCGATTCCCATGTCAACCTACCGCATCTGAGTGGTAAGGAATGATCGGTATTTTAGAGTTTTTTTATAATTATAAATTAAAACTGGGAGGCGATGGTTTGCGATACAAAAAGTGGAAATTATATTTGAGGTTTTTTGTGTGCATAAAAATACCAAGAAATCGTAAGGTTACTAAAAAAAAGTAAAATACTTAAGTAAAAATGCATTGGTAACAAGAATGCATGGACGGTATTTTCATGAAACCGAAAAATAGCGCGAGAAATAACTACAGTTCTTATTAAAAAAAGGAATCAGAAAAAGTAAAGAAAAACAAAATCAAAAAGTTATTTAAAAAAAAGGAATCAGAAAAAGTAAAGAAAAACAAAATCAAAAAGTCTAACTGCACTGCCCGGGAATCGAACCCGGGTCGCAAGAATGGGAATCTTGCATGATACCACTACACCAGCAGTGCTCGACCTTGACACGCAAAATAGTGCACGACCATGCAAGCTATGGAATGCGCGCGCATCCTTTTCTTTATAGGAAATTCGGTTGGTTACGATTGTTTTCTAATACTCGAAATGTTTTTTTTAACGTGACAATACGTTTATTTTACAATTAATTGTTGAAGCTGGTTAGGTAATTCCAATTTCAGCCTATAAATGAGAATTCAATAAGATCTGGGGGCCTAAAAAGGCCACTTTGGCAGAATCTTAGAAGGATAACATTAAGAATCATAATATAGCGAAGACAGTCCGTGTTTTTCTTTTTTTGCGCTGCACTACGTAGCCCAAGTAACACAGAAAGCATTATAACAAACGAATAGTAAACTTATGTACAACTTAAGATCCGTATAAACTCTTATATAAGTTCACCGAGCATCTTGACGCTTTATATTGGCATTTAAAAACCATTATGATGCTTTAGACTGTATAACGTTTGGATAGTGGCTTATCAAAATGCTTTTGTAAAGCCTTTAGTTTTATTGCAGTAAACCACAATCCAGCTATACAGCTTTCAGCTGTTTTTAGTGCATTTGGATCTATAGTAGCATTTTTAAGTAGTAAATACATGCTTAATGCTGTTTAATAGCATAAGCATGAACCATTATAATGCCACGTAAATCCGCTATACATCTTTCAGCTGTTTTTAGTGCCTTAGGGTCTATAATTGCATTTTTAAGTAGTAAGATAATGCCTAATGCTGCTTAATAGCATAAACTTGTACCATTATAAGGCATCGTAAATCCGTTATAAAGCTTTGAGCTGTTTTTAGTGCCCTTTGTTGTGTAATAGCACTTTAAAGTGGTAAGTAAAAGCCTAGTACTGCTGGACAGCATAAACGTGAATCAATGTAATGCTTGCATTTTTAAAGATCAACTGAGTTCTGTTGTACAGCTAACAGCTCTTTAATCAAATAAAAGTGAGTTATTGTAATGCGTAAAGCTGTATATACATTCAATTGTGTTCTATTATTAATAATTCAGCTTTGGCAAGCTGATATATTTTATTTTGTACGGCATTGTATGGTTGGTACAAAAATTACTGAAAATAAGAAAACAACTATCGTAATAAATAGGTGATTGTTTTACTCAAGGATCCCCATGGCACTATTTCAGTCTACATCAAGTCTACTGGTATACCTGTGAACCCATATAAAACTACTTTATAGACAATGGCACTACACTGTTCATCAAAAGTCTTCTCTTTGGCCTCTGGCTTAATAATTGTTCACGTGTGAGTATTTATACTGCTGACGACATTAATTAGCCTTTTTAAAGGCTCACCGGGCTGCTATAGACCGACACCATTTTGTAAATATTTTATAACCAAAAAATATTATCATTCGGACCTATTTATAAAAGCAATAGACCTATATAATAATGATATAACTTAATTTGATACTGCCCAACCAATAATATTATGTTAATTATGCAAAATTCGTTCTAAACAGGAATACACAATTGTTTTGATTATTTCACACAATACTATAAATAACATTTTATATCAAAACCACAAAATATCGAAGGCGCGTGAAAATTCTCAATGAAACTTATATAGACATTTACAGTAAACTACATTGCGCAGTAATATTTGAAGGCATGAAATAGCAAAAGAGTCAAAAATTAACCCAGTATTATACATTTTGTTTTGATGCAAACAAATATGATGTCACTCAGTTTTGACCGTCTTCGTCCATATTATGTTGCGATACAAAGTAGTTAAATTACAACGTTAATTGTATTATAACATTTGTACCGTGGTATTAGAGATGTTTTTGCAATGATGTAGGGTTTATTTAAGTTCTAACTGTGAACACTTAAATAGCTCCAATCATTCTTTTACTACATTCTAATGCTAGTGTAATGCTTTTGTAATGCAATTAACATCTTCATTATCAATAATATTGCTAGTATAATGCTTCTGTAATGCGATTGGCAACTTCATTGACCGTAATAATTCTTCTTTAATGCGATTGGTAACTTCTTTGACCATAATAATGCTAATATAACGCGCTTGTAATGCTATTAAACAACTGTTGTGAACCTATTTAGGATCTAAAGCCGTATAAGTTGTGCCCAAATAAGCATTGCAGTAGCCGTATAAACGTTTGTAATGTTACTATAGAACTAACTCAAAATGCGAAAACGATACAGAAATGCTGTAAGTCGGCCGTTATACTGCTTTGATGTGTTACTTGGGAGGTATAATCAAAGAGATTTGGATTGGATTTGGATTGGATTAGGATTAGATTTGGATTGGATTTGGATTGGCTTTGGATTGGATTTGGATTGTACTTGGATTGGATTTGGATTCGATTTGGATTGGATTTGGATTGGATTTGGTTGGATTTGGATTGGATTGATTGGTATTTTAACACAGACAAAAAAAAATAACTGAAAAATCCTTCACCAATGGGATTTAATACGATTAACTTAACAGTTAACTGTCCATTATGATTCACAATGTTATCCCTTTATGATTCTGCCAAAGCGGCCTTTTTAGGCCCCCTGACTGTACCTTTTGACAACTTTATCTCCAAAGATATTTTAGTCCTAATATTGAAGAAAAAAAGATAATGACACTTGCTTGGGTTCGTACCACCTTTTCTCACACTGTCGTCGCCTGCATGCCGAATTCGTCTCGCCCTAAGACTGGATCGTGTTTGCTCAATATTTTACTGGCATTAACATTTTAATTTATCTGCCCCTAACGTGACTTTATAGGATTAAAGGACAGCGTAGTGATAAATTCATAACTTTATTTGGATTTTAATTTTATCTGCTCTTTTGTTGTTCGTTTTAATGATTTCATTTGGCTCGGTTTGACGACTGTTGGGCCCACCCTGTGTGTGTGTAGTCACAAAAAATACTAAAGTGTTTGCAAATCTTATCAAATACGTCCAAATTGATATCGACATTTTCGGACTAAATTATAGAAAATTTCACACACAAGTAACGTTTCAATCTCAACTAATTATTCCAAAAATTGTATCTAAGACACTCAAAAAAAGTAGTTTTAACTCAATACACCGAGCATGCCACCTACTGCCCAACGCCGAAAGCGAACCGGACGCTTACATGTAAACACTCGGATCAGCGCGAGCGCAATAAAAACGCTGTAAAATTTTGATGTTTCTATTCAAGACCGCGCGTCCCTCTCGCACGCGTTGCAAATCCTACCTCCATCTCTCTCTGCGCCTGAGAATGGCTCAGATTATTATCAATGCACTTTACACAAAGCAGAAGACGTCGACTGGGGCTGACATTTATGTGATTTTGAAAGTAAATCGTGTAGGTTTAGTACCTGATAAGTAGCACGTGAATGAGGTGTCAAGTGATAAAATTATATAAATGGAGCTAGATTTCACCGTTACTAGAACATGCCAGCACAATAACATAGCTCTTCAATAATACAACGAAGCATCACACAGATTTCGGATCATTTTGAAGATTCTGAAGCACTTTGATGTCTAATTCAATCAATTAGATTAGTCTAAATTGTGTTCGAATAAACTTTCATTTTTATTTCCTGATACTGAAGTACCTATCGGTGAACTACGTCGATAATGTACATATTTAACTAAAAACCTCAACATCTAAGAGAAGAAATTGTGACTCATATCGCTGCAGATTGCTCTTCTTCTCCTTTACAAATCACGAGTGATTGACTGTAAATTCGATCCCGTCTACAAAATATAGATACAGCCGCTCAATTTCTTCTACCCTCTATCATCTGATTTTCCTCCTGCTCTTGATCAATTATCTCCTTCTGAGTGACGATGCTATTGTCTCCTATCAACGTTTTGTGCGCTTGCAATAATGCCTTGACAGGACAGTCCTGGGAGTCCAGGAAATGTCATTGGTAGGTACCTGCATGTTTCTTCTATATGACCGATCTTAATTAATGGCTGCATTTATATCCAGTGAACGCTTACCTTCGGGTCTTCAATTTATCCCCGATTAGGGGAAAATTATAGAAAACTAGCAGCGACCCACGGTTTCACCCGTATAAGTGTCGATCCCGTGGGAATATCGGGATAAAAACTATCCTATGTCCTTTCCCGGGACTCAAACTATCTCTGTACCAAATTTCATCTAAATCGGTTCAACGGTTTAAGCGTGAAGAGGTTACAGACAGACACACTTTCGCATTTATAATATTTGTATGGATTTTTCCATGAGAAAAATTTCAGTAGCAACACAGAGTCTTTTAATTAAATAAAGTTAATTGCAATAGGCAGCTTTGTCGCTGAAGTATAACATGGAACTTTTATCAGAACTGGCTAAATGTCGCTACCCTCTGCTTATCTCGAAGAATACAAGCGCGATATCATGCCAGTAGGTTAATGAGAGAAAACAAGAATACCTATATTCACGAACTAATTTCTGGAGAAAATCTTAGTTAATTTCTACTCATGCTACCTAGCGAGTGAACAGCGTACCATCGCAAGCGCAACGAAACGCACCCGACAGAGAATGATGTTAAATAAATTAATTTTGGGTGCAAATTACTCGACGCGGCCTTTAATCAAGTCGGCCGCGTCATTTCTGACAGAACTTCTACAAGAAGTTAAAAGAATTAGGATATGTTAGTTTGGGATTAATAAATATTTTAGTTATGGTCGATATTGGCGCCGATTCTGTTGTTCACAAACTAAACTAAATTTAAGTTTAGGCATCTTTTTCTTTCTATTTCATTAAGACAAGGACAGAAGATAAATATTAGTTTAGTCCTGTCAAATTAGTCAGCGCCCGGCGTAAATTGACGTATTTTTACTAGCCAATTTTTTAATCTCGTCTAAAGTTGTCTGGAGTATCTTAATTTGACTGGACTAAACTAATATTTATCTTCTGTCCTTTTCTTAATGAAATAGAAAGAAAAAGATGCATAAACTTAAATTTAGTTGAGTTTGTGAACAACAGAATCGGCGCCATTATGTGAAAAAGACCCTTAGGTTAATAGGTGTAGAGGTGAGGATGGTTCGCTCTGTAGCTGATTGATAGATCACATCACACTATCACACTAATGTTATAAAGGCGAAAGTTTGTGAGTATGTGTGTGTGTGTTTATATGTTTGTTACTTCTTCACGCTCAAACGGCTGGACTAAATTTGATAAAATTTTAATTTTGTACGGAGGTAGCTGACACCCTGGATTGACATATAGGCTACTTTTTATCCCGATATTCCCACGGGATCGACATTTACGCGGGTTAAAACCGCGGGGCGGTGCTAGTAATATTATAAAGGCGAAAGTTTGTGAGTGTGCGTGTTTATATATTTGTTACTTCTTCACGCTCAAACGGCTGGACCAATTTTGATAAAATTTTGTATGGAGGTAGCTGAATTTTTATCCCGATATTCCCACGGGATCGACATTTACGCGGGTTAAAAGCGGGGGGCGCGGCTAGTTCTTCCATAAACTTTAGAATTCGATAGACAGTTTGATTTGGTTATGAAAGGAGGGAGACAGATAGATGCTAGATAGATATACCACCATAGTATGTTCCCTCTCACAGAGAGGAGGCCTGTGTCCCAACAGTGGGAACGTTATATACTGATTATGGCAGATAGATATTGATAAACCATTTATTTGATGCACACAAATGCAATAGCACAACACATAAAAGTACAGACGCCAGCACATCAAGCTACCCGGCATTGTCAATTTTTCCCAAACAACTTTGAACCTTATGCTTTAGCGATAAAGTTGAAAATCTATTAAAGAAATTTGACAGATTGTAATAGCTTGATGTGCTGGCATCTGTACTTAACCGAATTTGAACCCAGAATTGAATAAGTCACATTGGTACTTGCCCGAATTGCCGAACGTGTACCTCTAACCTCCTTGAACCTACAGACGTAGACGCCAGTACATCAAGCTACCAGAAACTGTAAGTTGAAAATCTATTAAAGAAATTTGACAGATTGTAGTAGCTTGATGTGCTGGCGTCTGTACAATTAAAAAAGATAGCTCATAACAACAACTCAGCCTATCGCTGTCCACCGCTGGACCAGGCTACGCGACAACACCCCTGTGTATCGCATGTCCTCCGCCTGTGGCTGGCAAAGGTCGTTTGGACAGACCGGATGCGGAAAAGGTAGCTAACGCCTTGATAAAATTATTCAGAATAGCCAGTCAGAACCATGGAAGCGAAACTGATTGCCCATTGCGTAGATAATTAGGTACTGGAACTACATCTAAGTAATAAGAAGTGGAATGGAATACAAAGACATTGTGTCATTGGGAATTCAATTAAATTCTTACATTCATTGACTATGTTGTGGTAGTGGTAAAACTGCACTTAAGGCTCTAGCCTTTTCGTGAAAGATCAATAGGTAACATGCCAATATCACGCCTTACTCATTTTATTGGAGCTGTATAATTCACATTCGCAAAACCATTATTCGATCAAAACAAACCCTAATAAACTCAACAATAGAGACCTCAATTTAATAGCCTTATAACCACCATCTTGCCACTTGACCACATTTCACACATCATACCCGAGCCCAAGTGCCTCATCCAAAGAACAAAGACTTACTGTCATCATGTCGACTAAAGGTAGGTTCCCCAGATCCTTATCTGATTACCAATTTCATCGGAATGCGATCGCAGCATCATCGATACAGTTCCCACCCTAATGGAGGGATATTAGCAAACCTATACTTACGGGAGGCTAAAATAACGCCATGTTTTTTGCAGAGATTAAGATATTTTTCGAGTGGTGAATAAATAGTTTGGTGTTTCCGAAGGTTGCGAAGTTATGAGTAAATAAATACATGTATTTTAGTTAGCAACTGGTGGCTCATTTTACTGCCATATCAAGGATACACCAAATGCTCTGGCTTCTACATTTACGATTTGGATAAGATTAATGCTTTATTATAATGGGTGGTAGTAAAATCTCTTAACATAATAAACCCAGTCTCAGGTGAGGCGTAGGTTGCTAGAACCTACGTCACATCTTGACTGCCATTTTCTGTAACATTACCAAGAACTTTGTAACAGGCAGGTTGGCCAAATATCTATTGATGCGACCTTAAACTAAAAACGAAACTAGAGTTGTGCTCTGATAGATATGTCTCCTTCAATTCTCAATTCTGTGTCTTTTATCCAGGCCAACAGACAAGCAATATTTTCCAAATCTGCAATCAGAGAACAATAAACATACAAAACTAATGTAGGTACTCTAAACTCAGATGTTTCAGAACCGTTTCCATGAAAATCAAAGCTTTCCACCTTGTAGACTGTTATTCCATCCGGTACAGGTCATCAGTACCTAAGTGTATTTACCAAGAACACATGAACTAGAATCATTACTAGTAACAGCCAATGACTCAGAATCAATCAGAATTCAAAAGCGTCATCTTAAAGCATCGGCTGTAGAAAACGCTTTCAGTGTGAAATCGTATTATTAGTCATCTTCATCCGTGATATTAAAGGTTACCTACTGCGTAAACGATTAGTCAGTACGATGATTTTCATTAAATTGATGAAGCTTTTTTTCATTGATACAATTTGAATCGATTTTTGTGACTGATCATCGTAAATTGAAATCGAAACCAATTCGACTATTAAACGATTGTTGACGATTTGATCATTGTATCGAAATGCAATCCCTATAACTTTGTATCTACTACAAACTTCAACAGAAAAAAAAACTCAAAGCATTTATTTAAATTAAACCATTTACAGGCACTTTTGAATTGTCAAGGAATCAGTCAGTTGCTCTGGAAGTTGAAGCTAGTTGCCCATTCCAAAGCGTAGATCGCTATGGAGAAGAACGGACACTCTTATAAGGGAATTACATGACCTAAAGCGCGGTCACTGTCGGACTGCATAGAAAAGAAAGAGAAGCGCGATGACACAACGCTGGTAACGTATTGCAAAATATGAAGCAATTATTGTATTACAAAAAACCTGTAATTTGGACTAAAAAATGAAAACACTAGTGTTTTAGTAGGTATGTTGCTTGTAGAATAATCTGACAAAAATCGGAATGATTGTATGTATATCATGATATATTAGTATGGTTTTTATCGTAAAAAGAAAGTTTTTATTATGGCAAAAAAAATGTAATTTTCATATGGCAATGTCAATCCATATGAAAGTCTTTTTTTTTGCCATGAGATTCTGGTAGGCCTATATCATCATGATTTTTTTCTATCGTATCAAATTAGTTGTATTATGTTTTCAACACCCTATCTAGGGATCCCTTCTTTTCGCATAATGTTCTTTGTCCTAATATACTTCGGCATAACGATTTTGGCACAATTTGTTTTGGCATAATAATACTTCGGCATAATTTTTTTAGGCATACATTTTATGTTGGCATAATCATCTTAAAGACTAATTTGGTTTGGCATAAATTTGATTCGCATAACGTCAGTAGGCCTAATGACTATTAGCGTAATAATATTTAGGCATACAATTCATTAAATTTAATGTGCTGTGCAACAAAAGTTAGTGACAGAACCGAATTGCTGCAAAACCGACTCCACGTAGTCTTGTTTGTCCTACCCCTAGAGTGTAATTTAAAATCGCGTAGGCGCGTGGGGCCGCCGGAGGCCCGCAGCGCCGGAGCCGTGACAGAAACCCTGCCTGCTACATGTTGCATGCTCGCTTGAATGCTGCATGCTGCATGCTTGCTTGCATGCTGCATGCTTGCTTGTTTGCTGCATGCTTGCTTGCATGCTGTATGCTTGCTTGCATGCTGTATGCTTGCTTGCTTCATGCTTCCTACAGCGAAAAAAACCCACAAAATTGTTCAATACTTTATATTATATTAATATGTTAAACATAATTATATTACCTGATTCAGGAGATATGGCTTTTTTCCAATCGTCGAAATAATGCTTAAAAAAGTTATGCTTTAGAACTTTATGCTTTAGAATATTATGCTTAATCATTATTATGGTTAGAGAAATTATGCTTAAAAAAATTATGCGTAAGCTGTTATGCGTAATTATATTATGCGAAAATATATTAATGCCAAACAAAATTATGATAAGTTATATTAGGTCTTAAAATTTTATGCAAATGGATAGGGAACCCCTATCTAGCATATATATCCTGAAGAATATCATATATTTTTCTGATTTTGTTTACTATACTTGATCATATACTTTTATTGTTTCTAAAACTTGCGTTTTTTGCGTTTAGGTCCTGTAAGCCCTATAAATTAAGATAATAAAAAACTCCTGGGTACATTATTCTTGTTGCTTCTATGCTGAGTGAGAGCAACGTAAAAAACACATGGTGCGTACTAAAACATCAACAAAAACTCTTCTACGTTAGGTGCATTCCTACCTAGGTGAGTAATTCCACTATCACAGAAGCAACAGGAATCTATTATTACCGTCGATTCAATCATTATTCGTGAGGCCTACAGCTGCTGCAAACCAGTTTTACCAAGGAGAATCGTCTTACCCAGTAACTGGGTGAATGAGGTCAGATAGGCAGTCGTCCTATGTAAGATACTGGTATCCAGCTGCATTCGGTTAGACTGGAAGCCGACCCTTACATAGTTGGGAAAAAGCTAGGCAGATGATGTGACCTCAGCTGTTGCATCATGTGTGATAATGGACAAAAGCAAGTCTAAAAATCACACTAATATTATAAAGGCGAAAGTTTGTGAGTGTGTGTGTTTATATGTTTGTTACTTCTTCACGCTCAAACGGCTGGAACAATTTTGATAAAATTTTGTACGGAGGTAGCTGACACCCTGGATTAACATATAGGCTACTTTTTATCCCGATATTCCCACGAGATCGACATTTACTGGTGAAAACGCGTAGCGCAGCTAGTATATGATTAAAATGTGACTTAGTACCTTCCTCACTGGTATAATTCAGTAGTTAGCCTCGATCTTTCCTTCCAGGAAGATATAGAGCCTCATCTAAACTGGCAATAAAACGGTAAGAATACTAGGTAACTATTAAGAAAGAAGACCAAGTGGCTAAAATATACAGCAGCAACTTTGTTACATTGAAACACATGCCATAAATAACTCATTCCGTTACTTGGAAGAACGTATAATTGAAGTATAAGAACCACATCAAATTAACACACAATTGATATAATCAACACATATAAAATCATTGCAAACACATAGTTAAGGGGCTTACATGACCTGTGGTGTAAACCACCTAGTTTTGTAACGAAATAGGCTTGTGGTTTTTGAAGATTGTTTTAGGAAAATAATATTTAAGAAAATGAGTGCAAGATATGAAGGAGGCTTTTTAAAATTGATTGATTTTTTCTAAAATCTTAAAGGGCTTACATGACCTAAAGCGGTCACTGTCGGACTGCATGGAAAAGAAAGAGAAGCGCGATGACACAACGCTGGTAATTTATTGCAAAATATGAAGCCAATATTAATTTACAAAAAATCTATTGTTTGGACTAAAAAATTAAAACACTAGTATTTTAGTATGTTGCCTGTAGAATAATCTGACAAAAAATCAGAATTATTGTATGTATATTAGTATGGTTTTTATTGTAAAAACAAAGTTTTTAGATGTATCTTCATGATTTTTTTTCTATCGTATCAAATTAGTTGTATTATGTTTTCAACACACTATCTACCTAGCATATATCCTGAAGAATATCATAGATTTTTCTAATTTTGTTTACTATAGTCGACCATATACTTTTATTATTGTATCTAAAACTTGCGTTTTTGTGTTTAGGTCCTGTAAGCCCTTTAAGGCAGTAGTGGCTGATGGCCTGGATGGTCAGGTTCGAGCCCAGGTAGGCACTTCACTTGTGTAAATTATTTCATCACCATTGCACTTAAAATGGTCAAGGAAAACATCGTGAGGAAACCGGCATGTCGTAGAACCAAAAATTCGAAGTCATGTGACATCTACCTACCCGCACTGGGCCCGCGTGGTAGATTACAGCCCACTCTCTCTCGAAGCCTGTGTCCCAGGAGTAGGAGTAGGAAGATTATAGGCTGATTATGTATGTACCATCGAGGAAACTTACATCTATACACCGTAAGGGCTATTCTTGCTTGCAGCGCTCGTCCGCTATAGTACCGCTTGCTAACAGATGTGGTCATCGTGTGCACGGGATTTTGTTTTCAAATTGCGCAGATGTAAATTTAATCGATGGTACCCATGGGTCCCATGCAATAGAAGACGAGGTACGCGCCGTTGGTGCAGTTACTGGAGTCGCACCGCAACGTCAACTTCAAGGCGTTCGTGGTGCGCGTACCAACATGCTACCTGCACCTGGTGATGGAAGAAAGCTTTTGGCCGCAGAGCTTTCGCGAACAAGTGCCACCAGAACGCACAAAGACTTAGTGCAACTAAGTGATACTAACATAGTTATTAAATTTAATTTACTAACAAAATTGTTACTATATTATTATGTATAGGTACTTAGGTTAATAAGGTCTTTGAGTCTTTGTTACCCGAAAATAAATGGTTTATTATTATTATCATCTGGAGTGTTTCCTCTTCTCAGCTCTTTGGCTGGTTTTTGCAACATTTACGGACCGAAGCCAAGTAAATGCAGCTTGTGGTGAATTATGTTAAAGATGTGTTGTGATGAGGACCTATTTCGTTTTCATCTATTTGCATGAACTTTCTGACAATGCGACACGTATTTAAAATTGCAGCTTTTTGTAGGGTGATATACAGGGTTTCTTTTAGGTTTAGTAATTTAAGGCTATGGAGAAGGTAATTTGGGATGACGCCTGTTGTGGAGAGTACTATAGGGACTACATAAACTTTTTGTTGGCGCCATATTCTAGTTACTTCATCTTTGAGTTCTGCATATTTACTAATTTTTTCAGATATTGTCTTCTTAATGTTGTGTGTGTTGGGAACAGCAATATCTATAAGGTAAGTTACTTTATTTATTTTATCCTGTAGGGTTATATCCGGTCTATTGTAGTGAATTGTCCTGTCGGTGAGAATGGCGCGGTCGTAGTAAAGTTTATGTGTGTCGTTTTCTAAGATTGTTTGTGGTGTGTAATTGTAGTATCCCGAGTGTGTATTTGAGTCCTAGTTTTTGGTGAATTATATTCGCCACCTGATTGTGCCTGTGTGTGTAGTCAGTCTGCGTGAGAGTTGTGCATGCTCCTGTTATGTGCTGAATTGTTTCTGGTTGGCTGTGACACTTGCGACATTTATCATTTGTTACTGAAGGATCTTTGATAATAAATTTTCTATAGTTTTTCGTGTTAATAATCTGGTCCTGTATCGCAATTATAAATCCTTCAGTTTCTGGGAATAAATTACCTATTTTAAGAAACTTATTTGAGGCTACTTTGTTTACATGGGATTGTTCTAGGTCATGAGGATGTCGGCCATGCAGTACCTTTTTCTTCCAGTTCTCAATTTTTTGTTTCTGCGGGTCATCGCTAGTGATTTGTGGAGTATCTAGCTGTTCACTTAAGTTAAGTGGGGTGTAGTTGAAATTATTTTGGACTATGGCTTTATGAATGTTACTAGTGCGAGATGTTGAGTGAAAGAATGTTTTAAGTCGAAAGACTTGTTTCTGCCAAAGGTGCTGGATGTCTATTAGGCCTCTCCCTCCGTGTTGTCTTTTGACAGTAAGTCTTTCTGTTGCAGATTTAGGGTGTAAGTTGTTATGTTTTGTAAGAGTGGTGCGTGTGGTTCGTTCTAATTGTTCTGTGTCTGTTTTTGTCCATTTAATAACACCGAATGAGTATGTTAATATGGGGATGGCAAATGTATTTAAAGCCTTGATGAGATTTTTACTAGAAAGTTGTGTTTTACATATGGTTTTAAGTCTCCTTTTGTACTCTGCAGTGTTTCTTTAATCCTAACTTGATGTAGTCCCTTTAGTTGCGTGTACCCTAAATATTTATACAAGTCGGTCGGTTCCATTGCTGTTATGGTGTCTGTGTTATTTACAACATAGTCACCGGGTCGTATCTTGCCACGTATGATATGAAGTGTCTTACATTTATCCAGACCAAATTGCATGTTTATATCTAGGCTAAACTCTGCTGTAACTTCTACTAGTTTCTTCATATCTTTTTCGGTTTGCGCATATAGTTTAATATCATCCATGTAAATGAGATGTGAGACTGTTGTTTGTTCTGCAGTGTGTTTGAGACAATATCCGACCTGACAGCGCTGCAGCAGATGAGACAGAGGATTTAGTGCGAGACAGAACCACAGGGGACTTAGTGAATCACCTTGATAGATACCCTTTTTGATGGATATTTGTCGCGTTGTAACATTATTGTGATTGGAATTTATTTGAAGTGTGGTTTTCCACAGTGGCATTATATTTCGTAGGAAATCTATGATTTTTGAGTTTATCCTATAAATTTCTAGTGTTTTTATTAACCAGGAATGTGGAACGCTGTCGAAAGCTTTTTTATAATCGATATAGGTACAATGAAGATTTTTATTCTTTGTAGTGGCATGTTTATGGATAGTAGAATCAATAATATTATTATTATTATTATCAACCGGGCACAAATCTAGACTACAGGCTGCTATTGAGGAATTCCTGATGGAAAAACCTAATAACACTTTACCTGACCTGAGAATCGAACCCAAAACCAGTAGTGCTTGTGCCAACGAGTCAGTCAGTTGATGTACCTAACCAACACAATAGTATAAAAATGTTAAGGGTACGCCGACCGCCTAATGGCGCCCTCATCGTTTGTTTGGTTATTTCTTTTATTTTAGAATGAAAATGCAGAAAATAAGCACGGATAATAGTGGCCACTATTTTCCGTTTTAGTGATTATAATAAAACTAAACAATGTGAAGCTACCGTTTATAATAATATTAACGTATTATCTTATAATAATAACGTATATCTTTAGGAGCCGAGAGGACTTATTCATTGGTGAACAGTTGGATAACTTTAAACAAGAAGTGAAGGAAATGTTGGCTTTTATGTTGACTCAGCAGACACAAGAAGTCACTTCAACTTTAAAGGAAATACAACAAACTAATCTAAACATAGAAAATACGATCACACACCTTGCGTCACAAAATCAAGACTTGGAAAACAAAATATCTCTATTGGAACAGCAGTCGAAAGAAGACAAGAAATATATTATGCTCTTGGAGAATAAAATAGAAGAAATGGAAACAGGAAGCCGTAAGGCCAACTTTGTCATAAAAAATGTGCCGAAATTAGCTGGAGAAACCAAAGAAGAACTTATTGGCTTAGTTATGACCCTTTCCAAAGGTATAGACTGTTCCCTAACCAAATCTGATATAAAGGACATTTATAGAGTGCAGGGAAAAAATGACATCCAAAATACTCCCATTGTTGTAGAAACTGGATCCACTCTAATAAAAAATGAGATACTAAAAAAGGGAAAGTCATTCAACAAAAAACATCAATCCAAGCTATGTTGCAAAAATCTTGGTTTTAAGTCCCAAGAAGACACCCCTATCTTTCTGTCTGAGCATCTAACGGCTAAGGGATCTCGTCTGTATTTCCTTGCCAGAGATCTAATAAAAACTGGAGATTATAAATACTGCTGGACTGCATATGGAAAAGTATATATAAAAAACCGGCCAAGTGCGTGTCGGGCCACGCACAGTGTAGGGTTCCGTAGTAGCCCGTTATCACAATGTAGTACGTAAAAAAATTAAATCGTCTGAATATAAAAAAAAAAAAAAATTATTCATATTTTGTTTTTCAATGCAAGTCTTTACCCGTTATAAACAAGCAACTACTTCATCTTAGTCACTTTAAAGGATTAATGCTAAGGATTTTGTATTTGGTACAAAATTATCCAACACCCAAGTTCAACGACTATTACCGCTAAACTAATAAAGTTATCTTAACCGCTATACTTTTCCTTTAAAGTTCATGAAATGCACTATCATCGTGAATTTTTCCAGATTTTTCAAGCCAGCAGTTTAGGTTTTAGAGGGGGGGGGACGCCCTACTGGAACAAAAATTTGCACTTTAAAGTTTAATGTTTCGTAAATGGAGCATTAAATTTAAAAATAATTTTAGCAACCCCCAAGTCATTTTAGAAGACCTATTCAACGATACCCCACACGATGGGGTACACGACGAAAAAAATATTCATCCCCACTTCACATGTAGGGGAGCTACCCTAAAAAAAAATATTTTCCAAAATTTTATTTTACCACTTTGTCGGCGTGATTGATATACATATTGGTACCAAATTTCAGCTTTCTAATGCTAACGGTCACAGAGATTAAGCGAGGACGGACAGACAGACGGACAGACAGACATGGCGAAACTATAAGGGTTCCTAGTTGACTACGGAACCCTAAAAAGGATGATTAATCGCAAAAAATAACTATAAGAAGTGAAGAACAAATTCATAAACTTATAGTGAAAACATGACTATCTGCAGTGTACTTTTGTAGTCATGCATCATTCATCAAGCGTTATCTCTTGTCAGTCTACCATAGCAGTATCTGCGTAGCAATAAGGTACTTATCTAATGTTTTTTCTATATTTTTAAAAACTTTTTGTAATCCTAACCTACACAAACACCCTAAGCTCACTATACACATGCCTACATTCATTCTATACGAACTAAACATACATTTCACATTAATACAAACTCACACAAACAAACAAAACATAAGTTATTTATCTACACCATAACACATAACCAATTTATCAAGCGTGCACCTAATTTTCACATAACACATATGAATTTGGAAATATACATTAAAATATTGGACCAGTTTCATAAATATATCAATTATACAAAAGAATTTATAATTAAAAATACATATTCGAAATCATTATCTCATAAAAAAAAATACACCTTTGGAAATATTAATATAATTAGCTCATTACCATCTCTCATAGTTTACCTTTATTATGAACAATATCATTGTGGTATTTACGACTGCCTTGTGATGACCTCAGTAATATCTGATATCATTTATGAGTAACACATTGCAAACAATCAATGACATAGACAATATTGAAATTTCGAGGGCAGTTGAATGTGATTCTTCTAATCTTTCTGATCATATAAACGTCAAAAAACTGCAACTTTGATGATTTCGTCGTTATGATGTCTACTTTTGAATTCGAAACAGATGTGTTAGTATTAACAGCATGTAGATTAAATAAGAACAAAAATATACCTCAACTTAGCAATTATCAGTCTTTTGTATCAACACGGCAGATGAATCAAAATGATGGAGTAGTTGTATTCGTTAAAAAAACGTTAAAATCAAAAATTCAAGAAATTCGGCTAGACCAGGCGACCTGTCTCCAACTAGACATACTAGATAACACTCTTCTGTGTATATACCGACCTTCATGCAATACCAACCTGGATAGTTTTATAGATTCACTCAGTCAGCACTTAGATACGCTACCTACACAAAGAAACATAATAATAGCGGGAGACATAAATATCAACATTAGAGCGAAAGAATTAGAAATGTCTCATGATAAAAAAAACCGACTGAACTATCTTAACACGTTGTGTACGTATGGTATTTTACCTGGTCATACATTACCGACCAGAAAACGAAACTGCTTAGACCACCATGTTGAGGATTCATAAAAAAAAGACATCAGCCTCAATTGCTGTCTTAAAAACTACAATTACCGATCACTGTACTACATTTCTATCTCTTTCGAAAATAAAAAGTAAGGAATCCGCTAGTAAAATCACCACGACCATAAACTTTGAAAATGCACTAAAATATTTACAAGAAAAAAATCTTGCAGACTTGCTTTTCTGTGATGATCCGAACTTGCTAACAGAAAAATTTATTCAAAAACTGATTGATTCTATTAAATACAACACTAACACAAAGGTTATCACTAGTAGCAAACGAATAATTAAGCCGTGGATCACCCCAGGATTATTAAAATGCATTAAAAATCGTAATAAATTACAAAAAAGCTGTCGATCAGATCCGTATAATGACATTTTAAAAATAACGTACACTCGGTACAGAAATGACTGTAATAATCTTATAAAAAAATTGAAAAGAAAATTCGAAAGAGAATTACTTGCTAAATCAGTAACAAATACAAAATTATTATGGAAAAATATAAAATCAATCACCTACTCAAATAAAACTAAAAATCAAAGCACTGAATTATTAAATATCCTACCCTCTCCAACTGCATCAGTGAACTCTGTTAATAACTTTTTTGCTAATATTGGGAAGCAATTAGCCCAGCAAATTCCGATTAATAATACTTTTGGCCAATCTATCATTCCACCAACACAAATTAATTATTTTGGTCTCTTGGACACTGACCCCATGGAAGTAGAAAGTGTTCTGATGAGTTTGAAATCCGACAGTGCTCCAGGATGGGATAATATTCCCACTAAATTCCTAAAATATATTAGCAAGGAAATTGTTCCTGTCATTACTCATCTGGTAAATCTCTGTTTTAGAAAAGGTATCTTTCCGACACTACTGAAGCAATCCATTATTACACCGGTTCACAAGGGAGGGAACAGCGACGATGTCAATAACTACAGGCCTATTTCTGTCTTACCAGGCTTATCCAAGGTTGTAGAAAAAATTATTAATATAAGACTCTTACAATATCTAAAAAAACTTAAAATATTATCACCTACACAATTTGGCTTTAGGCAGGGAATATCAACTGAGGATGCAGTTACAGCGCTTAGCTCGCTGATAACTGATTATGTCGATTCAGGGAAAAAGTGTCTGGCTGTATTCCTTGATCTAAAAAAAGCCTTTGACACCGTCGCTGTTCCAACCCTTTTGTCCAAGCTAGAAAGAATTGGAATAAGAGGAACCCCCCTTATGTTTTTTAAAGATTATCTATCAAACAGAAGACAGAGCGTTAAGATAGGGACATACATCAGTGATGACGTGGAGGTATCATTTGGCGTGCCTCAAGGAAGCGTATTAGGACCTACACTTTTCTTAATGTACATAAACGACCTATGTAACTTAAAAGTAGATAACGCAAAAATCTTTTCTTACGCCGATGATACTTCCATTGTCTTTTATGGGGATAACTGGTCCGATGTAAAGCTTAAAACGGAAATAGGTATGGCTCAAATTGCTAATTGGCTTAATGAAAATCTCCTTACGCTAAACGCAACCAAAACCAACTATATTTGTTTTACAATTAGGAACCGCTCACAACCAGATCAAGATTTAAATATAAAAATACATTCTTGTAAACGAGCCATGAATTGTGCCTGTACATGTCCTATAATTAATAAAGTTACACAAACAAAATATTTAGGTGTCATAATTGATCAACATTTAAGTTGGTACTCCCACCTTGAACATGTTGCTGATAGAATACGAAAATTGGGATGGATATTTAAATCATTAAGATACGTGGCCCCTGCAAGTATAGCCACAAAAGAGGGCGCCAAGAGAAATCTCCTAAATGAAATCTACACAGCTCTTGCACAATCTGTGATAGTCTACTGTATACCTGTATGGGGTTGGGCAGCGAAATCTAAATTTATAGACGTAGAACGAGCGCAAAGAGGTCTGATAAAAATAATGTACTACTTTAAGAAACGGAGATTCCCTACTGAAAGTCTATATGAGATTAGCGGCCTGCTATCTGTTAGGAAATTATATATCTGTGCCTCGATCTTAAAAAAGCATAAGACACTTATATATGATAAAAACATAATGTTAAAGAGAAGAAAGGATATTATTGCGCAAGTGCCACAATCTAAAACCAATTTTGCTGCTACACAAATAATACTCAATCAGCACGGCTATATAATAAAATTAATAAAGACATTTACATTTATACTGAACATCTTCATAAAGGCAAGAAAATGCTAATAGAATGGTTAAAATCACGCACCTATGCAGATATTGAATTATTGTTACAATAAGTGGAAATTAGTTAATTGGCACCGCCACACGCACACGCACATCCTATCATACACACATCCACACCAACCACACACCTCTCACACCTCGCACACTCCAAATACATCACACACCACACACACTCGACACACCCCTCACACATCACACACTCCGCACACCCAACACACCCACATTAATGTATAAAAGTGTAATTTAAGGAACTAAAAATAATATTAAAATAAAATAATTTTGTAAAGTGTACAAACAGCCAAAGCTATGAAAGTGCGGAGTCTCCTAACACAGGCGTCATCATGCTTAAAAGGAGGCTCCAATCATAAACTAATGTAAACTAGTTGGTACAGAAATAAACATTTTGTATTTGTATTTGTATTTTGTATTTATCTTGTGGAGCACAACATAGCGTGCTTATTTTCTGCATTTTCATTCTAAACTAAAAGAAATAACCAAACAAGCGATGAGGGCGCCACTGCGCGGTCGGCGTTTGGTCGGCGTCCTCTTAACACTAAAAGTACTAATACTTACTACTATAATATTCATTGCAAATACACAATAACAAGGCTTTGAAAACCCATGCATAATGCTAACAAACTTTAAAATCAAAACAAAAACAAAACTCCATTAAGAGGAGCATGACTCAGCTAACTCCCACAATAATATAAAAATTACACAAGAAATTAATTATACAACAAACCGATATTACCCAATAATCGTAATGTTCATCGTCAAAATTATTGGTTACCCCTCTAGATTTAAAATATTTCTCACGGCAAGCGGATTGACATGATTATTAATAACGACTCAGAAGGAGGAGCGATTGACACGTTAATATACCGTACACAAACATACTAAGAAAGTTGGGAAGGGTAAAAATGGTACCTATTGCTACAAGGGTAAGGGTCACAATGGTACACAAGGGTAAGCTTGCGCAGCGGCTAAGCGATGGTTATCAGTAGACCACTCCATAAGATATCTTCGTCGTCTGCGCACTGACGTTTGAGACAAAGTGATTTTGACGCGCCGTATCGTAAAGTAATTATTTGCGTATCATTCTCTATAATTTTAAATTTTAGGGTTCAGCTGGACAAAAAATTAAATGGGTCTGATGTGTTGATTAATTTTGACATAATGCGTCAATAATAATTATGTAGTGAGTAATTTTGAAGCAACTCGATTCTCTAATAGCCTTGAATTATGAAAGAATTTATTACGTTAAGTGACCAATCATGGTAACTCAATATTTATACAGGGTAGACAGAGTAGATTATTTATCTCATTTCTTAAAATCTTAATTATTTCTAATTACCTTTCCGTATTCAAAGGCTTTTCATTTTTCTGAAAAAAATTTCACATCAAACGTTAAAATTCATGGTCTTCCTTTTATTTCTGACACTATGTTATTTAGCAAAAAATAATCCTTAGGATGAAGCCTTTCGTTCGGTATGATAAAGGTACAGGGTAATTTTTTTTCTCGTGTAGCGGGCTCGATTCCCGATTCAACCATGTAATTATTTAAAAATCTATGAATGCAATTTAAATTGTTTTTTTTTTTTAATTAAAATAATGTCTTCTTTCAGTAAAATGTTCCATCAACAATATTCAAGGTACTTTCCCTCCATGTAGCATAGCCGTGGGACGCCCTGTATAGGTACTTCATACAAATTGGTATACAGAGGTATGTAGATATTCCCACTTCATTTTCTAAGAAACTTGTGTGACGATAAGTACTTACTACTGTTGTGGTGCGACCAGCACCTTTATTGCGTAACAAACTATCAATCGCAATCTGAATGAGATTGAAGGATATTGCTATTCCATTGCTTCATAGGTTTGAACAATTTGTCTGCTAAACAACGTACATAACGCTATGAAGGTTGTTGAACTGTCAAGTTGAAAGCCGGGTTACGCTGTCGCGGTATCACCCCGCAGATAGTGGCTAGAGATGGGTTGATAGAGGATGACTTTACATTTAAGGTAATACATAACATCACGCCAGTAATCTCCGAAGGGTCTGGGAGAGGTGTATCAACATTTCACCAGCATTTTTTTAGACCCATGGAACCTTGTAATAGGAGGGGAGACTATTGTCGTCAACCATTTGCCCTAAAAAACACAGTACTATAGTCTGTGTAGTCCTTTAGTAATACAGGCTGGTCATAATTGATGGATGTGTTCCATTCGAACGTTCAAGCAAGTGTCAAATATTTGAATAAGGTGTTTTTGTTTAGTAGAAGAAGTGCTAGAAACAATATGAAACTAAAGTCTTCTTATAAATACACACATCAAAAGTGTCTAGGGATCAACATATATTTTTGCAATAACTTTTCTCCTGATTGATATTAATTAAGATTTTCTTTAAGGATTCATCAAATAAAGTGTTTTCGTTTGTCACAGTAACGATAAACCAAGTCACCTTTGCATTAATAAAGAAATTTGCCATTTTCCTAATAAAGGGATTTTTGACATTTGAACCACTAACACAAAAGTTCGAAAAAAAGACTGAAATAACAGTTTTCTTTAAAAGGACATTGACAATCTATGTATGGATGTTGGACCAAGTGCTGCCCAGAATTAACACCTAGTACATTTTGTTCCATACGTCATTACTAACCTATAAACCGAAGCGCTCCAAATTCTGTTCAGGGAATGAAGAGAAAAACAAGTTTTTCGTTGTGAATTATTTGTCGACCAAAAATGATCTAAAACCAATAAATGGACTATTTTAATCATTATTGATAATAAACTATTAATAATAGCTGTTATTAATGATTTTTAATCATCACTGACAATAAACTATTGGTAATCACTGTAATCTATTAATACTAACTAAACTGTAAACTGGTAGTGTGTTATGTTAGTCATTATTAGGGATAGGGTAAGGTAGGTATAGCAAACAAGCCAACGTTCGGGCAGGCCTACATCTGCCGGGTCTGCTAGTGTACAATAAAAAAGGAAAGTAGTTTAATCATTTTCATCGTTATCTATATTATAATTGTATCAAGGAATGAAGTAGGGCGACTTACAACATCTTGGTGCCTTATAGCCCATCCTAAAAACCAAACTAGATACATAGTATGCGCACAACAACCAATTGTCCTCCTACCCGTGAAACATCAACAACAGTAGTTTTTTATGGCCTCTAGTCCATCACCGTTTACATCAACTAATACATAGCAACGATATACTTTCGATGATGTATGTCTACTCTTTATGTTGATTCTAAAGAGATAAACATTAGCAGATGGTATATTAAATGCAGATAAATCGTTGAGGGTTCCGTTATATTGTTGTATTATAAATGTCTCATTATTGCGTATATGCTCGCTATAATAACTTGGAGCGAGTTTTATTTGGTATGAACCTACTGCGAATAAAGTCAATTCTTCAGCTGTGAGGACTTGAAAAACATTAACATTTTCCTGAACAACATTGATGTTTTGAAAAGAAACTCTATTTCGGTTAAGTCTTTTAGAATCTATCATCTTTTTCCAGTTCCTGTAACGTGCAGCTGACCTGTCAGTTGCACGTTACAGGAACTGGTGGACGCTGGCGATGGCGCCAAACAAGTAGCCTAATTCTGGGCCAAGTCCTTTTAGATTGCTATCGACTTGGTGCTGAATGGTGTTTGTCCTGTTCGGTACCTACACATGTGGAGGCCCCAAGAAAATGTTGTCAAAAATTGATAAACTGTACCTAAAGCCATAAAAAAAATCCTGGGATTTCGTATATTGTTTTTTTTTTTTGTTAAGTAAATTGATCTAGGAAATTATTTGGAAATACTGCCTTGTCTGGGCAACATTTAGGTCATACCAAATAAAACTCGCTCCAAGTTATTATAGCGAGCATATACGCATTAATGAGACATTTATAATACAACAATATAACGGAACCCTCAACGATTTATCTGCATTTAATATGCCGTCTGTTAATATTCAACTCTTTAGAATCAACATAAAGAGTAGACATACATCATCGAAAGTATATCGTTGCTATGTATTAGTTGATGTAAACAGTGATGAACTAGAGGCCATAAAAAACTACTGTTGTTCATGTTTCACGGGTAGGAGGACAATTGGTTGTTGTGCGCATACTATGTATCTAGTTTGGTTTTTAGAATGGGCTATAAGGCACCAAGATGTGTAAGTCGCCCTCCGTCATTCCGTGATACAATTATAACGATGAAAATGATTAAACTAGGTACTTTCCTTATTTTATTGTACACTAGTAGACCCGGCAGATGTTGGCCTGCCCGAACGTTGGCTTGTTTACTATGCCTACCTTACCCTATCCCTAATAATGACTAACATAACAGTACCACTACCAGTTTACAGTTTAGTTAGTATTAATAGATTACAGTGATTACTAATACTGCCGTCATAAAGAAAAAGTAAACAAACTGTCATATCCGCCTATTTTTTTTTTAATCCAAATATTTTTATTCAATTTAAAAAAAAATGTTAGTTGTGCCCTTTTTCTTTATGACGGCAGAATAGTTTATTGTCAGTGATGACTAAAAATCATCAATAACAGCTATTTTATTAATAGAGTTTTATCAATAATGATTAAAAATAGTCAATTTATTTGTTTTAGTTCATTTTTGGTCATTAAATAATTCACACCGAAAAACTTGTTTTTCTCTTGACTCCCTGGACAGAATTTGGAGCGCTTCGGTTTATATGTTAGTAATGACATACGGAACAAAATGCACTATGTGGTCATTCTGGGCAGTACTTGGTCCAAACCCTGTCAATGTCCTTTTATTGGGTAACTTAAACAATTAATAATCCGTGTTTCTACCGCGAACACTAACAACACAAGAACATCGGTTTGGCATACTCAAAATGAGTTCATCCAAATCACGCTGTGGAATGGCCGCCCATGTTCGTTGCAACAACAAAAAAAGGTCTTCTTGCGACTGGATACCCTCCATATTCGGCAGAGCTCTTCTCTGTAGCATATCCCATGCATGCTCAATCGGGTTCAAGTCTGGCGACTGAGCAGGCCAGGGCAGGACATTGATGTTAGCTGCGGCGACAGTCTGTCTTACAACTCTTGCGGTGTGCGGTCGTGCATTATCATGCATTAACTGAAATAAGGGACCGATTTGCACTTGTAGAGGAACGATGACGTCTGATACAATCGTCTCAGCATAAATTTGAGCGTTGAGGTTGCCTCTGATCCAAATCAACTCAGTTCTTCCGCCGATCCAAATACCCGCCCATACCATGATGGTTCCACCACTATAAGGATGGACTTCCTGGCAGGATTTTAATCGCTGTTGGCGTCCAGGGGTTCTCCAGTATCGTATACGTCTTGTATCCGGTCTCATACCAAAACGAGACTCATCAGAAAAGCACACGAAACGCCATTGTTCTTCTGCCCAATTTCTGTGTTCAAGAGCCCATTGATATCGAATCCTACGATTGTGCATTGCTATAGGTGGTACCCGTAGCGGTCTTCGGGAATGAAGGTTCACTTCATGCAAGCGGTTTCTGACTGTTTGGTCGCTAATTAAGTTCCCTGAAGAGTGATGAAGCCTCACGGCTAACATCATGGCGGTTATTGTTGGAGCTCTTCGAGTTAAGATTTGAATGTATCGGTCTTGTCTCCGTGTGGTGCAGCGATACCGTCCTCCATGGCACTCAGCCACGGTACCAGTGCTTCGGTAACGTGTCCAAAGTCGACTGATAACACTCTGACTTGTATTCAGAGCTAAAGCCACAGTACGTTGCCGGGAACCAGCTTCTGTCATTCCCACGGCTCTGAGCATTTCTTCCCTGCTTAAATGACGTCGCCGCTCCATAATAACGTTGGTTTTAATCAGTAGTAGGGAAACAGTAGCACTAATAATGTCTTCAATGCGTTGTATGTTTTTATAGGGAAAATATTGACAGCTGATTTTCATCTTTTACTCGAATTTGATTCACAGTTCCTGATTCAAATTATTAAATGCACCAAAAAGGATCCATATAAATTTATAAAATCATAAAGATATTACAAAGCCACATCTCAATCTCAAGAAATCCGCATAAAAATGCTTGATCCCTAGACACTTTTGATGTGTGTATATTAGATCCAAGTCAAAGTTCTTTTAATTACTTACAGATATTTGGTAGGTCCCGACTGGACCTCTATAGTACCTACAGCTCAATGACTATTAAAACAAGTCACGTCCATCCCTTATCTAATCGTCGACGAATGTTTTTTTTATTTAGCACGTCTGAAAATAACTGTAGGTATTATCAACGACGTCGCAGTATAGCACCTATGCGTCAGCCGGCTAGGGACGGCCCCGCCCCAGCCACGCCCACCGCCCCCGCACCCCGCACCCACGCATTTCCAGCTTTTTCAATTTCAAATTCCATAGTTTCGAAATTTGAAATTTCTCGCCGCTAAACAATTCGCTGAGAGGAACCAGACTGCGAAACAATGCGACTCGAAGACTTTGTTGTTTTAATTTTAGAAGATTTATTTTTTTAATTACATTTTTCGTTTATTTTTATGTGTATTTGTTTTTTCGCTATTATATTATAAAAAGATCGTCAACCTCTATGGAATTAAACTCCTTGCTGGAGAGTAGGGTATGTGGTCTAATGTGACTCCCGAAAGTTTTATACTGGGATTCTTCAAGTTCATTCAAATCACATAAATATGATTAGGTCATTCATAGACAGATGTGAAAGTGGCCAAACGCGAACGTCACCACTATAAGAACAAAAACCTTCTTCAAACAATTCACGATTTCACGGAAATTATATCGAGTGGGTAGGTACCTAAACGGGCTAATAACTGCACAATTACGTACAAACTGATTAGTCATTCGACCATTAAGTCTGTGTACCTATTCAATTGAAATGCTCTTCAATCTTCACTCCGTTATCTACTCAGGCATCAAACTGTGATCATCGAGGAGTTTACTAAGAAATTGTAGATGTAAACTAAAACCAGGTTGTTGAGTTTGGAGGTATTTTATTTATTTCTAGCCTTTTCCAGCAGTGTCGCACAGTGGATGTCGGAAAATATCCTACGACAAAAAAGGACCGAGATAAAAAGTACCAAACACAATCACACATTTGAATTAGATCCTACAGTGTACACCACACACATTCGCATCTTATTTCGAAACTCTACGGCGTATTTTAGATTGCTACGCTTCGTAGCTCGTAGACCCTCGCAAATCCGTCTCAATCTAAGGCCATCAAACACTAAAGTTCATTGACTCAAATGAATGATCTATCCATAAGACCCAGTCTGTTCAAACAATAATAGACTGCAATAGGTGCACACACAATGGGCCAATGAATTGGGTCCTGACCACAATGGGTGGTAATTAAACCACAGTCCAAATATTCTCATGTCTACGCGGTTTGAACGCTGGTGGTCGCAATAGTAATATTAAACATAGAAAGTTAACGTAGATTGGGAGGATTTTTGCCTACATTTGAAAAGCTTCCTAGAGGAGCAAGGGATTATATTTAAAAAAATTATACGAATTTTGGAATTAATCGTTGTCAGGCTTTAACAAAGTTATTTCTGAAACACTATTAGCACCCTTTTGTAACACAATATTGTTCTCAAAAGTTATAAATAGAAATCACACAAGAAAATAATAATAATGAATAATAATAATATTTAATAACAAATAATAATAATATTATAAAAAATATATATAATAATTTATAATTGAAATAAGTTTCTAGAACAAAATAATATATGTAAAAAATCTAGACTTCCTACCTATAGAAATCTAGTTTAACAGATAGGTTCTTACCTACAAATAAACCAGGTAAAGAAATAAATCTTCATATCAATTAACAATGAAGGTGCAAACACCGCACTAATTAACTCTACTCAAATGAATTTAATTCACTGCATACAATAGTCATTAATAAATCACTCAGTCACAACCATTACTTGTCCTGTTGTTTACAACATATAAATCACTGCATTAATTTGTCCCATCTACAAATCGATTGTTACTATTCTATGGCATGACTGGCATTGCGCAGGCGTTCCCACAGCGAACGCCATCGCTCACCGGGCGAACTGATGAAATTAGATCGATTAACATGATAAATCTATTGATTGTAGAATCGATATGTGACTGACAAATTACGCTGTGTCCTGTGTGCACTCAGATGCTGATCTAAGTTTGGTAGGTAAAGTTTAGCTTTAAGTTCATGCATCTTCTTCTTTCTATTTCATTAAGAAAATGACAGAAGATAAATTTTAGTTTAGTCCTGTCAAATTAAGATACAACTTTATACGAGATAAAAATACGCCAATTTACGTCAGGCGCCGACTAATTTGATAGGACTAAACTAATATTTATCTTCTGTACTTTTCTTAATGAAATAGAAAGAAAAAGATGTCTGAACTTAAATTTAGTTTAGTTTGTGAACAACAGAATCGGCGCCAATGTTTTGTGTAATATTAGTTAGGTTTTTATGCTAGTTTTACAAGGAAACTTATTATTAATTGTGAATTATGTGATAGAATAATTATGTTGATGATTATCAGGTTTGCTATTATTTAGTCTAGACGAATATTTATTGCTGCGTCTAAAAATCTGAAAAAAAGGAATTTAAGTTTCTACCTCCAGTGTAATTTGAACATGTACCTAGTCCTACAACTTTTATACAGGGTTATTGGTAAAACATTAACAACCTCTTAAGAGGTCACTGTACTCATCATTATGAACAACTTTTACTAAGGGACCAAACCTGAATTCGCGAAAAAAAATCAGCTGTTCCCTACATTTATGTTCGTCAAAATGTAAGGAACAGCTGTTTTTTTTGGCGATTTCAGTTTGTCCCATAGTAAAAGTTGTTCATAATGATGAGTACAGTGACCTCTTAAGAGGTTGTTAATGTTTTACCAATAACCCTGTATAAGCTTGATTGTTGTTATTTTGTTCAATCAGTCACAACACCTCACACTTCATTTAATAAGAGCTAGTATATCAATAAACTAGCTTTTGCCCGCGGCTGGGGATGCTTACGTCATAGTAGCTATATGCATGCGAAGTCTCAGCCCGATCGGTTTAAAATTGACAAAGTTTCATACAAACTTTCATCCCCTATTTTATCCCCTTGGGGGTAGAATTTATCAAAATCCTTTCTTAGCGGATGCCTACGTCATAACATCTACCTGCATGCCGAATTTCAGCCCGATCCCTCCAGTGGTTTGGGCTGTGCGTTGATAGATCACTGTGTCAGTCAGACCTTTGAGTTTTATATATTTAGATTTCCATTTAATCGGGAGTATTAGCCTCAAACAAACCTATCTTCTCTACCTATAGTAAACCTACGTAAAACATTCAAAACTCCTCATTAACCAGTAAACAAAACGATCAGTTTTATAACACAGCATCCAATACACACATCTATACGTATAATCACGCTGGCACGCTAGCTATGTGAGCAGAGGTAATGAATCAGAGGCTGGCATTCGCTGTGCACTGACGAATAACTATCTAATTGACTCCAAGAAAGCCGTACATTTGATTATTTTTTACTTCGTTAGTGACCGGTTCCTATTTTCAATAACGACTCGTAATTCTTACAAGTGTAAGTTCTTGTTTAGGCTAAGCTATGTCCGTTAAGAGCGTTTACGCCGTAAGGCATTTCATACAAACTTTCAAGCCCTTATTTTTCGAAATGAATAAACCGATTTTAATGAAACTTCATACGCATAAGCAAGATAGAAAGGTCTAAAAAGTTAGTAGAAAACATTTTCGAAATGTCTTATTTAAAAAAAGATAACTGGAAATCTCTGTTTCTATGGAAAAAAAATCGGTCTAATTTGGCTGTAACACTATTTTTCGAAAATATTTTCTACAAACTTTTTAGACCTTTGTATCCTGCTTATGCGTATGAACTTTCATTAAAATCGGTTCATTCATTTCGAAAAATAAGGGCCTGAAAGTTTGTATGAAATACCGTTCGGCGTAAACGCTCTTAAAAAACTTTTCGAAAAAAAAAAAATGTAAGCATCCGAATTCTCAATTCTGATGTTCACATGTTTTTATACCTCCTCCTTTTTTGAAGTCGGTTAAAAATGGTAGTCAATGATAAAAACACTTGAACTCTAGTAGGTAGGTACAAAGGTAAGTTTTAAAATTTGTAACTGCCATGAATATTCACCAGAGTTAAACAGCTATTTGAATTCTTCAAATAGGTATTTTTTGATTTTTTGAAGTTAAAACTTCTTTAGGCGTTGTACACTTTTTTTGTAATGGGTAAAAAATGTTAAACTCGCGTCAGGACACGTGACCCTGATCGTAAGATTCGTAAGATGACACGTGCAATAGATGGGAATCCACCGAGTTTAATCCCGGTGCTTTTGATAAACACCCGTAAACACCCATAAACACCCACAAAATTGGGTGTTTATCAAAGCCCCGGGTTTAAACCCGGGTGGATTGCCCATCTATAGACGTGACCCTGATCGTAAGATGACACGTGACCCTGATCGAAAATTCGTAAGATTCCAAAATATCAAAAATTAAAAACAAGTATACAGGATCTAATTACAGACAGACAGACAGACGACAGACAGAGACAGACAGTTGAGACAGTTACAGTTACGGTTACGGTTACGCTTACGGTTACGGTTGCGGTTACGGTTACAGTTACAGTTACAGTAAACAACGTTAATATTCAAGTTTTCACTTCTGCCGGCACTCCCGGAGTGCAACCCGTCGTTTTTTTTATTTTTTTTTTTATTTGAGACAGTTCATAATAACGCTAACACCATTCTCTGACTCTCACGTATACAGGTGACAACTGGCGTTAAATTAATTGTATTTACTGAAACTAATTCCTACGTCATTTATTTTCGTGAAAAAAATCATTTCTTATGTTAGACGGATGCAAGTGGGATTCTATAATGGTTCCGTTTTCCTATTTCCCCGTAAAGTATGGAAGCCTAAAGTTAGTGTTAATGTATGTCACGGCTAATAGCCGAAGTGCGGCTACACCAAGTTTTAGCCGGGTGCAACTAGGTGCAGCCGGCCACATGCGGTTCGTGTGTACTTCGGGTGACATCGATTGCGTCGGTAGATATATGAATATGGTTGCATGGTTACGGTCGGTCGATAGGCGACGTAGGATGCAATAGCGAGCGAAGGGCATCCCGAGGTTAGGTTTGGTTAGGTTACTCTAAACCCTCTACACAGAAATAGGAGCAACGGCAAGCGGGGCTCCGTCGACGTAGGATGCACCTACATAATTGTACCGGGCTAAAACTAGGTGTAGCCGCACTTCGGCTATTAGCCGTAACATATATTAGTAAGTCAATTTCGCTACATTGTATCGGTAAAATTAATAATAATCGAACTCATTTCTAACAAGAAAACAAGTCCTTTTGAGAAAAACACAGCTTGCTTTTCGTTATGAAAAAAAACCTTTATTTTCGGGTAGAACCGTGAGCCCAGCTAGTTTCATAGTTATAAATAAATCTCGTCTTTAATGTCACCAACAATTAAAGTTCTGTGTATGAATGGAAAATTGCTCTGTAGTTGTGGGAACGGAATTAAGAATGCCATATAGAGGTGAAGAATTTGCTGAGGCTCGTACGAAGGTGCGTAGTGTGTGACTTACCTGTAGGTACACCAAAATAAACCTATTTTACTGTAGTAAAATAGGTTTATTTTGGTGTTCTGTATTATTGTAATTATAGTTAACTAGCAGCGCCCGCGGTTTCACCCGCATAAGTTTCAATCCCGTGGGAATATCGGGATAAAAACTATCCTATATCCTTTCCTATAACTATCCTATATACTCAAACTATCTCTATACCAAATTTCATCTAAATCGGTTCAACGGTTTAAGCGTGAAAAGGTAACAGATAGACACACTTTCGCATTTATAATATTACTAACTGCGCCCCGCGGTTTCCCCGCGTAAATGTTGATCCCGTAAGAATATTGGGATAAAAAGTAGCCTATATGTTAATCCAGGATGTCAGCTACCTTCTTACAAAATTTTATCAAAATTGGGCTAGCAGTTGTAGCACACACGCACGCACACACACACTTACAAACTTTCGCCTTTATAATATTAGTGTGATAGTATGGATATGGATTATTAAATGAACTGCCCTAATGGTTTAGTGGCCGCAAGCGCTACTTATGAGCATGAAGTCATGGGCTCGAGTCCCGAGTCAGGCAAAGAGTTATGGGGTTCTTCCACCTGTAATTTCTCAGTAGCAGTCCGGAGTCTGGATTTGTGCCCGGCTAAAGGCCATCGGTTCGTGACTTAAACCGAAATGTGGGTGTACGGTCAGCAACAAAAGTCGATTAACATTTTAGTTTTTTTAATCTCAGTTATTGAGCAAAATATTTGATCAAAATTGCATTGTACTTCTGCTGCAATTTTGAACAAATATTTTGCTCAATAACTGAGATTAAAAAACTGAAGTGTTAATCGACTTTACTATACATGCACCCATAGATATAAGAAAGAAGGGTACATCTCTGCCTATAAGTCTATAACCCTTTTAGCCTAATTCAATAAATTGACAGTAACTTAAATAATTAGAATAGGTTTGTAAAAACAACAAAGGACGAACTCTAAAATAGAATAGCCAATAGAAAGAAAATATTATCTTCTTGGAAAAATAATTCATAAATGTAGTGTCGTTTCTAAACAAAAATATTAGCCTATCCCTTTGAAATACATAAATAATTTTAAAACATTTATCTTCTTATAAATAAACAATAATTCAATAAACTAAGCATACAAACTTCAGTTTATCGCAACAATTAACTAAGATACTTGAATGCAAATACAATTCAAACTAAAGATATTTTACAATCATTAATTTATTCTGAAACGTGTATAAATTAACGTATAATCAGCAAGAAGACAGAGTAATAAAAATATTTGTATACTTGGTTAATACCTGAGAACACGGAGTATGAAACAAATGAAGTGCCATAGTCAGGTGACTACAAGATTGTTAAAACAAATGAATGTGCTATAAGGATCAAGAGTGCAGAGGGCGATGCCGATGCTAGTAAACAGTTTGTAAAATTGTGACAGAAACAGCTGGTCGATTCTGTAAAAATCTCACCGTGAAAAATTATGTGAAGTGAGTTTGTTTTTGCTAGGAATTGACACTATTGACAGCTCACTCCACGCTCGCTTCACTTAAGTTTTCACGGTGAGATTTTTACAGAAAAGCACCGCTGTAGGTACAAAATGGCGGCGGTAATTACGATTTTGGCCACGCACCTAACGAACCTGGCTTTGTAGGCTGTGCGCAGTCAAGACAGACTTTAGACAGACTATCGCTCCTCATCATCGCTCGCTCATGGAATCAATGCGCACACTCGTAACAAAATACGGTCAAGGTCTTCTTCAAAAAGCTACTGAAAAACTGATTTCAAACAATGTAAAACGATTCTGCATAAAACAGAAAAAATTGTTTAGACTTTTGTGTGTGCACTTTCTAACTCGTCTAGCTGTGTTTGTGGTTAAAGCGATTGTCATTCGACGGTCACCATATTTGATTTATACGGCTTAAGTAGTTTTAAGCCCTGGACAGAAAGATGTGGAAGGACAGTCGGCCTTTGCCCAGCAGTGAACCAATAACGGCTAGTAAAAAAGTAGTTATATATGACAAATGTTGCAAAGATACGCAGAATTTGTTTCATGCGTAAATTCTTTTCACGATTTCTCCATTTTGCATACTACTCCTGGTATTGCTGGAGAATGTTTAGTGCCGTGTTTCAATTATCATTCAAGCTGGCTAGGGAGAGTGTTTAGAATGCTAATGGAAGGAAATCGATGGGATAGATACTAGGTGCCACAGATTATGTGCAAACAGAGCACGGGATAGGCAAGAATCTGCTGAGTTCATTGCTTTGAAGAGATTTGACTATAGTTTAAAAACAAATGGCAATGCTAATAGAAAGAGTATATATTGATCATGATGAAAGTACAGGCTATTAATAAATTCGAATACTGCTACAGGTTTCCGGCAAATAAATGAATTGCAGGCATTTAAAAGCACCTCCATTACAGAAACACTTTTATTGCCTGTTACAAAGTCATATCAAAATATTTTAATCGCAAGCTTCCGTGCAAGTAATACACCTACAATCAAGATACACTTTTTCCCACTACACCCTTAACCTTCCCACTTATTTGTATTTATTTGTGCCCACAAACAACGCGTCTGCACAAATTACAAACAGAATAATCTACACGATCGCGATGCGTGTAGGGCAGTCGGGGCAGTTTATCAAGATGGCTAAATGCTCGCAATTAGTTCATGTGAAATGTCGCATAAGCATGCTAACGAGATCCCGCCTCAAGCCGTACGCACGGCCGGCTCGCCGGACGCACGCCGGTCCGATCGCCAGGCTATCGGAGATAGGCGGGCTGTGATTTTGCGTTTAATTAGTCGCAGGTTTTAAGTGTTTTTCGAGGTGAATGGGCAATTTAGTTAAGTCTAGACTTACTGATTTTTGTGTCCATTACAGAGATACTCAACATGCCCGATTTTTTCGGTTCAGTTTTCTTCAAAAGTCGTAATTCTTTTGCAACTCAACGCAATAATCAGATAATCATCATAATTTTTTGACAAAACTATTAAAACTTTCTTTAAAAAAATCACAATTAGGTAGGTATTGACCAACCACACAAATCCAAAAGCCAACACTTAACATTTAAAACACACGACTAAAAAAAATGAATTGCGTTTTTCTTGTCGCAACATCTGTCGCGTTAGCCCTACCGTATGCAAACAGCCTAAAATATCGCGTTCGACCCTCTGCTGATTTATTGCCCTTTTATATAGCCCCTAAAGTTATCTAATTGAGTCTGTGAAGCGTCTCTACAATCTTTAGTTAAAATAATTAGCGTAGTTTATAAGAATATTCTCTGATGAATACATGTGTAAGTTTAAAGTTATTAATGTTTATTTTTATTATGGTTCAGCTATGAAGGCGTGGAGATGGTTTTCCTGTCGTAAAAGTCGAAAGCGTATGAGTTATTTTATTTGAAGAAACGTTGGATTGAAAAGGCGATATTGACCATTGATGTTTTCTTATGCATGGGCTGGTAAATGAAGTTTAGTAAATGCGCAGTAATAAAATGGTGGATATTATGCTGTTGGCGTACGAAAGAATTGATTTTTTTTATGGAAGCGATGGATGAAGTCTATGATCTAGGATCTAGGAACTCCCATGCATCGACGAAACACAGCAGGGCCTCAAGTCTGCTATTACAATAGTGTCAGAATGGTCTATCATTGATTTCATAATTGTTGATTTTGACAAGTTTGGTAATCTACTAATATAATGGCGTCATTATGACTTTCCAATGGCCAACCACTCATACTACATAATGAAAAATGAATTAGGTACTGACTTACGCGGTAATCTGCTAAAATTTTGACAGTTCCTTTGATCAGTGACCTACCATTGGATCGTCATTGTGCAGTCATTGCTTTTAATTCGTGACGAGTATCGTATATGTTCTGTGCCATTGACCGACCAACCATTATGAATTTAGCAGATTACGAACTTTTAGTAAAATGACAATGGGATGGTGGTGGGATCGTCTTGGAATGACGAATTTATAAAAATTGCAGAATAGGGCCCCAGGCTGCTTGACGCCGAACCAGGCAGGCGTTAGCCCTACCACCGTAAGGGAATAATTGGCCAGTAAAATAAGGTATTGGGTGTGACTGTCCAGGATGCGCCGAGCTCTCGGTTCAGTTGAGTAACTGGCGGAACAAACTGCGCTACACGAGGAGGCTTCTTCGTGCATCCCATTAAAAAAATATGATTTAGCAATTTGGTACAAAATTAAGTCATCATCTTCCTGACCTCGTCTCATGTTACTTGGGTTCGGCGCAACACTATTATTCTTCCATTTTCCCCTGTCAACCGTCACGCTATTTTCTGCATATTCATCTTTTGGTACAAAATGAAGTATGAAACGGAATTTCAACAAAATGTTATCATACCTCATCATCATCTGCCTAGCCTTTACCCAACTATGTTGGGGTCGGCTTCCAGTCTATTCGGATGCAGCTGAAAACTAGTATTTTACATGGAGCGACTGCCTATCTGACCTCCACAACCCAGTTACTGGGTAATACGACACCCCTTGGTAAGACTAATTGTCAGACTTTCGGGCTTCTGATTGCCCGTAACGACTTTCAAAGATCCACGAATGACAGCCGGGATCAACGCCTTAACGTTCTTTCCGAGGCATGGATGCGTCTCGGTATGTAAAGATGGTCACCCATCCACAGACCAACCGCGACAAGCATTACCTGTGCAGCTGTTATTATTTAGCCCGGGCCCCTCTTAAATTATAACATACCTACAATGTAAAATGTTAGTCTTATAGGAAGAAAGATTTTCTTTTCTGCACCTTTCTTTAATGCCCATAAAACAATACACTTACAAAACCGCAAATATAAAAGATTTTTTGCTGGCATAATGGGTAATTTCAAAATGCGGCTGGCAACACCACACGCCGCGAACATTTCCCAGCCAATATTGCGGTGACGCGATCGGTTCGCGGGGTAATTGATAATGACAGAAAATGATGCATGACAGTAGCTGCAAGCGATGTGTTGTATGTAACACTTAATAGCTTGTAAGTGTGGATTTGTGTTGCTAGATTCAAAAAAAGGTTAAAATATTTAGAGTTTTTTCCACAAACTCATATATTTTGTACTCAATTTTGTTTTCAGCAATATGGACTAGTTTTTTTTTATGATTGACAGCTGATTTTGACTAGATACCTAGATTCGTAGAGGTATCTAAATACTAAAACTGATGTCAAATAATAATATCTTCTTATGTGTAGTTAAGTAACTTTGTCAAGTTTAAAATAACAATAATGAGATTTGGTGGTTTACCTAAGGAAGTCTACTTATTTCTTCTCTAACATTTTCAATCCTGGCAACCCCATAATATCCGCCGTAACCTACCCGCCACATAATCGTCTCTGGATATTTATTTAAATATGAGTGTTTACGTTCTAATGACGGCGCAGAGCCTGCAATTGCCGACAATGAGGCGTGCCACCTCATACATTATTAGATACCTACGCATGTGGAAATCACTGTTTTGCAACACAGGAGTAGATATGCGACAGAGACCAAACTTCATATAACCGACCTACGTTGCGAACTTACGGTACGTACTACATGGTAATGCCACAGTGTACTATAGAGGCTACAGACGGGAGCCTCCCAATTTAATTAAAAAGCTTTGACTTAAATAAAATACATTAACGACTTTACATAATCATGTTATTACTAGCACTGCTTCTACTAAACAAAAGAACCATATTAGAATATTTGACAATTGCTTGAACGTTCGTAACGAACACACCGGCAATTATAACCAGCCTGTGCTGCTAGAGGTAGGGATACACATCCTCTACATGAGCTACGCCCATCCTTTAATAAAAGTATTGGCATAGCTCCACTACCAAATAAGACTTTTAATCACGCCATTCGAACATCCAGGCCCTTCCTGCCCTATCCCTATAAGAAAAATTACCTAACGCCAGACTTTTAAGTTTACAAGGTGAGGTCCATCTCTTGCTTTTGAAAGCTTAAGTCAGGACGAACGAACCGCGTATCCGACACTTTGTTAAGTGCCAGGTAAGTTAGCATTTATAAGTGCCCATGTGCACTAACACAAACTAACGTCGCCATGCTTAAACCTCGTCGCGCCAAAACTGATGTAAAAGATGCGACGAGAACATGTCGTTTGTTCTCTTAATGAGAACAAATGACATGAAAGTTCACATCAGCCTGGAGGAGGCTTAAGTAAAATTAAATGATCTCAACTTCAAACTCTTTTACCCCATCGGACGGTATTGAGCCAGAGGGAGGGAAATGCTTAAGAGGCCAGGGTTCATCGAAGAAGTCTATCGGTGTTCTCCTACTGTAAGCAGTACACCGATACCACTGACAGGTCTTAAAAATAACCATATGATTGTATGACGACAAGAAAATTCATAGGAACGATACAAATGAAAGAATCCTGGTCATCGTCTTGGATATGATGACCGCAACAATGATCACAATCACAATTCAAAATCAGAAAGCGAAAAAGCCTTTCTAGTTATTTCCAGCCCAATATAAGCCTATTCGAAAACCTCACTACACCATTAACTCACCGAATGCCGTAATTAGAGACACAATAGAAAGACAATTGCTTATGTCGAACTGTGTAGCTTAAGACATTCAAAATGTTAAACTTACTTCTTACAGTCGAAAAAGTAAGTTTAATGGTGTGGTGTGTATGAAGTGGCGGTCAGAGAGGTCTTTGTCCAACAGTGGACTGCTATGAACTAATGATGAAGGACAAGACCAGATTGACTGATCAGGTCAATCTCATTAACTTTTAGCCACGTTACGCTGATTTTTTGGAGCTTGGTCTCTGTTGCAAACTTATTCTCGTCATTTCCTACTGCGTAGGGTAAACGTGCTAGTTATGTGCTTGACGGTTTGATGTTAAAATTAGGTGCTGTACTAGGTGTAAACACTACCTTAGGTAAAACGTTTAAAATAAATTAGCAACGGTGCCTTGTAGAGATATTCTTTGATTTACTGCAAAAATTATATATGCCCTTCGCAAGAATTTTCCTTGCGTTTTACCTTTAAAGATTTTTCTCGAGATAATCGTTTTTACGACAGCTACAAATAAGGGATGTGGCTTTATTGTATTTGTTGGGAACTTGTAAGGAATGATGTAACTCCAACCTGGTAAAGTTGGAGCCTACCATCCCACGGAACAGTAGAAGAGTGTCGATGTGGAGGTATGTCGCAATCTATGCTCCACCTCCTATCCTGCCCTCTTTGTGCCAAAATACCACCGACGACGTCTTGGAAGTGGCGATGTTTGGACCAACAAAACCTGAAGTCGATCTGAAGTCGTGACAGCGACACAAAGACGAAGAAGACTTTGAGAAACTTTGTAAACATGTTTCTTTTTAAACACTTCAATATTTTTTGTCGATCGTTGGCAAATGTTTTCACTTGTTTTCCAACCAGAATACAATTTAATAAACTGCAATCAGTCAAAATGTATAACTAATTTTTGCGTGGCTAAAAGTTAATGAGATTGACCAGATCAGTCAATCTGGTAAATCTCATTAACTTTTAGCCACGTTACGCTGATTTTTTGGAGCTTGGTCTCTGTTGCAAACTTATTCTCGTCATTTCCTACTGCGTAGGGTAAACGTGCTAGTTATGTGCTTGACGGTTTGATGTTAAAATTAGGTGCTGTACTAGGTGTAAACACTACCTTAGGTAGAACGTTTAAAATAAATTAGCAACGGTGCCTTGTAGAGATATTCTTTGATTTACTGCAAAAATTATATATGCCCTTCGCAAGAATTTTCCTTGCGTTTTACCTCTAAAGATTTTTCTTGAAATAATCGCTTTTACGACAGCTACAAATAAGGAATGTGGCTTTAATGTATTTGTTGGGAACTTGTAAGAAAAGATGTAACTCCAACCTGGTAAAGTGGGGGCTACCTACCCACGGAACAGCAGAAGAGTGTCGATGTGGAGGTATATCGCAATCTTTGTTCCACCTCCTAACCTGCCATCTATGTGCCAAAATGCCACCGACGATGTTTGGAAGTGGTGAAGTTTGGGTCAATAAGATCTGAAATACAGTCGTGCCAGCGACACGAAGACGAAGAAGACTTTGGGAAACTTTTAAACCATGTTTCTTTCTAAACACTTCAACATTTTTTGTCGATTGTTGGCAAATGTTTTCACTTGTTTTCCAACCTGCCGATCTATTCTGTTAAAATCTCACCGTGAAGTAAGCTGCCATTCCATCTAATGCTAGGGATTGACACTAATGACAGCTCACTTCAAGCTCTCTTATCTCTTATAAATGTTATTCCGCAAGTTTTAATCAAAGATTTTAGTTTAGTCTACATCATCAGTGCTTATCTAGTCGTAGTAGTCTTATCTAGTTTACACTTTTTGGATATTTCTAAGAGTTTTAGATCGTACAGTTAGTGAAAAGCATATACTAAGTTCTCAATGATATTCTGGACATAAGTGACATTCATCAAAATTCCACTCTATTTAGCCCAACTCTGAAAAATTTCCAAGAATTCTACAATTACATACTGGCAAGTGGCAGACGATACCTCATCAATACACACTTTTGTAATAACTATGTCAGATCTAAAAGAAGCCGCCAATACTACAAATGTTTGGGCCAAGCCCAGCACAACTGGCGACGCATGGCTAGTAGATCAAAGCTTTGATCAGTGATACCCATCGAAATTCGTCTCAACTTATTGCCAAATTATTGAAAAATTGCCATCAGCAAACCAAGAAATCTACAATTACACACAGACAGACACTTTATTCTCATCAATATTCAGACTTATAATAACGACGTCAGATCTAAAAGAAGCCGCCAATACTACAAATGTTTGGGCCAAGTCCCAGTAGAAGTGGCGACGCGTGGCATGGAGATCAAAGCTAGCATTAACATATACCCTGACTTCGCATAAAGTAACATGAAAATAGCTAGGCTGACGGCAGATGTTTTTGTTAGGTGAAAAACTAGAGTTTTTAAAATTTGGATGATACGCAGGTCTTTTTTAACGTTTTTTTTGTTTTAAGTAAAGAAATGTTGAGGTAAGTGTAATTTTATAGTTGGTGTTCTCTGCTTTGATGATGAACGTTGCTGCTTAGAAAAGTCTAATATATATTGCGATTATACTTATTTAAAACAATTTGATTTTCGCGTACATTGTTAACGTAAATCGTATTTGTTCTAAGCGATTTGATCAGCATTCGGTCTGATATCTGAATTTAATAATAAGAAGTATTCTTTTAATTTTTCTGTAATACAAATATATCTTTGCACAGCAGTCCACGATCAAGTTCGAATAAAAAATATCATATACAATTAGTACCACCCAACAATAAAGCAAAAGACTATTATCAACTATTTTGTATTCATAATACCCTAAAAAAAGTAATAATGCCATGACATGACCCTCTATCACCATTGACATAGAGAAGTCTATTAAATGCCATCAAGACTATTGTTTCCTACACAAAAAATAAACCATACTCAACCAAATCAAAAGTCCCAGTATAACAACGAGATCGTGAATGATTTTTTATACTGTGGCTGTTTGAATAAACCATTACGATATTTTTGTACGTTGATGATATCGGATTTAGAACTTTATGAAGATGAAAAAAGGGTTATAGTGCCTGTAGTTGTAAAGTTGTTGGTAATTGATTGTTATTACGCACGCGACAAAACCGCCCTAACTAAGGGGTTGTCGGCGCCCTCAAGTGAAGGGTTGTTGTGACCTACGGTTATCGTAACCCTCTCGATTATTCAACAATTTGTCATTCATGCTAGTTCGGACGCTGGACTCGGTGACATGACGTCATGTTTTAAAGACTTTTTAAAATTTCGGTTTCAAGAATTTATTTCTCCATCTGACAGATTTTGTATGGAAGAACTGTCAAAAATGCAAAATTATTCCTCGGATAAAATTATCTGGCGTTGGATAAATCAGCCCTAAAAGAATTCACAATATTCACTTACAAGAGAAAAAAAAACAAAAAATGTTATTAGTTACCCAATAAAGGTCGAAAATCGAGAAGAATGACTGTTAATATCATTTATATCCAATATCGCTTACAATTATAAGGGCTTTACAAAACTGTTTCTGCTAAATATATTTTTAGTTCAACTTTAAAGACGAGTGAAAAGACCTATGAAAAAATGAATTGTGGAATAGTTAGGTTGTAGTAATGACAGCTAAGTCCCAGGAAGAATCAATTGTGTCACTTTAAAAATCAAAGCAAGTAATTACTTGAGACCATGTGAAGTTAAAATAATAAAAATAAATGACTGAATTTTGTAAAATTGTGATACAACAGAGCCGTACTAAAAGATGTATCTACTCTACCAAGACAAATGTTTAGTTGGTAGGTATGTAAAAGACTATAAAACCGTAAAATTATGTGATTATAGAAAAGCTTTAAATATTCATAATGTTAACAACATTTTAAGCTGAATCTACGTTACTTATTTGGCTTAAACAGTATGTATTAGCGTCTAATAACTTTACGCAATAGAAAATCAATCTCAAAAACCCTAAAAAGCAATAGCAACGGGATATTGTTTCCCACAGTCGGGATGACGCGTGGGGCGGCATTTTATACGCAGGGATTGCGTCCAGTGGGCCACTGTCAAACGAGAGCTCACCGTGTTCACACGGCCGTCCATAACATATAAAAATCATCTGTTGCGTGCCGAAATATAGGAAATAATCGCGTAAACGAGGATAATGACGCGAGTAGGTGGGGCCGCTCCGAAGACGCCCCTCTAGCTTTTTTTTTCTCGACGTCTGGGCGGCGCGAACAGAACGCCTCGCGTCCCACGCGCCGAACGCACCGACATGCGCGACCGAACACGCTCGCTATACAAACCGACGGCAACGCGCCGACGGTACACCGACTAAAAACGTAAACAAACAATAAAATGGGAAAAAAAACACGCGACAAACATACACGAGATACAAGAAACGGCGCGAAAATCGCTAGTTGGATCTACATTTAAATCGTTCTAAAACTCACGTTCTAAATTCAAGTTTGGATCGAACAATAACATTTGGACCTGTTTTCGAAGATGTTTTGACGTTCAGTGACAGAAACCAGTGCGTTGTGTCAATTTTCGCGGTAAAAGTGACAAGTTGAAACGATGAGCCCGCGTAAAGAGGATCTAGTGTTGCCAACATGAAAAAACTGCGTGTTTTTATTGGAAATAACAGAATGCAAAGGACAGTTCATGCAGCAATACTTTTCTTATTGGTATTTTTGTTGAATATTGCGAGGTAAGTTATTGGTTCAAACCTAACATTTTATAAATTTTTCCAGAACTTAAATAGACGACCTAGAAAAACGTTTGCTTATAATATATATTCCAACAAAATGCAATGATAATGATATTAATGAAGCACCAACCACATTCAGAGACGAGCACGATAGCTCATTAAAACTCGTGGGGTAATAAAAACGGCACAATAGCCACACACATGCACAAAGAAAATAAGCCAACAAGCTTCAAACAAATAGGGGCGCAATGAATACCAAACTAAAACATCACGACACCTAATCATGCAAAACGGTCCTAAGTAGACAACACGGCGACTAATGAATAATGATCCGCGTCGCGTAATGTATGGTAATAAATGTAAATTTAAAAGGTGACAATCATTTTGTCGGCCCACCCAATAGCGCTGAGATTTACGTAGTATGTAAATGCGTCGATATGCCACTGCACGCGGTCGCATAATCGTAGGGCTGTTTGCTTCGTGATTGATATTCAGACCCGCTGGATTAGTTGAGACTGGATGAGCTCCTTTTATTTGTGTAAACCGGTTTTTGTATCGCTTTTGGTAAATCGTTTATTGATAATTTGATCATTAAACATTGCCTTTTCATTAATAATAAAGTTTGTTATGTCAATCGGAAATCATTGCCATGAATATGTAACTTTTATTATTTTTGCATCCTGTCTTGCAGCATCTTCGCTTGGTAATCAAATTCGAAATAGGCTGAAACTAGCAGGTTTTAAGTTAAGGTAGATTATGTCGGGTCTTCATTACTTCTCATGTCATTATGTCCCAGTAGGTCAAATACTTGGTATCTTCATTCACTCTCCATTGAAACTCGAAAATGTATCAAATACATTTTCAAGACAGATTACTTAAAACCCGGACACCGTTCGAATTTCGAGTTGGATTGAAAGGTCAACAACCAATTACGTTCAATTAGTACCGGGCTATGAAACCGCAAACAGGTGATACACAGATATACTCAGTTCTCGTTTTTTATTTCATTGCCAGCATTGAAAATTTAATGGCTCCACGCCCGTTTATATTCTAACCATACATTCTAGTTTAATCCGATTTTATTCACAGAAAATCGTTTCACACACTCAAACTTGCTAATTTAGACGAAACTTGGTCAAAATGTGTTTTATTATCCGTTATAAAAGGTGCGAAAATCTTACTGGCACGCAATTAGTACACTTTTATCTGTTCAAATATCATAAATAGAGAAATATGCTTGAATTTCAAACGATTGAACCGATTTCGTGTATTCGGATATTCATGGCTGGTTTTTCAATTTCATGGTATTTGGGGAACATGTGAATTTTTAGCTTTAAAGGTATTGCCGTATCGAAGCATTTTATGCTGGCATGGTTTTTAGGTCCCCTCGCCTCATAAAAGAACCCAATGCAAGTATCTTTATAACAGTCAACATATTTCGCATGGAAATCAAAATTTATTTGATTTATAGACGTCAATGCAGTTCTTTTAAAACTGTTACAAAGAGAGACAATACATTTATGATTGTTACTATAAGACAAAATAAAAATATTGCTGCAAAGAGATTCATAACTGGTTATCTTTATAATTCGTTTTATCTTAATAACTAGCCAAAGCCATATCAATAAATATAAAATAACAGTTACCATTTTTACATGTTAATAGTTTTCTCAAATTTTATTTATTTATTTATTGGCTTTCGTAAATCAGTCACATTTTTGAGACTTGGAGTAAACTTTTAAATAGTTCTCAGCATAATGCGCAGCTTAGCATTATATTATAGTGTATTTAAGTTTTTTAATCCTATCAAATCAGGCAGGTCAACAACATTCTAAACGATAGCACTGTTACTGTCAGAAGTTTCATATGATATATACAAATCAGATTATTAACTAACCTTAAATCTTATAATAAACAGTATATATGCATCTTACTATAAACAATACAAGCCTACTACTGGTCCACTGCAGGGCAAAGGCCTATTCTCATATAATAATAATAATAATAAAATTTATTCAATAATATAAGGACTAAAGTTATATACAGTTTTCTTAAATCTATGTCTAGTTCATCCATGATTTGTGCCTGAACTAGGTAATCCTGTGTTTCAGATGATTGGAGGTAATATTAATTGATAAATTAATCATATACTTATCATATTTAACTTATTGGTATCATGTAAAAAGGTGTATAAAATTATATAATACGAACAATATTCACTTTAGCACTAGTAATAACTTGTCTGTATCTTCATAGAATATATGTAGTTTGAAGAGCCTCCTTAAGGATTTTCTTGCAGGTATATAAAGAAGGCATGAGCATTGATCTAAATTAAAAGACTTCTTGTTGGAAAAATGTTTATACTCGGTATCAGAATGTATGACAAATGATAAAAATAGTCACCTATAATAAATAGCCTTAAATTAAAATTATTTTTGACTATAACTGCCTTGATGAACTCCTAATATTTTTGACACTGTTTTGACATTATATCTACATTTTTTTACTCTTTTTTTTTGACATTATATTTATTTATTGACATATTTTAAGAATTGACTCTTGAACTACTTATGCATTTCACATCAATTCAAATTAGGCTTTTATAATAGTGATAATTTTATTTAACATTTTATTTGGTATTGTTTCTGCATGTGATAATTTTATATTTAATATGTAGGTAATGTTCAACACAATGTAAATTGTTTATGAATAAATTACTGAAATGCAATGATCACCACGCTTCCTCAAGACGGGTTGGCGATTTCGTAATGTACAGTCGAACAAGCTTTTTGGTATACAGGCAGCTAACATGCAACTACTTTTAAACAATGATGTGGGTGTGCTGAGTAGTTAATGAGAGGTTTTTCTTTTGAGTATAAAAAAAAAACATAGTTTCCAAGAACCCTGAAGATGGCGTTGAACTGACTACGTTACTAGGTGCCAAAGTCAAAACGCTTGGAAAAAAAAACATTGCGTCACGTCATATACGCTCGTTGAGTGACAGTTTCGTTTGCTTTCGTCTTACGATCTCAAAATTACATCCAAGTGAATTAATAAAAAAATTATGTGACGTGCCGTTCCTTGCAGTAATTTACAAAGTTCAGCACCATCTATCCAGCGACTAGGGAAGCGTTAAAAAAAATAGAAAAAGAAAACCCCTCATACTATACATCACTCTATTATGGAGGCCATAAGCTGAAAAAAATAAAACTAAATATTGACAGTGTAGTGGAAATATGAATATTTTTGCCTGTATACCAAATAGCTTGTTCGATCGTACCTTTGCTTTGAATAAAACTTAATAATGAATTAATTAATAGTAACAAGCAAATCAATCTACTAGTTATTTCCCAACTATGTTAAGATCGGCTTCCAGTCTAACCAGATGCAGCTAAATACTTACCAGTATTTTACATAGAGCAACTGCCTGTCTGACCGCTACAGGCTTCTGTAATGCTATTCTGTAAAAATCTCACCGTGAAAACTTAGGTGAAGTGAGTTTGTATTCGCTAGGAATTGACCCTATTGACAGCTCACTCCACGCTCACTTCATCTAAGTTTTCACGGTGAGATTTTTACAGAATAGCACCGCTGGGCTTCTGACTACCCGTAACGACTGTCAAAAATCTACGAATGACAGCCGCGACCAACGGCTTAACGTGCTATCCGAGGCACGGAGGGGTCTCGGTATGTAAAAATGGTCACCCATCCACAGACTAACGGCGACAAGCGTAGCTTCACCTGATCGATCGACCTGTACAGCTGTTATTATTTAGCCACGGCCTAACAAACTCCTAACAAACAAATATCCTGTAATATTATTTCTCACATTGAAAATCTTCACTTTGACATCGCCAAAGCAACATAAAATGTTCTACATCATAATCCTCCTACCTACGCGTATTGCAGTCTCCATGACAATGGCGTATGAAGGCGTATTTTAATGGATTACTAATTTACCTCAATAGACTCTTTGTACTCGACAGATATTGAAGTGCGGGAACCCATTGGGTACGGAACCGTAGTTGTTATTGGTCATTGTTGTCCCTACCGAGTTGTCCCCTACAATAACATAACTTTAGAAGTCAGACACTGGCTTCTGAACCCTCATCTTGATTTAAGACTTTCCTTGATTTTAACATAACTTTAGAAGTCAGACACTGGCTTCTGAACCCTCATCTTGATTTAAGACTTTTCTTGATTTTAACATAACTTCGGAAGTCAGACACTGGCTTCTGAACCCTCATCTTGATTTAAGACTTTTCTTGATTTTAACATAACTTCGGAAGTCAGACACTGGCTTCTGAACCCTCATCTTGATTTAAGACTTTTCTTGATTTTAACATAACTTTAGAAGTCAGACACTGGCTTCTGAACCCTCATCTTGATTTAAGACTTTTCTTGATTTTAACATAACTTCGGAAGTCAGACACTGGCTTCTGAACCCTCATCTTGATTTAAGACTTTTCTTGATTTTAACATAACTTCGGAAGTCAGACACTGGCTTCTGAACCCTCATCTTGATTTAAGACTTTTCTTGATTTTAACATAACTTTAGAAGTCAGACACTGGCTTCTGAACCCTCATCTTGATTTAAGACTTTTCTTGATTTTAACATAACTTCGGAAGTCAGACACTGGCTTCTGAACCCTCATCTTGATTTAAGAATTTTCTTGATTTTAACATAACTTCGGAAGTCAGACACTGGCTTCTGAACCCTCATCTTGATTTAAGACTTTTCTTGATTTTAACATAACTTCGGAAGTCAGACACTGGCTTCTGAACCCTCATCTTGATTTAAGACTTTTCTTGATTTTAACATAACTTCGGAAGTCAGACACTGGCTTCTGAACCCTCATCTTGATTTAAGACTTTTCTTGATTTTAACATAACTTCGGAAGTCAGACACTGGCTTCTGAACCCTCATCTTGATTTAAGACTTTTATTTATTTATTTAACTATCTTCTGCCCGTGACTTCATCCGCGTGAAATTTCACCCTCCCCCCATTCACCATATTAGGTAGGTTACTCTTCACAAAGAACACACACTCCAAATTTCATGTCTCTAGGACCAGTAGTTTAGGCTGTGCGTTGATATATCAGTCAGGACTTTGAATTTTATATGTATAGATAGGTACTTCAAGGTCATAAATGTACAGAGGCGGACTTAATGCCATAGACATTTTCTACCAGTCAAGTCAGTCAGTTTTTTACTTTTCTTGATTAGTAAATCTTCTATCTCTATAGGTAATGTGTAATAGCTGTGGTGATTGTCGGAAAATCGGATAAGTTTCAATATTTCATCAAACAATACATTACGACGATTTTTACGCCATAATGCGCAAAAAAACAAATTCAATCTTGTCAAGAGCGCGGTCTAGTTCTAACAGCATCCTAAGTATGTTGATAGAGAAATACGACGCACCCTGGTTGTCGCACGCTGTGGAGGTGCTGGTCAGAAGACCCCACAGCTAGCCTTATGTTGCCTTTTTAGGGTTCCGTTGCCAAATGGCAAAAAACGGAACCCTTATAGATTCGCCATGTCTGTCTGTCTGTCTGTCTGTCCGTCTGTCTGTCCGTCCGTATGTCACAGCCACTTTTCTCTGAAACTATAAGAACTATACTGTTGAAACTTGGTAAGTAGATGTATTCTGTGAACCGCATTAAGATTTTCACACAAAAATAGAAAAAAAAACAATAAATTTTGGGGTTCCCCATACTTAGAACTGAAACTAAAATTTTTTTTTTCGTCAAACCCATACGTGTGGGGTATCTATGGATAGGTCTTCAAAAATGATATTGAGGTTTCTAATATCATTTTTTTCTAAACTGAATAGTTTTCACGAGAGACACTTCCAAAGTGGTAAAATGTGTCCCCCCCCCCCCCCCCCGTAACTTCTAAAATAAGAGAATGATAAAACTAAAAAAAATATATGATGTACAATACCATGTAAACTTCCACCGAAAATTGGTTTGAACGAGATCTAGTAAGTAGTTTTTTTTTAATACGTCATAAATCGTGAACCGCAATTTATATTTTATTCAATCAACTCTAATATAAAAATAATAAAAAAAAAACATTTAATTTCATAAACATAAACCTTATTCATAAACCCGGATGTTACGGAACCCTCGGTGCGCGAGTCCGACTCGCTCTTGCCCGGTTTTTTTGTTTCTGTGTTTGTTTACTAACAATAGATTTTAAGAATAATGTTACTAACAATTGGGCCTATTTGCCATTAATAAACAAATATTTAATTTATTTTAATTTAATTAAACAGCTATTATTGCGTATCTAACAAACTATCAATGTCAATCATGGATATTACTTTTCCATTGCTTCATAAGTTCGAAAATTAATAACGCAATGAATGTTGTTCAACTGTCAAAATGAAACCCATTGCTACTGATGGTGTGTTACGCAGTTACCCTGCAGGTTTTAATACTACCTACCTACTACTAATAAAAAATACTGGCCGGACTCGCACACGAAGGGTTCCGCACCACAAGGCAAAAACGCCGAAAAAAACACGTTTGTTCTATGGGAGCCCCCTTAAATATTTATTTTATTCTGTTTTTAGTATTTGTTGTTATAGCGGCAACAGAAATACATCATCTGTGAAAATTTCAACTGCCTAGCTGTCACGGTTCATGAGATACAGCCTGGTGACAGACGGACAGTGGAGTCTTAGAAATAGGGTCCCGTTTTTTTTCGTTTTTTTAGGGTACGGAACCCTAAAAATTGATACTTAGTATTTCCTCCCGGGGAAGGGAGAGGGCACTAGCTCTTGTAACACAGGTTAACTACTTAGCAAAAGTGTCAGGGACTTCACACAATTTCTAACCACATTCTTATGTAATAAAGATTATTATTCATTAACAACAGCTACAAAAAGATGATCAAAATGTTCCCAATTACCAGCCTGTTAATGTCCCACTACAGGGCAAAGGCTTCTTCTCAAACAGAGAAGGCACGAGCATTGATCACCACACTTGCTTACAGGCCGGCGATTACCGAAGCATAAAAAAAACAGTGGCACTCCGGGAGTGTTGACAGAAGTGTAAACAAAACACAAACACTTGACTTTGCCATCACTCACTGACATCTTGCAGAAGCTCACGAAAAGAGACTTCATCAGCATGTGAACGTCGAGGCAATCCAGCTTCTCGACCACACAAACATAGTTAGAAGACTAAAAAGAACAAAACCGTTCGAGCTAGTGTTTAGTGTTAGTGAATAGTGTAAAGTACAAAAGTGCCAAACCAACACTAGAACGAAGTGTATTCGCCTTAATAGACAATAAGACAAGTGCTATTGGACGCATTCTTACTAAAGACAATTTTTGATAGTTTAGGTTATAATTAAATTACTTATTAGTCTATTTAAAAGGCTAGATTGTAATAAGATTAGGGTGCATCCTATTGTTAAACCCTAGGACAAGGGAAAAAAAAAACTCACTGACATATCGGATATACATTAAAACATCCCGAGGACAGCCGAACACATCCGAAGCGGGTATTTTTTTAATCGTCTTATAAACAAAACACGCGCGGTGTCGCTTACGGTAACAGAGGCGCGAGTTCAATGGTTTTTTCCCATCTCAAAAAATTCCCACCGCGCGTAAAGAAGTTTTCATTCCAAAAAGAAAGTGATTTTGTTAGAAGTCATCTTTTTATCCAAAACGCAAGTTGACGTTCATTTCATTGTTTCGATATACACCAGTGCTGCCATCTAGTATCTCAATAATACAACAAAACATTTTCACATCCAGTCAAGTTGAATCCTTGTAAAATTAATATTCATTATCGAAGTTATCGTTAGGTACCTATATCTAATGGCGGCTTAGCTTGCCTGAATATTTTAAGTAGATATTATTTAAAACAAAAGAATTAGTACATAAGCTTATAAGTTTCATGAAAAGCGGTATTATTATTCGTATAGTAATTACCATTTACCAAGTATTCAGAAAATAAAGGTTCGATGGTTCGACCGATTAATCATTTATTTTATTGGTTATTTATAACTTCCTTTTTCAGGGAATAGGAAGAAATGTTTATTCCGTACTAATATGCATAATTTAACATAAATGACTAATATAGTATAGAAAACTAAAGGATATGGTATGTGGGGTACTTCCGCTATCGCTAAATAGTGAACAATGCATACATTGTTGCCATGCGTCGGAAAATTCCAGGACATGTAAGGGAAAACTCTTTGGTTGTAGGTACAGTCGTAAGCATAAACAGCTTACACATACGCAAGATTTGAAAACTATTTTCGCCTATAACATTAATGGAAATTCTATGTTGTTACGAATATAGTATTTTTAACCGTAGATACTCTTATGAAATAGGTATTTCCTCAAAGCTGCAAGTGTCTGAAGATATAACTAGCCAAGTAATTTACTTAAAGATCCATAAGAGCCAACGTGAACCTAACTGGTTCAGCCGCGTTTATTGCGTTACTTACGTTGATTAGCAGACAATTTTTTCAAACTTATGAAGCGATGGATTAGAAATTTTCTTAAAACCCTCGGATTGTGATTGATACTGTGATACGCAATGGATCTTTGACAGTCGTTACGGATAGTCAGAAGCCTGAAAGTCTGACAACCAGTCTTACCAAGGGTGTCGTATTACCCAGTAACTGGGTTGTGGAGGTCAGATAGGCAGTCGCTCTATGTAAAATACTGGTACTCAGCTGCATCCGGTTAGACTGGAAGCCGACCCCAACATAGTTGGGAAAAGGCTAGGCAGATGATAACTGTGATACGCAATTAGGGTGCAGAAGAGCTAAAGGAACGGTAAATAAAAATTTCAGTAGGTTTTCAAAGTTATGTTTCAAATTGATGTTAATTCAAGTTAAACAAATATCAACTTTATTTTTATAGTAATTTAGTTGTTTTAGAGTGACTGAAAATGTTATGAAAATGTTTCAAGTTGATGGTGAGCTGATGGTGTGTTACGCAATTAGGGTGCTGGTCTAATAAAGTAGCAGTCCACCTTTGCCTCTTTACAGAGTTAAGGTCATAGTATGGAGTGGGAGGCAGACATACTAGCGAAGGAGGTGGCAGAACGGCTCAGGGAGAGAGCCTCCCGTCCCGGCCGCCGCGGGAGACGCTCCGGGCTTCGGGAGCCGCGAGACGACTCCCGGCCACCGTAGGCGCGGGCCACCGGGCCTGCGGAAGGAGAGTAATGGGTAGCTCACCGTCCGATCAGGACCAGGCCCGTGCCGGACGGCGCGTACGTGTTCCACGCGCGCCTCAAAGAGATGTCAGCATCGAGGAGGGGCCCCCTTAGGGCCGAAGCCTCGGGTCAGCGGGATTTTCCGAAAGGGTTACTGCTGGCCCGGAACATAAAGGGCTAAGGACGGAACACGGGTGGGTTTTAGTCAGTAAGAGTCTGACACTCCCTTCCGCTCCACCCAGAGCGGGAGGAGTCATTTGATGATTTCCAAAAAAAAAAAAAAATCAAGTTGTAGCGTAAACTGAACTTTATTGTAGGTAGGAATTAAAGGTATTTTTCCATAAACTCATATTTGTTTACATTTTTGGCAAATAAATCGCGAATGCAGATTAGCTGTATCGTGATTTTTCAGCAAATTTTAAGCGTGAAGGCAACTTGGTATTATAGAAAGCGACGCGTACGCGTGTGTCATTAATGTGAACTATTTTCTTTGCCAGGAATTTTTGTATGAGGAACCTTGATAATCAGGACAGATTTACCATGTACAGTTGACCACACGCCTGTGGTAACACGTTGACCTTGACCTGACCTAGCGTAGTACGGCGTTTCAATAGAAAGCGAGGTCAGCGTCCAAATTGTGTAACCATGGATATCTGATCTGTAACACACTTTCAATCAAGATCCGAAAGATTTTGAAGGAAATCCATTGCTTCATTATGTTTGAAAAATTCGTCTCAAAAAACGCAATGAATGTTATTGAAGTGTCAAACTGAAAAACGTAAGTAAAGTAAGTCAATAAGTCTGTTACGGAATTACATCGCAGCTTATTATGCTGGTTTTGTTACCATCTTATATTCCTTTATAACAAGGAAAAGTCAAAAGTCTCGACCGCCGGTGGTCCGAATACCCGACATTTTAATCGAAAAGGGAAATTAAACCACTTTCTAAAGGCAGAACGAAATAAAAAAAAAAAAACATAAAATACATCTTATCATTACCACGCAAAGAGCAGGACAAATTAATGCATTTTAAATAACAATAAATAGCACTGATTTGTCGATACAACTCGGTACGGTGAAGCCTCGGAGAGTCGCGATAAGACGATATTATCCGATTTATGCACATATTAACACTTATCGGCCTAATTGCTACTGTTCCAACATTTTTCAACGTACCACAAATTAAGTGTATCTCATAGAAGAGTATAAATCCTACTGTAGGTATACCGTACCTATATACATTGTTAGTACACGGAATTTCAATCAGACCTGCGCTGTTCATGCGTTAAATGTCGTAACTACAGCCTCGGAGCAAGCAAATTTGCCGCTTATGATTTTAAATTCAGAGTAGGATTTTCCGTGGACGCTCAAAAGGTAAGGCATTTTAAATCTCAGTGTTAGAGAGGATAAAAGTATTTGCAGAATTGTCGGCACGCAGAGAGAAGCAAGGCAAGTAGCTGTAATTTGTATTGAAATAACCTTTCTGAATGGGTATCGTAGCATTTCATCAGGCCGACAACGCCAACGGATTTATTATTTTTTACCGTCGACGGTATTAAAGTACGAAATTATTGTTTTTATCTCGTCATGTGGAATTTTTGAAGCAATTATTAAGTATCGCGCCATATTTTAATTGGATCAGTCGGGTTTAACGACTTTGGAAGAAACGTTAGGCGTTTTGCTAAATCCTCTGCTGTGTGGCTGGTTTTTTGGCGAACCAAACTTATTTTGCAAACATTTACGTTTATTGGGATGTAAACATTTCGATTTAAATGCTTTTATTACGCGCGCCTGGCATTGGACGTAATTGTATTTAATTTTGCATTCTGCTCGAACAAAAATGGCTTTGTTGCGTTCTTGAGATGTTTATGGTAGGTAATGTTTTTTATAAATATTATCTTTGGTAAGTAATAAAGATGGTATTATGTGATAGCCAAACTTGAAAGACGTATAAAACTAGCACGACTTTATAACATTTGCTAAGATCTTACGTAGCGAAGAACTTACCTACGTGAAAATAGAAATGCAAAATGCAATAGATTCATGACTTTAATGTCGTAAACATTAATAAAAATGGGCAACTTAAACTGGAAATGCAGGCACTTCTAAATGTGTATTTTTCAAATGTAAACATACCTTCGTAATATATAGTGTTTTAGGCAGTGCGCAAACCTGAGTTTTAGACTGTCATAATATGACAGACCATAAGTTATAACACTCATAACTCTATAAAAAACAATGAAAACGCGAAACCTCACAATTAGTCAAAGCAATCTCACAGTTAATGTTGTAAAAAAATCTACTGAAAAACACACCGTACGAAACTGTTTTGGCACATAATAAACCTGTTTTGACAGAAGACCAAACTGTTTTGACACAAAACAAAACTGTTTTGACCCAAGACCAAACTGTTTTAACTCAAGACCAAATGGTTTTGAAGCAAAACGAAACTGTTTTGACCAATTAGGTACAAAACAGTTTTGATCAGCACCCTAATTGCGTAACACATTATTACTCACAATTTGAATCATTTTGAAGCATTTTGCTAATCTATTGCTCCATATGTTCGAGACATGTGTTTGCTCAACAACGTAATTAACGCAATGAATGTTTCAACTGTCAAAATGAAACCCATTGCTACTGATACCCAATTACCCTGCTGACCAAACTATGTTAACACAAGACAAGTCTGTTTTGTATTAGGTACAAAATTGATTTGACCAATTAGGTACAAAACTTTGACAAGACCAAACTATTTTGACGCAAGACTAGTCTAAATTGTCTGTTTGTAGGCACTGTCTTAGTCCCACCCTGTATATGTAATGATACACACACCGTGGGAAGGGACGAGATAACTCAACAGTTATGCAAAGACGGAAAACTGTATTTAACTTGAGTTACGATTGTTTTTAGTGTTCCTTATTAAAATGAGAAATAAACTGACAGCGAAATTATGGCGCTTTTCTTGAGTTTTTTAATGGAAATGAGTTTGTATTTACTGTTTCAAATTATAAATAATTGTGATAATTAAACGTGGGTAATGATTTATTTATTGCCGAAAGATTTTGAATGATTGATTTTAATGTATTTCCTTTTTAGAAGAATCTTTGGAATATTTTCGGGATCAATATTGCTTTTTTTTGACACAGCAATACTTACAATACAATTTTCAATTTCTTCTAGTCGTTAGCCATTTTTTTTTCAAATCATAAATTCGTTAGTAGGAACAATACAATGAAAGTTATTATTTTTTAAGCAAATTGACCGACGACTTAAATTATTCGGATTTTAAATTGTTGTAAATCATGGAAAATTGACGTAGGGCGTCAATTTCATCATCATCATCATTTCAGGCGAAAGACGTCCACTGCTGGACATAAGCCTCCCCCACACGTGGTTTGAAAGTATAGAGAACGCTGCTGCCCATTCTCCGCTACGACCCTTAGTCGCCTTGCGTCAATTTTGGCGTCAATTTGCTTAACAATTAATTTCCCTGACTGTACCTACCTACAGAACTTTTAGCCTTGGAGTCGATTCACCCTTGACCATTCTAAATTAAGAACAAACGCCTTTGTGATAAGAAATGTATGTACACAGTTAAATAGTCGTGTATGCCTCGCCCTTAGAATATGTAGTGTCCAAACAAACTGAGGAATTCATTTATCACTGGTTTATTGTGAAATCCAATTTCATTAGAAAACTACTATTCATAAATCATCATCTGCCTAGCCTTTTCCCAACTATGTTAGGGTCGGCTTCCAGTCACGGAGGGGTCTCGTTATGTAAAGATGGTCACCCATCCACAGGCCAACCGCGGCAAGCGTAGCTTAACCTGATCGATCGACCTGTGCGGCTGTCATTACTTAGCCATGGGCCCCTCTAAAACTACTATTCTTAGATGACACATCTAAACATAACTGGTGCAAAGTGGGTGTCCTATAGGTACAGTCACGAGCATAAGGCCCGGTATCCACCAAAGCGGAGAGGAGAGGAGACGAGAGGAGATGTGCTGCGAAGCTGGCAGGTTATTTCCACCAAAGCGGAGAGGAGATTCGTAGCGGAGACGAGATGTGAGCTGTGCGTAGCAGAGATGTGTCATGGAAATGACTCTATCGGGTGTGCGGGGCGCGGGGAGAAGGGAGCGGGGAACAGGGCGCTCGAGCGCGGGCGCCGCCGCCCGCCCGGCCGCCCGACTACACACATCTCCGCTCTGCCGCGCCGCTTGCTCGCTCGCGGCTCAAAATTCTGTAGAAAAATGAGACATCTCGTCTCCACTCCGCTAGATCAATTTCCACCGAAGCTAAGTGGAGAGGAGATGTGGAAATAACGAAATCTGATTGGTTATTCAAAACACATCTCCTCTCGTCTCGTCTCCTCTCCGTTTTGGTGGATACCGGGCCTTAGTATGTATATACTTGGCTTTATTCAAAGTTGATTTTCTCCTTTATTGTTAAATGAAATTTTATATTATTACGCACCTATTATTTTCGAAACCATAGGTTTATGTAAAGTGTAATATTTCAACGTTGCATTCGTTATTTCGTGAAAAAATCGCAATTGGAAGTTGCCAAGTGTTGACATATTAGTGCTTGTGACTGTACACTTCTACCCAACTTTACGGGGAAACAATGCGTGATGTGATGTGTAGAGTTACATAAACAGTGGCACTCCGGGAGCGCCGACAAAAGTGAAAACAAAACACAAACAGAATACTTTGCCATCACTCACTGACTTATGTGCTGACATATCGGATATACATTAAAAACGAGTACATCCCGAGGACAGCCGAATACATCCGAAGCGGGTATTTTTTTAATCGTCTTATAAACAAAACACGCGCGGTGTCGCATACGGTAACAGTGGCGCGAGTTCAATGGTTTTTTCCCATCTCAAAAAATGCCCAACGCGCCTATAGAAGTTTTCACTTCAATAAAGCGGTTCAAACCGGTATGAGAAAGTTTATAGTGGATAAGACAAAGATTAAAACAGAAGACGATCCAGGAGGGGATCGAGGCGGGGGGGGTGGAGGGGGGTTTCAGGGGATCAGAACGGAATAACTCTAAAATTCTAGTGAAGGTATTCGTATTTAGTGCCTTTGTGAGCCTCTTTAATGTATTTCCTAGTTTTTGTTTTTAGAAAGAACCCTGGAATATTTTCAGGATATATATTTTGGTAATCCTCTTTTTTGATAAAGCAATTCTCACTGCAATACAAAGGCGCGATGTGTGTGATGTAATTACTATTAATAAAATAAGGCTCTAGTGAAGTGAAAATGTAGAACTTAATTATCTTGACTACCTCCCCGCGACAAAGGGAATCATCAAATGACTCCTGCCGCTCTGGGTGGAGCGGAAGGGAGTGACTCTTACTGACTAAAACTCACCCGTGTTCCTTCCTTAGCCCTTTATGTTCCGCGCCAGCAATAACCCTTTCGGACAATTCCGCTGACCCGGCAGGCTTCGGCCTTAAGGGGCCCCTCAATTTATGCTGACATCTCTTTGAGGCGCGCGTGGATCACGTACGCGCTGTGCGCATGGGCCTGGTCCTGATCGGACGGTGAGCTACCCATTACTCTCCGCCCGCAGGCCACTCTCCGCCCGTAGGCCAAATCTGGCACCTGAAGCACCTATGTAACGTTACGTACTTACTAGATTTTTAATATTGCACCTTGTTTTCTGAACCGAATAAAGTTTTTATTATTGTCTTTACCTAGATTATTTTAGAGCTTAAAACGCTTTACAAACTTAGTTAGTTTGTACTTTCATAGATTCTTTGCAGCCCTAACCGCAAAAACAACCTATCCAAAGAGGGTTATTCTGTACAAGATCTAAAAAAAATGCGCATGCAGCATCGTACACGTGATAGAAGTAAAATCTCTGAAAAACTAAAGAATAAGAGAGAATTAGTGCGAAAGAAAGAGAGTTATATCTTTCTCCTCTCTTACGTAATGTGCCTAAACGTGACGCATCCTTGAAATTTCATTCTGAATTCTCGTCTAATTATCAAATCGCCGCTTAAGACATAGTTTCACATAAAAAAAACATTTGAATAAACGCTCTATTTTTGAATATCAATCTATCCACAGATAAAAAGAATGCTAACAGACGGGTAAATCCGAAACGTTAACACATATAAAACACGTGCGCAGTTTATCAGTGTCGATCGGGCCACAGTCGCGTACATCTGATGAACCAAGTACCTACGTGCGGCCATAGTTTTTATTTAATCTGTGACACTTCCTGTCATGCCCCGTCTAGTTCTATGATGTATTATATGTTTGGAACTAGGTTTTGACGTGGTTATTGTCACGATTTTTTGTGAAGGCATTTTCTATTGTAGGTGTACCTTATTATGCTACAAATAAAGTCCATAAGTGACGAAGCTGATTCTCGTTAAGGAATAGAAAATTATTTAGCAATAGGCACTCATAATTGAAATTAATTTATCATTTATGTAGAAAACAAAAAAAAAAGCCAAACTAACTTTCTGAAGCTTTCACGTTCAGATGTTAAGCTTTACAGTCACAACAAAGCGTAAAAGATAAACAACTATAGGCCGACCGCTTATCTGAGACGTTGTCTGAGGTCGCTGCGCGGTGCGGGAGGATTGACAATTGTCACAAGTTGACGAATCACTGAGGTCTCGCATCACGTCACCACACCCCTCCCGCACCGCGCTGCTGCCTCAGGCAACGCAGAGCTAAAGCATTACCACAAAACTTTACAGCACAAACTTCCGAAGTATTTAAAACTGAATTTAATATTAAATTTCAAAAGTCTGTAAAATTCCTTTGCCCTCGGTCCTCTAACGAAAACATTTCACAGGCATCCACAGCGAAGCTCATAACTTTTCAATCGAGACTTAATTATAAAATCGCTCGAAACATTTTCACATACCATCGAAAATATTAGCTACTGACTGAACGAACAAATTGTTTCATTCCAAAACTATTTGAACAACGCGATCCCATCGGAAACCCGTATAGATTCACAAATAAATTAATTTGAGTGACTTTAATTATGAGAATAGCCCAATTAGTGGGACATGGTGGTGTGACGTAATATTAGTATTTGTTTGTGTTGCCAGATTAGTCATTAGTTATTAATTATTGTTATTGTCGCCATTTGTAAGAGGTAGTGATAGTTTTGAAT